>JAYKQN010000007.1:11095000-12295000 GCA_036785175.1 Eupleurogrammus muticus | reverse complement strand
ACCATCCATAGATGAAGAATGAATTAGCACATCACAATTGAACACCCTTTAGCAGAAACATCACATTGAAAAAATGGGGATTGAACTTCAAAGTAACTTTTAATACAAAGGCGCGGACGTGTGGAATTAAATGAAATTTCATTCAGAGATAGGTGGATAGCGACATGGGGCAATTAACAGAGGTCAAACATGGTTTCTTGCAGGAAAAAAAATGAAATGGTTGTCGACATCACAATTAGAATAAACACGTAACTAACACCACATTTATTTTTTTGTCTCTCCTTATTGAAGCAAATGCATACTCTGGTGAAGTGACAGATTTCAACTGTGTGTGTTCCCCCTGCAGACTCGATGGATCCATAATGCCTGGCTATTTAACGTCAAAGTGAATGTTCAGGTTGTTCGGTCAGTTTGCCAGAAGGATTTTTATATTTTTTTGCCATTTCTACAGTCACTTTGCACAGAGGCTTTTTACTTGGTTGGCGGGTGCTTGGTGGGCCCATTCAGGAAGCCTGAACCCATAAACAATGAATAACAGCAATATTGTCTGATGAGTCATCGTCTACTGTTTCATCAATTTACATGTTAAAAGATCTGCTTGTGGTGATGTATCTGATTGTTCTGCAGAAATGCTGAATAACTTCAAACCGTCCTTAAAGAACCTGCGAGATGTTCCTATTCTCCATTTATTGAATTTATTTATTTTATGAGCATGGCCCGTATCCTTCTTGACACAGATACCAATAATGTGTGATTGAAGCTGTCCAGGCATTTTAAAATCATATATTCCTGTTCTTCTGTAGTTGAATGCTTATAAAATAAACATTTCGTCACAGGTAGGTTATCTTCTTCTTTAAATTAATATTTGTGAAATAGGAAAACAATTTCTGTAAGAAACCACATATTTTTTTTACTCTTATTAAACTTTAAAATTAAATATTTCAAAACAGGTAACCTATATAGGTTATAAACTTTGTCAGTCAGTAATTAATTATCTTTTTCAGAATTAGTTTGTTGTTTTTTAACTGTTGAAGTGAATTGGCAGAAAATATTTCCAGGTGCTGCAAAATTGTTTGTTGGCATGAGATAATAAAAAAATGATGTGTTTGCAGAATGACTTGCAGCGGTTTTTGTTTGTGTCTAATTAATTATCACCAACCCTTTCATATTCGCTGTCTCTGTCTATTTCAAAAAGGTGCAAGGAAACTTTATTAGCAGCACATAATACAACACAGTGCGCAGGTCCCAGAGGATGTGCTGCTCATTATCCACTCTATTTACTTCTGGCTGACGTGACATAGGAGGGAAGATGGCATGCAGCCCTGACAGAATGATGCTCCACTTTAAGCTGCCTGCTGGAAAATATCAAGTGCACCTGCAATGACTCGGGGAAAAAGAAAATAAAGTTTTAAAAACAACTCTGCCAATCAAACGTAAATCCAGGACCGGAAAGTGACATCTTGCTTATTTTGGCTACCAAGTCAGCATAATGTCCACGAGAATGTCAGTCCAAACATCGTACTGGGTATCACTGCGTTTTATAGGAATTATGGTTCTGCTTTATTTGAAAATATTCCATATAAATTGATACAATGTGATAAATTGCTTTAAATTTACAGCCACATTCCAAGAGCGATTGTACTCCAAAATATGGTAAAATACTGTGAAGTTGAAGAATAATTGTTAACAACATTGTAAATTTGTATGGTGCAATACAGTATTTTTCATTGTTTGCAATGGGGTGAGCCACCTGCAACCTCCTCTCATGAATCCTGCAAAAAAGGTCAGTAGCACCATAACTTATTTGCATTAGATAACTTATAATTCTGGCGAGCTGGTTCACCTGCTTTTCAGATTTAGCAGGATCTAGCAGAACAGAATGGACGGGAGTGGAGGATATTATTATATGAATGTTTCAAATGAATACGATTTATTGTGTTTTATCACAGTAAAGTGATCGTCCAGTTCCTGGACGGCCTACATAGTTGATTCATTGGATTGAACAGGTCATCACATACTACATGCTGCTGGATGTTTTTGCTTGACTGCATTAGGCCACAGGTACCTTTAAGTCAGTTATCAATGTCTGATTAACTCATTCATCATCATTGTTTCAATTAAAGAATCCAGACTTCAGGAAAGTCAAAGTGTTCTTTCTAACTTGAGGGCAGTTAAGCGTGTAAGCCAGAGATCTGCCTTAGATTAGCTTTAGATTGTAGACATGTAAAGGTTATTGGGCACTTTGTGAGAATTAAACCTGTATGCTGATTAATTTGGAGTTTTTTGAATGTGCATTGCTGCGGGATTTTCAAATTCTATGCCACAAAAATGATATACACATTATTTTTTACAGTACATTTTGGAAATACACAGGGTTTTGTTTTCATACATTTGTAATTAGTTCACAGTAAAGTACAGTTAGAAATTACTGATGTAGAATAGAGTAACAACAAATAGAGTATATTACCCTTTTCAATCTTTTTACTTTTGCAATTTGTTGAACAGGCATTACATGAAATATGAGCAATAACAAGACATTTGATTCTTACTATTTGATCTAAACATAAGAATTTTAATGTGTCATTTCCATAATTGAATTCTCAAAACTTTTTATTCCGTACCACAGTAGACATAATGCATAATGCAATGGCAATTGATGGGTTTACCAATAAATTTGTCCTCTGTAGCTGCTGCCACAAATTTGACATAAACATTTTCTGCACGTTTTTATGATAAAATCATTGGATTGTACCATGTGATACATCAGATTTAATACCCAAGGCATTATAGTTATAGTGTTACACAGTATAACTCAAATTCTACTGATACAAATCTCAGGGTAATATCTACTGAAGTACAGTACGGTAGTATTGCTGTAAATAATACAGTAAAACACTGGTGACCACAGCTGTCAGCAATTTACTGTAATTTTACAGTTATGATTGTTTGTATAAGGCTTCGTGCCTGTCAATCTCACACTGCTTGGATGCATTTATATACCATGCGTGTCAATATTTAATCCACATCAGCCATTAGTCGCATCATAATGGAGTCACGCTGTCTCCCATCATCATTCTTTGTGTCGCGAAAAAAAAACAACCTACGGGCCATTTTCAATCTGTCAGTCCTGTCACATTAGTTTTCCTGTTCTCAGGCCAGTTGCTACCAGTGAGGACACAGAGGTCAAGTCCTTTCTATGTCTTTTTAAATAGTTTAAATTAATTTATAATTTAAATCACATATTTATCTATTTATCTATCTATATCTATGTCTCTCTCTCTCTCTCTCTCTATATATATATATATATATATATATGTATAATATGCAATCAATGTCCAGCAGGTTCTGAGAGGCTATTTGTAAGCTGTTTGTAAGTCATTAAATTTCAGTCAATAATTGCCATTTGAGGTCATTTAAATGCCATTATGTTCATGTGATGAAACTGCTGCTCAGATGATGGAAACAAGATTGTGGAGTTTCCTGAGGCGTCGACGTGCCCCGTTCATGTTTGATTGCTTAACCTCACGCCACGAGCCGCCATTATAAATAAGGTCAAACGGCAAAGTATCCGCGGGTAGGAAGCCTGACGCTCTGAGATGCTCACAGAGAGACATACGAGAATGAACAGGGCGAGATGAGGGCCATGAGGGCTGGAGACCTGCATGGAGCGGTGCTGCTCGGGTGGGTTGTGGCAGAAAACAAGAACTAGTCGCTCAGTGGTTGTTCATATCTACAAATGCAATAATTACAGAACAATACAGAATGGCAATAAACGGGAGGGAGGCCATAGTTATAGAGCATACCTCTTAAAGTCTGAATATCACCTAAACGAATAGACTATATACTTATATGTCCAGTGATTATTTCCAAAATGTTTCAGTGCTACCTCATTTATCACTAGAATTTATTGGTCAATAATGAGAAATGCCAAATTCTAAGATTGGCTGTTGATGGGGTAAACATTGTTAATACAGGCCAGAACCAACGTTTTAAAAATGTCTAATACCCTTATTTAACTGGGTTATAAAATGTATCAAACTATATTTTAACATGTGGGGTACATTCAGCTCATTTCAGGCATAATGCGTCCAGTGGTGTCACTTTAAAACATGTCTTTATATCACACTGAACGAAACAAAGGTTCCTAACAGGCTAATGTTAGTTACCATAGCACCAGAGAGGAGATGAAAATGGCCAAAAAGACACAAGATCAAATTTATCTTCATTCTACTGGTAAAGGCTGGACCCTATATTACAGAATTTAGGGCAACTTTTATCTGCCAGGTGCTGAAAAAAAAAGTTTCCCCATAGAATGAAACATTCCCTTTGCTCTCAGCTCTTGAGGTAATTGACTCAAACAAACACTATTTAAAAATAGAGGTAAAAAGACAGCAATAAATATGAAAAAATAGCTCTATCATGCTGCCAGGTGCCTCTGCAAATGTTTATATAATATTTGTGCAACAAAAATGTTTGTTATATAGGCTCATTTTTTTTTATTCGTAGCGATGGTTGGTTGTATCTGTTGATCTGCCCGACTGCCTGAGGGCAGAATCCGTCCCTCAGTCTTGAGGTTCAGCATCTTGCACTTCTGTTGCTCTTGCCGGAGGGCACGAGAGTGGAAAGGGTTGTGTTGGGGATGGGGGGAATGGGGGGAATGGGGGGTGGGGGCGGGGTACCTGCAGTGCTGCCGGCTCCTGAGTGGACTGTCCACTGATAAATGACTCCCCGCTGGTGGTACCGGTGCTCCCGGACGACCCTTCCCGCGGTGCTAAGCACCCTTCACACAGTCACAGATTTGTCCAGATTCACTTTAGATGACGCAACTACAGAAGCTGATGAGGATCTCTTATTTTCATGCTGAACTTTCTCGGCCTCCTGAGGAAGTACAGTTGCTGCTATGCATTCCCGACCAGCTGGGTTATCTGTACAGGCGAGGTCATCACTAATGAGCACACCCCGGGATTTGAAACTAAGGGCATATTTATTAGGTATATATTTAATTAAAAAACATATTAGACCTAAGTATAGTGCCTTGAATGTGTGGAACATCTTAGCATTTTTCTTTAAAGGAAAGAAATATATTTGAATTAAAGTGTGATTTTCCGAGGCAACAATTTTAGTGCAAAGTAAGCAGTGATTAATCAGCGTTATTTCATTACTTGTGTCCACACCCTGACATCATCAAGGGCTTAGTTCTCCGACGACTTCAAACAGTGGCCAAACGCCAGGAAAAGGAATGCAATTTTAATGCATGAGAGCTGAACTGAAAAAAAGTCATTTTCATCGGTGTATTGGTGCTTGCATTATTTCCTAAGTGATTACTTTCAACACGCATTAAAACGCACTGATTTGGAGATTTCAAAATGCCACGCCACTGAACCAGGACTCACAGCCTCATTATTTCTAAAATCTTGGCTGTGGCCTGCACTGCATGTTCCCTTTATGTTTTACCATGCAGATGAGGTGACCTGCACTGTACCGCATGTGTGTGTGTGTGTGTGTACGGCACCTCGCAGCTGAAATGACATGAAGGGTTGTTACAGGCTGGCGTGTGTTGCATAAAGCTTTTATCTCTACTACACACACGCCTCCACAGTCCTGCCATTGATGTAGGTGTGCTTTCATCTGCTGGCACCTCACAAGTGTGCATATGTGTGTGTGTGTGTGTGTGTGTGTGTGCATGTATGTTATTACTACATGTCAAAAGGCTCCAGTGCCTTGGTAAGTGTAGAAAAACGTGTAGGTGTGCGCTGCCAAGGCAGTTGCAGTGATGCAGAGAGGAAGAGGGTGAGTGTGAGAATAAATGATGCAAAGTCTTCGGCTTCATCTTCACCGCTCTCTCCTTTCCTTCCAGATCGCTTCTTCATTCCCTTACCATACTAGACCAAAGACACTTCCTGTC
Source organism: Eupleurogrammus muticus (assembly GCA_036785175.1). Classification (NCBI taxonomy): domain Eukaryota; kingdom Metazoa; phylum Chordata; class Actinopteri; order Scombriformes; family Trichiuridae; genus Eupleurogrammus; species Eupleurogrammus muticus. Next base: position 12,289,095 of record JAYKQN010000007.1, on the reverse strand, counting down.
CTGACTGCAAAACCATCAGCTGCAGAATGCTGATGATTACGCTACAAACTCCTCCAACTCCGGCATGTCTGCAACTGCTTGCACGGCAGTCACGGCATTAAAGAATGCACACTATAAGAGCATGCAGTATACTGATATATACATGATCTTTATTCAACTGCTAACTCGAATGAACACATTAGACTGGAAATGTAAGTGACATGTATTGGTGATGTATAGCGTTCCTTTCTCTGTGATATATAAAATAATAAAGGATGCAATTTTATGACAACTTTTATTGCATTCGAAAATTAGGACATTTAATTAATGTATCAAATGCAAAATATGGTACTTTCAGTCATTTAAATATACCCCTTGTTTTTTTCCTAACTGGTCAGTGCACAGCCTCTGGGAATAAGAAGCCACCAGCACTTAGCACCAGCACCAGACATAGTTGGATAGGAAATGTGCTCATTCATGCTTTCTTGTCGGGTCAGATGAAAAGATCGATGCTACACTCATCTATGGGCTGATCGATGGCCGTGGCATACAGAGTGGAATCCAATGGAAACTCACTTAAGAGTTTAAAATTAGACATATCAGCACCTCTAGCTCTTCTTGCTTGATTCAATCACTGACAGAAATGTAAAATCGACAAGTCACATACTTTCTTGGCAGTTTATCTGGCTGCCATGCAGCTCCGGGCAGTGGCTCTTGGCAAACTCACAGTGACAACAAGAGTCTAGGATGTCATTGCTATAGGCCAAAAGAAACCCTCTAGTCTTTGTCTGGGGCTAAACACTTAGAAACAATGCATTTAATGATAATTGTTATTATTTCTTTCCATGCTAATGTGAAATAGAAGTATAATCTTGGACCTCAGTCAGTGTAGGGAAGTTTATGGATGCAGGTACAGGCTTGTAGTTATTCATTTAAACTTTTGGTTTGTTATGTCCTGCATTTTGGATTATGAATGCAGTGCCCATAGAAACTTTGTCTTCCTATAGAAAATTGGAAGCCTAAGTAGATTTTTGTGTTAGGCCTAATGAGGGTGTGTTGGACTGTTACATAGTTTTAATAGACAAATTGTACATTGGGTAAGACATGGCCATACATTCAAATAAGGAGAAATGTGCAAATACACTTATTATCAGAAAAAGGCTACAATTTATGTTGAAGGTGTGAGTCTCAATCTATTAGTTCTATTTTTTTTAATAGTAAGTATGTTGATAGTCCAAGTAAAACTGAACTTATGATAAATCTCTTTATACTTTTTCCTGTATAGTGTAACAACCTGGGCATGTTGCTATCATATATATATATATACATATAAGTAAATGCGTTTAGGCCCATGTTTGGTTCTGTTAAGGTGATAGTGCTGGGATTTTCTGAGGTTCTGTGAATGAGATGGCAACGACCCACAGGAGTTATATCTGAAAGCTGCGGTTGATCCGACAAGTCAGAGAGACACGTGAGGCCCAGACACTCAGATGCTCCTTGCTTTGTACATAGATGTGAATTGGTTCTTTAAGAAGGATTATTTTTTGTTCTCTTTCTCAGCTCCACCCATGATGCCAGACGAACTGATGATCGCAAAAGACACATCTGGGTCATGTTTATAGAGTCAAATTACATGAATGCCAAAGGTACCAATGAATTATAAACTGAATATTTATCAAAAGCACATATATATATATTCAAATAACAAATATTCACAAAAAGGGATGAAACCAGATTCACTGCTTCTGCACAGGCAGCTAACTGATGATTGTTGTTTTTTTTCCCCCCGAATAAGGTCCGTGTTTGTTGATTTGAATTTCCCCAGGGATTAAAGCTGGAGCATTAGTCAATTGGCTTCCATGTCCAAAACATTAAAAGAGCTAAAACATTAATTAGCAACAAATGAAGTGCCTATGCATACACGCTCTGTCTTTCTCTGGTTCTCTCTCTCTGTTTCTTTCATACACACACACAGAAGAAATGTGCATGTAGCCAAACCTACTAGATTTCAGTAGAATGAAGCATTATATTAAGCTGTGGGGCTTATTAATACGCAAACAGGAAAATGCTGGCACAAGCCCACGATGACAGAAGGATCGGGTCAGAGACTTTTAACAATAAACTAAATGTCATGATCCCTTCTCTGTGATGTGTGTGTGTGTGTCTTTTGTGCATAGTAGAAGTTAGAAGTTGATTCTATGTATGTCATTGACTCCAAATCTCGATCTCAGTCAATTCCACATAAAATAGTTCTCCCGATTCAAAGCATTTTTTTTTTACTCAAACAATTAAACATAGTGCTACCTCTGCATTATAATTGAGCTTGTAAAGATTATGATGTGATTCAACACAACCAAGAACATAATTAAGTCAGAACAGGAACTCTCAAACACAGGAAGACTTTGATATATTAAATTATATTACACTCTACCTACCGGCCTCAAGCGAAAATGTTTAACAGCTTATCTGTGTGGGGTTGATTTTTGGTTCCACCTACATATACTCATAAGCTGATTAATCCTCCAAAATGATAGATGGGTCTGTACGTGTGCCTCAGTTTATGTGTGTGTGTGTGTGTGTGTGTGTGTGTGTGTGTGTGTGTGTGTGTGTGTGCATGTGCTAGAAGGAGAAAACGAGGTTGAGGGAGTTGAAAGATGAAAGCTGGTTTCCATCATTCAGCATGATAGCAGGATGCTAGCCACCCCCTGTAAATGGATTACCTTATCACACACCTCTAGATGGGTGTGTGTGTGTGTGTGTGTGTGTGTGCTTGCCACAGTTGTCACTTAGATATATAACCAGAGAATTTTTCTTACAGCTTGGTAAGCCTCTCTTTTTCACCTGTCCATATCTCTCCCTTCGTCAACTTACCTGTGTCACAATATCCATGAATTATATACTCTGCTTTGAGTAGAAACTACATTTTTAAAAAAAAACTGTCATTCATCTTTTCTCGTATCAGAATAGAAGCCATGTGAGGAACTGGGAGGGACTTGTGTGCAGGAAGGAAAGAATGATGAGGCTTTATTTTTCAGAGAATGAAGATGTTGCGGCCAGAGAAGAGAGCAGACCGGAGGAGACGGGAATACATGGAGGAGGTGGGATGTACCTTCATGTGAGAGGACAGCTTGAACTCCACCACAGTGGGGTTAGCGATGGAGTCAATGATGTACGGCCCAATAAAACAGGGACAGAGTTCCCCCGGAGTCTGTCTTTAATGGAAGATTCTTTGAAGAGAACCACACTTTCTGACCTGTTCGGTAATCCGGGGATGGGTCAACCACGCAACCACTTCTTTCAGCCAATGGCGTCCCTCTGCACCTTCCTACACAGACAGGGATGGAATGAAACAAAGGCGATTGAAAACCCACGGCACGTTCAGACGGTGACATATCTGGACTGAGAGTTGTGCATGTTGGACCCACGGTAAGTGATTGCTCCAGGATGAGGGGGTTCTGACAGGCATTGGAATTTACTTTATTTTTTCATAGATACCGTCTGTTGTTTGAAAAACATTCCTCAGTAGTTTCGTCTTATACATACAACCGTCAAAAGTTTCACTTCCGTGCGAACACAAATTTAACAAATTGTCATTAGCGCTTTTAGAAACAGATGACATATACAGCTGACACACAACACACTCAGCGTCGGTAGCACCGTGTCTGTTTTATGGCGAGGGCTAGGAATCTGAAGTAGAGGACGAAGACATCGACCATGACCAGTGGTTGGTCATGCAGGGCGATATACTCGGCAAGAGCATCTGTGATCTTGGCCTCATGTGGGTTGTCTCCTACCAACATCTGGTGCAAAGTCCTTGTCTTTTGTTGGTCTCGTGAGGAAACTCCCTATATTCTGCATCATGGTGCGATTTTAAATGTTCAATCAGGATACTTGTGGTGTAAGCGGTAGATTTTCTGGCGGTAGAACTCCTCCACATTATTTGCTTTCTGTGTTATTTTTGTTGCTCTCATTTGCCTTAAAGTAGTTTCAGTCTGCTGACATGACTCCTGCTGGAGCCCTGCAGCCAAGTATGTAAAATGTGGACTTCGCACATGCTTCCGTAGTGGGATCAGTGGTATGGAATCAGTGGCAATTTAGTTAAGTACGAGTACTACTGAACATTTCCTTAAACTCATTCGTGTTTTTCAGTATTTTAGAATTGACCTGGATTAATCTTTATTACAAATTACCTAATATTTTACATACATTTTAATGTGAAGTGAATAATGCTGATGACATTTGTTATAAACAAGACAGCATCTGATCCAGCCCTTCTCTGTGTTAATTCAAAGTGGCCCACTTTTAATTGGCAACTATCAGCCACAGTATCTATGAAAGTGAGAGAAACTACTTCAAAACTCACTGTCTTGTCAGTTTTTTGTGCTTTGGTCATTTTTAGGTCTTTCTTTTTTGTGTCCAGTTGAAATAGCTGCTACTTCTGTTTACTGTGTATGAGTTTAATATTAAAATATCTTTAGTTTTCCTGTCTGCCGGCATCACCCTTGTGTTTGGGTCCACCTTCTCTGCTACAAAAACCAGCTGGCTACTATGTGACGATCAGAAAAATGTACATAAATCTACATATAAATCATCCTTCTATAGTAATACAGTTTTGAAAAATTAAATTCACTCTGCTTAATATCATAGGGACTCATGCATTCAGAATATTGTGTTTCAGCCTAGTGAAATTGGTTGTCCTACATTGTGTTTAAAACAAACTCTAATATGAGTTTCAGAATGTATGGATCTTCTTTGGGTAAGGGTAATGGAAAGCCTTCCAGAAACAATCTGACTGCTCTCTAATGTGATGCACCTCACCAATCTGACACTTTTAAAACAAATATTGGAGATAATGTGGAACTACCGAGGCCCTGATCTCCCTGTGTGAGACAGCTAATCAAAACATAGTCTCCAGAGTCGGAACAAGTACGGGAGCCTATAAATAAACCGGAACCAAATTGCTTGTCTCCCTTCAAAGGCAGCCCCGGCTGGGATCGTACAGGCGTGTCCAATCTGGAGCGCCGAGGCGATGCGAACATCTTTTGAGGATGACACGTCAGTCAAACGAGCGGGAAAACAATGAAGAGCGATGAGGCATGGAGGAGACCGACCGGTTGAGGTGTCGTTCAACACACGGAGGAATCGCATGCCTTACGCGTGACGCAGGCATGCACGTGTGGAAACGTGGGAGTTTCAGTGCACGCGGAGCGTGAATTGAGCGTGGCACGGGCACAGGGATGGCCATGAATCTAAATAATTTCACCCAATGGAGATGCATCCATCTATCTTCTATCTATCTATAACACAAGGAGCGTCTGTGTGTCTGTGGCTCACAGTGCTCTCTGGCTGTCAGATCAACCTCAGCTTCTGGATAGAGATGGTGTGTATCTTTTATTGTGGATTTTTTTCTTTTAGTTTTTTATTTAAAGCATCAGCACTATTACAGCACTATCATTACATTGTAAAGCTCCATGTCACTGCGCTCCTCCTCATGTTGCTTCCCAGCACTTTCATTAGGAAAAAATACAAAGTAAAAATTTGTTCACAATATTTACCACAAATCAGGTTTTACTTGGCCTATCAATATGAAGACTAACATTTAGATTGAGATCCGTACTTTCAACATAACTGGCTGGATGTCCTCCATGTTACAGTAATCTCATTAATTAGTAAGCAGCATTTCTCAAGTTTCATCATGCTGTTCTCATCTGCTTTCAAGTGTCAGCACCTCACTTCCGTATTTGTATAGAAAAGCCTCATCTGGGTAGTCACTGTCAATATAGGGAGCCTCAGCATGGTATGGACAAACCCTCATTTGGCCAAACATTAAAAGAATCTACTTAGACGTCCACTTTTCTATAAGAATGCATACTTCATGTGCACTTCAGTAGTTCACACAATGAGAAATAGTGACTCGCTTCAACAATAAAGTTAGACCAAGAAAAATTTACAGTCACGGTGAGAAAAGAGGAAGTTAGGTACACAGTGGCGATCTGTCAGCCAGTTCACGCGTACGCGTGTGGCATGTCAGCACGGACCTAAGAGCGCCCGTGGTCGAGGCGAGCCTGGCCCCGGGCAAGCCCCGCAGAAAACGAAAGCGAAATCAAATGACAGGCCCCTTCTCATAGACAACACTCAGATCAGTCATCCTCAGACAAAGGACAGGGGGGAGAAAAAAAAGACAGGGGAGACCAGAAGAATAGACGGACCCTAAAACGGATAGCAAGACCGAGACAGAGACAGATGGGGAAATATTTATGTAAGCGGCTGAACAAAGCGAGCGGAGCCACCGGTAAGCTCTACATCTTCTTCTCAGAGTTCGGTCGACAAAACCGGGAATAGGAGGTGGGTGGGGGGGCAGAAAATAGGTTGACGTTTCAATGCTGACGTCTCGAGGAACAATGTGTTAAAAAAAAGGACGAGCGGGTGAGAGGATGTGGAAGAAAGATGTCAAGGAGAGAGGCAAAGACATCACAAAAAAAAGAAGAGAAGGACTTGGAGTGTATCAAATATGTGGGAAAAAATGACACATGACAGGAAGGTGAGAACAGTAGGATATTAATATATTTAACTCACTGATGTGTTCTCATAGTAGAGCTCAACGCCTTCTTGTGATGATAACACTGTTCATATCAGTGCTGCTCTCCACAGCACATCTAGTTGTTCCTGGAATGTCTTTATTCATTTATTTGTGCCAGTTTTAGTATTACTTACTTAAAGCTGCGATCTCGACTCGAAGCTTTCCACAGCTGCCATTAGTTCAGGCCACACCTGCTCAGTGAGGGCAGCCATTCTCTCATTCTATGAACCTGTGCGATTAGCAACATGCTGATGGCAGGAGATGCTGCCTGTGGGTTTGCACTCATGTGCGGTTAAGGTGACATTGCTGCGAATTACACACACACTCACATGTTGTGTCACCTTATGACGAGAACGTGTTTAGCAGCTTGTTGCAACTGTGCTCGCAGACAAATTTGCATCTATTATGAGTTTTGCTTCATCAAAGATGCAGTATGGACGCAATATATTCTGTACTAATAGATGGAACCCTTTCATTATGTAAATGATGTATTCTACCATATCTTTAGCTGGTTTGAATTTGTGCTTCTTACCTTAGTGTTTTTGGGATAGTTTTGCACAGAATAGACATTTTTCGTGTGGTGGTGGCATGCTCTACCACTGCCTGCCCTGCACATGACAAATGGAAAGAATGTAGCACCAAAAGGGTTTGAGATCTCTCTTCCACTGGAGAGTTTTCCCCCGGTACTGCAAGGCATTTTAGTTCATTTTGCTGTTATATCTAACAAATGAAACACCCTTTCCCCCCTTTACCATTGCCATACTTATATCAAGCTGTGAGATAACAACAGAATAGTAAAGTGAAAGGTTAAAGAATTAGATAATACAGAAAGAAAAGGATGATATTAGGAAGGTAACAAGTAAAAAGAAAATAAAGTGAAGTATAAGGCAGCAATTTTTATTGCCATTCCAGGTGTTTTTCTCTCTAGCGGCAGCAGATACACGTTCGAATAAAGGACAAGTGGTGTTAGCATTATGACAGGCTGATAGGTTAACTGTTTAACCGATAATTCATTCTTTAATGCATAGATGCAGTAAGCAGGAGTCTGTGAGTGGGAGATGGCTATGACCTGCTTGGTTGTTGATTTTATATCACACAGAGAGTCCTAAAATCCATATTTTCCAAATGGTATCTTTAAAAACAACTGTCCTTGGGCATCCTTATCTCATCGCTCTCCCCCTTACAGAACATGATCACTATCCCTGCAGAAGTTTAACCCTGATTAGCCTTTCAAAATGGAATCTTAAGTAGTAACCATTCAGGCTAAAATTAGGCTGCTGTGAAAAAGGGCGAGTGAGACAATCACAGTATGTCTTGGACTGTGGAGTGCAGCACTTCCTTAGGGCTTTTTTTTCTTACAGCTGTTAAAAACATTGAAATTAGACAAAATTGGCAAAACAAAACCACAGATAACATCGAGATAGATAGTTGGAGAGTGATTTTCTGCACGCCTGTTATCTTTTATTCAATAAAAAAAGAAATCCATTATCATGACGCCTAAAATACTTCACCAATGATCATTTCCTGTGAGATGAACAATAGGATAAAAATCATGCAAGATATATGCTGTGGGGGGGAAAAAAATGTTTCTGTGTCATGGCGAGATGGAAGCGCTATTCATTTCAGTCAAGGTCAGGAATATGACAAATTCTGGCGCAGAAAACTGTTTCTGGATAATGGCATAATCCATCACCTTTGCTCTCTCTCTCTGATATATGGACTCTCTCCTGTCTGTCAGCCATATATCTGTTATCATATATATTTAGGCTACATCAATAATTTCAATATGATAAAAATAGGATTCCACTGAAACATGTTTTTGTCCCTTTGCATTAAAAAAAATAAACTTTTCCTCATCTAAATCACATTATAATAATTTGTTAGATTATAGTCGAGTCAGCATTGCAATGATACAACCTTAAGAACAATAAAATGGCAAAAAGAGGAAAAAGACGATTTAAAAAAAAGTCTTTATTAATACTAAAGTATCAGTGTGTAAGCAGCATAAAACGGTTTTAGCTGCAGAAACTGCTGCTTATTGCTTCATATACAGTCGTGTAGTTTAGTCCAGTCATTTCCAACTAGGGCTTTGGCTCTTCTAAAGGGTCACAAGATAAATGGGGGTCATGGGATGAATAATGGGTGAGGAAACAAAGTGCTGTGATACACGTTTTTATGATATTCTCTATTATTTGTCTATTTTCCCTCATCGGACCTTGTGTCAATGGTTCTTGCTTTTTCCAAACATACCAAATGTATTTATTTATCTGAGATTTATTTTGGCAAGGTGACCCTTATTTGAAAGTAGTAAAGTAAAAAGCAATGGTGAAACTTCCAGTTACCTGGATTAAAACACATTTGGGATAATGCATGTAGTGTTACAACATGTAGAAGCATGTAAATACTAGCTTATATTTATTAATTTTGGTTGAGTGGATGCATGGAGAAGAGATGAATAAACTGTTCTTTACAGAGCAGGACAACTTGCTGCAGGCCTCTGTTATCCTTTATATCAGCGTCGGTCATTCTTCTCAGCAACAGGCATTTTCTCATTTTTGGGGATTGTTCTGCAGAATTTGACATGTGGCAGACAAACATAACAGGTACAACAGCAACACAACAAAACAACAGCTTGAGAAAAATGAAGGATAGTCGGAGGAAATGAAGAAAGGGGGAAAATAGAAAAAACAGCTCAGCTCAGTCCTTTCTACCACCCCAACCTCCTCCATTTATACAGTCTAATGTTGATTTAACTATTGTGTTCAAACTGTGCATTGTGCACAATCCTCATGTGTTTGGATTCCCCCCCAAGAGGGGATGTTTGTAGTAGTTTATCTGTCATCTTCACATCTGTTTTGGTTCGTTTGTTTGTAGAACCAGTGCAATGCCTGTAGGGAGTATGTATTCCTATAGAAAAGTGGAAGCTTATGTAGATTTTTTCAGGTTTAGCCAACCTGGGCATGTTACTGTTATATGTGTTTATAGATGAGTTTAGGCCTAGATTCTGTTTTGTTAGGTGATAGCACTGGGATTTCTTGAGGGTCTGTGAACATGGCCACGGCCCCACAGTAACTAACACGTGTTAGTGTGTGGAGTAAAGTAGCAGCTAAATCAGCGAATGTCTTAGCCTATGTCTTTTGAGAGACCTTTTTTTTTTCCTTTCTTTACACTTTAAAGAAAGCGGTGCTACGGGATAGCGCCGTGATAGTGCTGTGATAGTGCCGTGATACGCAAATCTATGGGATTTTAACTTTTAATGATATTAATGAAAAAAAAAAAGTATGGACACTTTTGTACCATGTGTATATATATATATGTATGTATGTATGTATATATATTATATATCTGCTAGCAATTGTTTTTTCTTTTGTTGTGGAATGTTTTATTGTGTTTTTTTTATTCTTGCAAATATACCCTCAGTTGGCATGCAGTATTTAGCTTTTTAATTGTTCATGCACCACTTTCCTTTTGGCACATGTAAACTTGCCTTCGGGTTCAGCTCTGGTTGCATTGTTGTAGGTCTCGCTGAATTATTTTATTCAGTTGTTCATTTGCTCATTTATGCGTGCGTGGTATTATCTCTTGTTTCTGGCTTATCGTACAGGATTCAGAGGTGGGAGATTGACAGGCTAAAGTAGACAGAATGTGCACAGCAGACAACAGAGCCAACCAATAGATGGTAATGCTCTGCCTTTTTTTTTTTGTTCTCCGGGAGAAAAAAGAGACTCAGACAAACACAAACGTGTGCACAAACACACAGAGGAGTTAGAAAAAAGAGGCATCAGAAATAGCAAAGTGCTTGCCTCGCTGCTCCGTCGCCCTTATAACCAGTCAAGCATCGCAGTTCAGAGGCTTAACAGCTTGAAGTGTTTCTCTCTGTTGCCTTTTCTCTGATGAGTCAAAGATTTTTTTTTTTTTTTTTTTTAAAGAGCCCCACTCTTATTATATCTAATATATGCTAATTATTGACATAGAGCACATCTTGAGAAGAATCACAACAATCAATTCAGTTTGTACGTAACAAATATGATATTTGTTTTTTGCACTCTGCTCTTTCGCTACTGTTTTTTTTTTTTAGTTTCAGGATTATGGAAGCAGGAAGGGGCAAGGTTTCACGAGGATGCAACAGCAGCGATATGATTCAGCAGCCTCTGCTACAATAAATATGAGGTAATGCTTGTTACTTTGTCATTTCCCTGGCATAATCCTATTGTACACGCTCGTGTTAGAAATGCACAGTGATATGCCTCCAAAGGTCATCAGCGGATTTATTTGGATCCTATAATATTCAATAGGATATAAACACAGCTGCAGAAGAGAAGTACCCAGAGAACTTGCTTAAATATATGTATGCAATATTTAGATATACAAATACTCAGTCATACTTGCAGATGGACAATTTCCTGACCTAGTATTTTTATGAAACACAAAAATCTCAACTCCCTCCTGCACACCCTCTGCCTTTTATGTGTTTTCCTGCAGCAGCATTGTTTGCAGGGGCCTTGTGGCAATGAACAAACAAAGTTTGTTATCTCTGAGCAGGGGGGCTGTGGAGAGAGAGAGAGCAATATCATTTTTCTCTTATGGAAATCAGTGACAGGTTGAAGCACACTTGGTTAGACTGAGCACACAGAACACAGAGCCCCAGCCCACAGGCCGTCATCAACACCACTATTAAACCAATTATGAGGCTTGATGGAAAAGGGGGAAAGAGAGATTGTTCTTTTTCACAAAGCTACTTTAGTGCTTTATGAGGAATAAGGATTGGTGTGACAATGCAAATATTAAAATGCTATCCCGTTCCTGCTCATCTGAACAGGAGTTACTAGACTGCAAAAACTGTAATCTTAGCAGGTGACATTTTTTTTACATTTACTATAATATATATACTACTATATATACTATCCATCCATCCATCCATTGTCTATCCCGCTTATTCCCTTTCGGGGTCGCAGGGGTCTGCTGGAGCCTATCCCAGCGCGTTAAGGCGAGAGGCAGGGATACACCCCAGATGGTCGCCAGCCAATCGTGGGGCACACACACCATTCACACACCATTCACTCTCACACTCACACCTATGGGCAATTTAGAGTTTACCAATTAACCTGAGCATGTTTTTTGTATTGTGGGAGGAAACCGGAGTACCCGGTGAAAACCCACGCAGACACGGGGAGAACATGCAAACTCCACACAGAAAGGCCCCAGACCCAGGCCCAAGGCGGTCTTGAACCTGCGACCTTCTTGCTGTGAGGCAACAGTGCTACCCACCGCACCACCGTGTCGCCCCTACTATATATACTAATAAATCTTATTTCATTTTTTATTTGAGTTAAATAATCCTTTTTAAGGATGTTAAAGTTGTTTTCCTAAAACAAGATCAAATTGGCCTAAATCAGAAAAAAAAAAAAACCACATGCAATAAGATTTATTATATGATTTATTATCATTATTATTTGGACTAACTGTACCAAAAACAAGATATTTTTACCTGTTACCATTTCAGTTTTTGCAGTGTATCAAATGCAGACTGCACTTTCTACTTCTTACCATAATGGTGGTTGGTGCACATCCTATAGACATGTATGTGTATTGGACATTCTGATAAAATGGTTATCAGAAGAGGTGGGACCAGAATGTCATGTGTGGCGGGCAGTTAGTTCATTAGGTCAGGCGGAAAAACAAAGTATGACAAAACCACCACTTTCTACTCCTACAAGGCCTACTTTTATCGCCTAACGGCAAATGATATGAACGTCAAAAGAAAAGATATAACCTAAAAAAAAAAAAACACATGGCAGGTAGTGCCCATCGCCCCTGAGGGAGAACTCATTTTTAATAAAGGTCTTAGCACCGACACTGCAGAACGCCCGCTCTGCTTTTTCTTGTCAATCAGATCATGGATCCTGACGTTCGCAACACATCGTTAAATTGGGTTAAAGGAGGTTCAAGCAGCTGTCTACAGAGCCATCAACATGTGGACGGTAAGGACACAGAGAGGCGCATAACATTGTCCGAAAAACAGGCAGTGACTAACACGCCCCCTATTCAAATAAAGCAAGCAGCGTCGTTGTCATTTACAGAGCCCATTAAAATGATAGCAAAGGGAAATGATTTTTAATGAAATGATAATTAGAGCTTTGCATATAGATTTGTTTTCTTCTTTAGGATGGCTGGGAATATCTCAGGGGGGCAGGGTTTATTACTGTTTATTGGGCCATTCTATGCAATATTTGAGTTGGTCTGGGGCACATTCCAGGATACCACCGTCGATCAAATTCAAACAAAAGACAGGCCTGTTCTGAATCTGGCACCTAAAAAGTGTGTCCTTTTCCCCCCTAACAAAGAAGCCCAAGCAAGGACTCAAACTCCCAACAGAATCGGCATTTCACAATACATGTGAAGCCAAGCCCCCATGTTTTCCTGACGGTGACGTTACCAAAGTTATTCAGGCCTCAGCTGGTTTAATCTGGCAGCAAAGACGTAAAACAAACCCAACTTCACCGGCGGCTGAAAAGCCTCCTTCAGCTCACCGGATGAGCTGAGACTTCAACTAAACCGCACAAAACCCCAGGACCCTGAGAGAAACGCGCCGTGCATATCAGCTTCCCTCCACCTGTTCCCGTTAATTCTCGCCGCTGCTGAGGATTCATCAGGCTGCCGTGAAACCCGTCGACTGAGCGTTGCACGGCCTCCGTTTAACCTGAGACAAGGACTCCCCAAATTGGGCACACAGGACAGGCCGTTTAAGCCGACAGGTAAGAGACCAGGCAGGAGGCATTAGTCTGGGCAGACAGGTTAATCAGTGTGTTATTTTAAGCTTTATCATTATTGTTGGTGATTTAATAGCCCGTGCATCCATGCTGCTGCTGTTGATTGAAGAGAATATTTAGCTATGTCATATCATTCTCTGCTGATTCCTGTTCATGCTATGTTCATCGTTAGTTTGTATGATTGAAATGTAGTGTATTGAGTGAACAGCTAATGTTAACTTTGCATCCTAGCACATGTATTTTGCACTTAGCCTAACTTCCTTGTAGTTTTCTTGTGCTTTATTGTAGTTAGATAATAGTTTTTATTTTGTATTGTTTGTTTGTGCAGGTATTGTAATTAATGCTTGTGAAGATCACTCTATTATTACTAATATCTCGCAGATATTGATAAAGTGAAAACTTTTGAGTTTTTATTGCTCCTTTAACATAGCCCCCTGTTGCTATAAAGCCTCATCAACAATTAAATTATTACTTTATTGAATGAAAATTGATTTTCAATAAATTATTGCTAATAACTAAACCAGATTTTTATAGTCAACAGGTGAATCAAGTGGTGAAATTAATTTGTGAAACAGTGGAAGGAACTGTACTAACAGACAGCAAACAGAATCCACAGAATCCACTAGTTAGCAGAACCACCGGGCTTTGCCATAAACCATGTATGCACTACAGCCTTTATTTTAGCGCTGCGGTCTAAAAGCCTGGACATTATAAAAGCAGCAGTCTGCACTGCGAGAAGAACAAACAAGAAAAGGAGGCAAAAAGGGCCTACGGGAAAAAAAAAAAAGTGAAACTAAAATCCCAGAAGCGCGTGGCAAGGACGAAGAACTATGACTGATTAGATGCCCGCCCACCTCCTTGTCAGGCTCTTGATGAATGTCCAGCAAGTGAGCTAAACTTTTATGCTCACTTCAACTTAATGGATGGGCCGAAGAAAGCGGCGGCTCCAGATGGCGTTCTGAAAACTGTGCTGACCAACCCGGCGCCATTGATCCCGTCGAATATTCAACCTGGCTCAGGCTCAGAATGTCATAGCCGCATGCCTCCAGGAGTCCGCCATCGCTCCTGTGCCCAAGAAAACAAGCCGCGGCCGGCCTGAACGATTACTGCCCGGTGGCACCCACCTCTGTGGTGATAGAGTGCTGTGAAGGGCGAAGGACAGGAGTGGAAGCTATGTGAGATTATTGATGATTCCAAAATATGTAAAAATTCAGATACCCATGTTTTCCAGTCATACGGCATAATGGTGCTGGACACTCACATCCTGGATTAAGACCTGCCTGTTTACTTGATTTCGCTCCAGTGTAAACTCCCTCTTCAAAGAAATGACATCTGCCACGGCCGTTTGTGTCTTTGCGATGCAGCCGGACCCTCTTGAAAAAGGCCCTTCTCCAAAGCAAAGACAAGCACTAGATGGAGATTAAGGCAGCTTTTTGTTATTTTCAGAAACAACCAAACAAACACAACCCGGGTGTCTGTTAACAAAAAAATTAAACATTACAATTAAACACTATCATTTCTGAGAAAAAAGTGACCTGATATTATATTTATTTTCTTGTCATCACCTCACCAAGCCTATCATGGTTGTCCTCCCCCTTACACTAGTTTATATGATATATATATTTTTAATTTTATCAGATACACTTCCATTATATTGAAAATCTGACCAGAGGGAAAATACTACAAAACTCAACACTGGGGGCATCAGTGAAATTATGGTTCTACTTCAAATACATGCCAGAAATGCGGTAAATGTGGCTATATGTTCAAAATAATGAACTATACTTTTAAACTGTGGAACGATCTTACACACTGATATTTAAATCAAACAGCATTTTAGACAATAAAATAGTGCTCTGGCTGCCTGAATGTACTATCTGATTAAATCTGAACTATCTAAGCTGCTCCAAATAATGTCTATTCTAACACAGCCCCAAATCATTGGAGTACAGAAACAGTGTGGCATTTTAATACTGAGGTTCAGGATGAATTATGCATTTGTCTGTGAACTCTTTCATTATGCTAATCAGAAAGGCTCGCCTGTTCCAACAACATATTCTGACATGACAACTACACTGCAGTGATAGGAAGATAAAAAAAGAATCACAGTCAATACTGAACGATTATATCGTTTAGATAGTTCAACTCCCTCCTTTCACTTTGGAAATTGAGATTTTGACACAATTGTGAGGTTCAGCTCTTATTTTCGGTCATTAAAATTCATCCTGCCTTACTTGCAATGTCCTTGCTATTTCACCCATGGATGTACTAAGAGAATTGAATACTGCATGAACAAAAATGGCATAATTTATTAAAAGCCTTTTGGAGACTTTTTAGAATGTTAATTTTGTAATAATTGGGGGGAAAAAAAGTCTTTTGGGGGCACTGGATGTCACATAATTGTACAATTCCAATGGTGGTGAATGCTGCCCGAGTCTGCTTTCACTTACAGCGCTGTTTGTTAGGGGTTATGGTGAGGGGCTTACGTCTGCCAAAACACAATTGCATGTGGTATCATGCATAACTGCAGTTTTTCCTCTCAAAATGGCCCTGTCTTTAGGGTGCCGCAGCAGAGATCTTAAGGTCCCTGACAAGATGTTGTGACAGCCCAGCCATGTAATTGAATCCCAGTGGTATGCTTTTGGTCGTTCTGTTTGAGCTGGCAATGTCCATCTTGGTGGAGAGTTGGAGGGGAGGGGGGGCGGACCACTCTGTCCTGTCTTCCTCTCTGTCCACCTCTTCACTAGAATAATCGTCCTTTTCGCGTAGAAGAATTCACACCATGGATAATATGTATTTTATGTATCCTGTAGCCTAATTCCAGAGCTCATCTTCATGTAGATTGATATTTTCGGCCTGGGAACCATCCGTTTATTTGTTCAAATAGGAGGCGTCGTTTATGAAAGCCAAGAGCAATTTACTGGGCCCTACAAATGTATGTCAAATACAGTACCTAGCTCATATGTGTCTGGCTTCTTCCCACAGTCCAAAGACATGCTTCAGTTAAATGCCTATAGGTATGAGTGTGTGAGTGAATGGTGTGTGTGCCCCATGATAAGCTAAGGGGTGTATCTCTGCTTCCTCGTCTGTAATGCGCTGGGATTGTCCCCAGCAGACCCCCATGACCCTAGAGAGGAAGAAGTGGGTATAGAAAATGACTGACTGACTTTCTATTCCATTCTTTAAAAGGTAAATTAGCATCTGCCGCCATGTTGGAGCCACAGTTATCAACAAGCCGTGTTTCCTCATTGTCTTGATTGGCTCCCTAGATGAGGGGAAAACTGCATTCTTGGTGTCCAGAATAAATTACACAATGTAGAAAAATCACGTGCATGGGGATCGGTACATCTAGGCTATGTGTCCTGTACATTGTGGTCTTTGTGCTTCTGTCAGTGTTGACCTGAAAACAGACAGTAACTTCACATGAGGATTTTTTAAATGCACCTTGCAACAAAGTCACACTCCTTCATGCAGCATAGCAAGAGCATCTGCTAATTTCTGCCACTTGCCCTGCCCCTGCAGCCCTGCTATTCCAAATCTCATTCTGGATGGGATTACAGTTGGTGGAGACAATCGTGCTGAATATTTTAAAAGGGTCTTTTTTTTTCTGAGGGTAAAATTAGAGTGGGGCAGAGAGGTCACAGGAGGAGGCCTCTGTAGCATCTCAGCCAAAAGTTGCTGCATGAGCTTAAGGTTTCATGGGAGCTCAGCATCACCACCACACAGCTAATTAAAAAATTAGATGGAAATTCTGTCCACCGAAAAATTAAATATTAACTTGCCTGTGACTTTCAACCTCTATCATTTGATCGACACTATAATTAAGATAATGACGTTTAAATGCATTAGTAGTTCTATTTAAAACATTGCTGCCATGGAACATATTTTTTTTAAATGACAGTCTAATCTAATTCGGTGTTGTAGGTTTCTGCTTTGTCATCAAGTGACTGTATAAACTTGGATGACTTGCACGCTAAGAGAGTTTCTTATGTTAAGCAATTTATATGCTAATTGTTATTATTCTGTAGCCTTTGCTTTATTTGTGTTAAGATGGCATTTTACCTAATTTATTCTTTGACAGGAATACTAAACGAATGGAAAAGTAAAAAAAAGAGAAATATAATGTAACTAGTTTGTGTACAATCAGCCTATAATCAAATCAGTAAAGCTAATGCAATTAGACCCAGATATGGATCATTTTTAAATGTCCATCTTCTCATTACCCTTAAGCAAAAAACAGTGTAGAATAATGTTTATCTTGATATCTTTATGCACAGGGTTTTCAGTTAGACATGCTGGAATCTTGCAGTTATCATGGGGCGTGTCGATGTTCTTGCTTCCTCCAATTTTCTTTTTTTAGTTTTTCCTTCTGTTTCTTTCCATCTTTGTCTTTTCCTTCTGTTCCTGGTATGCAAACCCTCCCTTCTGTCAACCGCATGGCAGCAGAGCAGGAGTAAAAATGCAAAATAACGATGCTTTTATTTAAAATGGCAAAGGTCTTCTTCCTCTTCTTGTTTTAAACACCATGCGATCATTACCTCCTTGTCTCTGAGTCTTGAGGGGGACGGGTCATTGTGACCAATTGCTTATGTGACACTGAGTAATTCCACCTCTCAGTGAATAAATTGTAAGGCTTCCAACAAATTTGGCTCCAATTCACCTTCAGGATAATGACCATTACAGAGGGAACTGAAACTTGTGTGTTTCTAACTGATCTCTATTCTGTTGCCTGAAAACAGATGCTGCTGATATGAGAGTGAGTCAATACCTTTCCCCTTGGGAGGGCATCCAAAATAGTACCACCAAAATAATAAGTAGGTGTCTTTAAAAGGTAAGAGTTCCCCTTTCCTCACCTTACTTTTTTTTTATTTGTGCACATTACTCACGCAGTTAAATTTTAGGGGAAAAGAGGAGAGAGGGAGAGTGCATTACAGAAGTGGGGGCAGGGACACATACAGGCCCCAGGCTCATGATGAGACTTGCTAAGTATGATTCTCTCGGACCCTCAGGGGTAAATAATCAAACTTTGCACACATGCTGCTATAAACACAAAATGACTACTATAATTAACATCCGTCTATGCCAGGTAGGAGCTACGGCGGGTTTGAGGCATAAACAGCGAGAATGCCTTTTTTCTTAACTGTGCGGATTAAACATAATTAAAGAAATGCGGTCTGCGCTCGTGCACCCAGTTGGTTCACGGATACGGTGTAAGATCCACTTTCAATTCTAATTTACACATCTAAAACGGTTAGCGCATACACATCGCATCAGACCATCTGGGGAATAGACCGGCATTTGTGTTTAACTTTGGGGCCCAATGAGGCTTATCATGGGCGCTTGGCGTCCATATGCATTATCATCAGCGCAGTGAAACCAAAACTACAATTTCTCAGTTTTTCGATCCATATGCGGTGGGGATTTCTTCACTGGAATAAGTGGTGTGTGTGTGTGTGTGTGTGTGTTGTTGGTGAATGCAACCCCGGGCCCTCATCATCGGCTAATTAGAAACAGATTATGAAAGGCACCTGTTGCCGGTGTTTGCCTCCTTGCTGCTGGCGGTTCATCCTGCTCCGAGCTTCCCTGCCGGCACCTCCTCCAGCTGGTTTCTGATGGTTTGAAACCTTTCTACCTCGGTGGTCTCCGCCTGCCGCCATTTTTTTTTGGTTTTGGTTACATCATAAACTGCACCTTGTTTTCGACGCTTGTCTGAAACCAACTGGTATGGTGAGGTCCCTTTTCTGTTTTCTGTGGTTCAATGCACCGGGATGCACATGTGGACCGAGGCTTATTTAGCAGCAACAGGCATTCTTGATGAGGTAAAAGGAGACACCTTATTACAGGCTATAGTGTAGACAGAGGTTGAATGCAACAGGCCGACATGAGGCTTCAAACATGTAATGCCAAGAGTTAAGGGGAGTGGATATGGGTAGAATTCTAGTGGCGCCAAGTTTTAGAGCAGTGTGGAGAAGTTACATTCTGTTTAAACCCACACATAGGATGGCATTACAGAGCTTTTTACAGAGCACATTTTTAATTGCAATTGGCATGTGCAATAATGTTTCAGAAAATATCAGTGTTTTATAAAAACATGAGTAAAGCCAAAGTAATTTTATTTCGTTGCATTGGGAACCCTAACCCTGTCAATTTTTTAATTGCATTACAGAAAATGAAGAAAAATTGTTCAAAGTAATAGCAATATCATTCAAATAATTACTGTATAAACTGAAAAAATCTTTAGGATTTAGCATTCCTGAGAGTCACTATAATAATGTTTAAACCCCAAACACACGAGTAAATCAGCAGCATTTTGGTCCCAGACCAACAAAATTAAGGTTATGGAGTGTCCAGCCCCAATGCCCCGACCTTAGTCCCATTGAAAACTCATGGGGCGATGTCAGAAATGCTAAAGCACTTCTCAGGAACCACGATTATACAATTGGCGTTGCCCTCAATTGAATTGTGCCCTCACAGTTTTTCAATAGGATCAATTGGGGTCTGAATATTTCTTTAGTGATTCACAGGAGTGCTTAATACTGAAGATTTTTCAGTTTATAGATTCAATATATTTTACTTTGTAAAAAAAAACACACATTGCTATTTCTTTGAACAGGCTAATATATATTTTTTTCATTTTCTGTAAAGTTATATGAAAAATGACACATTTTATTCTTACATTTAGGACATAAAATGCAGTATCCCTAATGCAGTGAAATAAATCCTTTCATAAGGATTTTGGCTTTTTATCTTAACACCAGTGTAAGCTCCACACATTTTACTAAGTGGGCATTTGCATACATGCTGTAGCACCGTATTCTGTATGCATTTCAGAATTTCAGGACTATGTCCACCTCTCCCCCTGTTCCACAAATGAAACACTGCCTGTACCTGAGCGATGCAGCCCACAGTCACACCAGATAATGAGGATAATAGAAAATACACGAACTGTTAATGTGGAAACACAGAGAGACCGATTTAAAGTGGCAATCATTTAAAGGGAGGCGTCAAAAAATGCCGGCACATTAAATGGTTCCTTTACTACGATGCAGCCGAAACAATTTATCGAGTGACCATACTTGCTTGTTCAGAAATCTCCTCAGTCGGGGAAGAAAAAAAAAAAAGAGAGAGCCTCTGTCTTTTCATAGCTCCCTCTCTCCCATCCCCCTCTCTCTCTTTCTCTCTGCATACTTTTCTAGGTAACTGTAAATAATAAAGGCAGTCACAAATGAAAAAGGCGCACACACATAGCGTACACTGGGGTTACATCTTAAATTGGTCTCTGAACTGGTGATACAATTTTGCTCCTTTGCTTTCTTTGTCAAACTTGGTCTTCTTCATCTTATCGTTAGTATAATAATGCCACAGTCAGGAAAAGCTCAGCCAGACATTATAAGTTAATTATGGCTGAATTCCGTTAAGCTGCTTCGGTTTCAGAATGCATGCCACCTCATTTTCACACCGAAACAATGAGCCGTGACTCACTGGAACACTTAAAGAACGTCACCTGTGCTTTTTCTACTGAATCAAAAGTCCGCAGTGAAAGGGCCTGTTGTTCTATCAGGGAAAGGCTTCTCCTATTTATCAGTGGAGGCTTGAATAGGACAATATGTGTTGTCTAAACTTTCATCATAAAACGTTGAATGATCATTTCACCTTTCACCTTTCACCTTAACTTAGACCGTGAGTCTTTACACTGCCTCATGCATTTGAACCCTTCCGTTTATTCACCCTAAGTAGTGCAAGTCAAATACAAGATAAGAAACATAATTAACCACGTAATTAAAGTCATTAGGCTCAACTATCACTTAGCAAATGGTAATTTAGCTCGGTAAAGTATAATCTTTCTGCAGGATCTGTTACTAGTCTAAACTGCAACACATGAAGCTACATTTAGCGCCTCGGGCACCTGTAAGAGAGAAATGTTACAAATACTGTATCAGCCTTGTATATAAGATGCAGAGTTGGAGAAAGTTTAGTAGTCAAGTGAAAGTAATAGTACCTTGCAAAATACTCACATGAATAGGAGTAGAAGGAGTACATTAAGAAGTAATTTATTTTAAAGTATTAATGAACAAGTACTCACTCAGTGGGTTGTTTCATTATGATAAAGAATGTAGACACTTTTTTCCTGCTTTTTCCAATGTCACTGCAGTATGTGTATTAATAAGGCTGGTGTCCATATTGAGTGTGTTCTCTGCACGACTGGGCATACTCCCGCTAAAAAATTCTGTGAATGACAAATTATTTACTAATTTACCATTAAGACTAGTATATTTCCAATCCATTTCGTTTTAATTTAAGTCATTTGCTTGCCGTGCACCAGTAGGAGCAGTAAAAGGGAAAACACAACAGCGACTAATCAAACGAGAGCAATCGCTTTGAATTTTTAATACGTTCTGTTCGACAAGAGTTGCTTTTTCAAAGTCGTTCATGCGAGCCAGCTGCACGACAAATGTAGCCGACTGCAATCAAGATTTAAAATGCAAGATTTAAAAAAAATGAGTTAATATAATGTACAAGTAGCAACGTCAATTTCCCAAATGTTAATACAGATAAGTACCACAAAATGTATTGGAGTAAAATTAAAGTATGCATGCTTATTAGTTTTACTAAAGTAAAGTACAAATGAAAAAAAACTTACAGTAATGAAGTAAAAATACTTTGTTACATTCCACCACTGATCAAATGTTTCCTGAAGTGTTGCTCCCAGACATAATGGCAGCATAAGTGGTAGAGCCACAAGTTAATGCATGTTACAGACAGGTTTTAAATGGTCCACAGCTATCTCCACTCAAGTGTTATGTAAAGTAATTTCCATTTGCGCATAAGTGTGTTTGATTTAACCTGATTGTAGACAAGGCCCCTGCGTGCTGTCTTCTATAAAATACATCTCTGAGACTCTTAAACGACTTTTAAAGAGACTTATGCAGAAGTCAGACTTCAACACTTCAGCAGTCAATAAAGAGCTACATTATTCCCCTTTCACAGACATGTCCAGTGTTTGTAATCGTTGATATATGCATATTGATAAGGATTTTGATAAAGGATTTTTAGTGTGACAGCAGCAGCAGCAGACATAAAACGTCATGTTTTTTAACACTGATGCACTTGACTCCACACACACACACACACGCAGCCTCACTCTCTCTTTCTCTCCTTACAGACGCAGAGCCGCATGCTGCCTTCTATTCTGGTGATCATAATTATTTGATGACAGAGCTTCTGGTTTCTCAACCACCCTTTAGTACACACAATCTCGCCGTGAATAATTTAACACGGGGAGCTAGGAAGGTGGGTCCCTTAAAAATAGCAGGTACAGTCAAACTCAGGATGCAGGACACACGGAAAGGGCTGTTCCCCGTCTAGTTCTCCACCAGCTCCTTATATATATACGATTGTGTTGTGTTTTATTCCTTTCTTTCGTAGGTCCTTAAGCGCGTCCTCTCATCGCGCCGGGCGCCACCGTGTCCAGCTGATGTCGATTTACCCCAGATAGGGATCTCCTTGGATGGACTGACGCACTCCCTCCACCCTTGACTCGACCGGCCGCCATGGAGGAACTCCAGAGAAAACTGAATCAACGTTATGAGGGTACCAAGCCCAGAAAGGTGAGTTATTTTAATGGACTTTATTCTTTCAAACTGATGGGTTTTTTAAGTGCTTTTATAAATGTGCCTTGCGGAGTAAAAGACAACATGGCGTCATTTAGGTGATGATGATTCCTGTTTAAATGATTCTTTTCACCCTCAGTGGCAGACTTGCTTTACGTTATAGCAGATAACTGCAGCTGATGGTTGGAGACAGTTCTCTGCAACTTCATCAAACTGCAAACTGCAATCAAAATGCAAAATTGACTGATTTCCTTTTATACGCTTGCAAGCAATTTGAATTAGTCTCCATTAGAGGAGTGGGTATAAACGTCCAGTTTGTCTCTGAACCACAGGTGAGGTTCAAGCTGGCGTCGTCCTACAGCGGCCGGGTGCTGAAGCACGTGTACGAGGACGGTCAGGAGCTGGACAGCCCAGAGGAGAAGTACCCCCACAGCTTCGTCCAGAGCAAGATCCCACCCAGCCACCTGGAGACGGAGCAGCTGTGTGGATTCCAGGACTTTCACGGGAACCAACAGGGTGGGCTCTTATCGTTGCATAACGCACGCAGTACTTCCTTCACATACATAACTGCACCCAGGCCCGTCTGTGTGGGTTTACGTGTACGCTGGTAACCATGGAGACCGACAAAACGTGCATGCTATATTCGGGTTTGAGTGGTTGGCAGAAAATGATTTGGGCATGCTGAGCTTGTGTTTGCCTTCATAGTAATGCAAACAGATAGTTTGTCCCAAACTGTTGGTACTCTCATCCATATTATTTTTGTTGAATGGATATGGTCAGAACGGTCACTAAAATTGAATTTAGCTCATTAATTGGACAGTTAGCAGTTAGTTGAGAGGTCAGTCATATGTTTAGCAATTTTAGTTGTTTAGTATTTTAGATTTATATATAGTGTGAAACAGTACAGTAAAACATGTATTAGCTGTGATGCTTGTGACCTGCTAACAGATAAATTATGATCAGGGTTGATTGATTAGTAATTACTACTAATAATCAAGGGTGCACATAGGGCGTTTCACAACTGAGGGTTCTGAGCAGGTGAGTTTTAGGTTCCTCTCAGGGCTGCAGGAAGATCTCAGGATCGGTTCATCCTCGCGTGTCACAGACGTAGACAGGTGTCTTAAAAACAAGCAGGAAAATATTAAAAAAGTTATGTGCACCCTTGATAATGATTCTTATTTGTATTAGTGTTAATTGTTTCTTATTTGGGCTGATTCACTGCAATTAAACTGTGATCACACATGTGCTTTTATAAATCAGAAAACAACTGAATATAGACACACTGGCTTGTGGCAGGAGGGGATTGTATAATACACACCTGCTCAGGGACTACCGCTGTAAAGCCGCCAGCCAATATGGCCAAGCTGGCAGACAGGCAGACATCTTTATTAATGGGAACCATCCCTGTAAACTATCTAAATAAAATTGATGACTGTCAGAAGTAGTTTACAGATTACACCAGAACTTGCGCCAGAAAGCCCCGGTACAGGTTCTCACTCTACCCTGACAAGGTGTTTATTCCGTACCCAGGTGTCTGTCCTCCAACAGGGCTCATTGCCCAGAGGATAAACGTGTACAGGGGAATGGGAAGCTACAAACCTGCTGCGGGCCAGACTGATGAAGCAGATGGAGACGCCAAAGTAAGCAATGCAGCTCGGTGGTTTTGATTCTTGCTGACGTCTCTCCATTACTCGAAGTGTGGGTCTGAATGTGATGTGGTGGGACGCATCTGCCAGTGCAGTTTAAATAAACTGGAACAAAAAAAACAACAAAAAAAAACAATCTCTCAATTGTTGTGTTGAGTGTTAATTAAAATGCTCATCGCGGCAACATATGGTTTACTTTATGTGATACTAAACTGAAACAGAACTGAATCATTAACGTCCTGATGATAATTTACGTGTGGGTAAATTGGCCTTTTTCAAAAAAACAAATGGATTATTTTCACAAACAGCTCTGTTGTCTGTCCAAAGAAGCGATGTCCTAACTTTGACACCTGTCCAGGGGTCCAGCCCTGACCCTGCAATTCTTCAGGCCAATACCCAATGATGATGAAATAGTTTGGCGCTAAAAAAATGTTCATTTTTAGAAATAACCTTGCAGTCTAAATTACCTACATGTCAATTATTATCTTTGGAACATTTTGGAGTATAATTACTAATTGGACATACTTACATAAAAGGAGTTATAATAAGAATGTATCACCGCTTCCTAGCCAAGCAGTTGGTATTTTTTTTAAACCCCATAGAGCATTGCAAGTCTCCATATACACTGAGAGTAAACCCAGATCCAAATAAATCAACATGTACACAATTATCAGCAAAAGAATAATTCATTCATGCAACTTTTAGAAAAGAATAAGTGATCAAGACTTCAAATAGAAAATGAGACGGATCTTTAAAAGGGTTGGCTGCCATAGGGACATGGTAACACATGATAAAAGGGAAGGACAGCAGCAATAAAATAGTTGCATCTGACAACAGAAATCCACTTTTACAGAGGGGCCGCGGCGGTAGCTTCATTACGGCGTCGGCCTGAGAGGGAGGTCAGCCCCGCTGCCTGCTGGCCTAGCGTCAGCCCCGTTCTTTTATCCTCTAAACAAAGGCATGCCTGGTCCTGGCCGACCGAGGCCGTATTTATCACATTTATCAGTGCGAGACAGCAATCTGGAATTAGTGGGCATCAGTGAAAAGGATGGCACAGTGGTCCTGGATGAGCAAGGCCTAATGACTACCATGTTCTTTATCCGTGTCTCATTTCTCAATTTTTGAAAACATATACAAGTTTTTTTTTTAGTTTAGTAAGTTTGGAAATGGAAATTCTAATAGTGGGAAGTGGGAAAATGAACTGAGGGCTGTGCTATGGAGGAGGAAGTGTATGAAACATATGCAAGTGTTAAATTAACTATTCAATTATTTAACATTGAGGGTGGAATGCAATGTGATTTGAGAAATCTACAACAGTTTCAGCGTGGCAAAGGTTAAACAAGGGATGTTGGATGTACAGTCCAGTTTAATAACAGTACAGTTTGGCTGGAAAGAAGCTGCTGTGTCAGCTGGAGGAGGATTCTATTGTGCATTCTCATTATGGAGAAAAAAAGAAGTTAATTTAGTTGTTTTTGTTTCCTTGGACAACCAAATGTGCTTAAATGCAATAATTATATAAGCGCAATGAACTAATGAAGACATACAGCATATAAATATCAAAGAGATTCTCTATGGACTTCAGATAATTTGACAGTCGTGCAGAAACTCAGTGTTAAAAGAGGAGTTGGTATCCTTTTTCTCCCCCCACCAGCACACAGAATATGAAGCATATTACTTTTGCACAAGGGGGTGTGACTCTTCGGCACGCATTCGACCATACTGTAGAGGCCACGGCCTCTCACCAATAGAATGAAATCTGCAGGAAAAATCTTACCATAGCAGGAGGCTAATTAAAACCCACACATGCATCTGACGTTGATTGTTCGCTTTTTCTCGTCTCCTTCAGTCTTCAGTTTTGGACTTTGGAAAGATAATCATCTACACCAGCAACCTGCGCATCATCAGGAGTCCGCCCCGGAAGCCCGAGGCCTCGCGGCACCACGCGGCGACCCCCGCGGACCCGGAGGGACACCCGAAGGCCCGGGAGAGGGGGGGCAGGAGGAAGGGCGCTAAGGCGCTCTGCGCGGAGGAGGCGGAGGGGAAGGAGGAGAAACAGATCAGCGACGCAGAGGCCAAGGTAATGGTGCTTGGCCGAATTATCCTCGGCGGTGTGCGGTGGATTTATTACCCCGGCTCCGTTTTCTCCGTACTCTTAATCTCACCGTGTCCCTCCTCCTTTTTTTTCCCCCCCCGACGCGTGTGTTTTTGGCCCCTACACACTGCTGTAATTCGGAAACTGTTCACAGAGGGGGTGTTTACTCTCTAAGCCCGCAATCCCCTCCCCAGGTTTTCTCGTAACCGCCACCTTTCCTGTTCCTCGTGCACCCTCCTGCTGCAACAACCCCCCCACCCCCCCCCCCCCCACCCACCGCCCCCGTTGTCCTGGTGTTATCTGTCAACTGTGAACGGATACTGATGAGTCCACAGTTTTGCTCTGCCCTTGGAGCGTTTGCCTGCCACCCACCAGCTCAGGGATACCAGCCCCCCCCTCACCTCCTCGGCTGATTACTGTTCTCTTCCTCTCACTCCCTCCTTCCTTTTCCTACCTCTCTCATTATTTCCCCATTTACTTCTGCCTCTCGGAAAGAAATAAAAAGTTCATTCAGCAGCTGCTTTTTTTCCCTAATATTTAGCAATATGGCTTCTTGATGGTATTTTTTTTTTATAACCTTTTTTTCTGCCAAAGTAGTTCATCTTTCATTGTCTTTATTTCCAGCGCAGGGTTCAATTCTATACTCTGTCAATACACGCACAAATTTGTTTGCCAGGACCCGGTTTTTCTGCAGATTATTATCACAAAGTTGTGTCTGAATCACATGCGAAAAAAAAGTGTGCAAGAGGCTTGAGTGAATTATTATCCCAGGATGGTTATTGACTTGCTCCTTATGGAAATCCTGAAGGGCATCAGGATTGTTAGCAGCTGAAAAATATCGGGAAAAAAAAAAAATCCAACGTCATCTCTTTTCCAGAATTAGTGGCTCGCGCTGTTGAAATATCCTCAGACCTCATTGTGCATTGAGAATCATACGTTACGACCCCCCCCCCCCTCATCGTCTTGTCGATATTCTGCAAGCAGCCGCTCGTTATTGTAAATTTTTCAATAATGACCTGCCGCCTATGAAAATGAGCGTCTGGGTCGACATTATCCCGCTACCACAGCTGCGGCGTTGGACTGAAAAATAATGTCCACGACAAAAAGAAAAAAAAAAAAAAAGCCTCTCCGCGTTGTTAAGGTGGTTTAGTGTTCGCCAGCAGGCGGGCCCATTAAACTAAATAGCTGTGTAAATAAATAAGTGGCGGTTTATGAACGCGGCTGGAAACGGCGAAAGTTAATCACTTTTGAAATGGGTCCGGCGTGTAAAAGTGATTAACGCCGTTCCAACGGCAGATGTGTTCTCTCCTATTTGAAAACTACCGATTACGTGTGTTAACTGCCCGACATTCTTTATTTCTTTTCATTCTGCCTCTACGTTCATTGTCTTTTTCGCCAATTTTTTATTTACCTCCACTAACGTGTTTCTCCTTCTCGTCTCCGGCAGCGCGGCGGCTGCCAGCTTTGCGGCGGCTCAGGCTGCGCCCCCTGCTCCCTGTGTCACGGCAGCAAGCTGTCCATGCTGGCCAACCGCTTCAACGAGTCCATCAGCGCGCTGCGCTGCCAGGCCTGCTACCCCCACGGCCTGGAGAGGTGCCAGTCCTGCTCGGGCAAATAGCGCCGTTCGGCCCGTCTGGCGCGCGGGAACAGGGCGCGAACGAGGATGCGGCGCGCGTAGCTGCGACGCCGCTATTGGTCCGGCGGAAAATCGTCTCAGCGGCGATAACAGCTCTAATCCAAAATGTTCTTAGCGGGGTGTTTTCGAGGCCCTGCTAGAAAACATAAGCCAGCATTGGAAAATGGGAATTGTGACTGTGCGGCAGGCACGGAATCATGAAATACAATTACTGTGTGCAGTGAACATGGCCGACGATAACGCAAACACATAATCACAGTTTTCTTTTTTACATTATTTTGCATCGGCACCCCTCTCCTCGATAAAAGTCTGTGTTATCATTTTAATGATGGAAACATTGGAAAAGTTTTTACTGGGGAGAATGAAGCCTTCTATATCCCAAAGATGATGCACTGTATGAGGGTAATTGATGCTTTTATTTCATATTTTTTTTTGTGTTTCAAAACAGAGGGGGAAAAAGTGGATAAAGTCTCTGAGAGGCAGAGACAGAAAATGAAACAGAGGCGCAGTGAGAGATGAGATTGAGTGAGACTGTTTTATGAATGTTAACAGCGTAAATCTTGAGATTGTGACTGAAGCGCACTTCATCCAAACATGGATAAATGCACTACTGCTTTGGGGGGGGGGATACCATGATACTGAAACTGTGTTTAGCCATAAACCACAGATTCACACAGACATAGCCACTGATGCTAGATTATAAACATTTTCACACATATCAAGTTTAAATACATCGATTATGTGTGCACTATCACTTTAAGACCCTTCTAATGAAAGAGTTGAAGTCTATTTAAATAGATGACACCGATACGTTTTGTTGTATACTATACGTTGTTTTAATTAATAGATTCATTCTCAGGTTATTGCCATTCCAACTTGATCCAACGCTTTATCCACACAACTTTGGTATGAATGAAATAAATCTCCTAATTGATTTACACTGCCTCTTCTTTTATTGTGCACGACGACTCCTGTTTTTTAAAGTGTGCATTATTTATTTGGCTGTTATCAACAGTGAGCTCATCATATAAGAAGTGTTGTAGGCTCAGTGCAGACTGATAGACTTAACGTCGACCTGTCACCAAGTGGTAGAGCTGACGCACCGTCATACGTCTTATGCTCAGCTTATGCTTACATGCATTGTGCTGCAGCGAATGATTCAAATCCTGCACCGTTACCGGGGTTTATATCAGAAACGTCAGCTTCATATCAAACATGTTTGATTTTTACGGCGCGCAATCTGGACTAAATCTCAATATTCTGTCGTCAGAGCTGCTTCATAAATCCAAATCCAGCGTCTCTGACAGTAACGCGTGAAAGTCGCTCCTCAAACGATTGATGTCTCCTCACAGTGGGCCGGGAATGTTTGTTTTTGTGTGTTTCGCAGCTTGAAACGAAAACGAAACGTGGCCATTAAAGGCAAATGAAACACGCTGCATAATTCCTAGTCATTTCATCAACCGCAATCAACCCGGTTATTATTATTTGCTAATTTGCCATTTCGGGATGATTTAGCAGAAAGGAAAAACAAAATTAAACATGCCTCAGTAGCAAAATAGTCTTAAACGGGCTACATAATAATCCTAATCATGGGCACACATCGCAGCAGGTTATTCACTCATAAATACAATGCTTTTTTTTTTTTTAATTTTGTTTCTATCTCCCCCACATGTCCTTGCTAATACCAACTTGTATCTCAAGCCTCCAGGCTGCTTGTCTTACATGAGACGATGAAGAACAGGCGAGGAAGTAACCATTTAGAGCCCCAATTTGTGGTCAGTCTGTTTGGAGAATTATGTTGTGGCGTTTTTAGAGATACTGGTGGCCTGTAGAATATATGAATGCATCTTGAAGTAAAATAGTGTGTGTTTTCTGACATATTACAATAGTTTCCTTACATTAGCTCACATTAAGAAACTGGATGACGGAGCTTTGAATCGTAATTGCACTGTAATAAAAGTGCTGCTGCAGGATAGCGCTGTGATATGCAAGTCTCTGGGATTTAGCTTTTAATGATAATGATGTGTTGAATATCTATCAAAAAAAAAAATCCCACAAAAAAGAATGCACACCATTGTGCCATGCACAAACTACCTGAAACTGAAAGTTGAGGTTGATCTGACAAACAGGGTTACCATAGACACATACACGCTCCTTGCTTTTGTAGATAGATAAGGGACTGCTGGCCGGCTGAGATCGGCAGGGCAGCCGCTGCTGTCCTGGTAAGAACTAATCTGGTGAACTGATCTGTGCAGCACTTTGATCATTTACCACCGGCTCTAACGCCTCCACAGCGTTCCGTTGCCATAGCGTAAATTCACTGAGCAGTGAGCTTCTTCAGCCTCTCTCGCCCCTTGAGGTGCAAAGTGGTCTATTCTTACATTCTTCTGATTTTACATTCAGCCCCTGTTAATAGTACACTCCTGCGATTTCCTGCTCTGACTGACTGGAACTATGTAAATACACTTTTCTTCTGTGGCAGCACCAGCATCTTCCAGGTTTATTTTTTTTGTCGCATCCAGTGAATTTCGTTTTTGCAGATGTGTGCTTGCTGGAGCCAATTTCTCAAGCCAATAAGATGGCCTCCACTCATATGCCTGCCCTCTAAACACATATGAACTCTGAGCTATAGGACGTTTCGCTGAAATGGCATTTTTCACCACTATGGTTTTGCTCCGAGCCAGAGATGATCGATCAAAATCAGCGGAAAGCACCGGCCGCCGCCGTCTAAGGTGCAGTGGCCCGGAGTCACCCCAGTCCATTACAGCCCCCTCGCACTGGCCCGTACCGATCTCTGCGCAGCCGTTTTCATTATTTTTTGCCTTATTATGTCAGATGGCCTCACGCTCTGAGAGCCGGCTGGATGGCTTATGAGTGGCTTGGCCGAACGCCCCATCAGCAATCAGATCCCCGCTATTTCTGGGATAAGAAGAGGAATCACAATCTCTGGTCGCCCTCTTCTTCCTCCCTGTTTGCTCTTGCTCATTGACCAGTCTGGCGAAAAAATCTGCCACCCATACTGAAGTCAAAACTGAACCCTTTCAAATAAATAAATAAATAAATAAGCTAAATACCAACCAGTCAGGACCAATCAGCCAAAATAACACTGTTATTTCTGTACTGAAAGGAATCATAATTGTAATGTTTAAACCTAAATTAATTGATACAACAGAATATTTCAACTTCGAAAAGTTCAACAGTAAAGGAGGAAAGAAATTGACCAGTCGAATAAAAACATCTTAAATCCACCCCCTAAAAAAATGAATGATGTATAACCTGTAGGAGGAAGGATATACAGGAGCGGCTCAATATCCAAATCCTCATTGAGACGGTTTGGGAAGAGGCTTGCGAGGAAATTAATCTACAGCAGTTTTCACGTTGAAGGAGCCGTTTTTCATAATCTCCACCTCTTCTTGGCCTCTTCACCTCCTCTCAGCGCACTTATATAATGAAAAACGGATTTTTGATGAAACATGTCTTTTCAGTCTAATAAAACCGGGGGAAGGCTGCAAACCGGCGGGTGGGTTATTTTTCTTTGTCTCCTTAATATATCTTGTATATATTCTTTCTTTTTTTCTAAGAAGCACCTGGGAAATATGCCTAGTAGAGACAAACTCACGAAATTTGACAGAGATAATTAAATACAAAAACTAATCAAGGCAGAAAGAAGAGCCCTTAACATTAACCCACCCTGTGTGTAGCTACTATATCTCTATCGTGATATACTGCGGAACATTCCATCCATCCATCCATCCATTTTCTATCCCGCTTATTCCCTTTCGGGGTCGCAGGGGTCTGCTGGAGCCTATCCCAGCGCATTTTATGGCGAGAGGCAGGGGGATACACCCCAGATGGTCGCCAGCCAATCGTGGGGCACACACACCATTCACACACCATTCACACACACACTCACACCTATGGGCAATTTAGATTTGCCAATTAACCTGAGCATGTTTTGTATTGTGGGAGGAAGCCGGAGTACCCGGTGAAAACCCACGCAGACACGGGGAGAACATGCAAACTCCACACAGAAAGGTCCCAGACCCAGGCCCCAAGGCGGTCTTGAACCTGCGACCTTCTTGCTGTGAGGCAACAGTGCTACCCACTGCTCCACCGTGTCGCCCGCGGAACATTCCATGAAATTATAATTAATTACTAAACGACGCCCTGTTTAATCACGGCAGCAGGCAAACAATGGCTCATGAATACAGGGGGAAACGCTTTCTCCAGTGGCAGCATCATCATTTATGATGCATTATATTGATCTCTTATAACCCATTCATAACGTACGGCGCAGGGAGCAGACTGTGTACATTAATCAGGAAACTCCCCGACAAAACTATCGCATTACGTGGAGAAGTGAGCCACATTCAATCTGTAAGCGCTCTAATTTTCTGTATTCGGTTTCAATTGATCAATCCGTCTTCCTGTCTTTTTAAACCCACTCCCTTTCTATCACCTCCCTTTTTTATTTCTCAACAAACACTGACGAGATGAATGTTTCTCACCTCGCCAAATCCTGCAAATTGCCATAAGTAGCCCGCACAGCTCGGCGTGAATCGGGTTTCACACTCTGCTCGGGGAAACGATGCCTCGCAAAATTCTTCACTGTGATTAGATAGACTCTGTATGTTCATTTTTTTTTCAGACAGACCCTATATGATAAAGCTGGAATTATGTGGTGATTCTCTTGTGAAACATTATACATCACATGTGAAAATAAACACTAATAAACACTTCTCATGTTAACACTTTACCTACTTTACTGTGTAGTCTTCAGACCTTTTACATGTGAAACAAGGATATAACAACTTCCAGTGTCATGAGGACATCGGCAGTCATGCACAAAGTGTAAGAAGACGCGTCCGTCCTGATGCTCTCTGCTTACAAGGTGTTGGGTGTTCAACCTTTCTTATTCTATACCTTCTTTCTGCATAATGGATGCCAGGGTCCTACCTTGTAATAGCACATTACATTATAGCCTACGCTATCCAATTTCACTGTGTTTTGTATTGCACGGATACTTTGACATGGTGTTTGTTGCCAAACGCCTACCTGGTCATTTGGCTGTTTGTGGGTGTCAGCAAAAAGCTGATGTAGAAGTTTTCCATAAAAAGTTAGTGAAAAGTGAAATGAACTTTCTTTCCCCCAGTGCGGGGGCCACTGCAGCCACAGAAACACACAGAATACTAACAGCATCCTTAGTCGGTGGCGTCAAAGGAGCGGAGCGATTAAAACTGTGACGAATCTCTCAAATTATTTCCTGGATTCCACCCCTGAGTTTTTTTTTGAGACTTCTAATGGATCTGGCGATTCCCAGTATGCACACCTGCTTCTGCTGTGTGTGTGTGTGTGTGTGTGTGTGTGTGAGATTCTTAAAGTTAAAGAACAAATTAAATTCTCCCCATTGCGAGACAATGTCAGTCAAAGATAACTCCTGTTAGTGCCTCGATTTTCCCCATTCTGGAGGATTATTCCTGCGTTTATTTGCATAAAAATGCTATGCTACTACAGGACGCGGAGAAAGCAATGCATTTTTCAATTTACGGCGATGGCACATAAACTATTGGTTTACCTCTGTGATGTCTGAAAATGCAAATAATTGCTCACTGAAGCTTATCTTACATTCAGTCGTGCTATTTATTTTACACTTCCTCCCTTCGCTTTCATGTCAGTCAACTGACTGATACTTTTAGTTTTTTTTTTAGCTTTTTAGCTTTTTTTTAATATAAATAAATGAATTAAATTATGTGTCAGGTGAAGGGAGACTGCAAAAAAATGCACTTATATTATAAAACTAAAGTTATAAAATTATTGACATTTAAGGTAATAATGTAAGTTAACCTAATTGTCAAAACAAACTTTAGCAAAGTTTGTAGCCTTTGGAGTTAACCCAACAGTATAATTTTGATGTATATTTTATTCCTCTGTTAAACACTTTAATTATTTTTTATTACTGCTATCGATTTTACTCCACTGCTTTTGTTTGTTTTCGCTGGAAAATAAAACTTTCAGCTGAAGGCGTGAAGCAGATCCTCGAGGCTGCCACACCGAACATCAACACACTCCTATATTGCATATTATATTTCATCCTGAAACCGAGGAGCAGCTTTAATCGTTTATGCTTAAAAGACCAGACAGCGAAATGTCCCCCATAGCAAACAAAGACCAAAATAATCACAATCTCGGGCCCCGCCACTGCAACATGAACCACAGAATCCATCAGTCATGTCTGGGAAACATCGATCTCCAAACTAAAAACGCCTCCCAGCTGGAGCAGCTTATGAAATAAAGCCTACTTCCACCACCAGGAAACTGGAATTAATTTCTCACCCATGAAATATTATGTAAACAATGTCACAGTCAAAGTAGAGTAAGTGAATTAAACAGTTTGTTTCTTTCCATTCAGCTTTGTTCAAAAACTAAACTACTTGTGTAAAAGCCGAAGAGTTTTCCGACTCTTGCATAATTAAAACACATATCAAATCCATCAGTTATAATAACGAATAATTCATCCGGAAACTTGCACAGAAATTGGCTTGTAGATTGTCCGCCTTAGAGCAGGAGAAGAATTGCATTTGTTATTCCGTCAGAGACATATCAGTGGGAGGAGAACCGAGAACGCGTCATAATTCTACTTTTATTTGAAGGGAAACGCCTCTGGCCCCATGGATAGTGGATCTAGAAGAAGAACCCAAAAGACACATAATGCTGAGATATGGGATGCACAAAAAAAAATGCACAAGGCGAGAGGTACCATCGCTTAGCGTGGTAATAGGAACTGGAGGAGGTAGAGAGAGAAATCAGGAGACCCCAGCCAGGTGGGCAGCAGGTAGCAGCAAAGCATGCAGGGAGTTCTGGCCAGATCATAAAGACGGATTCATTGTCTTCAATAAATGTGACTGGTGATTTGTTTTCCTTGTGAGTTAGCTGATGCTGCTCAGTGTGTGTGTGTGTGTGTGTGTGTGTGTGTGTGTGTTTGTTGAGTCTTCCAAACATTGAAATGCTTCATTTGTAATCAGCTCAGCAACTCAGAGACTTGACGCTGGTTTTAACCCTCTGCTGAATATACAGCGTCCTAACCCGCACAGAATGTTAAAATGAAAGCTTCTCTGTGTGACCGATGACTAATGATATATTGTTCTCTCCTTCATTATTCCCCCCTGTGATAACCTTTATATCTGCTTTCAGTTATCCATTTAAAACACAATTCCATCTCATTACAGTTATTGCAATACTTAATTAATAACGCTTCCTTGAATGGCAAATCTCTAAGTTGCCCTTTTCAGGATAAAAACTATAAAACTAAAACCTAATCCTATTCTGTAAAACACACTGAACCCGAACCCTCTCCTTTGTGTGTCGCTCGACATTCCTCTGTAACGTTCCTTGAGCGTATTTTGCAAATTTTGCGGTTAGAAGTGTGCAACGAAACTGAAATGTAATCGCACGGTTTACCGCTGCGCTGAGAGATACAATTCTCGGCTCCTTCCTGGGCCGAAGGGGCTGCTGCTCAAATGGAAAGAATTTCATGCGTAACATAGAGGTTGCTGTAGTTCAGAATATAAAATTTCACGCTCACAGATATGCTTGTGCATCCAGCATATTCAAATTCTGCTGAGTTTTTTTTTTTCCCTTTTGAACC
The DNA here is from genome assembly GCA_036785175.1 of Eupleurogrammus muticus. Taxonomy (NCBI): domain Eukaryota; kingdom Metazoa; phylum Chordata; class Actinopteri; order Scombriformes; family Trichiuridae; genus Eupleurogrammus; species Eupleurogrammus muticus. Next base: position 12,253,136 of record JAYKQN010000007.1, on the reverse strand, counting down.
ATAACTCATGCATCTTTAACTTTGCTGAGCTGCTAAGTTGAGAGCAAGATTGTGATGCAGCTCTTTAGACCCCTGGAATGTGCTACATGGAAAGTATAAACCTCTGACCCCTAACAAGCAGATGCAATAGGCTGTTCCCTCCACAGTTAATCAAGCTTCATAAAAAACAGCAGGCCAAGAGGGCCAGTGAAAACAACAGCTCAGTGTCACATCCATTTATATTGAGTAGCTCGTATAATAAAAGAGGAGTCATTTACTTTTATGCTCCTATCCAGATCCATCCTGTGTTTATATGCTTTTGCATAGAATTCCGACCTGTATACTGAAAAATCGAGACCACATCAGGCATGACATGCCGATATTGCATTGACCAAACAATAAACTGTGTCCCTGAGGATATGCGCATTGCTATTCCAGTTTAAAATATTATTCCCCTTCCACGCTGAAACCATACGAACCCAGACAATATGAGGACTGCTATCCCTCTCCGTCACAGCATTTGTTTCTTCCGTTTCAAGACTAGAGTGAAATGAGGAATTTTGAGAAATAATGTGAGGCTCTAAATTCCTTCTAGTGAAATAAAACGGTGAAAATGTACCCATAAAAGGCATTTCCTAAACATAGCCACACGTCTACGCATGAGGCGGCGAGTCGACCGGGCTATCAGTCGCCACCGGCTGCCAGCGCTACAGAACAATCACCATAATCCCACCACGCCAGCCTTGGCAGCTCAGGGGTGCTCGTCTTTGAGGAGCCAGAGTCCAATCAGCCAAGGAGATGGGGGTGAGGCATCAATTTACACCCTGTTGGGCCGCTCTCCAACCGATGTGGAGAGAGAGAGAGAGACAGAAGGAAACAGACCGGTGGAAGTCGTGATGCAGGAGGCAGCTGCAGCAATAGATTACGTTATGAGAAAAGGAATAAACTTTGTTTATGTAGCACGTTTCTTCAAAAAAAAAAGAGTGAAGTAAAAATTAGGCTGGCGACAATAGCAGTTGTACGCGTAGTTTCTGAGAGCTTAGGGGGTGTTTGGTGTGAATGTGTTGGCTTGTGTTGTCTTGTGAATCAAAATTGCTCTGTGGTTTTCATCACAAATTGCTTTCTACTAATGCTGAACCGTATTAAACTTTGTCACCAATTAAGGAACCCTTAGGAAGCAGGCGAAAAAACCCCGGTGGTCTGAGCAGCACGAGTATTTCGTTGGAACACCTGTGACACGACCTCTTCAGGAGCCGTTATTGCATTATTAGCCAGGATTGGCAGGAACTAAGTGGGTTAGTGTCAGGGAGGATGAAGACCCTTCACCTATAAAAGGGCTTGACATTCCACTGCCAGTCATTTAAATCACTCACCTCCTTCTTGCTAGGAATGAGCAAGGAGGGTGGTCTGGAACTCATGCTCAGACAACCGTGGTTACACATGTTACAGCTTAGTCAGGTCTAGGGTTATATAGGGTTTATATCTAGGTAAGCACCCCGATTATTTGCAAAAATGGTATGCTGAAGTTGTAGGTGACACAGTTCCTACATGTTATATGTCACATGCATGGAAGCATTGATATTGGATTTGCATGGTCTGGTCATGGTAAATTTCCACTGGGTCTCACTGCTGTCCAACAAAGCATAGGTGGTCAAACTTTCAGAATCTGTCGTCTTTGGCTCTCCAAGCTGGCCCCCCCATGCTTGTCTAGGCTTGTACAAGGTGTCAATCAATGAGAAACGACTTCGGGACTATGATTTTTGCCTTATTTGCACATAGAATCAAATGATTGAATGTCAGATCAGAGATGCAGTTATGCTATTACAAAGTACAGGGCCAAATAGTAGCATGGAGTATGAGACAACAGTGTGTGTAGGAAGCATCAATGGAGCAAGGATGCAAACAGAGGCGTCCATCAACTGGTCCATTCAGCTTGAGCTCAGTCCAGTCCTGTCTCCTCATCATCCAAGGTAGGTAAGATAAGATAAGATAGCTCCTTTATTGTCCCACAGTGGGGAAATTTACGAGAGAAACAGTCCAGTTTCCAGTCCTCCATTCCAACTCTCAGGGCTCTCTTTGGATCATCCATGATCAGTAAAGACTGCATTCTATATTCTCAAGATTTATAATAGTCTCTGGAGACAGCAAGTGCCCAAAAAATAAGTCACTCTAAAAGTCTGCGGGTATTTCTTCTGTAGAGTTGTTCAGTTCAAAGGATTCCAAAGGTCGTTTAAACTTTTAGTTCAGGCAATCATTGAATTATCTTGTCAACACTGTTGCTCAAGCGGTCTGTTTAGACGGCGTTGGATTCTGCTCAGTGTCTGATCAACCCCATTCTGTCAGACTCACTTTGGAGCATTGAGCTGAAAGGGTCAGTTCATGAAAAAAAAACAAAAAAAAAAACTCACTCACCTACGTCTTATAAATGAAAGAAAGATTGCGTCCAGTGGAGTTAAAGGAACGAAGCAGAGTGTCCAGCACAGGCTGCTATGAGGAGTAACTCTGGAATAACTGAGCAGTGAACAAAGCATCCAGGGACATGTTTTCATTCCCGTTGATGGACAGTCTGTTTAGGTCAAAGAAAGACAGCTGCTACTTCTGCTTGTAGCCAGAAGAGGTTTTTGAATGAGCCTAGCCTCTCTTTGTGTTTGGTCTGGCTATTCTTACTCTTCTTAACTTTTTTACCCCCCCCCCCTCCTGTAGATTGGCCCTATTGGACTAAAGAGAAGTGACTCGCCAGCTGTTCTAGTTTGCCAGCTTCATAGCCTGCATAGACTGCATTCCAGGACATCCTTGATAGAATAAAGTGAATTCCAAAGCAGATGTGACAGTAACTTGTTTACACGTAAAAAAAACACCTTAGTTACCCCTGAAACTGCTGACCTCATCGTCTGGGTAAGAAACTGGTTTGAGAGTAATAGAATAGGGTGGGAATAGTGGCATGTGTTACGTATGTGAGAGAGCGGTTCTTTATCACAGCTGTCTTCAAGAATAGGCAAATTGGGACAAATCCTTTGATCACAAAGCTCCAACCAGTCTGCTTCCAAATGAAGGGAACCTTTATGTTAAGTCTGTGGTTGTACATCCGCACCTACAAAAAATATACCCATACAAACACACACGCATGCACACATCCCTAATTGTAGCCTGCCACACACACACTATGACTGAATATGACACTATTGTTAGGATAACATTAGCGGACAAGAAAGATCAAAGTTACTAAATCACTTAACAAAATCCACATATAATGAGGTAGTTCTTTAGTCTTTCATCTAGGAACAAAACTGATCATGAAATGAGATCATCATGGTTTGTCTGAGTCAGCTCTGCAGATGCAATTATTTATAAGAGCAGCGCTGATAGGGACGGGTGTGAAAAAGTCACTGCAAAGACAGTGGAGTAAGAAAACCACCCGGCTGAATTTAGTCTGATAATCACCAGCTGGAAACACGTCTTTCAGACATTATTTTATAGAGGCTTCTATTTTTCTGGTGGCTTTCAGAGGTCAAAGATTCTTCAATAAAAAAAAAGATATGATTCCATACAGAATACTACACCAACTGCTTCACCAGTATACATTGTATTCTTAAAAGTGCAGCATGTAAGATTTAGTGGCATTCAGCAGCATCTAGTGAACAAACTAGAGTGGAATATAGTCATAGGTACGTTTTAATTAGCGCATAACTCAATTTCTCTCACCTGCAATGTTGCACCGACGTATTTTACGTCTCCTACACAGTTTCAATCTGCAACCACTAGATGCTGACAGGAAACCACACTGTACCTTTAAACCGCATGCAGCGTTGGTCAACTTTGGTTTCGGGTTCATCCAGAGTGTAAAGTGTGAAATTGTGCATTATGAATATTATACATAGCTCAAGGCGCACCCTGGGATGCATTTGGGGAAATGAAGTTTCCAAGTTGGTATAGTAGTAGTAGTAGGTTTATATGGCTCAAAGAACTGAAGGGGAGAGGATGCTGATCTTTTTTTTTCTTTTTTTGCCAAGTTAACTCCAGCTAGCAGCAGATTCTTTTAAAGGTGAGCTGAGTGGAGGAGTTACTGCTGAGAAAAGGATTGGTGTTGGATTCAATTAGAGCCAGCCGGTGAGAGCCTCGACTCTATACTTAAGTCTTTTAAGTGAATGTGCCTAGTCAGCCAACATGTAGAATTGAGGCCATTGTTTCTGCCTATGCGATGCATACAAACAAGATGGCAAGTTAGAATGTTTTGTTCTTTCACATGCAGACAACATGGGATCCCTGCAGGTCATGGGACTTCTGTATTTTTTTTGTATTTGAAATAAAACAGTCAAACAATGTGAATTCCATTAAGCTACATCTTACCAGATTTCATAAGAGCGAAAAGGTGAATGCACGCTGGAAAACTGCCTTCCACTGGCCATCTTCAGGGCTTCCTTTTGTGCAGTGTCAAGCAAGTCAAATCCAGGAGGGAATTATGCATTCACAAAATTAAAATGAATCCAGAACATTAATGCATGTGGAAAACGAATTGTATCTATTTCTGGTTTGAGCTGAGGTTAATCTTCTTTTGCCAAAACCGCATGAAATACTGAAATAAAATGGTACACCTCAGGAGCAGCAGAGCAAGCGGTGTCTGGTCCAGCTCGCCGGCTGCGTGTGTTTCTCAGTGACTATTTGCTCTAATAATAAAAAGGTATTGCAAAAGGGAGCTGGATAACTGACTGAATTCCTTTTTTTTTTTTTTTTTTTTTTCAAGGCTTGTAATCAGGGAATTGGGCTCAGGTGCGTCTCGCACCATGTGCAGATTGGATAGTACCTCATTCACACCAATTGGCGTACTAGGAGCTTGGTGCATTTCTATCTTGCTTGGACCAATTTCCACGGGTCAGACTGCTGCTGTTCCCTTTGGGGTACACGCCATTTAACACTGTCGTACAAGCAGCAAGTAGGTGTGGTTTAAGTCCTGTATTAGTGGTTGCAGGGCTTTATATATATATATATATATATATGAGAATATGTTTAATATTTGAATATGTTGGGAGGTCACCAGTTGGACAAGAGAGAATGAGGTAGGGCAGGAATGATGTTATAGCAACAATACATAATAGGATGTGTGAAGGGGTTTATTTTCTGCGTGAGTGAGGGCAAGCTCTGCACCTTGTAATGTATACACATGTGCATACAATATTCCCATTTGAAGTCATGCAATCAATATTTCATCAGCAGTAAGGGCTTTTTCGCTGCCTGGTTATTATACCGTTATGGGCCCCGGCTAACAGCGCAGCACCAATACGTAATGTTACCTGTGTAAGGTCTGTCGTCACTTTATGGCTGGATGTGGAATGTGTCTCTCGGCTGATTGTTTGTGACGCTCTTTGTGACGGTTGTTTTGAAACATACTATAATAATTATTGTATTTTGAGTGACCTCATAAAAGCAGAGAATTCCTGCCCTTTTTGTCAAGCATGAAATGTGTTTGTCTTTGCTTAAATAATAATGAAATCAATAAACTTTATTTGTACACACTTAATGCATGAAAAGCAACAAAAAGTGCTAAGTATAAAAGCATATATTCACTGTTTAAATGCTTTATGATTTAAAAAAACCCAAAAAAATCTATATTAAAACAGGCCGGAACATTGGGGGCTTGAGAGACATTGACATTATAAAGATAAAAAATGTGCTAAAAATGTATAATTTTGACAGAGCTTCCGACAGACTGTGTGTCATGTCTCCTAAAACGACTATTGCTTCTCATTTAAAACAAAAGATTGATTTGCCTTTGCATAATGAGGAAAGATTAGTTGTGTTCACTTCAGCAGACTCATCATTGAGCCACAAACGTTTCTGTGGTGCAGAGATGACTTACCTGGCACAAATATCTCAAAGTAAGAAGAAGAAGAAAGAAATTACTTGAATCTAAGGAACGAGAGTGTTTTTTATTCTAGGTTTATACTATAGGCTAAATGTAATTTCTGATTTTCATGTTGATTGCACTACACCTATTTCTCAGCATGTCCTTCCCTTATAGAGAGCCTTATTTTCAGCAATGATCATGTTACTCACCGTCTACAGGGATGCGTGACACTATGATTCTCAGCCCCGCCCTGGTTGATCAGGTTCCTATTTTGCATCTGTTCTCTTGTCGTCCTCGGCATGAGGCGCCAAACGGCGTCTAGGAGCACGGATCCGCTGCAGCCAGGAATACAGGTGATTAACGAGTGTTTGCAGAATCATGCTGGGAATGTAGATGGGGTGTGTACATGTGTCGCTATTCGCAGTGTGTGTGTGTCTCTACTTAAGTGCATATCTCCTATAACAGTCAACAGCTGTGTTTTCAGTGCTTCCGTATGGGAGATTAATGCAACAGAAACCACTCGCTCTGGAAAGGTACTCAATCAGTGTGCAGTATCTAAACCCCGTTGTGTATTAATTACAGCAGATAGAGGGTATAAACTGTATTTTCATGAGATACTGAATACATGATTTCAACATTTTATTATGTAAATGAAAAATCTCACCAAGGCTTTTGCAGGTTTTGCTTTAGTAATACCTCAAAAAAACAGATCAGGACAGGTATAATATTTGTTTTTACTAGTGTTTTATAATGAATTAAAGATGAAGGGAAGGCATTGGGAATCCAACATATACCTGATCTGATTTTTATGTTGCAATTAGTTTTCCACACGACAGCAGATCTGCTGTTATAAAATACCAAATATGTCCATCTCTGCTCTAGCAGGCAACATACAACATTCATCAAAATGCATTATGTTTCCTTCACATTAAATGTCACCAGTTGAAGACTTTTACTGTGAACAAGCTCATAGGAAAACGAGAAGTCAGCGGTGACTCGACACAGCTATGATTTTTTTTTTCACTTTTATTAAACAGACTGATATCAATGAGAACAAATTAATAATGAATATCAGTGATATGGTATTAATACAAATGACTATATAAAAAGGTGATTACCTAATGTAGGAAAAAACAGATTAGTCTATATATATATATATATATATATATATATATATATATATATATATATAATATAAATTACACTAGCTCTCAAGACCCAGAGACAAATGATTTAGGATTAATGCCCAAAAGGCAGCGGAGTGTGGACATTTTTAAAACCGTATTTGGACTGTCAACTCTATGCCCATATCCCTGCGAGTATACATCCTCTGAGACCCCTTAGAGTTATACACCGGCTGTGCATGGAGCCTTGCCATAGTGAAACTGCTAGAAAAGGAAAATGTCAAATAAAAATAAAACATGGCTTCAAGACTTTATATAGTCCTTACGGTGGTAAAAAAAAAAAAAAGAGAAATAGCCTACTCTAAAAGTTTGAATAGAAAGTTCACGGCACCTTGTTTTTTTTTTTTTTTTTAAATCAATCCCTCAACTTTCTATTTGACGGCATGTGTATTAAAGTGTATGGCAGCTCTGTACTCTGGAATCTCATAGCCGAATCTGTGGTCAGCTCTCTCTTATTCTGTTAAGTTTCCTGCAGATGTAACCTCAATCGATCAACCCCCCCCCTCCTCCCGGTGTTCTGACCTGTGTTACTCAGGCGCTGCAGAAACTCGGCAACAGTGTATGTGTTCGCCTCTCCCTTACTTCTGGTTTCCCTACATCTCTCTCTCTCTCTCTCTCTCTCTCTCTCTTTCTCTCTCTCGATCTCCCCACAAACTCATTTAATGCATCATTTATTTGTTCCATTAGCCACCTGACAGCAAAGTAGAGCTGCTGGCTGTTGTAAGAACATTTCTTAAAGATAAACTCAGAGCAGACTTCTCCTCTTTCTCTAATGCACAGCAGATTTCTGTAACTGCTTTACTGAACTGAACATATATATATAAATATATATATATATATATATATATATATATATATATATATATATATATATATATATATATATATGTGTGTTCTGTGTATGTGCTGTTTTCTGTGACATGACTGTGAACCGCAGACGGAAATTTGAAAACTCGCCGTAATCTGGTGCCGAGCATCTTATCTCTGTGAGATAAAGCAGAGTAGCGTAGCAACGCGATTAGCTGCGAGATTGCCTGCATGACGGGGAACGGATTGTTGGCAGAGGTTGCTGATTGCTCTACCTGTGCCGAGTGGTGCCGTGAGCGTCGGCCAATGCAGAGCCGTGTCAAATAAAAAGGATGGCTGATTGATTGGAACCCCGCGAGGACCGGTTCTGGACTGATAGCCGAGCTCGTTTTTTTTTTGTTTATCGCATGCGTTTCTTTGGAATGTATGTATGTAAATGCATACATCTGCATTCATGAGCATGTCACGTTTCATTTTGTTTCTGTGTCCACTTATTACTGAGGATCCTGATGTGAGGGGAAAGGAAACTAAAGCTGATTCGCTGCCAGAGCTGTAGGCTTTCTTCAGACAATTATTTATTCAAGTGGGGACCACAATTGGCAGCGGTTTCTCTGATGGGAGCCTGGTCAATGCGATGTACCCCCGAGGGTCTAGTGTGAACCTCACTCAGCATTATCTGAGAAGAACATTTTTTTTTTTTTTGTTGCTCAAGATGATGAAAATGCTATTTCGTCTCAGGGCAAGAAACTAATTATAGACCGCCTCGCTAAACAAAAGCAAAACTAAAATTTGGTACCCCACTGCAGTCCCACTCGTTTTGAAGAGCTTCTCATAAGGATTCATGTTCATCTAATTGTTCGCCTCTTGAGCTGAACAATGTTTATTCATTTTTCCCCAAGAACTGACAAAAAAAACATGGACTCCAATCATTTCTCAACATTTCCCCCCCAGTTGACAATTCTTCTACACAAAAATCATAATGTTCTGTTTTTTTTTTTAATCTGTCTTAAACCATATTAAAGATCTGCAATGAAAAGCGGATACAAGTGGGATGCTGATATGCTAAATTATGATTTTCACTGTGCAGTCGCTGTTCTTCATAATGAAGACTAAGCATTTGAAGGCACTTTTTCTGCGAGAGCAGAAATTGCTTAACATTTAATACTGATAATAACTCAGTGTTAGTGGGATGTTCATGGCAGATACCTACATGCATACTTATTTTCCTTTTTTTTCTTGCTCTGCCTCATACGTCTGAGTCAGCAGTGCTTATTATTTCCTCTCATTGAGTTCCACTGGGCTGCAGGACCCACACAACATACAGTAAACCATCTTAAAATGCACCCAAAGATTTTCAGTCACACACATCCAGCGTGCATGAACTCTCCAAATGCATAATGACATCCTCATTTACACTATTACTATGAATTAATTTAACTTTGCTTTTCAGAAACCTAAACCCATACAGGTCTAAGGATTCTTCTGGGGTTGTTAATTAATATTTATGTGCACTTTAGCGTCAGGTCCTTGTCTGTCCTTTTATAAAAATGCAACTCTTTTATTGTACCATTTTAATACCTATATTCAGACATTGTGAGGTATTTTAATGTGTGTGTATGTGTGTGTGTGTGTATGTGTGTGTGTTCGGTGTGTGTGTGCGTGGCGTGGGTTCCGGCTTTGGAACCATGCCCAGATATAACAAATCATTAAAAGTCTCAGCTCAGCTCTTTGGCAGTCTAATAAGTTGATCTTTTTGTAATAGGCCCAGCCATTATTTACCCAATTAGGGGAGAGCACCCTGTGATTGAAAGTGTCTACCTGCAATAACGGCGGTTCCGTTATGTAAATGTGGACGGATCCGCAGGTATTAAATGATTTATCTGCCTCAACTGTGTGAGGGAGGACTGCATGCCAGTACTGGGTTTTTGTGCTATATAATATTCAGAATTGGCTGGTTTTGCATGTTTCAGACTGCAGCCACTTTTGGAAACGAAAGCACAATGCAGTTTGTTCCAAATGTTCCGCTAAAGGGCTAGGAATAATAATAATAAGAGATAAAAATACTACAATAAAGTGACCAATGTTAAAAAATGAAGACACTTGAGGTTAACATGGTCCTCCTGTAATGTAAAAGTTAGAAACAAACAAATAGCAAATGTTGACCGGTCAAGGTCAGTGATTGTGTATGATAATGCTGCTTGGCATTCAAGAGGAAGCCTAAAATGTTCTATTCAACTTTCAGTGATGCATAATAAAGAAGAAAAAAAAAAAGAGAAAAAGAAGCTCTGATCTGAAATTAGACCCTGGTGCAGCCTAAAATGGTAAATCTATTAGATGAGAAGCGAGGAGCAGGGCCGCGCTCCGAGTCACGGAGCGAGCAGACGTCTAATTTGACACATTACTGCGGTTTGAGTGAGGGACAGGAGGGCACGGGCCGGTTTGGATGACGGCCAGGTTGGGGGGGGGGGGGGGGGGGGAGTAAGGAGAAGTGAAATATGCAGTGGATGGAGATGTGCCAGGAAAATGTGGGAGACACATTAGCACCTAAGACGCTGGATGAACCGCATTTCATGCTCTTGTGCTCCAAATGCCACGGCATTAAAGACGTGTAGTTCCCTAAAAAAGGTCTCTAATCTCTAACGCAATAAGAACAGTCTCAATCCTTTTATTATCAGTACTATTGTCATGATTATCTCTTGAATGGAAAAACAAAAAAAATTTTGTCTGTCCTTTCTGGGCTAGAAAGGGAGCTACATGGGAGCTACTTCCCATGTAGATAAAACGGCTCAATCTCAGGAAATAAAAACCATGCCAAATTCCTATTTGATTCAATAACTAAAACATAGTTATGAATATTTATATATAGACACTGTACCTTTGACTCTCTGGCTGTTTATAATGCAGCTTCTGCTGTTTGTATCCTGCGTGCATATGTGCTTGTATGTGCAAGCACTTTCAACGTAACACATAAAGTGGAAGTCTCGGTTGGCCGTTTCTCAGCGAGGGGTGTTCTGCAGATGAGTCTACAATTCTCCATGTCAATAAGAAGCTAATTGTTGTTTGTTTGCGTTCAGGAATTTGAAGACTTGCCTCCAGCAGGGAGACAGCGAGAGACATAGGTGGGGGTGGGGGATTGAGGGGGGGAGACAAGCAAAATTGTGAGATAGTCATTATTGCCTTACACTAATGAGAAATTAATTACACCACAGCTGGCTGTGCAAAGTGTATTACTGGAGGCCGAACGTAGGGGGCAGCATGGGGCGTCGGGAACGCTCAGAGGCACTTTGGGAACGGGCCGAACGGCGTTCAAGACGGATGGAAAATGAACAGCTGATGGCAATTTTAGGTGATAGTTTGGGATATTATACACATTTTATAAGACAAAACCTCAGGAGATAGAGTAAACATTTGAATTGAAAGGACCGCCATGTTGAAGCAGGCTTTCTTTCATGCTGTTAAGAGACATGTTTGGCTCTTTGTCATTAAGTACATGTGCAGCACCGCACCGTTTGACATCTTTTTGATTAATATGGATGAAAAAAGCCGGGATTGAGAATAAATCTGTTAATCTAACTGCCAACACACTGTGTCTGCATACTGAGGCGTCGTGACCTAGCTGGGAGCTTAACATCTCTGGGTGTCTAGAGTCGAGGGAGACAGCGTGGGTACACAAGGTAAGACATGTACAAGCACAGGCAGAAAGAGACTTATGTGAAAGACCAATACAAACACACACAAGACACACAGAGAGGAGACACACACACACACGCTGGAATGGATACAATAAGGCTTTCTGATCATGGCAAGACAATCAATTTTGGGTTAATTCCAAATTAAAAACAAATGTATTATCATAATTCTGTATTTTGTGTATAAAAAAATATACAAAGTAATGACCCAGTACCAGACTGTGCTGAAAAATTCATTCAAAATCGTTTGCACAATCTGTATTCAACTCATTCACAATAACTCCCAACGCTGTTCTATTACCGCACCATTGATTCATTCATGCTGAATTCTCCCACAGCTGCTCTATTCCCATGTTCTACTGCATGAATGATAACGTTTGAGTTTCAAATCCGCTCTCGTAAGCATGTCTCGTGACCTTATACACACACACACACACACACACACACACACACACACACACACACACACACACCATAATATTATGTTCTGAAGCACAGTACGAGGCTGACTACAGTAACCATAATGGTCTGATGATCCGTCAAGCGGCTCCATAGCTCATGGAAGTCGCACTAGAACATTTTGACAGATTCTTTGAGCAACGTTTACCATGTGAAATCGGTGCAACCAGATTTATTACATTTATAAAGTGTGCTATAAAGCCTGAACATCTTCATGCACCTGCATCACTCAGCAAAAACATGTATGTACATTTAATTTAAGGAATTCATTAGAGTAATAATGAGCTTGGAGACAGCTGTTAGTTGACTTCCGTTCTCCTACTGTTAGGTTTGTCAGACGGTAATCCTGGGATGCATACGTGATGCCCTTGAGCTACATGCTGCACACCAGCTACCCTACAGATAAGAGCCTCCGACAACTTTGCACAGACGCATCTAAGTGTGCAATTATGTGCGTGCGGAGGGTCGGTCATTAAAGAGTGGCCCCCGGTAGACTTGATATTCAATTATGCGATGGAGTATTTGTGAGGCGAGACTGATGGCGCTGTAAAACCTCTGCATGCTCTGAAGGTACGCGCCATGGTTAATTTAGCTCCCATAATGAGATGGCCGAGAGAAGGAGGACACTGTGGGGCCAATGCATTATGGTCGGTGGAAGCAGTGGCATATAGCGGATTTGACTTTAACACGTGGGCGACGCAGTAGGACAGAAACGCTCGCGTTTGCGGCATTTATTACACATTTATTGTCTGATTGGAAGATGTTTGATTAAGAAATGTTTCAGGAGGAGGGGGATTGTAAATGCAAAGATTTAGAAAATGAAAAGAGAAGTATGCAGTGAATTCAAGTCAAGTCGGATTTATTGTCAATTTTCTTTACATGAACTGGTCATACAAAGTATTTGAAATAATGTTTCTTGCTTTTTCCCATGCAAACATACTTAGACAAGACATAGACAATCGGACATATAGACATTTAAGTGTAATGACTAGACAACAGTAGATATATATCAGAACAAAAGTGCTTAATAAATAGCAATCAGTTAAGAACCATTATTTAAAAACAGTAAAAAAAAAAAAAAAAACAGTATATCATAGGCGTGTGTGTGTCTGTGTGTGTGTGTGTGTGTGTGTGTGTGTGGTGGGGGTGGTTTTAGACGGATGAGAAGCAAAGGGCTGCTGCTGATGCGGCGGCAGCGTGCTCTTCCGCCCTTCTATTACAGGAGGCAGGAACAGACCGGTCCCTATGGAATTAAGCCATTTGTAAAATACACACATGTGCACACACGCACAAGAGCCTCTAAGTAACAATATCGATCGCAATAAGCCACTCCCACTCACCCCATTGAACACCGTAACCTTAGGATTTCTGAAGCAGGGGGGAGGCCCTCATTAGAAATCCAGCGATCAATCAATCATCGATAATTCCCGCCGCCTCCGATCCGTCTGTCGCCGCCTTTTCGTGGTCCTTCAGCTGTCTAACCTCCGCAGCTTGTTTAATTTCCCCTGCTCCATCTCTCCGTGTCATCGGGTCCGATTATGTGTTGTCTTCCCACTCGTCACTTCTCCTCAATCATCCGTTCCGAAACCCTGTTCAGCAGCCTCCCTGCAGCTCGCTGCCCTGCACACTCAAACACTCACTCTGCAACCTCCTCCATATAATAGCTGTCTTCGCCCAGAACTTTATCATCTGAAGTAAATCTTTTTCCACCTGGTCTTGCCGGTTCTCCTCTGGCACCGTGCTGCATATATTCTCCTTTTTGCCTTCTCTGTCTATGTCAGTGTGACTGTTGATGTGGCATCTCAGAAGTTCTTGCAGTTCCCCAGGAAAGGCATTTTCCATTCAGTAGATCCAGCTTTATATATATAAGCTATGAAGTATAATTTAGACATTTTCTTGTTGCTATTCAATGCAATTCTGTATTAATAAGACTGATTTACAACTTCTGGCATTTCTTTTTTTTGTATTTCCTGTTCATCTTCTGTCAGAAGATGTGTTTTGTAGATGTATTTTAACTGATGTTGGTCAAACACTTCACTAATATTACACTCTTTTCTTTTAGTGCTTCTTTCTCTATACAAATGAATATAGATAAAATACATCCTCGTCCTACACCTCTCATGGTGTCTTCTTCTGTTTTCTCCAAATGCAGCTTTTTTTTCCTCTTCATTCTTTTTTATCATGATTCTTTTATATTATTCTATTCTCATGGTTTAGCAGATCAAAGTCCTCTTGATGGTCTATGAACACCATGTCAACTTTTTTTTATGGTTTTTCTGTATCATTGCCTCTCCCCCTTAATGTAGAGGAGGTAACAGGCAGCCTGACCCAGAGTAAGGGGCCGAGTTCAGCAGTTCCCCAAGAGACCAACATTAGTAGATATTAACAACTGCTGACTGTCCATAAATGTCCATAAATTGCTGTATAAGCTTTTGCAAGTTTGTGTTTTGGGTGAGGCAAGTAAAAACGGTAGGGCTAAGAAACGGCAGGCAATCTCCATGGAAACGGAGCTTGCATTCACCAAATCTCATTTAGAGTAGGAATGGCATTCAAATGACCTCAAATGGCAATTATAGATTGAAATTTAATAAATAATGACATGAGAACAATTAAGCTTTGGGACGGCCTATTGTAATGTTAAGTCGGGCATTGAAGAACATTTTAAGGAAAATAGTCTCAGGATAGTTCGTTAGTTAGGTTGTATGCACTAGAAATTTTCCATATTTGCATATTGCACTAACTCTATTTTAGCATATCAGAAAAAAATACCTTATAACTTCAAAGTTCAATTAGATGTGAAAAAAAAAGTTTGGTTGTGAGATAATGATGCTCACATGTCAAAGTCTGTAAGCGGGACATTTGACATGTGAAACGTCAAATGTCAAACAGGACAGGTCATGTGACCTGAGAAACTGCATGCCCTTCAAAAATAAAAGCCTCCTTTTCACACCTAAGTGTAAACACATAGATTTTTATATCATAGCTCTTTTAGAAAAATAACAATAAAGTCACTGTTGTATTATGGAAACGCTATGCAATAGAGGGTTTACTATTGGTTATTGTAAATACAATTTATACTTTTCTTAAAGCAGACTGGTTGACCCTGGTTGGTATAAAGATAACAACTCTTGATTATTTTTGCTTTTCTATATCTACCACTATGAATGATGGTAATTCTGCTCCTGAATATTGTCCATTTTATTTCAAGGTCACCTTAACAAAACATTTTCCTGAATGTTTGAATGTGTAAAAAAAATCAAACATTTGAGAACAGACGTGAACATGCAGAAATGTCACATAAAAGCAGCACAGATGAAGAAGGCAAACATTAATGATTGTGGGGCGTTGATGGTCGATGCTGCTCGTGATGGTGGTGAGGAGGCCGCTGTGAGCTGGTGTCAGATATGAGAAGGGGAAGAGATTTTAGAGCCTGGGGGTAGTGCACCCATAGTGCTGAGGCTGGGGAGTCAGGAAACCATCAGGAGATTATACGCAGCAGTGTCTCTGACCTTTGACTGATAATACGTATCCGCCTGTGGACTTCACACCCATACAGCATTTTTCACTTAATGTAAAGGAACTGAATTTGCCCCTCGGAAATTCGTCCGGTATTTTTTCTTTCCTGATTTATAGATCTTCTTTGACATTTTTAATGTTTCTTATTCCTTCTGGTCCTGGACTTTGAAGTAGTTCCATCTGCTCCAGATGCTTTTTTTTTTTTTTGGGATGGGGGCATAGCTTCCTGTGATTTCATTTATTTCTATACCGGTTACGTAACGTTTCTGATCTGCATGCGTTCCTTTATACACTCGGCCCATCTATTAAGTTAACTTGTTTTTCCTGTTTGGCTTTTATTGTCTGTGACTTGCTGATGCCTTTCCCCCGTTGAAGACTTTTTACCTTTTGATGCAACCTCAGGTTATTTTCTCTATTCAAATCCTCCAATCCTTTTTTCACAGGTTGTTGGAAATGTTCTTTCGCTTTTCTCTTCCCACATTTGTTTTCACCTTCAGGTGTTGATCATCAACACTATATAAATATATGGGCTATAGGTTTTGAGTAGAGAGAGAGAGAGAGAGGGACAATTTCTGAATATGTTGCTCATGTTCTTTGAATATAAATGGGCATTTTAATTATAAGTCTGTTTCCTGAGGTACTGTCCTTGTAAAGTCCTCCATACCAACTTAATAGTAAGCTGTATAGTTTTTGGGAAGTTTGCAATATAACTTTCTATATTGCAGCACTTTGCCTTGAAGCTATGGGTATACTGTACCAAATACACGTAATATCTGAGCTGGCCAGGTATGTGCAAAACAGGCCAGGAACTTCCTGCAGGACTCCATAGATCCTGTGAATGTCTGAAAGATTTAAAAAAAGCAGCCGTACTGTATATTCAGAAAAAATGAAAGTGAGGGTTACAATCTCTATAAGATTCTGTTGTGACTTTTTGGCTTTACCTGTAGCTACATTAGCTTACATTGAAATTAAACAGGATACTGTAAACTAGCACCTAGTAGTAGATATTACGATTAATTCCTTTCTGACAAAAATCTTGCACAGAAAAACTAGAAAAATATGGTAATTTACTTAAATATTTTTACTAGGCCAGTAGGACCTCTGTATAACTTATATTTTTCCAAACTAAGATTACAGTATGAGTCTTAACATATGCAGAGTTTTCCTCTGCATATGTTATGACTTATCACTTTTTTCTCTGCACTGGAGCCATGGCGATTGATAAGTAAGTAATATTATGTGTATATGTGTTCTTTCATGTAAAAAAGCTGCTTCTTACAGAAGCTGCATCATATCTGAGGCTCAGTGGTCACATCTTCCTCCTTGATTTTTTTTTTTAAGATGTAGATCACAGTAGATAAATACCTTGCACTTGACGTCATGAATTCCCAAAATACAATATTTAATGTTTCTGTTTAACATAGTCGCGCCATGTCTCCCTGGGAATTAGAACTGGAGGTTCTGTAGTCGAACAAGTGAAAATCACTGTTGCCTTTTGGTTATAATCAGAGAATTAATGTTTCTCTGATCAAAGAGGTTCGGGGTAGCGTCTTTATCTCCCACATTACATCAGTCATCTCTCTTTTGATTACGTTTTTTGGCATGATAAATGTACCATTAGACTGTCGACGCAAGTGTGGGATGAAAACAAAAATGTATGCATAATAAGATAGAAGCCTACCACGATAAAGAAATCTCTCTTACAGGAGTTGCATCATATCTGAGGCTGCAGCATGAATGTGCATGTGAACCGATAGAATATAGGCCGGCCCCTCCGACACAGTTATCTTACATTTCACTAAGCCCGCTGTGTTTAATCAATGAGTCTAATTAGCAGGTTGTTTACCCAACGACAAATATGCAATGGCCTTTTCACATTGTTTTTCTGGGGCAGGGCGGATTCATATGAGGATTACAGACTGCGAGATCTCAATCAAAACGAAGCACACGGCCTCAGCCTGCATTACTCTACAGATACTCTACAGTGTGCTGAATACACACACAATGCATGCATACGTAACATCACACAGTGTTAGATGAACCAGGGGTGTAGTCAACACACATATTAATGATTTAAGCAGCTTCTACATTGCTCCTTTATGTGTAACTGTTGTGTCTGGCCAAATTTTAGGACAATTAAATATAGTATTTCTCAGGGTGTTTTAGTGCAGACACCAGCCTCTGAATGTTTGCAACAGAAGCGGTCAGGAGGATTCTTAAATTAATGAATAAATCACACACACACAGTCCTAAAGCGGCTGCTGCTGGCAATAAACATTTTATAAACCCCTAATCATATTGTGCTTTTAAAAGGTATCACCTTAATCTCCAGTGTATAATGACCATGGTAAAAAAACATAAAATTAATATAAGCTACTCTTTCATCCCGTTTGCTCCCTTCACTCTCAGCCATGGTTATTATAATAATTACCAGGCTTGTTTTATGAATATCGAGTAATTGTTAACAAGCAGCACATACAAGAGACTTACAATTATTTGCACGTATATTTGACAAATATGCTACATTTATCACAGTTTTATGGTAAATTATTGAAACTTATTTACCTATTCAAATATGTTTCATGAAGCAATGTGAGTTCTCTTAACTTCTTAGTGAAAGATGCTTAGTCAAAGTGCTGGCTAAGTCAGATAAAATGTTTTGAGACCATGGCCCCTGGCCCTCTTTGAAATCTATGTGTGACCATGGTGCGCTGCAAGAAGTGAACCAAAATCTTAAATTCCCATAATTCCATTTGGCTGGGCGTGTAGGCACTGAATAATCTGTCCCCGGGTTAGGAATATGGACACAACTTAAAAAATCATAAAGCACATTTTCTAAAACGCTCCACTAAGGATGCCAAGGAACGCACTGAATTGCATCAAATCCACGTTGCATATGTCACTACCTACGACATGTATGTGCATTTATTGTCCAAACATGCAAACATAGAGAAACGTTTTGGTAATGTTCGCTCTCTAATAGTGTTGCCTCACATCAACAGAGTGCTGACTTCAATCGTGACCCAATTTTTGTGGAGTTTATAAGGGACTTGCGCCAAGTTTGTGCATCCAAAATCACACCCCTGGGTCCAAGTTGCATTTAATATTTCGGTGTCGGTTCATTCAGCGATTTAGAGAGTCAGAAATGTGATTGGAGTGGCGAGATGCTTCTGTAAGGTTGAATCTAAGAGGCGGCGGTTGTAGGTCGAGATGAAAACAGGCAAGAAATCAATGATAAAGAATCAGAAAGATTGTAACTGTACTCACTTATGTATCCACTCCTTTATTTAACAAGGGCGTGTGCAGGGGTGGCGAATGGTGTCGTCTGGGTCTGAGCACAAACCTGCACTCATTTTCATCACGGCGCGAGCTTGGAGGTAAAGCACAGTAACTCAAAGGAGCAGTTTCTCTGTGTGAATGTGTGTGTGTGTGTGTGTGTGTGTGTGTGTGTCCAGAGAAGAATGTCACGGCTGAGTGGGCAGACATTGTGTGGGCTGACACAGCGGGCGGCGAGGGCGCCAGAGCTGGAGAACACATTTAGTCTCAGAACGCTGCCTCTGTCTCAACCTGCTGCTCCACTACTCTGAAGATACCGGCCTTTGATTCCTCCTTTTCATTCTTTATGCTTTTCTGTCCTCTCCTTTTACTCTCCCCATTGCTCACACTCCCCAGCGTTCTTTCTCCTTCTTGTGTCTTTCTGTACGGTATATATTCCTGAAGTTCTCTGCATATTTTCTTTTGTTCCTTCACTCATTTTGACTCTGTAAAATGTCCAAACTCCCACTCCTAAAAAGCTAATGATATTACCTTATTCTCACAATTTATGGAGTCAGATTTATAATCCATAATTGTTTAAAACTCGAAATTCTGTATTTCTATAAGCAACTGTGCACACCTTACATGTGTTGGCCTCATCTCCTAAAAGAAACAGGTTTTATTCCCATTCTTTTTCTGTTTTAATCAGTAATATGCAATCTAGCCTTGATCCATGCTGATAAAGTGTAATTTGACAGAGATACGCTGAAAAACCTGCCAAATACTTTCCTGTTTTTTAATCTTCCGCACCATGATTGCTGCTGACACAGCCGGTGGCCTTGGAGACATCGGTGGTGTCATATGAATGTTGTCCTCAATTCATTATTGCCTAATTCTCTATTATCATACGGTTGCCTTCAGATCAGGCTGTTGTCCTCAATTCATCATTGCGTCGTTAGTGTTGGTTACTTGTTGCTGCCTTCAGACTGTCATATATACTCTGTCCTCAAGTCATCATTGTTTTATCATCTGCTATGTGACGTTGGCTTCAGGCCATCGCATGATTGTTCTAAATAATATTATAAATGTCACGTTTTCCCTGTCTGACAGGTGTGGGACCTCTGTTGCATAAACTCACCCTATGACTGCAGCAGGATAACCTGGAAACAGCCAGGGGGCAACGAGCAGCTGGTAAGTAGAGCGAAGAATCCATCATTTGAACAGTTTTGGCTCCGGCGTGTTTGTGTATTTATATCGCTACAAACATGTCCCTGTTTTAAAAATAGTTGTAGTGAAATAGTTCGGTTCAGGTGGGTTTTCATAAAAAATGCTCGGTAAACATGTCAGTAATGTGTGTTACAATGTGTTTCAAACCTGGATTGAAATAGTCCTCCTATACATTTTCTAAAATCACTGTGAGATCACTAACAGTAAAATATGCAGAATGTTTCACTTCCTGTTCCTGTTGAGATGAGAGGGGCAAAAAATAAGGATTTGAAGAATGTTCAAATTCACCAAACCTGTCCACCTTCCCAGTGGCACCAGCATCAATGTGTGTGTGTGTGTGTGTGTGTGTGTGCGACCTGTCTGGGGTGTATCATCTGTATCTTCCTCCCACCCAAAGTACATCAGGATTGGCTCCAGCAGACCTTTGTGACCCTAGTGAGCGATAGGCCGGTATAAAAAATGAATGAATGAATTTACAGAGTAACATAGTAATATGAAGTTAGCAGGGAAGCGAGCGGAGGATGCGAGTGGTGATAAAACCACAAAGCAACTCTGAGATTCTTCAAGAATTAAGGAGACTCATGTCGGGGTATGTAGTTGAAGATTTCAACAGCACAATGCTAAACCTTTTAAAAAGGGTACTACACTTAGATAGCCAAACCCATATTTCCATTTTTTTGTGATCTGTAACTTAAAAGTAATGCAATAGTAGTGCAATCCATACATTTACAATGCAGTAATGTTCTAAAGTAACAGATTACTATGAATTGACGGTAGCAAGTAATAAATAATGCATTCCAGTGGCAGTAACATGCTCAACACTGGCTCTGAGTAGCCTGTGGAGAAGCAACACATACGCTTTTCCTGCGTTTAATAAACATGGAAATTCCTCTTACGTCGGCGCTCCAGTTTTTTTATTTCAGGAAAATAAATGATGGCGTCTGTCCAGCTTTTCTCTCCAGGGGCGGCGTGGTGTTGCACCGCTGGGGGACTCATACATATACTTACTGGCCCATTTTAATGCTCCTCGGCCATGGGAGGAAAATGCTAATGAGCGGCGCAGTGCGAGCGAGTGCTCCTACTCTCTGCAAAAAAAAAAAAAATCATGTGATGGTATTTTCTGCCAGAGAGAAGTGGATAATGGAATTTCTCATCCTCGCTGATCTGTCCGTTTCTCGGTCACGCTTTTTTTTTTTTTTCTGTTCCTGCTGCCTCGTCCTCCCTCATTCCGCCTCTCTCCATTATTTGTGTCTATGTGCATAATTTTCCGAGCAGGTTTATTAGCTATCAAGTGTAATTCACACATATTTCCTGCTTCATAGCAGGCCTACAGCGGACAATTAATTTGAGAATGTGAATAGATGAGACTATGAATATGTGAGGATGGGAGGAGGAAGGGGGAGATGGGTCTGCCTGTCACAGAAAATGCAGAAAATGTTTCTCTGGATGTGACATTTAGAGGAAATTTGGCAAGTCATTTCCATCATGACTGATAGCGGGTTACAGATTTGCCATGGAACTGGAATTGTAGTGAAGAAAACATAATGCCAGGTGCATTTATATGCTTGTTTATAAAAGCACTGTGTGTGTGTGTGTGTTAGTGGCGAAAATTTACTTTTTAATTGTGTAAAATCATTTTTTCCTGAACAATAGCTTCAGTCAATTGACTGTAATATAACACTTAAAGTATTACATTTGAGCCACAAGATCTGTGAATCTTTGACTATTTGGATATATGATAAATGTTTAATAATACATATATAAGTATTCAGTTATGTGATTTCGAAGAATTTCCTAATTATTAATTCCCATGGTATGTGAAAGCTGGTGTATGAAAGGAAAGTGAATGGCAATATATTCAAATAAAACAGTGGTATAGTAATATTAAAAAGTATTCATAGAAGAAGACACTGTACACTAGTGAACACTTAAAATATCCCTATGAATGCATTACGATAGCATTGCATGAACCATTTATGAAATATTTAGCAGCAGTAAAAGGAGCGATGAAAGCGAGCAACAGTTCCTGGCCAGTGAGAAGCGGTTTCTGCAGTGACGTGTAACACAGATCAAGCGGCTAATGTGTGAGTGCAATCAATCATCCTGCCAATCAAAGTTACACAGCAGCCGTAGCATGTAAAGAAGAAATTAGAGAACTCTGAAATATTCTCTGAAAGACCCCGGCGAGATGGAGAAGTAGAAAAGCCGTCATGTAATTAATCCATATTGAGGAGAATGATAATGAATGGGATTGTCATGTAGGCTGCTCATTTGAGGACAATAATGGATCATATAATTAGAAACGGGGTAGAAACAGTCTTTTTTCCCTCTACTGTAATTAATCTTTTCGTTGTACGGAGTATTCACAAAAGACCTTAAACCTCATGGACTGGAAAGCAGATCTTACTTCTCAGGCACATATAATAAGGGCCTGTGGAAACACATTCACAGGAATGGACTTAATGAATTACACAGGCTCATGAATTATACAGAAACCCCCCCAATTCATGAGTAAATCATTCAAGAAGAAAAACCAAAAAATATGTTTTTGGAAGTTCCCTTTTCTTGCTGGAGTCAGGACTATATGTGACTGAGGAATTCACCTCCCACAGCTGTGTTTCACATCTAGTCCGTCATGCTCACATTTATGGACCCAATCCTAAGATTATATAATTGAGTCGTAATGATGTTATATTGAGCCCGCCGAAAGATAAAATGTGCTTAACCAAAATGCTGCCATGGTGTCATTTATCTTCACCATCTCCATTGCTGAGTAGACATATAGCCTCGAAGATTAACTTGCTGCAGCTGAAGAACCATCAAAGCTTTTTCAGCTTCATAACACTCAAATTAAAGTGTGGATGGTTTCTTTTAGGCCAAACGTAATTAGCTGGCAGGTTGCAGAGGAATCTTTACTTCAGAGAGGACGGAAGTGACAGATTTGCATGCAATCAAGGACGTCGTCATTACAAATCGCAGGTCACAAGCAAATACTCTTATACCTGTCCAAAAAAAGGGGGTATTTGAAAAAAAATAGTTACAAATCACAACTCCCATTTTCACTGTACGAACATTCTAACGACTTCTACGTTAACTGACAAAACGCCAGGTAAATTCCTCCAGTAGGTTAAATTACGTTTGCTGCTGACGTGCATGGTTAAACAGAACTTGCTAGAAGATGTCTCACTCCTAGAAAATGTGATATTTTGCAACTTTCCTTTATTTATTAATGTGTTCTGTCCTTTCGTTGCTCATGTCACGTCTTCATACATAATTTTTTTATAGAATCAATGGCTACTTACCAGCCAGTTACCCACTGAGGCCAGTGAAGTGAACCTTGGGTAAGGTTAGTTAGAAAATGTATTTTATATTTACATTGAGTGCTACATCTTCCCTGATTCAGTTGGACCTCGAGGAAAGTTTTTCGTTTCATTTGTTGAAATACGATGTAATTTTCTTGCTTTACAACAGACCTTTCACTGACTAAACCAAAGTAATAAAACTGTTGAAACAAAACTGCAAACTCCAATGCATTCCTGATCTATGTGTCCCTCTGAAGTCATTTGACTGTATCATTTTAAAATAATGATAGAATTATTCTAAAAAAAATAGTGTGATACAGTCAATTGACTACAACTTCTTCACAGATGTAGCCAGGGAGATTTAGAACAAACAACTGGATTGGTTCTTGTATGTGTGTTGCACAACACATACTGCAGTTGGTAGTGGACCATGATGGTCATAGACGACGTGAAGGAGCAGGACCCTGAAATGATGTGGGGTAATTCACATTCTGATGGTGGACAGTGGTCAACAATACAATAGTTAAACATAATTATGAATATATCATTTATCATACCCTGCTCATACAATCACCAACAAGATCTGACAAACAGAACTGGGCCCAAATTTGAACACAATAAATACAGAGGCAGTTAGTAGGTTTTATCGAGGAGGTCGACAGCCTGAAGCGAAGACACAGACTGCAGATGTGCTGCAGAATGCTGTGGATCCTGACTGAACTACGGGGCAGGCAGGGAAACGACTGCTGAGAAGCTACAGCATGTAGGAGACAGCTGGGAATGTAGGGATTACAAGAAACTCTAACCAAACAAATGCATGGTTAGGACAGCAAAGCAGCAAAGAGCGGAGGTAGGAACTGGGAAGCGTCTGGAGAGTAATTGGGGGAATGCGGAGCAGGTGAGGCAATTCGCTGTAGATTGGAAAATGATATGCAACGACCCCAGGGAGAGTAAATCATCCGAGGTAGAATGGACCATCTCTGCCAACAAGTCCTTCACATTGACATGTCCTTGGTGCTCGGAGTACTTTGTAAAATTATTTGTACTGATGGCGCTCTCAACACATACCGTACATCTTCTGAATGAGGCGTCTCTGCCTGAACACCATCCATCCCGAGGCACAGTCAGCTGGCGTCCGCTCAAAACAGCTGCAGGAACGCAGGTGATGAACATACTGAAAATCTGCTTAGAAACAAAAATAAGCGATGTTCAGTTTTATTGCATGGTTCTCATGGTTTCTGCGGTTTCTTTCTGTTGCTAGCTTCCTGTTTTCCTTCAATTTCCAGGAAAAAATAGAAGGATTTCAAAATGACTCATTCACATATGGACCCCTACACAAATCCACACTTTACTGACATAAACGGCTCTGCAACATGACTGATAGGGAAGGGGAGAGCGGCCTATCTAACTTCTGATACTTGAAAACAGACTCCATGAGAGATTTGTGTTCACTATATATCACACTGTTCTCCACAATTCTCCTCCATATATGCAGCTGACAGGAGCACACACACACACACACACATCCTGCCACATAGCCCACACATACACACACACTTTTGCACATGCATGCATACGCATGTGCAAGCACACACACACACACACACACACACACACACACTCTGCAGCATCAGCTTGTACAGATGTAAATGATAAGGGGTGGGAAGCACTTGCCTTCTTGCTCCTGGCTTGACAGCACAAGCAGTTAAAACAAATGGTGGGACTGGGCTTTGCATACATATCGAGATCATTTACATGTCTAACACGTGTATTTATACAGTGAAGTGGAGAGGAGGGAGAGAGCTGCTCCCAGATCCTCTCCCTGTTTATGATGTTTTTCATCCCGCTGCTCATGAAGCCATTTCCCATGCCACTTTTTATAGACGCAGCTTCCTTATTACGGAGCGGCACTCCCGTGATATAAGAATTATGGCAGCAATAATGCAGAATAAGAAAGCAAACCGAGCTGTTGTCCGCAGAAGGAGAGCGGCATCCATCACGCCGAGACCAGAATAAAGGGCAGCAATGGGAGTAATTATCTGCGGGTAAAAGGCAATGACGTGTGGCTCTGTGGAAGAACCATGCAGGGGAAGACATTGAGCAATATGAACCGTATTAAGACTTATATAAGTAGGGGGGAATCACAGGGAAACTTTTATAAGGTTTCACAGAGAAAATAATAATACATAAACTATATATATATATATACACACTTTCTCTATATTGGTGTTGGTTTTTGGGGGTGTTTTTTTAGTGCGTCTGACTTTTTTAACAGTACTATAAGTGATGTAGAGATTCAATTTCTCTGAGGGAACCTCCCAAAGGGATCGATAAAGTCGTATCTAATCTAATCTCTAATCTATTAAACAAGGAATGTTTAAAAAGTTGGTGAAATCAATTTCTTTGTGTTTAATATCAAAATCCAATCATATTTTCCTCCAAGGTTAGAATCAACTAATATAATGGCATCCACCCATCAATCAATAATTAAATTAGCTTTGTTTCTGTCTGCAGCTCCATATTAAAGCCAGTTCACTTACAGGAAACACGTCACAGCAGGTAAATACACTCTTACTTCCTTCTGCTGGGATTGTATTTTTAATTGTATTCAATAAAGCTGCAGAGGGGTTTGTAAAGAGCAGAAAAACTGTCTTGGAATCAAAAGGATACATGTTTGTTTGGAGTTTTTTTTTCACGCTTCTTCTGTTTTTTTCAACCAGATCAAACAATGTTTCATTTTTTCCTGCGTACACACACACACACACACACACACACACACACACACACACACACACACACACACACACACACACACACACACACACACAATGAACGCCTGCTGCAAAGAGAGGCAAAGCAGGAAAACCTGGTGCGAGAGTCACAGATGGTGAAGAAAAGATAAGGGAATGACCAGCGAGGAATGAAAAAGGAAAGAGGAGATTTTTGTGTGTGCGTGTGTGTTCGTGTGTGTGTGTGTGTGTGTGTGGCAAAAGTCCTATGCAAATAGGTCATTCTGAGTAATTGGCGGGAGCTCTCATTAAAACCATCTCAAGTTTGAGGCCTTTGATCAGCCCACAGACCAAATGCAGTTCACTGCACACATACTAGAAGGCAGAGGGGAAGCTGAGTTCACAACACATCCTTTCTACTTTGTGGTCCAGAGCCAGATCCTTATTGATAAATAGTTGCCTTTTCAATTTCCAGTCAAGGCGAGTTTGCTGCAATGAAAAGAATGAGGAGTGCACCATGGTCATTACTGTCATCTGCTTTATCGTGTTAATTACCACATGAACACTTCTGGAGGAAGGTTTGAGGTGCATCAGTCTATTAAAAACACCATAGGTTTAGCTTAACACTTACAGTTACCATAATAGAATCATTTCCAACCAATGTTTGGATAAGGGGCATTAATACCTACTGTATCATAAAATTAGCAGATGCATCATTTCACTGCCATTCATAAATCAGCAATATGTTAGAAAACTATCTATATTTTGCCTTTTGTCTACAAATCTCATGTGCAGAGCGAAATCACGCAGCGATTTCATACGCCAAATTCACACTGACATCACAAGTTTGTTGCTCTACAAGTCATCAATTATATGCACCTCTCTGACCTCCCGCACACAGTTCCGCTGACACACACACACACACACACACTCCAGCCCAGGACCTGGAGCAGCGGTTCCAGCTGTTGCACCCTTTCCTCTGGAACATCCTCGTGTCCTGTTTCTCTCCCCTTCCCTCCCTTTCATGAATCCCTGGTTCTTCTTTCTTTTCCCGAAATGTGCTAATTTGGCTTGTTTTGTCTGTGTTTGCGCTCATCCTACATGTACCTTTGGGTGTCTAGAGAAGCGCTGCAGTACACGACTGGAATGTAATTATTAATAGGGAACGCACGTCTGTTTGGATCCTGCTCCCCTCCTCCTCTTCCTCCTCCCATCCTTTTCCCTTTCTTGTTCCGCCAGCCACGTTGCCCTTTTTTTTTTCCTCTTTCCATCTTCTATCATTTGGCAGCGAGCGCTCAGTACTTTCACCGAGCACTAACTAGCTGTCCGAGGCCTTTTCCAATGCTCTGATTTAATTTGCATGGAGATTAATATCATTCGCTCGTCAGAGAAAACCCTCTCGCCACCAATAGTCTGTTACTGTAACTTGACATCTCTCCCATTTAGTCATGGATGTTATTATATAATATTTTATTAACGGACAAAGGCTGCTCAAAACCTTAATTAATGTAAGAGGAACATTTGCTGTGTGCAAGTGGGCAAATTCACACTTTTTACAACCTCGCACCTTTTTATCAATAAAAATTTCTGATTGACAGATTCATTCAGAAAAATTACACATATAGTATATGCACATGTAAGGATATACTGCACATGCAGACAGGTTGCAGCAAATCCTCTAATTTTCTTTGCCATAATAATAGCAGCAGTACCATCACTTGTATAATTTCACACACACATATGCGCACTGCTGCAAACAATTGAAAAAGTCCAAGCACTGTATGAAAAGCATTACGTGCATGACACTTGTCCATACCCCTTGTCTTACACACCAAACCACTCCATCTACACAACGGACGTGACAGGGATGCAGCAGCACCAACAACAAATGCCATGAGAAAAAGTGAGAAAGAAAAGCTTTTAAATCACCTTTAAGCAGTTAATAAAATGAACATGGGATACTGGGTGTATTGCTGTCCAGCTAACACACAGGCCCATGGTTTTCTAACATGATATACAGATGGTAAAAAGGTGCCTTGCTAACACCTGCTGTTCATCAAGCACCATTTGCATGTAATAGCCTGTTTATCACCTCCTCTGTAGGAAAATGGTGTAAAGCTATTAAGGCCTAGGAAAATGCAAATGTAGGAATATGTTCAGCCCACTTTCGTAGGCATGCTGCAAATACATGTGCATATATGTTGTCAAAAAAGCAGTTCTCCATTCAACCTTCCAAAACAAAGCAGTCACACATTTGTACCATAATTATATATCAGCTGTGAATGTTTATTACAGTATAACAGAATATGATGTAAGAGTAAAAGACAGTTATCAACCACTGCGCACAAGAACAGGTATTAGAATTAGCTTTTTTTTCCATTGGGGGGGGGCACAAAAAAGTCAGTAATGTGCAAATATTTGTGTAAGACTGCGATGTTAAAGTGCACTTTATTGTCTTCTTCTTTTAAAGGTAATAAAATGTTTTATTACGTTTCTATGTGAGTGACAGCTGCTGCACACCAGCAGATCTACAGCAGCTCTGAACAGCAGCACCACTATTCATCCAGTAGGAGCTATATATATATATATATATATATATATATATATATACAGAATGCCTTATATGTATGAAACAACTGACTTCAACCCACTTTGAATCATCTTCACTGTTTATTAAGTGGGTAGCCATCTGTTGTTCTGTGTCCCATAACTCCCTGCATCTGTCTCAGGGGATAATGGCAAAGGACGAAGATTAAACCAGAACATCATGGTACATACGACAATTATATGAATGACAAAGTGTCCTTTGCACTGGGATTTTATTTGGTATACAGACTAGCCGCATTATTAAAAAAAAAAAAAACAGAGATTAAGAGTAGCTAAAAGCTTTTACACAAGACACATGCACTGAACTCACTAACCGCACCATGAATCCCTGCATACTACACCATGTGTCACAGAGACGCCATCATTTTAAAGTGAACTCAAGTGTTGGTGTCAAAGTCTTTGTCACTCTTGCGAGCATCCACTGACCACTCGGAACCTCATTAGTGAAATAATGGTCGGAATTCAACCTGAAGTAATCGTGGGGACCAAGAGTGCCAAGTCAACACTTCCCCTAAGGGGGTGTTCCTCCTCCTCCTCCTCCTCCTCCTCCTCCTCTTCCTCAGCCATCTCCATAAATTGGGACCAGAGGCGTGACAAAGCATCTTCACCGTTTGAAATGAGCTTTGTGCTCAGGTTTTCTTTTAATTAAGCCACACAGGTGTTTTCTCCACCTGTTTCCCTTTTTTTATACACACTGACTGTCTGATCCTAGTGGATAGTAGATGTCTATCTGTGCTCCATATCTGGGAGAAATCCTAATTTGAGATGATTTGCCTGTATTTTCGTAGAAGATGTAAGAACGCTGATTGAGATACTTCTCCGAACAGTAACAGGATAACTCATGATGCTGTAATACTGAACGCAATCTGCACAAGTACACATGGAGTGTTGTGTGAGAGGCACAACAAAAAAGCAATCCTGACAGGAATTATGTTGTTTTAATCCTTTTGGTTCATGTCTCGGTTCATACTGTTCACTTATTCATTCCCCCCCTCCCAAACAAAACCTGTCAATCAAGGTGAGTCAGTTGAATTAAAAGCTAATGTTAACCTCGGGCTGCTGCCATATCCGATCTGCACACGTCCATGTTGGGCCGTAAAGAGTAAAATTGATTTAACACATCTGCAAAAAAAACAATGTTTCAGTATTTGTGTGTTAAACGCTCGGCTCTGTGTGTTCCTGCTAACACAAACTGTGAAATAAGACCACCTACTCATTCTGTTGTGGTCTGGCCTGGCTCCACACAAGCGCTATAGAAATGCTGCTGGTTATGATGTCACAACAGGAGCAGAAGAGAACATGGACACATCATTTCCTAGAAACTGACAATAACAGATCACATAAAAAATAAACTGTGAAAATGTTTTTTTTTTTTTTTTGTAATATGTGACAACCATATTTGTATTCTGTTCACACAGCTATGTATTATTCACTGCCAAGCTGGATCTTTGAGGAGCTTCACAAAGAAAATTCCCTCGCTTAATTATCACTTAGATGTGGAAGTCAAATTTGTGCTTTTAAAAAGATAAAATGCTGCACTTAACTCAACCCAATGGTAATATCCCTGCAGACCCTATGTAACGGCATATGGCCTCGAACAAGAAACAGAAGGATACATCTGTTTCCCTTTTGCAAATCAAGCTATATATATATATATATATATATATATATATATATATATATATATATATATAAAGCAGCTGCACTCACAGTTTCCCCTTTGGGGAATACATCCAACAGAAATCAATAGTTTCCAATGAGAAGAGCAGTAGCCTACATGCGTGCTGCTGTCTGTTACCCTGTCTGCAGCAGAGAGCCCTTCTGCATTGACACGCATCCCACTTGTCTGACGCAGAGATTGACACGTCTCCTCCCACCGCGTCTGCCGATCGCACGCATAAAGGCAGCGGTTAATAAGGTGTAGGTGCATCCTCACCGACCGCCTGGACGCGTTGCCGTTCTCTCCTTTTACTCACACTCTACATCGTTCCACCAAATAAAACATACTTCTGATTTGACTTCAGTACGCCTTAAGACAGATGGCAGGGTTATCAGACCATATGAAAACCCGCTTTTATCTATTCTCCTTGATGCGCTTGCTCGCTCCTTCTCCTCTCTCCTTTTACTTT
The DNA here is from genome assembly GCA_036785175.1 of Eupleurogrammus muticus. NCBI lineage: Eukaryota > Metazoa > Chordata > Actinopteri > Scombriformes > Trichiuridae > Eupleurogrammus > Eupleurogrammus muticus. The sequence continues at coordinate 12,222,411 of JAYKQN010000007.1, read as the reverse complement.
TATCAAACCGGCACCACCGCCACCCCACTCTGTGTTTATTTCACCACAATCTCACACTTCTTCCTACACACTGATGTCAGCTTTTTTTTTTACAGAGTATCTGTAGTCCTGTTGCCATGGTGGCTTGGCATGCCTCATCACCAAATTTGTCATAAAAAGTATTTTCAGTTAAACACCTTCATTTAACACCCTTAATTCGAACCTTTTTTATATTGTAACAGTTGCTGTAACTGTTACTGTCAATTAGAAATGTGTATATAAAACTTGTGAAGAGTTTGAGGTGAGCCACGTGGCTTCTCAGAACCGAGACCGGCTTTTATGCAAATCTTGGCGCGGTCGGTACTCTTTCGCCCCATGAGGATAATTCGCCGGAGGGAGTCAAGTGTTCGCTTGCTGATAATGGGTCTTTTCAGCTTTAAGCTCTCCAATAACAGAAGTGCTTTGTGACCACGGCGGCGACTGAACCGCCGTCCCTCTTTCACTTGAAGCGACCCTGCTTTAATATTTCAGAGAGCCGGCCTGCTTTTGTCAAATTCCACAAAATAATCTCTCCATCAGCCCTGCAGAGTGTATGCGCTGGAATGTGTAATAATTGTGGATGTGGATGTGGTCAGCTGTGTTTTCTTCCATCGCACACAGGTGGTTTCTTTCCTCTTTTGGCTGAGCTTCTGCGAGTATGAACATGCTGTTTGATTGGCGTCTCCCTCCCTCTGATGTCGGCCGCGTTGCACATGTTTGGGGTGGGACGAATTACATCTTTGCAATCCCTATTAGCTCAGTGGATGTGGTGACCTTGTGTACCCCCAGGCATTGATTTGCACACCTTCAACCTGAGCAGAGCTCTAATCAGCCAGAATAAGTGGGAAACCCCTGGGGATGCGAGGGCCTTCAAGTTAAAATAAGTGGTTTGCTGCAGCACCAATAATTACAGGCCAAGTTTTCTCATTACACCAGTCTGCATATTTAGATATCTAGGTGTTTTTTTCACAGACTGAAATGCAGAGAAAAAGCTAGAAAACTGAAAATAACAGTCATCTATGTAAAATAATACGTGGCATCTCTGTAAGTCTGTGCATGGCTGTGTAAACCCAGTTAAAACCACTAAGCCACAGCATTTCATCCAAGCATGTAAATAGTGAAATTAAAAAGCTCAAAATGTATTTAAATGTTATGAAAATGTTTATAATAAGTTTTAAAATTTCAATATTTAAACTTTATTTATATGTTAATTAACTGAGACTTTTTCTAATAACCTGTGTTGTGTGCTTTATTACTTACCTTAAAGGAGGAAAACATCTAATTATCTGAAACACATCAACACAGAGGTGTTTAAAAATTGTTATCTTTATTTAATAACTCATATTCATTGACGATAAATGGTAAAGGTGAATTCATAGATTATATGACAGATCCAAGACAATAATTAAATCTGAGTTAATCAGGGTTAGGAACAGTTGGTAAATATATAGAAGACCCTCAAAGCCCCGCCCTCATCAATATGATCACTTTGTTTGTATTTTCCTTGCATATCCCAAAATTTGTTCTTCCACTGGACTTCATTTGGACCAGCTGGTGTCTGGCACGCTCATTTCAAGTAAAAAAGCTGGTGTAGCAAGCATCAAAATCTTTATGCTGTGTAGATCATACCTCGGCCAAGTTGCTAAATAATTTCAAAATGTTCAAACCTTTTGCACAAAACTTCAATGCACCATGCAACTTTGATATGGCACATCCTGAAACTCATAAATACATGCACGGAAAAAAAAAAAAAAAAACCCAAACAGAAAGGTGCAAAGTGCTGATCCGAACCTTTTCGGATTTGATCCTGAACTGAGAATTATTATTTTGTCAGCTACCCAGCCTCCGTGGCCGGATAGGTAGATTAAAGAGTCTGGGTTGTGGTGGCATTTTACCTCAGGATGTCTTCCAAATTCATTGTCTTGATGAATGTGCTGGACCGCATATGCATCATTTTTCGGAGCATGGCAATTCCTCCAGTGGGTCTTTCCCAGGTCTCCCTGATAGACTGCACAATGTGGCCCAGGAGGCATCCCGATTAGATGCCCAAACCACCTCATCTGGCCCCTTTCAACGCGAAGGATCAGCGGCTCCACATGCTCTTTTCTTCTTTATGCTGCCGGGGGGGATAGTGCCATCAATTGTGCATCATTTAGAACTGTTATTTGCCCTGTCTTAAAAAATCCTATTCACAAAAGATATCGCGCTAATGATAGGACGTGCAAACAACCCCATAAAGTTTTGTAGCTGAGTGCAATTTGCTGTTGATTTGCATCTGAGCGAGCAGAGTGGTGTTTCAGCACACAGATTGGCCCATAATGAAAACTGCAGAGCACAAAAGCCCTCAAATTGTGTCTTTAATTAGCGGAGATGCATGCGCGCACACACACAAATTTTCAAATCGTAAAATTGTTTTTTCCTTCTTTTACTTCTTTTAGTAGTTTTCATTTCTCACATAATGATATGACAAAATAGCCAATAATGACACTCAGGCAGGTCTGAAAAGAGTTGCATGAATGTCTGAATCTTACAGTAATATTGTCCGGGTGTCGATGGATCTATGAACATCCCAGATTCTGCATCAGCACTGATGTTGTATTTGTTGGCCACAGCTGGCTGTGTCTGCACACAGCTGACACAGCATGCAGCGTGCATTTAAGGATGCGGCCCAGCAGCGGTTGCTTCATTAACATCGGATCGGTCAGGATCTGACAGTAATTAATGTTCCATGTTGTGGTACGCGTCTACACAGGTCAGCAGTTACACGCGGATCCTCGCTGTCTATGGCGGGACGGTTTGCGATAAAGCGGCGGTAAAGCGGTATGAATGAAGCCCAGGCGTTTTCTTCTATTAAGTAGCTGAACGTCCGAGATAAGTCCACTGCCCCGCGCTCCCACTTGATCCCCTTTAAGATTTCACCCTCGATCTCTTTCATTATCAATTCAAGATCATCCCTTACGAAAATTAACCATGGCTTTACCATGGGAAATACCGTGGTTTTACCATGGTTTTTTGGGTAACCATGGTTAACCATGTTTTTTTTGTGGTAACCATGGTTATACTATGGTTTTTATGTAGTAACCATGGTTCTACCATGGTTTTTGGATACCATAGTATTACTATGGTTGGTTCATGGTACTTCCAAAAACCATGGTAGAACCATGGTTACTACATAAAAACCATAGTATAACCATGGTTACCACAAAAAAACCATGGTAAACCATGACCCAAAAAACCATGGTAAAACCACGGTATTTCCCATGGTAAAACCATGGTTAATTTTCGTAAGGGATTCATTTGCCTCAGAGACTCCGAAAGAGAGCGTAAAGGTCAAAACACAGCGGTTGGTGGCGGGGCTCATCGGGATAGAAAAGGAACAATTATGTAAAATTCTTCTGAAAAACGTGAAGTAGTGACCTTCCATTGAATTACTTCTGAAAAAAAAAATCCATAGATGAAATTATACATATAATAAAAGATCAAATAGATTTAAAAGAAGAATTATTAAGAATTATTACAAGCTGCTGCTGGAGAGGAAATAAGCAAACACCGCGTAAAATCCATAAATGATTCCCCTTAAATGATTCATTAATGCACATTTCAAGCTACGCCTAATGACTGTGTTTAATTTGACAGGCTATAGATTGTGTTATACTGATGTTACAGGACAACCAAGCATAGTTCCATGTTAAAATTGTGAATAAATAGTTGGAAATGCCAGAAATAAAAATAAAAGCTGAAAAATCCGAATCATTTGGATGGAAATGGATGGATAGAGTTAAGAGACAATCTCACCTTCTCTAATCCAAACTGCATTTGAATGCAAATAGTTTGCCGACAAGAGTCATCAGCAAAGAGCAGCAAAGTGGTATAGGCAGAGCCAAATACAGTAAACCCGACTCACTCTACAAAGTATGGACACAACTTTTCAGCCAATCGGCTCCATCTTCCTACACAGCAGAACAAATAGCACGTCATATTCCCCTCCCCCATCACCAGATTCTTTACTCACCAGCCTTTATGATAACACATATATGTGTCTCCACATCTCGATCGATTTCGGTTCTGACGCTCAGGTCGTTGATTGTCCAACAGCAATAGCCACAGTTCCCTCTGGTCTGCAGGTGTGTGATGTCTTTTATGTCAAGAAATATTTCGCCACTGACTTTCTGCCTGGTAGTTTTTCTCCACAGATTTCCTAGCGATACTGCTGCTGGGAAAAAAAAAAGCAACAACAACCTTCTCAAAGCAGCTTTGAAATAGGTTCACACGGACTTCCAGGTTAAAGCATTCCGGTTAAATGTTTTATATCAAGATACATAACCATGATTTCCCTTGGTGGTAGAGAATCGAGCTGTTAGATCTCCAGAAAAAAAAAACAATTTCTCGGTCTCCCTTTATCCATAACATTTAGAGAATGACTTTAAGTTAGCAGCGTAAACATTTTTACGTGATGGGTTTTATAACTCGCCGTACCGAGATGTCTTTCTGTTGAACCGAGCTGATGTGATGGTGGAAGCAGACCAAAGTTACCGCACACTCAACCCGAAAAATCTGCCACGGCGCAATCAGCCGTCTGACTGTGTCCTCGAGCCGGCAGGTGTTCCCATCAAACAGGATCAATTTAAACTCTTCCCCTGGTGTGACCCTTATCTGATGGGGTCTGCAGGGTGGATATATCCCCCTCAGCCGTCCGGACCTGGGCCGCTATTGGCGAGACATCAATTTCCACTCGATTGCCTTCCAGGAGCAGAGTTTAGGGAAATGACCAACGACGCCAGCCGATGGTTATTCATTATGTATGCAAGCTGTTAGACATAGACTGGGGTCTTTGATCGGAGATTATAAAGGGGTTTGATGCGGTTAAGTAAAGATAAACAGATGAGAAACGGAGAGGGAGAAGTTACTGTGAGGACAAAAATGTAATGAGTTGAGGAATTCTTCTCACGTCCAAACTCTGCAATCGCTCCCTCGCCGCCACTTGTGTACAAATGAAAGGAAAGTTATAGATGAGGAAAAATAACAATCAGACAATTTGAAACTCACCAGACTTACATAACTATTAGTCGAAGGAACCCACGGATTCTTAGATCTCCAGATAAGAGTGAGGATGGGTGAGTTTGAGCAGATATTCATCTCTATGCTGACAATACAGTTTAATGCCTAAATGCAGTACAGTAATCCCTCGTTTATCGCGGGGGTTACGTTCCGAAAATGACCCGCGATAAGTGAAATCCGCGAAATAGAAAACTTTATTTTTTTTTTACAATTAGCAACTACTACATGTATACAAATACAGTGACTCGCGTGTAGGCCGTTTCACTGCTCTTCAGAATCGGCCGCTGCATCCTGACTGCGCTCTGCAGTGTTCTCTTCTTCTGAAGCCCGCGGTGCAGGTGTGTTTGTTCTGGAGAAGAACATGGTGATAGGCAGCTGTTGTCGCTCTTTTTTCTTCTTTGCAAACGAGACGACAAAATGATAGCACAATTCGTAGCATGTTTTGATACAAGAAGCGGGAGTGAGTTTTTAGCGAATCAGAATGCAGAACACAATGCACCCAAAAAAAAAAAAATGCATTATGAAAATCCGCGAAATAGCGAATCCGCGATAAGTGAACCGCGAAGTGGCGAGGGATCACTGTATTTAGTATCTTTGTAATGATTAGGCAGTTCCAGTAATGCATATGTAAAAGAACATTTTAGTACAGGATGTGATGTATTAACTGAGGAAACATTGTTTAAGGTTTCTAGTTGACTTTTAATGGGAGCTGCTTAGACATCAGCAAAAATATTATTTAACATCATGCTGCAGAACTACCTTAGGTCAGTAATGTAATATACATCAAATCTATAGAAATAGATTTGGACTGGAAAGGGTACCTCATTTTTATGGACAATCTGACTTGTGATAGGATGAAAAGCACAGTTGTTACTAATGAAATTAATGACAGCTCCACTCTACTCAAGCTCCCTACACACACACTTGGATCCAGCAGCTGAATTGTCCGTTGCTGTATAACTCACACCTGTGTTTTTCTACCGGCATGTTTTCAGCCTGTCGAATTGGTCATCACCATCATGAAAGTTTCCGATTTACCAGAAACTCTCACAGCTCACAGTGGATCTACAACTTTCTCACTTCCCCCCTTTATATGTTTTAATGTGTGTGGGCAGCACAAAATTATAGCAAGATGGAAATCTAAACTAGATTCATGCTCGTAAACATTTTTTTTTAATATCATCCAATTTGGTGATTTTTTTCCTCTTGTTTGGGTGCGCTACAAGTTCCATAGTTGTATGAGTTGACAACATAAACCAGCCATTTATTGTTTGTTGAAATCCTTAGTCATTAGTCTGCATTCAGAGAGCATAGCATCATTGCATCATGGCATGGTAACAGCACATAGTAAAAATGATCACCTTGATAAGGACGGCAGAATTGATGGCACTGGTCCAAAGAGTCACAGTCAAATAATTCATGCACAAAAAAGCAAATGCATATTTAACTTCTTTAGTACACATGAAAAACAAAGTGTGCTCTATCTTTAATTATGATTTTGGCTGAAAAGACACTCATCCCGCTTAACACCTGTGCAGAAAGATAGAAAATACTCTTTTCTGTAATTGCAGCGTGGTGCTTCCACGCCCATGCCACGTCCAAGCAGCACAGTGTGATTCTTACTGAAAACGGACAAACGCATCGCACATGCATAGCTTTTGGTCCATGCAATGCTGATCCACCACCTGCACGGATTTAACCGACTGCTCAAATCTTCCCATATCTTCAGCCTTAATATCACAGTGTCTACCGTGGACTCTAAATTCCCAGGTACCACCCGGGATGTTGAAGTGGAAGTACCACACAGACCTCATCAAGGGAAAAAGGCCCAGCAGAGGTCAGACTTCCTGTGACCGTTTAAAGACCTGCCGCCCGCCTCAGGAGCTGTTGATCATCTTTTACACCTCCATCATCACGTCTGCTCTGTGCACATCCATCACCAAACTGGACAGGAACAGACTGCCAGGGGCCGACCTGTTCAGGACTTAAACCAGTCAGGAGTGAAAAAAGCAGGCAGGAAAAATCACTGCAGACACGTCACACAGGAGAAAGAAAATTCCTCATATGGTCACGTATTGGGTAAATAAAGCTGATGCACATTCTAATTGAAGTTGCTCTGGTGGTTTGGTTTGCTGCTGGTTCGCATTGTCAATTCACACATTCGTGCATGCGCTGCCGTGGCCGCCGGCTCACCTGCAAGATGACTGTTATCAGCAGAGTGCACACTTCATCCATTTTAGCGCAATTATAAAAACAAACAAAAGAAGTGCCCCGGTACTGCTGCGAGGAGACAAATGGCTCAGGAGATGTCGATAAAAAAACATCCGGTTCCCCTCCATGATTTGTAGCGGAAAAAAAAATCAATAAATATAATCTTTAAGGTAATTAAGCACCATTAACAGGTTTTATTTTTTTCTTTCTCTCTCTCTTTCCCCGGGATCAGCGTTGTCTCCCGTTTCCGTTGACAACCCCATAAGCCGATAGCCGTGTTCAAACACACTGACTAATTAGTGTTTGACTTCACTGCGGCATCTTCGCCGCTCCGAGACGTTGTTGAAAGAAAATGCAAGTGATGAGCCGTTGTTTCCTTTTTTTTACAGTGGCGCATTTCCTTTAGAGGAGAGGTTGTCCCGTGGCAAACATCCAGTACCGGAGTCAAGCTTTTCTTTATTGTGCCAACTATGGCAAATCTAAAAAGTTTTTTATACTTTCATCTTTTTTGAGATTGCTGCACAAAAAAAAAAAAAAAAAATCCTGGTCGCAGCTTGTTTGATTTGCTGCCATGTCAGATGTTTTGGCACAAGACTGGAAATCGTCTTGTGGGGTCACCTGGGTAGAAATACGAAATAGGATAGTTGCAGCTTTTTTACAATTTCATGCGGTTGTTTCCATCTCATTCAGCTTATTTAATGTCATAACAGGCGACTGGAAAGATGAAGAAAACCATCTGCTTCAGCCTGATTTGTGTGAACTTCTCTTTTCCTTTTGCATTTTCTAAATAGAACAGATGCTTTTTTAACAACCTCAGCGGTTCGCTGCAAACACTCGAGTCGTGGAGAGACGTTCTACTTGTATATATTCTCAGAGTCCACATACTTGGGATAGGATTGAGTGTGTGAGGACCTTATCTCGAGACAAACCCCCCCGAAGTGCAACATTTGTAGCCTGCAGAAAGTGCACTCGGCTGCTGTCACGAGTCTTTAGATAAGGGCAAATGAGACGGAGAGAGAGTGAAACAACAGAGTCAGCTCGCTGATCAACTCCGGCCACCTCTGGAGTCTCGTCACGAAAGTCGAAGAAGAGAGTCCGAGAAGGAAGGGCAGCGAGATGAAAAACTGCACACAAAGGAGACCGGAAAACAAAGGAGAGAGAAAAATGGACGCACCTCTGGCCAGGGAAACAATTCAGCACAGGAGATATAAAACAAAATGGGAAGGTCATTAATAGCACGCCAGTGGCCAGTGTAATCGCCGAAAAAGGGCTGCGAGACAAACGCACACAGCGAACATAAATGTTAGAAGTCAACTCTTCGGTTTTCCTTTGAAGCACCGCTTTTTTCATTTCTAATCCTGTTTTCCTGTTTCCACTTGTTTCCTCGGAATGGAGTAAAGGAGAGGCATATGTTTTTATTATCTTGCAAAATGTTCCGCATACTTGATTGACTGTGTTTTCTGCTCAGTTAATATGTCTCCATTAGTCTGTTTACCAGAGCTATAAAGGATAAGTGTGGAGCTTGCAACCGTACCATTGACAGTGACATTTTCTCTAAATAAATGTATTAATTACAGGCCGATATTGTAACTGTTGTGTGTAGCTAAACTCTTGGAATCGGTAGATAACGACTGAAGGTTTTCCTTCCCAAAGCTTCAAACTTGTGCACATTACAATCTGGTTTTAGAGCAAAGCACAGTGACAGATCATGATTTTCAGATGAAGTCAAAAAAATATAAAATTCAGTTTTAAGAAGCATTCAACATGTACATATTGTGTTCATGTTGGTTTCTTGACATTCTAAAGTCCATTCTTCACAATTATGTCTGTGTAGATTCTCGATCATCCAGGTCATTGTGGTGTCGGAGGACTTACTTGTAAGCAACAAGACAGAACATGTCTAATGGAGTAACCGAAAAAGAAATTTTAAAATTGAATCCACCTAGAATATAAAACTAGTTACAGTATATGTTTTACACCACATGACAGTGCATTGTCCTGAATACAGGGAGGACTGGTTTCGAAATTACTACTGTTGGACAAAAAACTATCTGTAAAGTGGGAAATTAAAACAAAAGAGGTTCCACAAGGTTCAGTCTTGGGTCCAGTTCATTTTAGTATTTGTATTAATATGACCTTATTGGTGACTCTCTGGATCTACCAGCCCAAGCTTTGCAATGCCCATTCAATGTTTTCAAGGTGTTCCTAAAGATCTAAGGCTTGTGAAGAACATTGCAAAACGAAGGTAATGTTATTTTCTGGCGCCAGAGCGGGAGACTATGATGACCTGAACATTTCAATGACGAGTGGCCTTTTGATTGCGAGCGTCTCAAAATGCGAGTCTCTGCGGCGATGCCTTGATGACAGGCTCACTTAATTTTCATATAAATAACCTTATGTGCTGACTCGGTTATTTCTAAATCCATCTTTCTCACGTTGTGTCAGTGGCGAGTTATTGAATCCATTTTTTGCGTCAGTTTGGAATCTGCCCATCATTTATATACATGCATCCTCCTCCACATTTGGATTCGCGCTGAGATTTATGGGCGATGATGTCTGTGATACACGTTATTGTGCTTTGTGTAGTAAGGCTGGGTGATCTTCTTTCCAAAGGAAACATGACTCCTCCTGCTATCAGTTTTAATCCACAAATCCCTAATTGGAAAGTTACCACCTTTATCTTTATATTTATCTGGGTGTTGCTGTAACAATCTAAATTGCCCCCTGGGGATGAACAAAGTTAACCTTATCTTACAGTATATTTCAGATGTGCTTGTTATCGCAGATGAACTCTATCACATCTGCTCTGCAGACAAGCTCTTGTTGCATATTCCCAGGTTCCCAGGTTGCTTTTAGTTTTAATGCACCTGGTCACTGAAACTAAATACAGCAGCAGCTCAGAATCACTATTCTGATTCCTCATAGGCACTTTACACCACTGTTTTTCACTTTTTTAAATCTTGAAATGAATGAATGGTATCCAATTTTCTTGCATTTAAATGTAATTTTTTCTTATTTTTTTCTCCATTTTTGTTGTAATTAAATTTACATTGAATTTAAAATGAAACTCTCATCAGAAATAGGAGTTGCCCCTTAATTGTTTGTTTGTATATAAATAAAGTAAGCTATAATACTGGTCATAAACAGGGTGGTATCCAGGATTTTTCAAATACTAAGGTCACCATTCAATATAGAGTATAAAATATACAATATACTGGTTGTAATGTATACTTTATTTTTATTTCCTCAAATAGCAGCCAGTGCTTCTATTACAAAAGGAAATAGTTTGGACCAGGCTACAAATAGGAGCAGGTTAGAATATGAATTAGGCTTTTTATTAAAAAAAACAAAATCACAACCATATTAGAATACACAAACATTCTACCACTCCTGACCTACTGATTTACTTTTTGGATCTGTCGTGTTCTTGGAGTCCTGGCCTGTGTTTTCTCATTCACAGAACATGAAGGAGCCTTCAGTTGCAGGAGGGTCTGACTCTGACTGTGCAGACGCACACATCATCTACTGCCCACCATCTTCCAGAGATGGGGAGTTTTTCCTTGTGCAGGGTGTGGCTCTAAGCACCATTGAGGTGAATCTGTGATTAGCGTATAATACAGCAAAAATATATTTTGTGTTTATGAATCCCTCCAGATACTGGTTTATTTGTTTAACATTATTCTACAGAATAATTGCCATAAAAATTGGCCATAAATAGAAAAACCAAACATCTAGCACTGAGTATCTTGACATCAATGAACCAGTCGAACATAAAACACAAAGCGCCCCCCTACTGTCCATCCCAACCGCCTCATCAACACTGCCATCCTCTTCTATCAAATGCTCATTTTCAAAAAGTCTCCCCATCATCATCATCTTCCTCCTCCTCCTCCTCCATCATCATCACCAGAGTCTCAGCCACAGACTGGCGGGAGTTCTGTTTTTTACTCTCCCCTGCCTGGCAGCCATGTTGCAATGCCTTGCAGCTTTAATGCCCCGATATTTCCTTCTGCATGTTTCAAAACCCGAAGTGTGAAACTCAGAGTGAGCGTGTGTTTCGGTGCCATGTCTTGTGTGTTTGAGGTAGGCTATGATGAAGGCTTGTGTGTGTGTGTGTGTGTGTGTGTGTGTACCTCTGTGTGGCGATGCAGGTCTCTCTCTTCATTATTTATTTATTAAAACATTTTTTAGCCATAGTTACTAAAAAACACTGGCTGCCCAGCTGTAAATTGAGGAAATACAGTATATAAATATCTTAATTCTATCTCCAAATTATCAATTGTCAGTCAAATTATTTACTATTTAAATTCATGCAAGCATCCAAATCAAGGCTATTATATATATATATACACACACATACAAATATTTGCATCTCCTTTCAGCTCAGCTACATTTACAGCATCTGTAGGCTACTTTTCTTCCTGCCTTTCTTGTTGGAAGAAATAGTAACTTTGATTGATGCAGCGTCCTCTGATTATTCAAACGTCCACTTCTACTTGCTGAAATGCAGCCTAAGGGAAAAAAATGTACTAAATAAAATGAAATAAATAAAATGTGGTTATTGCCACCACTGGTCTGGATGATAATGAATTTGTATTTCATGATGGAGAATAGTTACACAAACATGGCTATAGTTGTGTACATGAAGTGCTCAGCAGAAATGAATCCAACCAAGCTAAAATATGACATGAACAAGCTAAATATTCTATATTACTTTCACTCTCTTATGGGACAACGGTGGGAGGGATCACGTGGCACAATCCATTTATTTAGATGCTGTGGCATTTCTTTGACGCTCTTCAGGAAATTATGTAAATGTATCTCTGCCTGACACTGATAACATTTGAAATTGTAAACACACAGAAGTTGGTTTGGTAAATGTAATTATTTATACAGCATTAAATAGAATATAATTATCCAAGGCTGCATGAGGCTTGAATAGCAGTGCAAACAATGATAGCCATTCCTATATATTTTTATATATATGAGTAATTAAACTAAGCATCATACGAGTTTTCTACACATTGATTTTGTGAGCACAGATATCATAGGGCTCTTGTCATCAGGCTTTTCCAATCTCATTCATACTTTACTTTTGGGTGAACATGATATATTTCACCAAAAAGCATAAATGGCCAAGTAAAAAGAACCCCTGTGTTTTACTGAACAGCTCCAGAGTCAACCAGGAAATTCCCTTTATTTTTAATGTGAAAAGTTATACTTGGGTGTTTTGAAACCTACATATGAAGTTTTTTTTTTTGCAAAAAGACATTTTCCTCCTTTTCCTGTGAGTTACAGCTCATTGATTATGGCCATAAAAGTAGACTTTACCACTTAAGGCCGAGTATGCAACCACTGGAAAAGCTGTTTTAAAAGTGTAAAAAAAAAAAAGTCTCATAAAAATGAGTAATTTTATTTTGGTTTCATGTCATAAAGAATAATTGTTTTGTTTACACTAAAACATTCTGCATGAGCAAGTGCAGTCACCCTTAAAATTTGTTTGAGAAGCTGTTATAATTTATCTGACTTTTAAATTACGAGGCTTGCTTTAAGATTGGCCTCCTTTATGAAAAACATACCTGGCCACTGGCGGCTCATCAGGCTTTACAAATTTATAATCATTTTACTTCATTTCTAATTCCCCTTCCTGTCTTGCGTGTGCGTGTGTGTGTAGGCATGACTTTCTGGTGGGATGTAGTATCCTGGTGTTGCGGATCAAGGGCTTCAAAATTGAGAAGGGGTCAGCTTTCTAAAGAAAGAGGGGATTTCTTATTTGAGTCTTCAGTTACTTCTCTGTGTGCCTTGCAAGGACAAAACTCCAGCCTTCATCTTCTCCTGGTATCCTGCTAGAGCTCAAGTCAAGACATGTTTAGCCTCCTGAAGTTTGAACGAAGCATGGAGTGAGACAGAAACGTCGAATATGGATTAGAGTTGAAAAATCTGGAAATTTATGACCCCCCCTGAAGACGAGTTGTTAAAACATTGTGGGTTACATCATGTCTGCAGTGTGCAACATCTGCCACGTTCTTACCTTGATTATTATTATTCATTTAAATAATGTGTTGAAATCACATATATCACGGAAACACTCTACTCATTCAACAAGAGTTCCTAGTTCTGTGATGTTGGCACAGTCACCACAGAAATAGAGTATTTGCAATTTTCAAAACTAATATCGACAGCATCTTTGCTCCACATAGAAATCACAAGCATACTCCCCACTCATTAGATGAGTTCAAAGATGACGTGTTAAAGAGGCATGAAAACCCTTCACAAGCAGATCAGTGCAGTGATGGAGTTAGTCAGGAGGGTGAACGCGGTGACATACTGCAGATGAGGTTAGAGATGATGATATGAGAGTGGCGCTGAAGTTGATTGAAAGAAGCTTGGCTCATTTGATGTTGAAATTAGAGAGTTCCTTTCATGTGCCCAATAAAGGCATTGATGGTCTTGTAGAGGAGTCACGTTCCATTTCTCATTCAGCCTCTGCTTCCATCATGAAAGACATTTTACACTGTTGTTTGAAGAGACACAACTGTGGAGTTGATGAAGCCATTGTGGCTCAAATGGCGGACGACATCTGTGGTTCTAACCCTATTAGCTCTGCCTTCCCTGATGATATATTTAAATGAACACTTTTCTGGCCAATTGTGTATGTTCTTAGTAGAGAGAGCAGCCTCCAGTTTGTCCCAACTTAAAAGTCTTTGCTCCAGGAAAGATAAACCAGACCTTGAGAGAGGCAGAAACTCAGAGAACTGTATACAAGTTATTTCATAATGGCACCTTTTACAAAACCAGTGACTGATTCTCAGAAAGTGACCTTACAATTGAATTCTATGTATCTCTCTCGTTTCTCTATGGATGCTTTGAGATTTGCAATCCTCATGGTGCATCCAGGAAAAAACGCAAAATCACATCTGTGTATTGGGTGTAAGATGATGTCCCCTTATTATCCAGATCTAAGCTAAACTCAATCTTCTTACAAATTCTGTGCATGGCTGAGGATGTGAAGACATTTGGTTACAGTGCTGTGTTGGAGCCACTGCTCAAAGATCTTAGAGGAGGAAAGATTGTATGTTCCAGCATCAGGCAGAAGACTCAAAGGCACAGCGTTTAGTGTGATTGTAGACAATCTCAGTGCACTATCTATGGGGGGATTTGTTAAGAGCGTTTCTAGTTCATACATCTGCAGATTTTGTCTAGGTAAAAAGTCCCAGTTTCAAGATGGTGACGTGAGAACATTCCCATTCAACACAAAAAAAGAACAATAAGCATATTCAGGCTATACAGAAGAATGATAGTTTGATGCATGTTTGTAGTGAAGAGACAGTGTGCACTAGCAGCAAAACTGTATTTTCATGTTTCTTCTTGGTATCCACCGGATGTGTTGCATGATCTCTTTGAAGGCATAATGCCCCTATAAATAGCACTGTACCTGGAATGTTCATTCTGAACAAGTACTTCACTCTTGAAGAGCTTAACAAATACATAAAGACTTCTCCTATATAATAGTCAAACAAAACTGATGCACCATAGAATGTCCCAGTGAACTTTGCCCAACAGAAAAGTGTGGGCGACAATGCCACGAGTACTGGGGTTTGCTGCGACTCTTCCCTGTGCTGGCATACACAGAGCTTTAGAAATATCTCGCTCTCACTGACCACGGAGCATCAGTTGTTGCTTGCTTATAACCAACATGATTCCAGAGCTGTCAGACCTTTGCTACAGGCTACAACACTGTCTCCTGTGTTGGGGAGATGATCCAGAATGTGGCTGTGAAGCGCAGCGTATTATTTGTAAAGGTTCTGATGCTTGGTCATTTGAGCATCTGATGAGCTATGTGCTTGAGAAAAAAAAGGTAATTGAGCCATCTTCCCCTTAATAGCTTTCATCTTTTGTGGAACAGGCCTTATGACTTTTAGGCACAGCATTTATGTTCCACAATGGGAGCCCATGCTTTGTGGAAATTCACAGATGAAATGACACAAACTCACACATTACAGTTTTCCTACTCTTTTCAGACCTGGTATATAATAAATGTGTTCCTGGTTTCCATACCTAGAGGTCGAATGTTATATGATTTTGTTGACTTATTTAATAACCCTTTTTTCTATAACTGAGGACACAATTAAAGTTGTTCTTTCTTCAGCACCAGGAGCCTAAAATACCTTTAACCATAACTGATGTGGCCGACACTGATCGGCCTTGTGAGGAGCACGATGTTTATCCGTGTCAGACTGATGACACAAAGATTCTTTTGTCATGTGGAGATAGTCTAGGCAGCTGTTCCCAGCGCTGGCTTACAGCACCTAAAATATAACAATATAACAATTTCAGAAGAAAACATCAAGGTCTCGGCTTCCCTGAAGTTGAAGTGAACTTGCTTAAGAGGGAAACAACACATGAGCAGAATCTGGCAAAGAATGTAAAAAAAAAGTGAAGTGACAAAAAAGGATAACTCCAAGGTGGTAGCCCAGAAAATGGCCAAGATGTTCAGCCTGTCCTGCAATTTTAGAAAGGCACAGGTGAGATGATAAAATGTTTATTAAACCAGTATTTTTGTACAGTGGCTGATATATTGTGGATATATGTCAACAAATTGAAGCTGTGACAAAAATTACCATTCACCATTCACAATAGTCTATCTCAGAAAGAAGACAGAGGCCCTTTTTAACCAGTACCGTGTGAGTAATGTAGCACTCTTAATTTTTAATTTAGTTTGAACTGCATGTCTCTGTAGCTGTAGCGTTTCAGTGCCATGCCGTCATCCTGAAGAGCTTGAGCTATGTATTTTATACATCCTAACACCATTTTTAATTTCCAGGATGTGAAGGAGCTTGACTTCTTGCAATGCAACTGATGACGATCTCCACCATTGGCAGCCATCATAGTCAAGGGAACCAAGATCCTGCTAATCTCTGGTACAACAATCAATCAAATTAACTTCTATCTATTTCAAGGCAAATGCATCAGGTTACACTGAAAACTACCTGCACAGCACCTACTGCAACCAGTGGTGTCTCTAAGAGTGAAGGTTTTGTTCCACAACTCACGCAGTGCAACACAAACCTGGACAGATTTAGTATTCTGTTCATCTATGCTCTTCCCAATAGTGTGAGCATTGACTTTGGCAGATCACTTATTCTGGAAGGAAAAGCAGCGATTTACAGATAAACAGTGAATACAACCCACCCCCAAAGGAATATGAGGGACAGTGTATTGTATTTCTAGTGTAACTGATAGCGCACTGGAAGGTGTGAGAGAATTAGAGCGAAGAGAGGGAGGCAAATACAAAGTGAGAGAAACTGGCCCCAAAAAATAAAATGATCTAATTTGGGGCGGCTTATCAGGA
Organism: Eupleurogrammus muticus; assembly: GCA_036785175.1. Taxonomy (NCBI): domain Eukaryota; kingdom Metazoa; phylum Chordata; class Actinopteri; order Scombriformes; family Trichiuridae; genus Eupleurogrammus; species Eupleurogrammus muticus. The sequence continues at coordinate 12,205,772 of JAYKQN010000007.1, read as the reverse complement.
TTCTAAAATGTGGTCCTAAGAGGCAAAATTATGGAAGAAATGATGGGAAAATTGACGTGATCAGTATTTTCCATCAGAGACGCTGAAATTGCTTACTCACGCCAGAACAGCAGCTTATCTCTCCAGCGATCCGCCATGACTTTGAAGAATCTTTGCAGACAGTTTTTTTTTTTTTTTTCAGGCCAAACCCCGAAAAGGACATAACAATCCAGGTCACAAAGCCATTACACTCTCTGTTTTCCAAAGTGTTTCCTCGCTCTGAGTCACGGCTAACCTGACTAATCAAACGAGACATGAAAGCGTTTCTCCTTTTGAACCGTGGTCATTAGCCGCGGCAACCTCGGGGACTCCGTGCCATTGCTAACAGTGGCCAATCACAGGGATAACGGCTGGATTTACCAGGCTGCGGAGTGGAATTCTACACTCAGATCTCGGCCCTTTTTTGACTCACTCTCGCTGGATGTCTGCCTAAGATGGAGAAGCTCCCTGTGGATATGGGGTGGCGGAACGTTCCAAAGGGAGGATTCAGCAGCTGGAAAAGGCCTCGTCACCCCATGGTCTGGAGCTTGATCTTTGGGACTTTCAAACAAGACTCACAGACATGAACATATCCCTTGTGTTACACTACTAAAATGGAAATGTTATTATAAGGTATGTGCCACAGTAAAAAGTGTGCCGCTTCATAACTTCAAATTAGTGTTATTGCGACAAATCAATTTAACAGTTTCTTCATTCCACCGTGATTCAGGTTTTTCGGCACTTCTTCTATCTAAGTAGCCGCAAGGGGTCTATTATTCCCCCTCATCTGTATTTCGTCTTTCAGGTGGAAGTCGTTTTCTGACAGTGTGATGATACACCATTTTTCTCCAGGTCAGACGATTTCCTGTAATTATGTAAATTGCAATGGATTCGTTGCGCCGTGCGAGTTCAGAGGTCGGTGAGAGGGCTCACGGGCGCGGCTGTGGTTCGAGCCACCTGTCGCCGGTAACATTTCGAGTATGCGTGTGTGTGTGTGTGTGTGTGTGTGTAGTCTTGGCATTCTGCAGGCCATGCTGTGCGGACATAAATCTGTTTACACAGTCATGGGGAGTCTCATTCCTTATGTCCTTATGGTAACAAACAGCGAGTCCCCTTAATGTAAATCACACATTTTATTGTTATGTTAAACCTGCAGTGCGGAACTTTTACACTGAACATCTGATCCCTTCGAGTCGTTGCCAGATGATTTCACGACGTCTGATTAAACCTCTCACCTGCAGGTAAATCTCACTCGCACATGATTTGCATCAATTTATGGTGGAAAAGTCTTAATTTATACAAAGGAAAACCCTAAATTCAGGCATCAGCTGATGGTATTAAACTCTCAGGCATGGTGCTGTGAAATATTTATTCTCTTGTATAACACGGTTCTCATTTAATATGATCCCTGCTGACTAAACACACAGGCACATTACTAATTAACAACACTAATTTTCTGTCCTCTTTCAACAAGCATGTGACTCCTGTTCTTGTCAATGATACATTATTTCATTCCTTTTATGATGTTTTTTAGGGAATCATGTACGAAATTATAAATTACCTAACAAATAACTATAATAATAACTGTGTGGGGCGACACGGTGGAGCAGTGGGTAGCACTGTTGCCTCACAGCAAGAAGGTCGCAGGTTCAAGACCGCTTTGGGGCCTGGGTCTGGGACCTTTCTGTGTGGAGTTTGCATGTTCTCCCCGTGTCTGCGTGGGTTTTCACCGGGTACTCCGGCTTCCTCCCACAATACAAAACATGCTCAGGTTAATTGGCAAATCTAAATTGCCCATAGGTGTGAGTGTGTGTGTGAATGGTGTGTGAATGGTGTGTGTGCCCCACGATTGGCTGGCGACCATCTGGGGTGTATCCCCCTGCCTCTCGCCATAAATGCGCTGGGATAGGCTCCAGCAGACCCCTGCGACCCCGAAAGGGAATAAGCGGGATAGAAAATGGATGGATGGAATAACTGTGTGTGTGTGTGTGTGTGTGTATGTGTGTGTGCGCCTGTGTGCGTGCTTGTATGCATGCATGGGTCTCATCTGGTATAATGACATTTGACAAAGAAGATTCAGCGGCTGTGTGAGCTCATAATTCATATTTTGGGAGTAAAAAAAGACCCAATGTTGAATAAAAAAAGATTTGGAGGCTTAGTTTCATTTAGCAAAAACATACAAAACAGCACAGCTAACTTAAGTATTAAAAGTGTTTAAAAGGTCTACAAACATACATGTTGCATACTCATTATAATCTAAATATATATAAAATAAGTAAGTTGCATGATGTTATGAAATCCTTACTGATGATAATACAGGATATTGAAGTTCAAGTGTCCCAGGATTCTTTTATATACATTTTTTTTCCAAATCTTTTAAAACCATGAAAAAAACATGGGGATAATTAACTGTGAAATAACCTCAGCCATTTTTAGATCAGAAGGTATGATACGAATTTCTATGGATAATGCAGTATGAATGGTAAAGGCTCAGTGGTAGGAGTAATTCTTTCATCTTTTCCGAGATGATCTTTAAAAGTCAAATATAATATAATTTAGCACCTTCAAATTAGGCAAATCAGAATGACTAAAATATGGAATAGAATGGTCTATGATCTAATAGATCAACTACCTTTTGGTTCCTGCTCAGAGCCCACCAGGTTGCATACAGTAGCCCAGAATGGACAAATCAAATGGCTCTGCATCCTTATATATTTTTCATGGCCACTTTATATATTCTCCTACATGTCTGGGGTACTGAGTTGGTTTCTGCAAACACACCACTAGAAGCTACCAGAAACTACATACCGTACCTTTATTTAAACCTCAATGAAATTTAATATAGAAAGTCCTGTTCTTTTTCTTTACATTGAACTGTGTTGATATCTGTATGCTGCAACCTAACTTTATATCCCTGTTAAAATGGTGTAGAATATATGGGATATAAATATATGTTGAAATTTGCACAGCATTGATAATTTAAAATATTTGCATCTTGTTTCCAAAGGTTTTGTATTCAAAAAACAATAAAGTTATATTGAAGAAAAACTGAGATGGAAAGAAATAAAATGACAGTAAATTACAGGTTTTCTCCTTCTAGGACAGCTGAGAGCCAGGCATTGTGTTCTCATCTGCATCCTGGAGAGGTGACAGCCTCTCTTTATCCTCCTCACTATCCGTCACATGTTGTGCATATGTTGCATTCCGCATATTTCAACTGCCAAGACATTTCCTGCATTATGTTGTCATTTCTACATGCATGCACATCTCCTACACACCTTCTTGGGAATACCACTGTGGATATCACTGTAACTAATGTGCTCTCCTACATAAGGACATACGGTCAGATGTTGGAAATCCAATAACTTCACACCAGGCTGCAGAAGTGGAACCGCTTTCATGCAGAAATAGGTAGGAGATAAACGGTAAGAAAGAAGAGTAAAAAAAAAAAAAAAACGATATGATGAAGGGAATAGCCAAAAGGCAAATGGTGGGAAAATAGAAGGAGGAAAATATAAGTGTGTGACAAAAAGAGGGAAAAAAGATAAAAGGACAGAAAATAAGAAAAAAAATAGTCAAAGAGGAAGGAAGAGAGAAGTTAGTGGGATGGAAGAGGAGAAGCAGCAACAGAAAAATAGCAGTGAGGGGTGGGGACGTGTCCAATGGAACGTTGGTATGGATTCCTCCCTGTTAACTGAATACCGCATGACCTACCTGTCCAAGGGCTAAAATCTATCACATCTATAATCCGTCATCAGCTGCAGAAATGGCGATCAATACCTCTGCAGTTACAGCTGGTGGCTAATTAAAACAGTTAGCGCTTTTGTGGAGTAAATTAAATGAAAAGGTCAAACCTAATCTATACATTATATGGAAACGTTGTGAATGAATCTTTCTGTTTTTTGCACTACACGGTTGAACTATTGTTTTTTTAATGTTTTTTTTTCCTTTTATATAGATGACATAATTCATAGCTGATTTTATCAGTGTCCGACAGTGTGGACCAATTCATCGTGACACAGATGATGTGAGAGAACATTTTGTGTTATTCAACAGTGTTTCCAGGATTTAATTTTTTCTTCATATCTCTTAAGAGGTGTATGAGTGATGAGTTTTACCTCGCTGTTTCTGGTAACTCAAAAGTTACTTTATTAGGACCATCAGTCCAATCTATTTTTTTTTAGCACAGCCAATTTATAATCTGCTGCTTCCAACACAGCAGCCTTGGATCGCATATGAAGTTCAATTTCTGCTAGCACCATGTCAAGGCTTTGGATTACAATGGAAATGTATTGGAAGTGCTTTTATTTTCGCCAATTGTCCACTGACAGGTAAGGGAAAAACTCTTCAAGGACATTAAATATTTCTATTTCCATGTATCAGAGAGAAAGGAGCTCAATATCTGGATTTAAAAAGGAAGTATGCGCACACCGCCCATGCATTTAAGACCTTATTGAATCAGTATATCGTTCTGAACAGGCTGCTGTCCACCGACAGAAATCACACACACGCACACACAAAAAAAAAATAATTAAATCAGCACCTCCCGGACATGGTGTTGGCCATGCTGAACAATACGATTTATAGGGTTTATTGCAGGGCTGTTGCATTGCAGTAAATCTCTTAGAATTACCTCCATAATGGATGGTTCTGAACCTCAGAATGTTCACCCAACGCCATCCTGTGCCAACAGAGTGAATGTGTAGAAATTCAGACTCTCAAATAAAATCATAAAACCTTAAAAACTTGTCTGACGGAGGCATTTCAACTAACTGTCTTTGCTCATGTCCCTAAAGAGGCCACAGTGCCAAACAAATATATTATTGTGTTTAATAATGAATCACACCATTTATGCCGTGCAATGAATGCCAATCACAGCCATTAACATTCTGTTAAATCAATAAACGTCATCGGCTCCAAAACCACGGCCGGAGCCCAGAGGTGTGAGAGGCGGAGGCGTTTTGTGTTCGGAGCGATGCGGCTAGCCTCGCGAGCTCCTGAAAGCGGCTAATTAGAGCTAAGATGAAATCCCAGCGGGGAACGAGCCAAGGTTAGGCCCCATCTGGTCCTGTTTCACACAGATAAGGCCTTCAGTCTCAACCAAAGATAGCTTTGACCTATGCATATGTTTCTAAGATCAACTCGTGCGGCAAACTGTTTTTTTTTCCTCCACTATTGCTTTATTTGATAGTAGTAGTATATGATGTACTTATGCAAAAGCTATGCAGTGGGGCTAGTTATAAGATCACTAATGGGCAGGGTGGCTCTTGTTTAGGGGAAATTTGCTTGTTCCCAAGGAACGCAGCAACATAAACTCAATGTCAGTATTCAGGACTCTGCAAAAAGGGCTGCATGCGTTTATTTTTAAGGTTAATATGGAAAAACCTATATTCTAAATGGAATTATCTAACCATAAACACAGATGTGCATATGTTTCTAAGATCATGTTAAGTGGCAGAACACAGCTCCATATAGCGTGTGCTGTACAGATGGACCAATAAAAACCTGAACCATTCCCATTTCGCATTGACATAACAGAGCATGGTTGCACACCATGTTTTTTCCTGCTTCCAAATGGGCTGTTATGTTTAACAAAGAAGTTCCTATATGAGCATGGTGGCGACGTTTCGCAGACTACCGTCAGACCAGGAGGAGTCCGCCATTTGACTGGCAGCTGGAGCAAAGGAGCGCGCCGAAACCACCGAGATGGCGTCCAAGTGGCCGTGACAAATGCTCAATCTGTAAAAACAAGAACAGCAGAGGTTTTTCAATGGTGGGTGTTCGAAACCGGGGAGGGTGCAAAACACGTTTGTGCTTTTGCCAGGGAGAGACTTGAGTTTTCTCACATGCAGCCAGATGGCTGGCGCCGGTGCCGTCTTGATTCGCCTATCTGGGACGGCTAAAATAGATAATTACGCGTGTCGGCGCCAGAAACTGGCTGCCGCACATCAGTCGAGGTAAGTGAGTGTGGCTGCTGCACATTGGGGGCGAACTAAATGAGATATCCGAATGTGAACAGTAAAGAAAGGTGCTTCCAGGTTAATATGTAATTTATGTATATTGCATGTTGCCAAATATCTATAGCTCATCTAAGCTAGTTAATTTTATTAAGTGTTCACAAGTGTAGGCCAGCAAAAACCTCATTTAATATACACACATTTTATTGCAAAATGCATTAACCCTAATATTCACGATAAAAACACTAATCCTTATCAGCATTCTAGGATGAATGTCTTAACAGTCAACCATACGAATTCCAATCTCCAGCTATGCAGAGCAGCGGTGGTCAGAATATTCCTTCGGCAGGAACAGGTAGAACAATTTACAATGCATCGCCTTAGGCGGAGGAACAGAGAAGAGCTGCCAGACAGCACATTACACCACCGCCGGGATTATCTTCAAATGAAAAACATGTCTATTAGAGGAAAACATCCAATCCCACCTGTTATTCTCTATCTACAACAAAGGACTTGAGTTATTTGTTTCACATGCATTGCTCACCAGAGCTCCAGTTTAATAAACCGCAAACACTATTAGCAATCTGCCTGTACATAGGCACCTCGGCAAATGAGCGGCTATGAGAAAATAAGGTCAGGGGGCGAAATTTAACGAAGGCCTGCTGCATTTAGTCAATTTCACTTTGCAAGAACACTGTAGCAATTATGTAAATTTTAAGATGTTTCACCAGATGCTTTACAGTGGAGAATGAAGCAAAGCTAGCACACAGCAAATGAAATAATAATTGTGCCTCAGCAGACCAACAGATTAAAGTTCCAGCAGATCGGTGAAAGTCGTCGACCCGCCGCTCCTTCTCAGTTTGCGCCAGAAGGGGGACAGAAGTATCCAGACAGCCTGGTGTGACAGAGTATAAGCCTCTTTACTTTATGTCTCCATCGCCCATTAGAGATGTGGAAAAAGCTCTGTGAGCTCATGAAAACCGATGTGCATAACCTCCTGGGTTTGCGCATTATTTGTTGTGCACTATTAGGCCACACACTAAAACATGATGATTGAAATAAAAACTCTGAAACTTCAAGTCTGGTGTACTGGTAAAATCGTCAATGTGTAGTACAGTAAATATATAATATGATGATCAGATTTAATGTTATAACTGCACTGTATGGTATCAGATTTATGATGTATTATATCTCATTTATAGCATACATGTGAGAAGATAGCCTTTACAAACAATATATCTTACATTTATGATGAAAACATATATGGTGATTAACATTTTGTAGTTAATTGATATAATAGTTTCAAACTTATCATCAAATTTCTTTCTTCGCAAAATTGCCTTTGTGCTGAGTTGAACAGATAAATTGACAACAGAAAAATGATTACTTCCTTCAGTCATTCATCAAGCATTATTGGCAGGCATTTTTGATTTTATCAGATGTATGGCTGACTGTTTTTTCTCTATTTTATATCATTGTAAATTGAATAGATTTTGGTTTTGAACTAAACTAAGGACATCTCCTCAAACTATGAACTAAATATTAAATTGTGTAATATTGCTGATCATTGGCTGCAGCCCTGAATTATATAATACACAAGTTCAATGCTTTGTATTCGTTATTTATTACATTTTTATTTTATTTTATTGGCTCTTGATTGATGGGTATCCAATCGTTTCCCATTACAGCCGCCGTGGGTCCACAGCCTGCCTTTTTCATGTTATTTCCCTCAAGGTAAAATTTGTTTTGTGCAGGAATGAATTGAGAGCCATGCCGTGGAGCTGCTCCCCTTCCCCCAAACTTATTGGTGACATTTCTAATTCATGTACCTTGCTGCAGTCTCCCTGGGGACATCTCGCTTTCTCTCTCTTATTGATATTTATGGTGTGACGCTGTCTGGGTGCGGGGACTGTGACAGCTCACTCTCCAAAGCAGCACTTGGATTGTTTGCTGCTGTGCGCAAGGCAATAATGTATTTGTCACCCACTGCCAAATGCAATCCTTCCCACCGTTCATCTTTTTGTGTTCCAGTTTCCATACTACAAAGCAAAACTATGTCCTACTTCCCCATGGCAGCTTCGTATGGGGATCTGAAACATGAGAATCTTTGGTAGAACTGGCACACATGTGGCTCTGTGTTTTCATTTTTCAACGTCCAGGTTGAGCATTTACTGCAAAACGGTCTGACGTGTTAACATGATGCCTACTCATGCTTAAATGCTCTGGTGTTATCGCTTAAATGGATCACATTAGAAATATTCCCCAAACTATCCATCGTAAACCGTGAATGTGTAAAAATGTTTTGTTCCAGTGACATACACAGAGTTTTTAAAGGGCCAGGGCAAAAACTAAAAAAAGGAGCACCTACGCCACTGAAGAGGGCACTTTAGAACACTTCTTTAACCATTAAGAGGGCACTTTAGCACACTTTTTAACCCTTAAGAGGGCACTTTAGCACACCTTTTAACCATTAAGAGGGCACTTTAGCACACTTTTTAACCATTAAGAGGGCACTTTAGCACACTTTTTAACCCTTAAGAGGGCACTTTAGCACAGTTTTTTAACCCTTAATAGGGCACTTTAGCACACTTTTTAACCCCTAAGAGGGCACTTTTTTATCTGCTAGAAGGGATGTTAACACATTTTTTAGCCCAAAAAAGTCCACTTTAGCACACGTTTTGGCTCTTAGAGGGTCTTTTAGCACATATTTTTAGTTCCTAGAAGGCACTTTAACATGCTTTTTTGGCTCCCAAGAGGGCACTTTATTATACATTATGGCTAGCGTATTTGCATGTGTGCAGGAGTATTAGGAAATATTACTATTTATTATTAATATTACTATTACTATCACTTCTGGCTGAAGCATCACTAATGAGAGGAGAAGAAGTACTAATGATAACATTTCTATATTTTTAAAAAGGTCATTGCTGAGTCTGCAGTAAATCAACATATGCAAGTACAGGTGAATAATCAAGGGAATAATTTTAATAAATAGCAAAAACATCACTAGATTCCATAATAGGGATCCCCTTTCGCTATCTGGACCTAATTTAAAAGTGGATCTTTCTGAAATAATAATGAAATCTTAGATAGATTAAGTCAGAGGCTATTTATAGGGCGCTGTCTAAGAGAAGGCTATTCTCTGCGTGCATGGGGCATTAGTCTCTGACAAAGGAGCAGATTTGCTGGAGCAGAAAGACTGGGACGTCCTCCGTGACGGCGACAACGATGCGGCTGCAGCGACCCAGACATTCAGATGGGGATCGCAGGGGTTAGGCCTTGTTAGAATGTTTCTTCCCTCTAAAAAGAGAGTCCTGTCAACTGAAATGCCTTTCCCATCATTCCCCTCTCTCTTTAGGGTATGAGCCTAATCACGGAATACATTAATGTGATTGGCCGAATTTTGTGGAGATGCATCTAACGTCTAGTACATCTCATTCCTGCAATGAATGAGCCAACTTAATTGGATGGATGAAAGCTAGCACTCGGCCACAGTATCCTAGTAATTAGAGCTATTATGTCCAATTTGTCACCCAGTGGCAGCAAGGAAACACGTTGGAGGTGCCTGGGGTTGCTTTGCTAGATTAAAATGCATCCCTTTTTTTTGCCCCAGTAGGCTCCTCAGGATAATCACTGACGGGAATAAAGTCAATCAGTGAATCGGAGGTCTGAATCGTGCAGTGTCTAGATTACTCTCGTAATATTCAGTGTCTGTGATTTTTCTTGTTTATTGCTTGAAAATCTTGTTTTTTTTTCGTTTTGTCTGTTTTCTTTATTTGTTGCCTGGTAATTCCATGTTAGTGATGGATGGATTTGACTGTCATCACCAAGTAATCCTGCAGCAGCAGCACTTGATCTCTTGTCCATATCAGGAAAAACAGCAAGGTCAACAATCCAAAAAAAATATATATATATACATATATATATATATATATATATATATATATATATATATATATATATATATATATATATATATATATATATATATATATATATATATATATCTTATTGTTGATTTCAGTCAGGCTGCAATCATGCACACTGTAGATATTTTAGAACATACAACTACATAGACATTGCATGCAAATTACTCATTGCCTTATATATTCAAAGCATCTCTTCTTGGACTAAATAACAATAGGCCTGCAGGCTGTTAAAGGCAAACTCACATTTCAAATAATTAAATAAGTAAATAAACTCCCTTGCCAAATAAGAGCCATAGTTCCTCCAGCTACCCCATATAATAGCACAGATTAAAGGCCTGGAAAAGTGTTCGTCCATTCACCCGGTCAAACCTACTTTCAACAGCATAAATCACAGTGAATAGCACAGAATAAAAAAGCAATTCCCATCTCTGTTCTGATAGTGCTGAGGAGGTGCAACAGATCCATTGACAGCAGACGTATTGACTGGTTTCAGTGATGGATGGATGGCAGGCTGTAGAGTCACTTTTATTGAGGACACAGTGGTTATGTCATCTTCATTCTTCTTTTAGTGAGGAATAAAATAGAACGACAATTTTTTTTACTTCCCAGGATGTTGTTCAGCCCCCCTGTCCTCCAGTGGCCCTGAGAGCTCCGTGCACAGCTTTATTTTGACATGCTGTGTTGTGATATTTGCATTTTGTTTTAATAATCTGCATGTGTGGTTAAATTGATGAAGCATTGATCCCCTGCTTTGCAATGATCTAACACAGAATAATAATCAACGCTGACATTCAGAAAAAAGGCAGGTCGCCTGCATTTGTGGGGCTTTAAGGGACCTGGATAATTGATGGGTTAGCTCTAGCCCAAAAAAAGGTCCAGATCCCTCTTGTCTCGACTCTCTTGTTCCCACTCCGCTTTCATATTGTTAAGCCTCGATTTTAAATCACAACGCAGAAAAATGTACGCCCATGCCGCGAGTGCTTCGTACGGATTCGAGCTGACGTTCTTTCTGGATTGGATACCACCACTGTGTAGGGAACCAACTTGACTAATTAGCTGCGTGCATTAAAAAGTAACTAATTTGTCTGCTTTGCTTGCGCCCGTCTGCCCCGAGCTGCCGACCTTGGCGCGCTACTTCACGAGTCGAGTGTCTCTTAATCTCAACAGCACTCACCTTGCCAACCTAACACCGGCCCCTGATGCTTTTCGCAGACTACACTCTGCTCTCAGCCTTCATACGCGGTAATAACCGAACAGGCTGACAGGTTCTGGTGTTCTCCACTGCTAAACTCTCCAACGGCCTCCTTGGAAACGGTTAACGGATATCCATGTGAGAATGTCTTTTTTCTTTTTTTTGCAGATTTCTCTAGTCAGACGCTCTGAGACTTAAATTAGATTTTGTTTCGATGTTGCAGTCGCTCTGCTAAGGCTGTTTTGTAGAAGGAAGGAAGAGTTCCAGAAACAATGAATTCAAGATCTGATCTGTGGTTTATGTGATTTTACCAGAGTTTTCAGAAAGGCTGAATCGCTCGTCCTTGCTCTGTTATTCTCCCAGAGCAGGTGTTGTGCAGACAACTACAGTGTATTAATCAACATAGATAGCCAACAAAGAGAGGAAAAGCTGCTGGTGAGAACCAGTTTTTCAAGTTGTGTTAGCTGTCTCACAGTTTGTATTTAATCAAAATTAAATACAAACCATTTGTTCAGCCACTTTTTTGACTGCATGACATGACAAGTGCAATATTCACCATCCATATGTACGCAGATGACACAATTTTATACATCGCAGTCAATTGACATTGATTCTAGATCCTCACAAATCTAAATGATTGCTGTTTAGGCTCCTTTAATAACATGAGAGAATGAAAATTAGTTTTCAGTATGCAGGTATTGTTGCAACAATAAATATCGGGTTGATAAAACTGATAGCTCATTAAGATCACCATAGTAACCTTGGTGTTGAGCTAATGCAACAATGCAGTAATTACAGTACTGCTGATGCGCTGCAAACCATATGTGCTGTAATGCAGATCAACTAATAGAAAGCAGCTGGAAACATTTGTCAAAGGGTTAGAGTATAAAATTAATAGATAGCAACATTCATAGGTTTTTTCTAAGTTTACATTACAAATTTACTTTCTTTGTAGATAAGCTCCACCACTGGTCTCTAACCAGCCCTCAAGTCCAGTCAGAGAAGAGGCAGGATCAAAATCTCCTGGAAATCACTGCAAACTACAATATTGATTCAAAGTGAAGCCACGCTCCCTCAGCTCGTCGGCTCTACGAGGGAACAAATTATTCCGCCGGCTGTCAAATCCGAACTCAGATCTGTAAATTTGATTGGACACACCGTGCAGACTTTATGTATTATGGGTTCCATTGTTTTATGTGGGGTGTGTTGTTCAAACATGGAAAAAAAAAAAAGCTCGGACTCCCCAGGGAGAAATTTAAAATGTAATGTGAAATTAAAAGGCATTCCAAGGGAAGATGAAGCACGCTCTCAAGGTAAAGAAAATGTGGGGGATTCAACGGTATGGATCTAACATGATTAATGCAGGACGAGACTATACTTATCCGTATAATAGTGTATTTGTTTTCCAGCCATGCCATGCATAACACAATTAATTACACTGCTTGTATTAATGAGCATCCTCTATTAATCTGACAGAGTGTTACATAAATAGTCGCAGCCTCGTAGCATAGCTAACAGGGCCTGATCATAACGTGTAAATGCAGCTCTAAATTTATCATACGGTAATGCACAGTCACAGTTGCACACACACACACACACACACACATCAGCACAGTGCAAACTGCACAGACTTTGTTGACTTAGATTTAAAGGTGATTTTGCACCAAATTGATGAAGCATGTTAGTTTTTATTCCCACAGGCACTTTAATTAACACGTTAAGTATTACAACACGGTGCAATATTAATGTTTCACACTGCTACGCCCTCTCCTCGGTGTGATGCATACAGGCTGACTGTGTGTGTGTGTGTGTGTGTGTGTGTGTGTGTGTGTGTGCTGCTTTTGAGAACTCCTTTAAATAGTCCAATTAAGGATATGCTGGAAACACATCTACTGCGGTTAATGGCAACTGCCAGAAAGCACTACAGAAGTGGCAGCTGATTTTTGTTTCGTCATTTAGTTTTGGCACTCGGCAATCTGGCATTCTGTTCTGGGTGTAACGGATGCTTCTGGAAGACATTCTGCGGAATAACAATACGGCCCCGATATCCACGGCCTTTTCAAGCAGCAGTGCTAATGGGACGCTCTCCTCATCGAGCCGTCACCAGTTGGTTGATCTAGTATCAACCGTCTGTTGACTGCCAGCCAGAAACGTATGAGTCAACCTATCTAAAAATATTCCAGGTCAACAACGAGATAAAAATAGAGACCGCTAGTTTGGTGTGTGAGCTGAAAAGTGATCGTGTACTGTCGCAGAGGATTATCTTTCACCTTGCGCACTGCCTCTGAATGGATAAAACACGCCAGATTCCGCTTTTGAAGATTAATTGTAATGTCTTGTTTCTGCATTCTAAACCTGAACCAGAAGCCAGAGTGCCAATACTCCACAGCTGACTGAGCTTTATGGAACTCAGTCATGACACGAAATGCTTATGAGCGTCGTACGCAATCAGCCTTTCCGTGATTAGCCACTGCGATATTTCCACAGCAGGGACACACCTGCGTATGCAAACACACGTGTGTGTATACACTCGCAGGCGGATCCAGCGGCGGTGAAGGAAATAAACGTGTCTCTGCCTTCCCACGTTCACCCGGCCAAGGATAAAAAGTCACCCTTTTATTTGTACAACACCAGCAGCACAGATGCATTTAACATTTGGCAACCCTATAATTTGCATCCTTATTACCAGTGTGAACATAAACAGACTAATGGAATGGGGTTGTGACTCCTCTCACTAGAAAAGGCATTCTCTTCATTTGTAGCACTGCACTGCACAAAAAGGTGATGGCTGATGGTCTGAACACCAGTTGTCCAGCGGCAAAAAGAATCGATTTGTTTTATATTGTGAACTTTGGCAGATGATTTCTCATCTTTCTCTACTAGGAATTCAATTCAATTTCATTTGTTTATTTCGAGCAGCAAATCATCTTCAACAACACAAAACAAATGAGGAAAAATGTGACAGTACATGACACACAGGTTCAAAGTAAATCATTTGTCATCACTTGAATGTCCAACCATTTCAGGTTAAACAAACACACAAAAAATGGAGGTAAATGGCCAATGGGTAGAGCAGGGAAAACAACCAAAGATATTTACAATAGGTGGAGAGATCAGAGATGTAGGCTGGTTTACCCGTTGGCTCAGATGTGACGTGGGACTTTTATTCTGACAAACTGTCTTCCACAATAATGCAAGTTTTGGTATGAACGTTGAGTCATGCGTCAGGAAACAGTCAGGAATGATTTCTGTGCAGTTTGCAAATGATCTTCCACAAGTAGTGTAAAATATAATGCCAGTGTTAATGTGTTATTAATAAATGCATGTTTTAATGGTTATTATTTTTATGTTTTTAGAAGTAATCTATTATCCTACCGTGTTTATCGCTATTATCCTACATGATGCAGACCACTGAAATAATTAGACGTTATCATTGTTTAATTATAATGCAGTAACACATTGATTAATTAAATGTGCATTTAGATTACTCATTAAAGCTCGAAGAGAAAAGACTCAAAATGAAGTTCAACCCACGGAGTTTGAATTTCCTGTGTAACCGGCCTTTGGATTTATCCCCAGCTTCTGCTGTAAATGCTCAGACAATAAACCACGTTACAGTTTACAGTTAATCTGAACTGAAAATAAGTTTAAAAGGACAGTGATTTCTGGTTGGATTTGTTACAAGATGTCTAAAGTGTGTTTGTGCAACGTGAACAACCAGAGGATAACGAAATTTATGTAATAAACATAAAAAGCATAATTAAAGGGTCCCTGCAGATTTCTCTAAACCAGCACTATATATTCAGAAAACCAAGAAAAATTCAGTTCGATTTTGCCATTTGCACCATCTATAAAAATGATACTTCAGAATACTTTAGTGGAAACAGAATACGTTGGCTGTCTTCCTAAGATATTCCATATGATTGAACAGCCTCGTTAAATCACAAACATAACAGCAGGAGAAACATTTTGACGGGCTGTGCAAAGACAACGTGTCTCTTAAGGTTCCTAAGGTGCACGCGTGATTTACAGAGCAGATGCTGTCACCTAGAAAAAAAAACACATAATTTAATTTCAGCTCGTTAACCTCATGAAGAGACGCACAAAGACAAAGTGACTGAGGAGGTCAGGGAGATGTCTTGTTTAATTGTCCCCCATGTCCAATTCTGAAAAGATGAATAAATAGCTCGACCCCTTTTCAAATGATTTCCCCGAGATTCCTGTGTTATAATTACCACTATTATCTCTCCGCTGACATGTCTGTCACGCTGAATATTACCAAGCTTCCTCTGCCCATTGTGTGCCTTATATAGGGGGAATATGACCCCAAGTAATGTTTGGCTTAGTTCAGTTAACCAAGAAAAAGAGATAACGCATTAAATGCCCTTTTCCTAATCTTTCCAGCCGTGATAGCGGCGACGGGACACAGCTGAGGCTGGATCAGCCTATTGTGCACGGAGGCTTGTACCATTGTTTGCCGCACAATACCTTGGCAGCGAGCATCATTCAGCCATGTTGCTGAGAGAAACGTGCCCGGGCCGTCGGCGACAATGGCGCTACACGCCGCTGATCTGATTACGGCGCAGGAAGGCGCCTCACTTTCATCCGTGATGCCGGAAAAAACTGATCATGTCGTTGAGCTCTTATCTTGGAGACGGATGCTGACAGCCAACACGGCTCTGCATACACCTCTTAATCTTTCATTTTCAGCACCTCTTTACCAATTTTTTCCCGTTTTTCCCTCCATCACCTGTACTGTACGCCCGCTTTATGTTGTCTCTGTGCTCCCGTGACGCCGTCATTTCTGTGGCTTTATCTTTTTATTCCCTCACATTTTTTTGTTTTTTCCTCCCTCAAATCACCAGACGAGCCTGTTTCCCCTCATTCACGCGCCGTTCCTCTCCTCACCTTTCGTCCTGCATAGATGGCTCTGCCTCTCTGAGCACTCGTTATCACCTCTCTGATACCACGCTTCCTTCCGCGCTCCTCATCCATTCCATCTCTCCTTTTTATCAGTGTTTTTATCGCTGGCTGTGGCCGGCTCTGAGAGCCACATACAGCCCCCATCGCCTGATCCTGAGGAGATAGTCGATCCCACTGATACTATTTTAAGCCTTTCACACACACACACACACACACACACGCTCTTCCCTTCCACAGAGAACTGGCAGCCACAAAGAGAGACATGAAACACGCATTCTTTCCCTCACAACCAGACTTTCGCTTTTTCCCCCGATTTTGACTTTGAAACCAGCGTAATTATCTCTATCGTCAGGGGACGTGCAAAAAATAGCAGATTTCTCTCCATATGCCGTTGCTAAATAGATCATTTAATTGTCTCGGAGTTTTGTTGGGGCGTTTTGAGTGGGCGCGAGGACAAGATTAATAACGTGTATTTTTCTAACAGCGTGGGCCTGCATCGTTCACTGATCAGGAATAAGTCATGATTCGTGCTCCAGCCCGGTCTCCTATGTCTCATTAGTCTCTGGCCTGGGCCCAGTGGCGAGGCTGAGAACTCAACTCGCATTCCGTAGACTTCAGTGGACATTATGTTCCATGACCTGTGCAAGTCCATGAGTGAAAGCAGCTTTTGAATAAAGTAATATTTTATTATAATTTATATAGAACCTTTCTCTGGGCAGTAAAGTGCATGTAAAATGCAGCGTTTGTTGGTATGTTTCTGATTCCTTCTTTCTGTCATTAGTCATGAATGCAGGACAGAAACATTATATTTGGCTTTGGCTGCTTTGAAATAGTTACATACATTAACTTCTCATGCACATACTGAAAGCACTGCACCATCTTGAGAGTGCAAGCAATACATGCCATGGCTTTTTCTTTTGTATTTAACTCTCCCTTCTAACAACCCTTCCCTCCATGCCCGTGTACACAGCAGCGCTCCCATTTCTGCAGATCACCTGTTTTATTCACCCACCTGCACGGCTGCAGTGGATAGTTCACCTTCTGTTCATGTTTTTCTGTCGGTCTGTCCAACCTGCCTTTGACATTTGGTGATTGGTTTCTGTCCGACTGGCTGATCTCGCCTTTACGTCGGCCTTTATGTTTCCGGCCTTTTTGTCTGTTTGCTTCCTCTCTCCAGCGGCCTGTTGACAACTCTTAGCCCGTCTGACCTGTGAGTGACTGCTCTTAACTGCTCCGTCCTCTGTTCGATGTACTGTATATATATATATATATATATATATATATATATATATATATATATATATATATATATATATATATATATATATATATATATATACCCATACCCATATAGTGAACATATACTCGCCCATATAGCAAAGGGTAAAGCAAGATTTGACATAATTTTGTGTAATTCATTTTGTGATCACTCCGAATTTTCTGTTGTTTGGTAATTGGTGGTAAATTTTGTGGTAAATGGAATCATTTGGGTTCACACAAATTTTGCCTTTGTTTTTGGACTGGGTGAATTCAATAAGTAGAGGACACCAACAGTGTTGGTGGAGGTCTGTGTGAGGAATATTTTAAGCATAGCATACACTTCACAATTAAAACAAATTAAATGACATAGTAAATGTATTTTATAGTATGTAAATATACCACTCTAAGTAAAGGGACAATATCAAAAAATGTCATGTGGTTTAACCATAAAACTTGGTACCAGATCTTAAAAACGTTTATAATTTTTTAAGTCACAATACACTAATATGGTATTTCATGAAATGAGTACACACTTTTAAGCCAAAACATTTGAACGTGGATCGGTACATAAAGGGCATTGGGCTATCCATTCGTTATCTTCAAATGCTTATCTAAAGTCAGGTCAAACTTCTAGTAAGAGAAACAAAACTTCCCGTTCATTGGTCAGCTCCGATCCCGAGCTGTTATGAGGCCAGCACAGAGGTAGAATGCATCCTCCTACCCTGATGTAGCCCTCAGTCTGCCCGTTGGCCTCTGCCCAGCTGGAAATGCCTGAATCATCTCCCTGGGGAGGCGACCAAGGCTGCTTTAAAGACCACATCATCTGCAAAAAAGCAGCAATGCACCAGCCTTAGGCAGACTCCTGCACAGCCTCACATTGGGAGCCCGATCATAAGCCTTTGCCAAATCCACAAAATACACGTAGACTGGATCGGCATAGTATCTGGCCCCTCTGGGATATTTGTCTTTGAGACAAATCGGTGTCTTGTTCCTTGACCAGCATCAAGTCTGCTTCTTATTTTCTCAAATCCAAAATTGGAATTGGCCTGCCCCACCTTTCCAGCACCTTTGGGAGTAGACCTTCCCAGGGAGGCTAAGTAATGTGATACCTCTGCATTTGGCACACACACCCTCTGGTTCCCCCCCCACCCCGGCCTGCCCACTTATTAGACGCTGTCCCAGGCTTCCACACGATATTGACGAGACATCGTTGCAAATCCAAGCAAATCCCTCATTGATACACTTGCAGGAATCCAATGTCCAGTATAAACACAAAAGCTGCTTCAGCCAGTTCTGAATTACTGTATCACCCAAACAGAAATATTCACCCAGAACATAAGTTTATCTATAAGGCGCTAAAAAATCATGCACATTTAAATCATTTGAAATGCATTTCAAGGTGAAAGTGGTCAGTCATCCACTCATAGAAACAGATAATGAATCATTTAATAGGACCACTGTCATTCTTGGAGCTTCTTCCAAATAATCCACTTGATAATTTGTCTATATTAAGAATAAAAACAACTCATGGGTCACTGTACATAATGTCTCGTTTATTGGTTGTACTCATACATTTTTCAAAAAGTACTATATGCAGTACCAGTCAAGCATTTGGACACACTGTCTGAACATTTAACTGGTAGTGTATTTCGTATCTAAAGACTTTCTGATGAAGTGTACTGTCTCTAAAGGCAGACGCAGTAACAGGACGTCACACCTGGAACACAGGGCAACTCTCAACGCGGATGTTGGCCTCGACAAGTCATGTTTAACCTAATTGTGGGAGGGAATGTCGAGGGACGGATTTTAGCCCGTAGTTACAAATATAGTGTTCAATTTATATTCTAAGATTGATTTGTTCTTATTAAAATATTCATGTGAGTTGTGCACCCGGTGAGAATCACTCTGTTTTGCAGGAGCTCGGTTACATTTGCAGAATTGACTTCTTATTTGATAATGTTATACACCTGTGGAGGAACAGCAGACACAATCAACACATTTGTGCTTATCTTTTTTTTTTTTTTTTTTTCGCAAGTTTTCCTTATTTTCTGTTAAATATCAGGTTTTTGACATACTCTTTTTCACAAGAACAGACTAAGTTGAATCTGTTATACGTTTTTGTATACCAACATGCTCACAATGTTTCTGAACCCATTTTTTCTTTTTTTCTCATTTTTTTTTGTGTCAGAACAACATACATCAAAACAGACACCCCCTTTTTTTTGTTTCGAACGGTTCGTGTCTTTTTCCGTTACGTGGTCGTAGGCTAATGTGATTTTTTTTTTCCTTGTTGGTTCTCAGGCTCTCGTCAAAGGCAGGAGGACAATAACTGGGCCTGCAGTCGTGTGGACTTTATGACTACACAACTTCAGGAAGAAAAAACGGACTCGCAGGAAGTCTGGGGGCATTCCAATTGACGTAAACCCACAAACTTAACATCACATCATAGTCTCTCTTTCTTATCACACGTCACATTTGACTCGAAAACAAAATTGCAGTCATTCCTTATCAATAATATTCATTTCAGACCCGAATAACAGAACATCAGGTCAGCTATCGGTTCTCCAACAAAATGTTCAAATCTTTCTCCCATGATAGACACAATATCAGTGGCTGTGTTGTGCATGTAGGTGATTGTTAACATATCCATCTCTTATGCAAATACTTTCTCGTTAGTGTTTCTTTATTATCTTTATACATTGTGCAAAAAACAGCTGAAATCTACTCTAGAAGGCCACCGGGTGTCTTGGTATTCATCTCTACTCTGCGTCCGTTCCAACAGCGTTTCACAATCACGTCCAACGACAGATCCGCGTTCGGGAAAAAAAAAAAAAAAAAAAAAGTGTTCCCAGAAGTTAGCAAACCCAGCACAATCTTTGGAAATGGCGGAGTCAAGCAAACATCCAGGAGATGTTGAAAATGACTTTGCAAAGAAAATATTCAAGAAGCCATAGCTGATATTTAAACTGTAAATATTCACATAATCTCATTTATTTTATTATTTTTTTTTAGTTTCTATCGCTCGTTTTTTTTTGTACTTTTTTCCCACTGTTTACTGTGTTTGGATCATTTGGCCTGAGAATAACTGACCCGGCTGAAGAACACTCAATATTTTGGATCTAAATGCCAACAGAAAGCCGGGCACTGTCTGGTTTAATTATGATATTTACCGGTCCGTCCAAGCAAACAACAGGATGCGTATAGCGCAGCCAGTTTTATTGCGTGTCGCCTCTGGAACATGAGATTTGAAATAAACTCGACTGTGATTTAACACTGTGATTCCCAGATTTGAACTTTTGAGAGTGTTGACAGACACATTAAAAAAGATAGCAAAATTAAAATTGGTGTAATGTCTTTTTTTAATGAAGGGGGAGCATCAGATAATCCGATTTGTTATTCATGTGGCACAAGTTGCATCACTTTAGCCAACTTATCAGCAACTTGGCTTGAAACACAATCATTTGCATTCAGGTAAAATGACTATTCCAGTGCATGGCTACAAACACTGTGGTTTCCTTATCTAAAAGGGCCACGTGTCCTACACTATTCATCCAATAATGATTTATCTTAAACATTGTGAAAAGGGGGAAAGTCAGCACTTTGACTCACAGTCATTGTTTTATTTTAAATCCAATATAGAGGCAACAGCATCACACATCACTATCCTAATACCTCCTGACTGCACTGCATGAGAGAAAAAGACGTGACTTTTGAGCAAACATCTCTTTTTTTTTGTTTTTTTGTTGCTTGTCCGGGACTGAAAATTAATTTTAAGATCTATCGATTTCAATTGGGCACGGCTGTGTTGCCTGTGTCACCAGCGACCGCCTCGACTAATGTGCCGACAGCCCGTTTATGACGCCGCTGTGTCGGAAAAGACGAACCGGCGTGCCGTTCGTTGCGGCGGTATAATATGTTCTAGGTGTGTGTGACGTTTTGCCTCATCTCTGATGGCCCCGCGTCAAAACAAGAATGTCTCTATTACATCAGCGTCACTGAGAAAAAAGAAAAAAAAAGCAGCCACGCCTTGATTTGCATGTTATATACACTGAGTATAATACACTATTCTGGTTAGGCATGATTTATGTTGTTTCTGTACATAAGGACATGTATTCTGAATTCACACATCCCAACTTTTATAAGACGAATGACTTTTAAAATGAAAAATGTAATATTCCAGCAATGTAGAAAAATAAGTCATATTCAATGTATTGACATGAGGAGAATGGTAGGTTTGTTTTTAGCACCCGTTGTAACCATTTCACTCTAAAGTGGGATAAACCCCAGCAGACATGGGCACCACTGAATAGAACTAATAATGTCGTACTACTCTCAGGAAATACATTTCATGGGCAACATGAGGGGCTTTTGATAGACTATTAATTTAAAGCGTTCACATAGAAAAATAAGTATAATAAAACATATTTTAGTTCTCCATTTCTATCAACATATTAGGGGCATTTTTTTAAATAAATTTGTCTTTGAATAAGTACATATGATGCATACGTTCCTCTTTTTTTTGTTTCTTTGTGCTCTTAATTAAACTGTGTTCTTTGTGCTTTACAAAACGCTGTGATTGTTAACAAAGCCGCACATTCATAAGTAGCGAGAACAAATATATGAGAAGTTCCAACACAATCCTGTGTGAGTTGCGGTATCGCTACCAAGAGGCTCGTCGCCGAACTTGAACTCAATCCGTCAATATTTATTAGTTCAGAACTTTTATACCTCAAACTACATCTTTCATCATAGCGCTTCACCAATACCTTGATTTAATGTGAAGTTATGATCAGCACATACATCTCTATCAGCTCCTAGGCCTAAATGAAATCTGCTTCAATTTGTCTCGTGTGCTTTCTTTTAAATGTACAGTAGATCTCCTAAAACAGAGACTGTGTTAATAACACTACCTGTTTCAACAAGCAAATAACTAATCTGACAATAATTGTGCTGAATGGCAAATCTGCTTTAAAAGTTTACCACTATAACTCTTTAAAAAAAGGAGAACAGTGAATTTGCGTGTGCTTTTTTTCCCCGCCTTTTGCTTTGAAATTCATTTGCACCGTGAAATATTTTGTCCTTAAACTAAGTGGTCCGGCGGGTACCCGAAAAAAAACAAAAACAAAACGAAGAAATCAAATTTGCGGCGACCCAGTGGGAGAAATCGACGTGTTCTCGATTCGAGCTCTCAAACAGCAGCCCGCCATCTGCGTTCCTGCAAAAACCGCGTCGCCATAAATCCGATCCGACTCCGACATGACCGAGAGCGCATTAAAGAATACATGAATAATGTCAACTTTTCAGCGAGCACATGCTCGTCTCTGTCAGTGACCGAGTGGCTTCATTAATAACTGTAAACAAGAAGCACATACCGGCGCTCTCCACCGGACCCTATCATCAATAACTATTGATCACCTTGTCAACAGTCAGGGTAGGAAGCATCCGTCTGTGTTGAGGGCCTGAGCAAACGTAATCCTGTCCTCTCCTCTCCGTATTTACTGTAGGTGTCGTACTGAGCACAAATGACCTCATGATGAATCACC
The DNA here is from genome assembly GCA_036785175.1 of Eupleurogrammus muticus. Classification (NCBI taxonomy): domain Eukaryota; kingdom Metazoa; phylum Chordata; class Actinopteri; order Scombriformes; family Trichiuridae; genus Eupleurogrammus; species Eupleurogrammus muticus. Next base: position 12,182,950 of record JAYKQN010000007.1, on the reverse strand, counting down.
GCCTGTTTGACTGACTTGTCTCGGAGAATTCGCGCTAAAAGGCAGTGATGATGTGAATGGAAATGTATGGACGCGTTAAATCCCTATTCCACCAGCACTATCGAATCAAATCCTTCAACGCGGTACCTGGGTATTGTTCTACATCCAGCCGAACAGGCAGGAAAAAAAACAAAGAAATCAATGCGATTCGGCGCGGTGTGATTCACTCGGGGGACACGCTCGCAATAGAACTGATATTAGAAGAGGAAAAAATGAATCGCTGGCGCTAATGAAGACGTGCCTCCTCCTGCCTCAGAAGTCCCCGAATGTTTCCTAAAAAGTAATATAATCAAGCCAGCTGTTTATGCCAGGCTGGCAGCACAGAGCTGCGGGTGTATTTATAGGGAGTGCACTGTCGGGACGGCATGAATTATTAATGGATCCTGATGCAGATTTATCTGTGACCTCTAGGCCACCTGCGGCAGACACACGCGCACACACACACACACACACACGCACATTCGCGTACCAAATGTTTGTCTATGTGGACTAACTTTTTTTTTTCTTTCCAGTGAAATGGTGATAGTTGACAGTGTGTGCAGGCCCCTAACCCCCAGTAACCCCAAGTGTAGCCATTAGCAAACCTTGGGCTGGTTGATCTGTTCATCGAGGATTTCTTCCACCCACATCGGATCGGTCCTCAGGGATAAATTATTCAAAGCTCCGAAGCATTCAGCATGGTACAGCACATACCTAACAGTACATAGAGTAGGCCTAAACTACATACTCAAACATACATACTACATATGTCAATAAACAGTCTGGTTTTTTATGCTTTTTTTTTCAGGCTTCTGTGTAGACGTTCGACCTACTGGCATAAAGGTGAAGTCCCCCCCCTCCCCCCCCAGAAACTGAATTTCAAACGAGTCAAGTGTCATCTTCCCTTTGTTTTTCCAAAGTTATAATCAAAAAAACGTGTAAACTGATCCTTGGCCTGGCGTGTCCGCTCCCCCGTGTCCCGCCTCCCCCCCGGACTCAAAGGCGGTACTTCCTCAGCAGGTCGGCCTGCCACATGTACTTCCTCTCCGGGAACCTCTCGGGGATCTTGATCTTGCGGAAGTCTTGAATGCACTTCTCCAGCTCCTCCTCCACCGTCAGCTTCTCCTTGGCCGGCCGCTTCTTGCAGGTGCTGGTGTCGCGGGAGCTGGCCGTGAGCGTGCGCAGCAGGTCGCTCTTCCGCCGCTGCTCCGACTGCTGGAGCGCGGCGACGGGGCCCTTCTTGGGCGGCCTGTCCAGCGTCTGGACGTTGGCGTGGGGCCGCGACGACTGGCGGCTGACCGGGCCGCAGATGACCGTCTCCTGCGGCGAGCTGGCTTCGGACTGGCTCTCGGAGCTGGAGGTGGAGAGCTCGTTGAAGGAGGTGCCGCTCTCGCCCTCGCCGTCGCCCTTGTGGTTCTTGCAGCAGCAGTCGCAACGCGGCGAGGACCAGCGCGACGGGCCACCTGGAGCAAGACAAAAACCAGAGAGGGCGCTAACATTAGATTCTATGCAAAGCCTTGTCTTTCTTTCTGGAGAGGATCCTCATGAATATACAAAGAACGAAAGTGACACAAAGAGAGAGGCAGAAATTATTCCGACAGGAGAAGAAAGGCAAAGTAAGAACCCCCAAAGACAAGCAAAAAAGAGGGAAAGTCAGCTAATGGCAAACGGCCGACGCCAGGAACAAAGTGACACGGCATCAGGGACGACTGGCCGGCTTCCAGCCTAATCACAGGAAGGGGGAGGCGGCTGATTGACAAGCCCGTATTGTTCAGGGAACGACCCTCACGGATGGGCTCTGTCGCACGAGACAAGCGGACCCGCATAAATCACAATGGAGGTGCATATTTACGCCGTGAATGTGTTTAGTGTGAAATACCGGGAGTTCGACATCATGGGACGAGAGCGGTACGTTCTGGTGCAGCACAAAGGCAGTGTGATGGTTTAACGCTGCCAGGATATATCTTTAGGTGCCCCAGTAAAAAACGCCAGCACACACAGAGAGAAACATAGAACATAGCAAACTAAAGTCTGTCCTTCAAATGCAGCTTTCACCAACACTTTTTATTTAAAATGATTGATTTTTTTTAAGACTATTAACAGATTCAATGGCAATTTAATGTAAAACTACCCAGTCAGCATTGATTTAGTAATCTGTAGGTCAAAAGGTTGTTTCTGTATCAGTATTGATTAGTCATTAGGATGCTTTTGAAAAAAAAACAGTATTTTATTAGTCGTCCTAAAAGGTTCAGGTCATTTAAAGGTTCTGTTTGTTGCTTAAACCTTTAGTTTCCCCCTTTAAGATGTTTTCCCATTGTCTGCGGGTCAGAGGAGAGTTTCTGTTGCACTGCTTTTTCCTCTCAAACATACATATCACTCAACCGTTTCGATTCACCTGAGCTTGAGCTTTATCCTACATAAAGAGAAAAAAACACACGATGTAAAAGAGCATTTTCATTGTTGCATTCCCAGCTGGTGTGGTCCCGACCAAATAACAATGCTAAGGCGGTGAAGCGCGGCCATCGCGGAGAGGAATCAATCGGGGCCGGGCCCAGACAGCGGCGCTGGAAGGCACCGGAGGAACCGGAGAGGCACCACGCCTCTCGCTGCAGGAAGCGGCCATTCATTTTTCATGCTAACCTCCTGAATAATTGAAGGCGTATCTGTTGCTGATGGACTCGGCTCTGTTTAGCAGGGAGAGAGATCAAAACCCCCGAGGCGAACACGCGCGCACTCTCAGACTCGCGCGCACACACACAAATACATTTTCGATTTCAAGCCCCACCTCTCACCTGCTACAACATCACATCTACACACACACACACACACACACATACACGGGCGGGCTTCAGCTTTCACTATTCATCAGGTTCAATAGTACCAAATTTCTTTTCATGTTGCCGCTGAGCAGTTTCACTTCAAACAGATCGCACGAGGCTATAAATAACGCCGCTCAAAATAAATGCCCGCTGCTTTTATTTCCTTTTGTCCTCCGCAGTATATTTAGCTTGTTTATAGTGAGAGAGAGAGAGACGGCGGAGGAGAAATCGGTTCATCCGAATGATATTTGTTCCTCTGAGTGCCGCTCATAAACGCTCGATGCATTTTGTATCTTGTTTATGTGAAGGGATATTTCTGGGATGGCTTTGACACTGACACCATAACCTCCCCATTGTAAGTCTAAATGGCAGAAGGACTAACATTCAGTAGCAAACTGAATACACACACACACACACACACACACACATTGCTTCCTTTGTGAAATAAACATTGCCCAATCGTCAAAGGCCACACACTTCTGTGCACATGTGCTGGTTTCAGTCAGGAGGTGGAAAACACACACACACACACATGCACACACATGCACACACACGCGCACAGCCTCTGATAAAAAGATGTAATCATTTCAGCCCCGAGGATGTATCACCATGATAGGCGCGATGGCTCCTCTCATCAACCTTTGTTTAGGGACACACGAGTTAATTTATTTCACAGGGAGTGAATAGAGGCCCTGATCGATGAGACGCACACTTGTAATTGGTGTTTGTGAAAAATGGCCCCGGACTCTGGCGAATTGTTGAATTTGTCAGTAGCCAATTTGCCCGTCCAAATACAATTAACATGATAGGACGGGTAAGGCCTCGGTAACAAATGGGGTTTCTCAAAGACCCTTGTATGGATGTACCTTTTTAAATCTGTTCCCGGGGCCCTGCCTTGTGTTTTCTCGTTCACAGAACATCACCTCATCCTCCACATACACCAGGAATCAATATTTTTTCTGTTATTTTAATTAATCTCAACACCTTTCTTGTTTAAAATGTATTGTTTCCATCCTGTGCACACATCATCTATTCATCCTCCTCCTCCGTTTCTCTTCCTGATGTTTCTTCCTCCTTTTTCCGCTGTTAAAGTGTTTTTGATGTGAGGGTCTAAGGTCAGGGGATGTTTTGTTACTGTACAAATCTGTGATTTGTGATTTTGGCCTGTACAGAAAAAAACAAAGTGACTTGATTTGACTGTGTTTGCATGGGCCCCTTCCATCTATACACTTGATTCATGGCGTTCTAAATTAAACTTTGGCTCAAAGCAATTATATCCACCTCCATTTATGATCTTCACACTGAGTCCTGATAGTTTTATGCTGCGTTAATTTACAGGTATTGTAAATGGCTATTAGCCCTGCTAACACAACACTACCAGGGATTCATCATTTTGACCAATTGGATGTTCCATCATACTTTTAGCTCTGTGACAAATAGTCCACAGAAGACACCGGGCTTTAAAAATCCCAAGCGCTGATAACCGAGACGCGTATAATAAGTCATTGAATGGTGTCTTTTACTCCACCTGCGCTGTGATAGTATAATTACTTTCCCAAAAGGACGGATCAGTATGCAGCGGTGATGCATCGTAGCACATCCACTAATGTTAGCGCTGCAACCAATTTCCTCTGCTAATTGAAGTAAGAATAAAAATGTGTTAATGCGTAGACCCGCATTTCCTCATTGCCGTTTACACGCTATGGCTGCTAATTGGGGCAAAAATTAAACCACTGTTTGTTTATTTTTGCTTCATCCTTTCTCTTTTCCATCCGAGCCCACTTCAACTGATATATCCTTTCCTGTATAAGCCAAATCACATAAATTGATTATGGTCTGATGTAAGGCGGCCGCTTTCTGATGTTATCGGTCAATAGAATGTCCATTATCAGTGGTTATCAGCCTCATAAATATGGATTAGAAGGGGCCTGCTACACCTGCTAGAAGGTTCAGAAGGCTGTTATTAACCGTAGGTCAGCAGAGATCATTCATACGGAAACAAAGGCGGTGTTTATCCATGGGTAAGTGACATCATCCAGTGTTGAAACATTACTTTAAATGAAACAAACCACTGTTTAAATCAAAAGTGAAAACATTTGCCTCCAACTTGGTATCTCAGACAACTAGTTCAATATTGTCTAACTATACGTTTACGTATTTTGCTAGTGCGCTCTGGAGCTTCAAACTTGACCCTGATAAATTGTCATAATTAAAGGTCAAGGTTTCAGAGTTTGAAAGGATCGAGCTGCTACACAAACCGTCTGTGTAGCCGCTATAGATTTTAATTAGACTGGAGATGAATGATGCATCTTGGGTAGCCCCAAAGGAGGCCTGCATCACTCAAGTGATCATATTCATCCAAAAAGCTTGTTCCTTCGCACCTGAGGTCACTTAAAACTGCAGGAATTGTGTCTCCTCGTTGTGGGTGGAGCAGGCAGGAAATTCCTGCCTGCTCCACCCACTTTAATGGGGCACTGTAGTTTTTTAAGTCAATGATTTGACACAGTTTATTAGTGGTAGCGATTCAGGAAACGTATGTACCTTCAGATCATGTTTTGACTCATATTAATCCTAAAATATGTCTTAGATGTTTCAATGGCATAAATTAAACTGTGGTTTTTTATTCTGCACCTAGTATGGGACCCTGCTGAATAATCCACTCACTCATGAAATAAACTGAGGTCCATTGTTCATATTAGACAGGAGTATATAGTATGGTCACTCATTACCCACATTAATGTCAGCATTCGTAAAAAGAAATAGAACAAGTCAGAAGATCAATTTGCTTAAGTTTTACTGAATACTATTATTACTGATGGTAATTAAGGGAAGCTTTTGATATTCATATCATAAAAACATCTGGAGTACACATCACCTAATCATTGCCTGTTCAATCAGCTCAGAGAAAACTATTTACCAGATCAGCTGATGAGAATGACTATAACCCTATACTACTGTTCAGTGAGAGCAATGAAGAAATCAATGCTTGGATTATCCAAAACCTTTTTCAATGAATGATGACTGATAGAACTGTTTTGGGTCCTTCAATCTGTAATGTTAAAAAGCACAAATCTAGCCAGAATTCTTCATGTAGTCATGAAATCTGAAGTGAATCTCAACAGCCACAATAGAACACCTACAAATTCACCTGGACAACATATCAAGAGCTAAAGGTTTTATGTCTCGGCAAGATTTGGGAAAAAAAAAGAACAAAAACTGTCCATGCATTCATCTTAACCAGACTCGACTACCGTAATAAAGGTCTTTACAGGTGTGTCTAAAAAATCAATCAGACAGCTGCAGTTAATTCAGAACACCACTGCTGTTGATTTATAAAGCACTTAAATGATTTAGTGCCAAAAGAAATTTCTGATCTCTTGCTAAATTAGGAGGGGGGTCAGAGGGAGACATAGAGAGTGTTTTTTCGGACTCAGAGGCATCGCTGGAGGACGGAGGTAGGGGAGATAATTGGAGCTGGGTCGGCCGTCTGTGGGTCAGTGGTGGTAATCAGTGGAATGAGGACGTTTGGTCTCTTTTTGCTTGCTTTCGTAAGCAACAACAGGGGTTCAGACTTTTCTCTCTTTCTCTTTTTTCTCTCTCACAGACACACGTTATTTACATGTAAAGTCAACTTTATCCGTCTAAAACCATTGTATCACAGATTCTCCTAAGCAGATTATACAGTCCTTCGACCCTCACATCATACAAGGAAAACCTCCTCATTAAAAAAAAGGGTTACTTTTTTTTTTTTTTTTTTTTTAACATCTTCCTCCCTAGTGACTTTCTTTAACCACTAAATGTCCCAGCTGCCTCTCGCTAATGTAACCTCGCTGAATAATACTGTAGACTGGTTCGTTTAATAATCGTCTAGTTAATTAAAATACCATCTACCCAGGAAACAAAGAATGTGCTAATGAACTAATATAATAGAGCCCACAAACACGCCTTGAGATGACAGCAAATCTGTCTAAGTTGTGCATAGTACTTTATACTGTGCAGCAGTGACTAGAGGTAAGCTTCTTCAAACCTGGACCTTAAGAAAAAAACTGGGCGAGGGAGGGAACTGGGATCACTTGCCTTGAGCGAGTGCCTTACTGGAATCCTTGAACTGCTCCAGGAACAAACAGACAGCCTTCAGTCAACAGGGAACCTTCCCAGAGAGATAGTATTTCACTAGGTAAGTTTGGAGCAGCTACAGTGTTTTTGGCCTGAAAACCCTTCCCTGGATAAACAAACATTCAATCGAGTTTATATTTCTCCATACGCACGCCGTAGGCTAAAGTGCACCTTCCAAAAAGTCGTAACTATGTGTCATGTTTTCTTTGCCTGTTTTTTTCTATCTTGTGCCAGACATTTATTTGCCTGGCATAAGAATGCTATTGTTCACTGGGAAGAGGAAGCAAGAATTTCTGCTCTCCCCCAACGCAGACCTTCGCTCAATGCCTGCGTCACGTTGACCGTGCAGCTACATCCGCAGAGGGTTTCATAAGATGTAGAATACAATGTGATGTGTAGTGTGTCCACAATGTATGTGTAGGCCCAGTGTGTGTGGCATAGAATGCACTCATGACAGAGTAAGGTCACACTTTTCTTCAGGGCTGAGTACATGTTTGTGTGAGATAGAAAGAGGGAGGAAGGGAGGGAGAGTGTGTGTGTGTGTGTGTGTGTGTGTGTGTGTGTGTGTGTGTGTGTGTGTGTGTGTGTGTGTTAGAGTTCATGAAAACGGAATGATACATGTGAATATGTGGGAGACGATACACCATAAGTTAGAGCCTCATGTAGGTCAGCTTGTGTGCCTCCCTTCCTCCTCCCTTTACATCATACATGTGTGTGAGTTACTATGCTCTCCAACAACATGTGGGTGTGTGTATGTGTGTGTGTGTGCGTGCACGCCTGTGGTCATCCCTCAGTGTGTGAGTGACATTGGCCTTGGAACCATTATCTGTATGCCGTTGGGCAGAGAAAGGGAGGCTGGTGTCAGGTGGGGTTCCCATTCATGTCATCAGAGGTGTCAGACTGTCGGCCCTGCCTCTGGCCAGCATCACTCAGCGCACACACGTGTGTGAGTATGCCTGTGTGTGTGTGTGTGTGTGTGTAGCCGTATATGCGCGGCAGTTGATTCATGCGATCCCATGTTGTTTCTCTTCCAGCGAGTGGGGCAGGAGGTCTGACTGGGGTCTAATGACTGTCACATGCTGTTACACACACATGTACAAGCACACGCAGGCACACGGACGCACGCACACACACGCACACACTGCTTCCTGACAGGTGCCCCAGGCTCTGATGTATTGATCTCTGCAGCTGTCCAGACTGAACTGACTCACACTACACTCACAATAGAACAGAATAGACACAATGCACTTCCCACCTATATATATATATATTTTACTCCATACAGTATATCATCTGTATATACTTAGGTTAAGTCAGTTATGAGCAGCCGAGGAAACTAACATGTTTCAACATGTTTAACAGGTGTCAATATTTATGAAGGCCAGGCATCCAAAGCAAGAACATCAATACATGACACGTTATATGTTTGTTGTCACCACGTTTGCTTGTAATTGATTAGGTTACTTTATTAACCTGATTTCAGACTCCCACGCGGGACTTTCTATGAAGCTCAGTGCAATTTTTGCCTCATTTGCACAGCCTGGAGTTTGGAACTCATTAGGAGCGAATCAATGACTGAGCGCATCTTTAATTCTATCATCTTCCCTCATCCCAATTTAAACTGAACCCCTACTAAGTCTAAGAGTACTTTCACACCTGCCTTATTTAATTTGATTGAATTGCAATAGAAGGTGCACACCAGAAGATTTGTTTCTGGCGAGAACATGAGTCGATCTGGATCTGACCCAACTGTTGAATGGATTGCACATTTTTTGACTATACCTGTGATGTGCATTATGATACCCCTGAGTTTGTCTGAAGTCATGGATGCAAAAGAGGTGATACCCACTGACTAGCACTAAAAATCAACCTGCACAGGTGTCTCTCCATTGTAGAATTGTGTCATTTGCAAAAGCGGCATTTCATCCACTTTACTTCGCCGGAATTTGAACATGTTAATTCTGACCAATTGGAGAATACACAACAGAAGTGTCTCACACCACCTGGTCTTACCAGAACAAATAGCACGGTGTAAAAGGAAGACCAATTAAACAAATGTGAAATAAAACCCTAAACATATGTACAAAGAGTAATGTTAAAATATCTGGTCATATAGCATAATTCATGTCCTTTGTTGCCAATATATTGCATGGTGGGTCCAAACAAGCTCAGACATTTACAGTACCTCACATAGATATAAAGGGCCAAATTCCTCATTGCAGGTGGACCTACTCCTTATCCTGCATCAGGCAGCTGTTTATATATTTACCTGATGTTGGTTTAATCTAGGAAGAAGACAAAATTATTATCCTTACATAGCATTTTAACAAGGAAAAGGTTACAAACGCTTGTATTTGGTGATCAGACAAACATGAAATGAGTATGCACAGCACTTTTCTCCCTTTTATATATATATTCTTTTCTTTCCACTTGGATCTGTTCTTCCATCCCTCCTGTATTGCCTGTATCGATGAGTTGCCGCATCAATGGAAGTGTATGGGCGATTGCCCCCTGATTGATTTCTGTCATACAGCCTCTCAGCACTGGGAGGCTGTTCGCTGGAGATAAATGATGTGGCCACAACAAAAGCAAATAAACCTCTTCCATCTATCGCTTCCTCTCTGTCAGTATTTTCCCACCTCAACTCTGCTGCTGTCTGCATCCTTCTCGCTCCCCGTGTGTCCAGCACCTATTTCATGATGGCGGGGGGAAATCTCGCCTTCCCCCGTCGTCTCCCTCCTCAGACTCCTCCGTTCTCTTCCATCTTCCTCACAAAGCTTGTTCTTTCCCTTCAATTAGCAATTTTTCCCATTATGTTGTATTTTTCTTCCTATTTATTCTCTCTGTCTAACGTTCTGTTCTTCTTATTTGACAGATTTTGGCAAGTCAACAATTCATGCATGGCTCCACAACCTTTTTAACGCGGCGGCGTTTCATTTGATTTTACAGACGAATTGAGCAACATATCCAATGATTCATTGATTCTGGATATAATGCAAATTATCTTGAGGATCTTACATTATTATGCCCGGAAAACACATATAACAGCTTGAAAGAAAATAAGGGAGAAAAAACACAAAGAAAGGCTCAATGATTGGAAAGTTATAATTGAGTAAATTCAGCATCTGTTTGAACAGTCTTCTCCACTCAAGCGGTGCAGCAGAGAGCTAGTGTAAGATAATAAACATTAGGATCCGTTGAACTGGATTTATGAATATCTATGGATAATTTGAGTTTTCTAACAGACAAATGTTGTATCACCAATGTTTCTGCTGTTGCTTGTGTCCTATAAAAAAAACAGCAGAAGATGAGTCTGTGTTCTGGGGCACACATAGATAACAAGAGAGTTAGCATTGCAGCTTGATCCTTGCCCACGAAGGCTTTTGTATATCAGCAAGAGGACTTTAAAATCAATTTCAGAGGTCACAGGAAGCCAGAGCAGCAGCTGGACTGATGTGCTCTCCTACTAGTTGCTGCAGAGTGGTTTTTTTTTTGAGTGCATTAAAGTAGTCTGGCTGAAAAGAAATGCATGAAGCAATACTTCAGTGTATCTTGGGTTTATTGTCTTAATTATGCAATGTTTTAAGATGTACGATGTTTTTGTGGTGTTGTTAATGTGAGACCTGTAGCCTCAGATCATTAACCAGCATTTTCAGTTTTAAAAACACATGATCTGGACCTTTAAGCGCCGCTAGACATCTATTGCCTAGCAGGAAAACTTTTGGAAATAAATACAGTATATCTGCATATTTAGGAATTAGCCACTGGATCAGAAACATATAATTGCTCAAAGTATCAGTATTTTTTTTCTTAATACCTGTAGAGAAGGAATCTTTAATTAAAGTACTAAAGGAAATGCCGCACATGCACTCGGATGCTGTAATATCAGTTTGAGGATAAAGTGCTGCAATTAACTTTTCAGTGTGCCACTCTTCCCTCAACCCTCATCTCATCTACTTCAACCCAATTATCAATTTCTCTCAGCATTTTGTATAAATCCTTCAGAAACATGGAGAGACTGTGCAGAATGTGCAGCGTGAACGTTCATTTCACCTGAAAAAAAAAGTAAGTCAAACTCAATACCTTCTGAATACAAGTATCTTTTAACAGCCTAGTGGGTCGTTCCATTTGATCAACCCAGATAAAAAGGGTGTCTGCGTTCCTTCTTTAGGCATCATTGACTCTGGCTTTAATTTAAGCACAAAAGAAAAGAAAAGTTGCACTTGCTTGTTTGCTAGCCCATAACGTCCCGTGTTTGTGCAAAAATGTCAATTGTCTGCACGATTTATGCTGCTAGGAGGCATCTTCCTGCACAATGACAACGCATGAGTCAGTGGCGCCATGGCGTGGCGTGGGATCATAAAAAAAAAAAACGCTACTATCAATAGCGTACCTTCTGTCTTTCTCTAACTTGAGTTTCAGACAATCAGATGGTGTTTACCAGAAGCCGGATTATCTCTACACGTCTTCTCCTCCTCTCCGAAGAAAACAGACCCGCTGATTAAAGGTAAAAATAGCGGCTTCGCGTTAACAACCCGCGTGTCACCGAGGCACCTTGCTACCGCTGCTCAAGCCAGCTCAGCTTGTTCCTCTGATGACTTGAGATCCAGATTTCTATGAATGAAATCCTTCATCTGGGAATCGATAGGCAACCATGCTGTAGTTAGAACGTAGTTAGCTAAAATTAAGAATTTATAGAAATTCTCAAATTGTTTAACGCTTAGTTCCACCCACTCTTTTTACTGCTGGTCAAACCTCAAATAATATGCTCCTCCTTCCACTTCACAGGGTCCGCCTCCAAATGGGCTCCCTGTGCTCTGATTGGTTAGATTCAGGAGTAGAATTTCACTTCTATCATCTGTTCTTTATTTGACATTTCTCAAGTATATACATACATTTTGAGCCTGAATTAAATACCGAATAAGCTAGTAGACACTACTAGTGTAGAGGGCTACTCAACACCACAATCAGCCAAGTGGAACAACGTCCTCCATGGCTGTTTGTGGACATGTGTGAACAACCTGAGATCATCATAAAAAGTACAGGCTAATATGAAGTTAAAGTTTAAAATAAAATATAATCCACCACCATTTCTAAATGGTAGAAAGTTAGAAAGTCCCCTTTAATAAGCAAGTTGAAACAACTTTTGGTGACTTTTGTCGTTGTGACATTGCCTGGGCCTGTCGTTTGGATGCTTTATATCAGTAATGTCCTTGTTATTCTCCCTCATCGCATCTCTGTCCACTGGATCGGAACCCCCGGATTAAACGGTAGCACATTAGGGCTTTGTAAGGGTGCAATAACAACATAATGCCACAAGGATAAAATATAAGCCACAGGCCTTTCTGTGTAAGCCTCGATGTCTACACCGCGTAAGCCTCAAATCGTGCACCGTGTTTTACACCGGTGGCATCGATCAGACACTTTATTGCCGCACCGTCCAAAATTTAAAAGTGAATTATACGACTGAGTGTTCGCCCTGCCATAGCAAAAGACAAAGTGAGTGAGAAGAGAAAAAAAAAAAAAAAGAACGTGTGTTCCTCCCTTGAGCATCGATCAGAACGGAGGGAAAATGAGACGCCGGCTGTACTCTTGTGTGTCTGAGTGATTTTCTGGGCATATGAGTCTATTTTCTGGTTCGGAGCTGATATTGTTGCTTTAAAACGGATTTTTATTTTAGTTCAAATGCTCTTTGGCTCCATAAAGTCAGTCGGTTTCATCGTTAGCCATCGTGAAGCCAACCTGGTCTTGGGTTAAACGTAATAATAATGCCATAATGTGTTTATCCCTACAAGGAGATCCTTTCTTTTTATTTCGCAGGCCCTCTACCACGGGGAGGTGGAACGAACAGCAATTAAAGTGGCAGTGATTCAGCATCCCGCCCAAGGACACCTCAGCGTGACAGATGCTGGTTATGTCATGAGCGTGAACCTGCAGGAGCCCGCTTTACATCTCAGCTGTCGGCTTTTTAGCTGTGAGAAGAAGCGCGGCCGGTCAGATATTGATTAAACCGCCCTTGGCCCTGGAAATGAGCTCCGGACAAAGACGTCAGCTGTCTAATCAAAATTCCGAATGCAGGAGGCGTGTATTCCTAAACAGATTGTTGGTTCAAGCTATATTTGCAAGGTTGGCATAATAGATAAGGAGAATAAAAGCATTTCTTCCCTCTTTCCCCTCCCTTCGCTCTATCTTTTCCCGTCATCTCTCTCTTGATGCAGCGTAATTAGGTCCTCAAAAAGACAGCGTGAAACGATGTGTTTGACTGTTCGGCTTTTTTTTTTTTTTTTAAAGCAGCCAGCCAGCCACCTCTTTCATATGCCGGCGTTTCTTTTACTTAAGAAGCGTATGTCTCGGTGAGTGTTTCTGTACTCCAGCTCGTGTGTTGACGCTGAGTGGAAATGCCTCCCTTCCCCTGCAAGCAGGTGTTACATTTTGCTTCGGAGAATGACACTACGCGGTGACAGCGGTTTCCATTTCCAGCAGCACCCCCCCCTCATCTCGCCCTTACTATCTATCCCTCTTACGCGCTACGTATTAATTTCCTTCACTTTTCCTTCCCCCTGCAGCTCAGGGTCTCTACCAGTAAGCTACACGTTTTAGGAAAGCCATGTGCCTTAAATGCATGTATAATTCAATATATCTTAGGGGAGCACACTGGCAGGCTGTGATTACAAGAGGTGCATTAGCAAAGTGGCACAACGGCCGTCGTACTGGCTCCAACTATCATTTCATTTTAAATGTGTAAGACTCTATTATTAGTATTAGAGTAGGTGGAGAACTGAATGAACAGATGAACAATGAAAAATACATAGAGGGACAGCTATCATTTTGTATACGGTTGGGATATTCTGGGTCATTTTAACACAAAGATAAATCACCATTTAACATCATACATTACCGGAAAGCGTCCTCGCCTGCACTAAAGCTAATTGTAACAATGGGGGACTTGTGACATTTCAGAGTAGCTGCGGTGATTCTGGCAGAGGGAAACTTTCCTCTTGAAGGCCCCCCGGTGAGTACTAATCAAGCCCGCTCTCCAAATGTTCAAAGAGTTTCCGTTTTAGAGAGTCGCCAGCCTCTGTTAGCGCTCATTAGTTAATGGGATATCGGTGCAACATCATAACTTGTGAACCATCAGGCTCTAAAACATTTATCATGATTTAAATGGAATGATCCTCGGTCCATCTCCACTTGGCTCACGCTGAATGACAGGCCTTCAGTGCTCATACTGGTACTTTATGCAGTATATTCACTGTCCTTTCATTTCATTTTTTAATTCACTCAATTACACTATGGTTTAAAACTTAGAGGTTTAACCCTCTACCTCCTATTAAATAGATAAATGTTTGTTGCTCCCTCTCCAAAATGGTTTTCCTCACAGTTTCGCCTTATATCAGGCTTAAATTGTTCATGTGTTTTTTTAACTTTTCCATTTATATATACAGTGTGGCAAATAAAGTATTTAGTCAGCCACCAATTGTGCAAGTTCTCTCACTAAAAAAGATGAGAGAGGCCTGTAATTTTTATCATTCACATATCATATCAGCACACTTCAACGATGAGAGACAGAATTGGGAAAAACAATACAAAAGATCCCATTTTAGGATTTTTAATGAATTATTTGGTAAATTCCCTAGTAAAATAAGTATTTGGCCATAATGCACTGTAGTGTGTTTCATTGTCATGCTGAGCCATGTTTCAACTTCAATGGTCTTGTTGATGGAAGGAGGTTTTCATCAGCTTTATGTTTCAATCACATGTTTTTTGTGTTTCCAGTTCTCTAAGCGCTGATCTCTAGTATTCACGTGTGAATGCGACCACTGTCCCCTGTGGTCCAACGTGGATGATTAATGGGACCGGATGACCAGGTGATTTTTTTTACAGTAAGAAAAAATTGTTGTTGTTTGTTTTTCCTTTTTTTTGTCAGAGAGAAACATAGCGAGTAGCCCGAAGCAGCAGAAAATATTGGCACCATCCATCCAACAGTAACAAGAAATACTGCTCACCAACCACTATCCATATCCTACATGTTCACTCATTATCCATCTGTTACACACACACACACACACACACACACACACACACACACATGCACAAGGTTGAGGAAGTTACTCACTAAATCTAATTACATTACAACTAGCTACAGATTACTGAATGTCTCAAAATACTCCACCCGCTGTAATAACTTCAGTTCTACTGTATCTGGATGAGCGTAACTGGAATTTGAAATTAAAAGACTCTTCATTTTATTTTATATGGCTCCGCTATTATCATCAGTTGCTAGAATGATCAGCTGTTTCTTTTTAATCTTTTAAAGATGACATTATTAATTCATCTTTTTTTTTCACGACCAGCCTCTCCCTCATTTTCTCCTCTTTTCCCTCTGGGGAGCCATCAGTCTCATTTTCGCTTAGTGTCTCTCTGCTCGTTTCATCCGTTCTCCATCACTCTCGTCTCGTTGCCTCTCTAATCTCTGGCATCTGACCCCTTTTACAACTTTCTAACAACATAATGGACCGCCTTCGCAGACTTTTCTCTCTCTATCCGACTCGTATCACTTTTCTTCCTGGAGTCTTTTTCTCCACATCTTTTTTTTTTCTTTTTCCTCTCTCGATGCGATCGGTTAATGGATGGATCGCTGTGATGCCATGTGCCAGTGAGGGTCACCACGGTCTTTTCTGAGTGTCCCCAATAATGAGCATCAGCCCTGCCCTGACCTGTAAACGTATAAACAAGTATCCAATAAAGCCTCTACATGTGATGTAAGACCTCAGCTTCAACTTATAAAACATTCATGCCTCTTCTATTGCTCGGTGGCCTGTGTCTCACTTACACCTCTCACAGCAGAGGCAGCTCGGACCCTCTGTTGCCTGCAGGCTGTCCTTGAATTTTTTTAAGCCTGGAATCAACAGTGAGCGGGAAGCATTCAACAGGAATGGCAGCTATCCCCCCGACAGGTGTACGCCATTCTTTTCCCGTCATTCTTCCCGGGAGACTGGCACGCTTTTTTTCGGAGCGGTAATGATAATACCTTTCGCTTAATTAAGTCGCACATCTTGTCCGTCGTGATGTTCTGTAACCGAAACTCTCAACCGCGTCTGCATGACTGAGCGGTTTGTTACTACACGGGATTGTAATAAAGGGATCACTTGTTGTCAAAAACACATTTTTATCTCAACATATCCTCACATGATCAGTTACCTACTGTATATCAGTTTGCTGAAAAGCGTTGCAGAGATAGTTGTGATGGTAAAGGATCATGTTTTATATGCTTCATCTAATCAGGTTGGGTTGGGTTAGGTCTTACAATCTAAGACTATGTACAGACTGCTGCCTTAAGTGTATCTGATCTGTTAGTGACATTCTGAAAGACACAGAGCAGGTCACTTGGATATGTGGTTGTAAAACCGATGCATATGTAAACTTTATCATACAACTTCCCCCTGAAACAGCCAGGCCACGTTCATCTGACTTACACATCATCCAAAAGTGATGAAGTAAGTGGAAGGAAGGCCAAAAAGGCCATGACCAAAACCCTTTCTCTTTTCTTCCTTAATCTCCTCCTTAAAACAAATATGCTGTGCGTGTGCTATATCCAGTAGGACAGTAACTTTAAACTCACCAGATGCTCACTGCAAGTGCCATGAGCACGCTCGCTATGTGTGACGACGCATACGAGCTGTATTACCTTTAAAAGTGTCTCTCTATGCGTCAGACAAACAGCGTTGCGTGCGAGTATAACACGTGTATTACTGCCATGCTTCATTTCGGCAGGTATGGGCCCTACAAGAGTTCATGAACAGGCAACCCGGAGCCTCCTGTGACCACTTGAATTTCACAATCCACGGGTCTGGCACTGATTTCCCCCGAGGAGCCTGCAGCCAGACATCTCGAGTGTTTGGGCACCGAACGTGTTGTCTTTTTTTTTTTTTTTTTTTTGTTTTGGCCCTGACGCTTGCGAGGAGTGCTGGACTGTCAGGAACAATCGGGGATAATATCTATCAAATATTATAGATACAGACAACAATCAGTGCGGGAAAACAACAGTACCGGCGCGGACAGATGAAAGGAGAGTTTAAGACAAACAAGAGAAACTCTGGGTGAATCTGTGCAGACGTTTGGCGCGATGATGGGATTGAATGATAACTGGATATATCAAAAGCCCGGGAAAGACTGTTGGCTCTGAAAGGCAGACAGACTGAAAAGCGTCTGATCAATACAACCTTATCATGGTGTTAAATCCTCTGACGTCCTGGCAGGCCTCTCCACTAAGGCCTCTTTATCTCCAGAGTCCATCATGCTCTCTTTTTTTTACTTTATCTGTTTTATTCGTTTTAACCGGGCAGCTACATGGTGCGGATATCTTTTTTTTTTTTTCTTTATGGAGAGGTGAAGCTGAAAGAGGAAACAGATGTCACGGGCTCTGTGGGGGATTTGGTCTGAGGCCAAGGATAATTATCAATTTAGGCACCAAGGCGGGGTTTTCATATTTATTACAGCATCCTTTTGGTGTCGCGAATCGCTCTCTTTGAAGCATTCTCCCTGTGCAGGTGGATGTGAGCGTGCATGCATTATGAGCATTTAACATCTCATCCCTGTGAACTCAAACAAAACACCATGTGAACTTGCCTGTTTTTCCTCTCTTTACGCCCCCTCCCCCCCACTCCGAGCGTCTACTACTTCATGTCTGGAGCATCGTCTGTAAATAGCATCATCGCAGTCGTCCCATTTCACCTAAAATATTCCCATGAGGGAGAATTCACAGACATAGGACGCGATGTGCAGGGAAAAAAAAAAAAAGCATGGTTGGTGAACCAGAAGGAATAGCGGATTCCCTGAGGGGGAAGTGACTTTCTCCAGCATAACCTACTGTAACTTCCCTACATGTTGATGCTCCCACATTCTCTGCATCTCTGGTTAATTTGTTAGCCTCTCCTGCCTTTATTTTTAAATTTCATTTTGCTGCCTTCTGATCCTGCTTCCTCGCCAGAACCATCCGCCTGCGTTGCCCATTTGGCAAAAAGCGGAGACATCGTTGTCCTGCCCATGCAGGGGCTCTGTTCTATGCCACTTGTGATGAGATGACAGACAAATCGGAACAAAATGGGGGGAAAAAGCTAAATTGGACCTAAAGTCTATTTCATGCACATGGTTTATTGCTGTGGTAAGGATGTGTACGTGTGTGTGTGAGAGAGAGTTTTATGTTGCCTATCTGGGCAGTTTCCTCCACAACTCGGTGTTAAACGTTATTTCTGAAATCATCGGGGTGTGTAGACTGTGTGCCAATCGGATGGCGTTAATGTCAGCGAGGACAACGACAAAGCCGGCCCGCTGGTTACCGACCATCAAAAGGTGGCGGCAGCCGAGAAGGCCTCAGCTTTGAAATAGAGTTGGAACAGGAGCAGTTTGAAGATCGGACAGCATCCCAGGGGCCTCATTAGGGACTTAGCATGTAGATGGAGGACGAATGCATAGATGCAACAAAAAAAAATCACACATTTATGCACATGTATCATGTATAGTCACACACATACGCATGCAATCTCATTCTTGCCCACACATGCATTTATACATGCAGACGCATAGCAGGGGGTATGAGAAACCCTCCGAGCACGACAGAGTGTAAAAGTAATTGGCAGTAAAGTGATATGTCAGGATAGCTGTGTACACCGAGCGTCATACAAATCACAGAAATTAGTTTAGACAGACGAAAAGGAGAAAAAAGAAATGATAGCGTTCCATGAAATTTCCTTACTGTTAATTGAAACCTCATTGTTTAGGATGATGCTATTTTGTGGATTTAATTTCATGTGTGTTTGTGTGTGTGTGTGTTCGTGGATGTGTGTGTGTGTGTGTGTGTGTGTCCCGGGTCATTAGCTACAACAGCTTTAGCTCCTTGTGACTTCTAGAGCGTCTCCAGAGTTGATCTCATGCTAAGTGTCATTAAGCCACTCATCTTTTCATGCAGCTGGCGAGGAAACGTGCACATCTCAACTGTTTGTGTGTGTGTGTGTGTGTGTGTGTGTGTGTGTGTGTGGAGCGTGGGTGTCGGTGCATGTTCCCGAGCAGTGTCCGTGTGTGTGTGTGTGTGTGTGTGTGTGTGTGTACTGGGAGCAGGCTGTGTTCCGACACCCTACATTTAGTCCCTCTCCTCTACATCTCACTGACAGAGCTCCATATGGCGTCTCTCAGTTCTCTACTTCATACACCCGACGCAGCGTGTGATTTATGCTGTTTTAGTAGGTAGGCTACCAGCCACGCACACACACACACACACACACACACACACACACACACACACACACACACACACAGGAATGACAACTCATTCATTTATTATTCATTTATTCAGTGAAAGAAAACTATATGTCCCCCCCCCCAGATGTATTTATTTTCCAATAGGGAAGTGTGGGCATGGCATTTCAACAAAGAAAAACTGTTGATATGTTTCACAGCTGGGGAGGAAGTCAGGGACATAAGCAAAAAATGTCTTTTTTATAAACAGTGAAAAATCACTTTTAAATACACGGCGTGGAGTTCTTTCTGCTGAGGTACAGCACCATTCTCTCACTACATCAAAGTTTTAATCCAACCCACATCATCATCTGCTCTGCCTTGCAGATAATCCCTATCAATCGTCAGTTTTAGCAAGAGCAGCTAAACTGAAATAAAGTGTAATTCTATTGAATACACTCTAAATGAAATATACTTAAATATGTATTTCCTCATTCTACACAAATTCACCCAGGGGACCTGAACATGTAAAAATGGAATATATGGCACTTTCAAGTTAATGTGTTTGTCCACATTGTATTATGTGCAACAATAATCCTAATATTAAATTTAACACTGAATCAGATTATTGTGTCAGTAATTAGAATGTTATTTATGACAAATCAACATCAAGTAGGACACAATCTTTCACTTGCAAGGCGCTGCATATATGTGTCATCATTACTGCGTTTCACTCAACCTTTCATCAGTCACTAGCTCAATTTCAAGTACATTTACTGGTCATCTTAAACCATATAGCCCTAAGAATACATATATGGTAGGATGGGATATCATTCTAATGAAAAGAATTGTAATTATAATAAAAACTATGAATTTCATTATATATAACTGTACATATGTGATGCACATCCTCACAAGAGTGTAAAAAGACACTTGTGTTTTTACTGATTATTAATCATCCCAGTAGATGTTCCATAGTCATCAGTTTGCATCAAAGAGGAAATTGAAGCGTGCTGCTCAGAAAATGCCGTGTGAACGTTGATCACAGCAGACAGGGGTTTGTGATTTCACGTGCCAGATGTCAGCTCCCTTTAGCAACACTTGTGACTCAGCAGGACAACGCGGGGAATCGGAAATCTCTCTGAATCACTCTCTGGAGCTATGAGAGATCCCCCTCAAAGATATCTCTCTTCTCGTTAGCTATTTATAATATGTGGCGTCCTTCGTGGCGGTAACAAGGGGGAGAGCGTGCCTCGGCAGTTTTTTAGCTCCAAACCTGAGTTGCATCTGCATCTTAGGCTGGTTTTAGATGTTTAAATCCTGTCCTAAAAGTCACATATTCATGGAAATTGCCATTTCTTTTGCATTATGCGACTACCTATGGCTTATTTTGTACTTGTACTTTTGAGAGATTTATGAAGCCACAACTATGCAGTCACTGTTTAACCCCTACACCTTCACAGCGATTCATATCAGCCAATCAGGATAGAGGCCCATCCATAATAATGAGACAGACACAGATCCTGGGAGAGAAGCTCGAGAGAGAGAGGAGATAAAAGTAAAGCGTTAATGAGATGACTTCAGGTATGTTTGTTGCTACCTTTAAAACACATCTTTATTGCTCGGCTTTTAAGTCAATACCATAATTGCCTTTCCTTTTTTCTTAGGGTCGTATTGCTTTTATTTTATTAACACAATAAAAACACAGAGAGAGAGAGAGTGGTTTATTTGATGACGTCGGCCCTTGTGTTTCATTGTGTTGTGTTATGGTTCGTGCTATTTTGATTCCACTTTACAGCCCTTTGATTGTCTTTGTTTTTTTGTTTTTTTTTAAATATGCCTTATTAATATATATGACTTGGCCGGAATTTGACTCGGAGGGCTTTCATTGGACCCGATCCCAAACACGGCTCTCCCTCCAACCCCTCCAGCCATCCAGCTGTCCATGTGAGATATACCACATCCCTAATCTTCTAATTAGTAGACGTAGTCCTGGCCATTACCTGAGCGATCGCAGGGTGGAATCGATAAGAGGCACAAAGCGATGCGTCCTGACCATTCTCTCTCTCTCTCTCGTTCTCTCTTTTTCCTCCGGCCTATTTCTCACTCCGTCTGTTCTTTTGCTCTCTCTATCCCCCGTCTCAGTAAAACTGAAGGAGCCCCCCTGTCCGCCTGCGCGGGTATCCCCGACATCCATTCATGCTGCGTTGGCGTACGAAGCTGTTGGATGAGCGGTTAAGAAAGCTGCAAGCAGCGGTACCAGAGGGCCAAGCGGTCATCCCATTCCAGCAGTGAAATATACATGCCTCTACATCATTTATTTTCTTGTTTTATGTGTTATTTAACAGGGACGGTACACATTAACAAATATCGCTGTAAGTGCATCAGATTTGGGCTGACAAGCTATTTCTCATCTGTTCCCGGACAGATGCCGGACTCACCCCGAAAAGCCAAGATTGATATCACAAGTTATCGAGATCAATTATAAGCACGCGGGAACAAACAAGAAAAAGTGATGATTTTCTCCACGCTTGGCGGCTGTGTGAAAGTAATAATTTGTCTTTATTACCACTCGGTTGTTCTTTCCTTCATCTCCTTCCCATATTTCATGCCTCACTCCGTGAGGTAGAGCGGGCAAGGTTTGCAAAAATTGTTGCTCCATGCTCCATGAGCTTAGGGGCTAATCAATGGAAACCTGGTTCTCAATCAATGCCGTTAATTTACCCCCACCAACCCCCACCAGCCTCCAATGATGCATTATTCAATGTGTGTCACGCCATGACATAGTGCGGCCTGTTTGATGAACAGTACTTTAATGGACTTTGATGACAGATGTAAATAGAGTGACTATAATGCTGGAGAAATGGAGAGAAAAGAAGACTGGGAGAAAGAAAGAGAGAGAGAGAGAGAGAGAGAGAGAGAGAGAGAGAGAGAGAGGGGTCAGGCCCATCCCACCAAATGATTCTATTCAATTGTGAGCTGCCAAATATGGAGGGAGAAAGAGAAACGGATGGAAAAGAAGGGAGCCAACGAGAGAGAGAGAGAGAAAGAAATGAAAATGCCTGTGCCCGTTCCATCCGTCATCATGCTGCCCTCTCAAGCAAATGAGCGTCATCACCATCAGCCTCATCGAACGCTTTAGCGGCGTTCATTTAAAGGCAGATAAAAACAATCGGAGCGGCACCTCGCCGTGGATTAACGTTTAACTGTCTCCACCGCGCAACGCGGCACTCTGCACACAACATTTGAATAGAGGCACCTTCATTCCCGGGCCATGTGAATAGAAGCCACTTCTTGGACCATTGTCACGTCTGAGCTGCTCGATTAGGTGCATGCATACAGAGCAGAAATGAATAAATTCCCCCGGAGAGAATTATGCGGGATTGGAAATCGTATTTGAAGCATTCTGCAGCGAGCGGTGCCACCGGCTTATTCTCCTGAGAGATGGTGACAATCGGGTGATTTTTTTTTTTTTAGCACAGGGGCAAAAACTTCATAAAGCTCTGTCATGGTCTAGCAAATACCAGTAAACAAAACCAAACCAACAGGAAAAAAAATATGATGGATGTTCTCTTCCAAGAGAGAAAAAGAACATGATTAGAGGAGGAGATATTCATAAAGCCTGAGTCAAGATTGCTCAGCGTCAACCTATTGGACGTTTTGTGATAGATAACTTTTGGAAAAAACACATAGAGCGGCTTTGTTTCAATGAAATGCTGGGAATTGTCATTTAAGTTTGAGAAATAGAAACAGAAGGTGCATAAGCTTGAAGAAATAGAATTTTGAGTTTTTGGGGAAACAGCTCAGGGTTAAAAAAAAAAATGCAAAACTACAGTTTATGCTTCCTGCCATGGTCTTTCACCATCCTGTCTGCTTTCCTGTGTTTCAGGGATTTGATCTTTTTTTTTTTCTTCTTCTTCTTCCAGTTCCAATTTCCAGCTTTATCTTTATATGGCTTTACCTTGGCTGTGTCCGAAATCACCGTTCACTGCTCCCTACAGGAATTTATACGCGGAGGAGTTAAAGTGAGCTAATGAACAGCAAAATTAAAACAGCCTCTCAGACACTGTGGGCTCATTTTCTTGATGCATTGTTCTGCACAATCCTACTTGGTAATTGACCATTAGCTACACGTTTCTTTTACGTAATACATGTGGGATGCATCAAGTTCACTATAAAACATATATTATGTACTTATATGCTATACAATAATTAGTTGATTGCCTGTTGTGTTTACCCGTGTCTTTTTTCACTTATCTGTGTTTAAGCTACTAATTAGTTCTCTGTGTACTTAGGTCCGGTTTTCAGTTCAGTGTTTGTTGAATCGGCTGCTGCCTCCTGCTTGTTCATCTGCCTGCCTGCTCCTACATGTTTGGCTAGCGAAATACCCTCTGTTGCTTCGGTCTGCTGGCATTATCGTCTCCTTTTTGCATTTCGGTCCACCTACTCCGTTATATTTCAAAGTACTACACTTTGAGTGGGCGTAGCCGGACCCAAAGTCATGGTCCCAGGTATCATTTCACCTTTACCACGGATGATGGTTAGGTTGTTTTAAATTAAGTAAACCTACATAATGACAAAAATTGTAGCTACAAATGGAATCAGATCCAGGATCGGAACTCGCATGCAGTGCAACATTGGTGTAAGAAAGGTAGATCTTTTATTTGCAACTGGCTGCTGGAACCTGATCTTTTAACTAGTAATTAGGGCATTTTCAGAATTTTAACCTGGTAATCCATGAACATTCCTGAAAAGCTCTCCCTGTTCTTCAGACTAATTAAAACACAGCATACAGGACGGCCTTGGAGGGCCCCTCAGGTAGCCTCGCCTTGTGCTCGTCTTTGTCAAAGAATGCCTGGCAGAGCAGAAGATATTTACATATTGAGCAGGCAGACAGATATCTTTATGCTGATACGGAGCCAGTCCTCCTGTATTAAGTGGTTTGGACAGGGGGTTAATCACAGTGGCTGGATCGGCGCAGACTCATTCTGTAGCACTTAAAAAGAGCCCTTACTGCATTTTCACAGCAATGTTATTTTGACCGAGGTACCTGCGCGGGGGGGGGGGGGGATTTTAAAGGGATGTTTCATTTGCATTGTGTTAAGATCATGCTGACAGAATGTGATGTTCACTCATTTAAGCTTTTATTTAAAAAGCTCGAAACGTACAACAGTGGATAAATAGTGAACACACATACACACACACACACACACACACACACACACACACACACACATATATATATATATATTCCTATTAATTTTTTTTGCTAAAAATTAGCAATAATATATTGTAACTGTGTAATATAATGTTAATAAATAGGTAAGATTAAAAGATAGGTGTCCTTTCTTCTGTTGGGGTCCTGTTGTGGTGTTAGGTTGCCAGATTTAAAAGTAATACTTGCGCTTTCTGCCAGGGCCGTAGCATCAAATTCTGGGCCCTGTACACTCTTAAGGTAAGGGGGGCCCAATCGAAGCATGAGCAAAAAAAAAAAAAAAACTGAAATTAATCCAATCAGATCACATTATATTGACGAATGGTTGTTCCATTCACCACCCGTGTTCCAAAATATCATAATTTGTGGATTTGTGGCGCGTGTCCAATACTTTATTGGTAATAGCATCAGTGGAATGATTCCAGAAAGCCAATCCGCACGCACAAGTATTAGAGAAAGGGCTTCGGGTGTCACAATGTAGAACAGGGGAACAGGCGAGGACTGTCGTCTACGCGCGGCGTGGCCGCCCAGGCTGATGGATGGAACGGCTTACAGAGGACACGAGCACGCTGACGTTGATGGACAGCCTGATATTGCCTCCCTAATCTAGCCTCCACTCAGTCTCACACACACACACACACATTTCGCTGTGGCGCTCGCACTCCTCCTTTCTCTCTTGTGTTTCCCAGCTCTGCTCTGACTAATACGTTTTTTTTCTTGTTTGTTTTCTTTATGTGTGTGTGTGCACATCTCTGATCTCTTCCATCCCTCTTTTCTCTCACTCACCTCTGTCACGTCTTCACTTACTTCACTACTACTGCTACGGGAGCTTATGTTGCCTCACTCCTTTGTTTTCACAACCCCATGCTGCTGTAACGTCTACCTTCAGCTCTGCCGCCGTGGCTCCTTCTGTCCTTGTTTGCACACGGCAAAAAGCTCCTGAACGTGCAGATTCCTATATGATCACACGGATCAAACAACCGCTACCTTGCACGAAAGAGACGAGGGGAATGCAGTCAACAGCAAACTGAAAATTAATCATTATTCACACTGACACAGACACATAAAGTATCACATTTTTCATTGATTTGCAATACAGTAACAACACGTGTCTATATTAATCATGACTTGTTTGCTTTTCTGCCACAATTTGCATTCCAATTCCTATTGGAAACATTCCGATTGATTTAAAAAAATTTTGCCCCATTGCAAATTCTATCTAGGATAAATGGACACAATATGTGATATATGATCTCATAGAGAGGTTATGTATATTTATACAAATTTTAAGAATATTTCATGATTTTCTTAGACATGTAAAATTAACACTTAGTGAACACAGCAGAGGACTTATCTGCTGAGGGGCCGTTTTTTTTTTTTCTCAATGTGCCGATCGCTCGTTTTTGATTGTTCCAGGTATAAGTCAGGCCTCCGGATCAGTTCTGCGCCTCCTCACGTGCATCACTCTAACCAATTACCCCTTACTTGCGAGGTGGTAACATGTCAGGTAACTTTGGTTTGCTGATGATATAACATCGTTTCATGCAGATTTGAGCAAACTCGATCCTTGATAGAAATCAATGGTCCATTTCAGCTGGTGAAATAAATCTTTTTGACAAATAGTTGCCAAAAGAAAATGCTAATCGCTGCGTATTCATCTACCAATCCATAAGCAAGAAGAGAATACCACAGGAATACAAAAAAACGCCTGTACATTAAATTGTCGTATGTGTGTACAGCAGCTCCTGGCGTGTCTTCGCCGCTTCCCATCTGTTTCCTTTATTAATTACTGCAGGTGTTTTCCTCTGTTTGTACGCAACACTGTGTTGTCAGCTGCTGCTTTTTTTTTTTCTTTAGGCATCTCTTTGTTCACATGCCAGCGTTTCTACCCATCCGGCAGAAGAACCTCATTATTTCCTATCGTGATGTTTTTCCCCAGCATTTGCATTTATGAGGTAGCTTTCCAGTCACGGTAGTAATAGTATGGATATATTGAGAATGTGCATAAAACAGGAGGACACAGGAAACTTTATCATGGCGTATAACCACCAGGTGAGTGGAAGGACTGCTTTCGTGGAATGGTTCCCATCATAGAACAAACACGGTCACACATGCACAGTGTCAGCAGTGCACTTGAGTCTGAACTGAATCTAAGTTGAGCTCGAAGGTCTGCTGGCTGAATGTGGCCTTTGTCTGTCTCAGCAGTGAAAAAAGCTTTATCTGCTGTGGGACTTCCTGTCTGTTGCCTGTCTACAGATTAACCTGCATGCACTCAAATGTACTGTCACTTGTCTCTCCTCATGCCTGGAAAGCAAAGAAATTCTGTTATGAAAAAGAATTATGTAAAAGAGAGAGAAAAGAGAATGAATAAACATAACACCATCACATATCTGTCACCCGCCCACCTATTATAATAAAATATATCTGTCCTGATCTTTTACTACAGGGACATTTCTTTTTTTCTTTCCATGCTGACGCTTTTGTGTTTGCATTTTTGTCCTCCTTTTTTTTTTTTTTTTTTTTTTTTACCTGTGACCTCATTCACTCCGTGACCTGGTTGTCACAGAAAATAGAAAATTCCGCCCGGCGTCACGCTCTCGTTCAACCTCCAGGGTTGATTACAACAATCAGCGGAGAGAGAGAGAGATGGAGGGAGGGGAGAGGCAGCGTGTGTCCGTGTGTATGCGTCGGCAAGGGGAGGGGGGTTTACGCGGTTCGGGCGAAGCAGAACAGACAATCAGAGAGGACCCTCGAACACACTCCAGTCCACACTTGTACTCATCTGAAGAACATGTGGCACGAATATCAAAGGGAACACAGGGGAGACAAAAGAACGATAAGAACACATTACGTCCCATCTGGCCCACAGGTTTTGTTTTTCTTTACTTTCCGCGCCGCTTCTTCTAAGGTGGTTCTGGTTTGACGTTAACATGCTCCGGCGCTCTCTGTTGACAGAGCATTGATTAACAGTGATGCATTACTCTAACAATCCAAAAACAGCTTGAACACGGAACGCGGGTCGGGTAAAACCCGGCGGGAATTAAATGGCATCCAGTATTGGCAGGCTGTGGTTGCGATCTGTTGTAGTGTAGTCTGGCGTGTGTGTTATTTTAGTAGAAGGCATGAATAAATTAATGACCGGTGTAAGTCATATCCACCTCTCACTTCTTCCGGTTAACACAGCTGCATATTAATTTGAATATTACACAACGCTTTTTTTTGTTTTCCTAAAGGCTATCCTTAAATATCTTTCCCAGCTACAAGGACATGTACCAGCAGACTCAATTGCACCAATTTGATGAAACGACTTTGCGAGGCGTGATGATGCAACCTAAGTTTCTGAAGGTAAGATTAGTTACATGCGTCTGTTAGCCGTAGCCTGTCAGGAAGCAGTACCAGAATCAGAATGACTGGATAATGATCCCGGGGAGAAAGAGATTGATCCAGTCTTCCATCACTGTAATGAGAGACTAAGACACCCAAAACACTGATTGGGCTCCCTGATGAACTGCCGGCAAATGTTGGACGATTTCTCTTAGTGACTATTACAGAGATTTTTAAGGTCTCAGCAGAGACTTTGAGAATGGAGGGCCCGTCATATTAAACGACAAGCCCATCATTTCTGTCAGAAAGAAATAAAACAGGCTGGAGATTAACTCTTTCCTTCGCTCGCTGATATAACAACCCGAGAATATTCGGTTCTATGAATCTGTAAAGACAAAAGCTGAGAAAACTGCATTTTATTTTGTTAAAACCTGGTATTTTTTCGCAAAAGTTTAATGTTAAAATTTAAGCGCTCATTTGCTTCCATATAACAAATTCAAATGTTGGTTTTGTAAAAGAGTGGCTCACTTATACTTGATAGGTGGGGAATGGATGGTGAATCTGCACGGCTTGTGCAGCTGGGTGCATTTTAAAGTGCATTTTCCTGTGTGTTTCGTGGTGCTCTCTGGGCATTATGTTATAGCAATAACCACCTAAAATGCTGCCTTATCTATTTCCTGTGGTGACCAAATATTGTCAGATGATCCATTACTGCACCCCTGCACTGAACAGTGAAAACTCCAAAAGATAGAATACCCTGTCTTTGGCGGAGAATGGTTAAGTTAATAACTCAGCAGTAGTCATAGGTACTAAATATCATTACCCAACACAGCTGTTCTGCTAATATGAAATTAAAAAGTAAAAATGTAAAAATTAGATATATACAGTATATATATATATATATATTTTTAATAAACTGCAGAAGCCCTCTCCCACATGTAACTAACAACAACTTGTTGGCCGTAGCATGTAGTAATTAAAATATGATATCCTCACTGGCAGGTAGGGAGATTCACAGCAAAGGTCACCTTTAGTGACAAGTCACGATTTTAGAACCATTGCACAATCTCAGGCAGTGATCTGACTCGTAGGGAGTTAGTAGACCACATAATATAGTCAGGACCCTGACCCTTCAAGGCTTTTAAAACGTGCACTCTAATCTTAAAATCTACTCTAAAGCGCACAGGTAGCCAGTGAAGGGCAGCAAGGAGTTGAGTAATATGACCATTTCTCTTAGTGCCTGTTAAAATTCTGGCAGCAGCAGCAATTTGTGTCATCTACCGTCTTTGGATAATTTGATTAGTGATGTCAAAATGAGTCTAGAAGTGATAAAGGCACGGAGGACCTTCTCTAAATATGCAGTAAAAAGGAGTGACCAGATCTTTAGCTGTTTCAGCTGGGCAAAGCATGACTGCATTACTCTGGCCACCCGAACATCAAGGATAATTCAGTTAAGGATGACACTAAGGTCGTGTGCTTCTTTTCCAACATGATTCAATAAAGCATCCGGACTACACGAGAAATTGTTAACGCTGCTGGTGCTGGGGGTCGGAGGGGGTAATTCTAATCGCTTCTGATTTACAGTCATTCAACTGCAGAAGATTTCAGGATATCTAATCTGTTTTTTCAGCAAAACAGAATAATGAATGCACATTTGCTTTGGCATGACATATAATTGTATATCATCTGCATACCAGTGAAAATGCACATTCTGTGTACACATAATTTGTCCAAAGGATACAATTTAATGTACATGGTGAATAAGAGCGGGCCCAGAATAGACCCCTGGGGGACGCCACATGAGAGAGGAGCACAGGATGAAAAGAACTCTCAAAGCATCACAGTTCTATTTTACAGATTAGAGACAAACCACTCAAAAG
Source organism: Eupleurogrammus muticus (assembly GCA_036785175.1). NCBI lineage: Eukaryota > Metazoa > Chordata > Actinopteri > Scombriformes > Trichiuridae > Eupleurogrammus > Eupleurogrammus muticus. The sequence goes on along the minus strand of JAYKQN010000007.1, from coordinate 12,153,344 downwards.
CAACATCGGTGATGCCAACATGAGAATTAAAATGTAATACATGATTAGACTAGAAGCTAGACTAATACTTTTCAAAGAGTTTTAAAGGGTGGACAACTTTTTCTAAAGTCTGTGATAAAAATGGTTAGTTGGAGATAGATCTAAATTTCCTTAAAATAAAGGTTTCTTTATACAAAGGTTAAAGAAGGACAATGGACAATTAATACTGGCTAAGATGTCTAGACCATCTGTCTGAAAAACATCCTTTAAAAACCCAAATGGGAATGCAGTCTGAACAGCAAGATGATTTTGAAAGTGCAACAGAAAAAAAAAAATCCTCATGCTATTGTGTGCCTCCTTTGGTCTCGACTATATGTTCCATTAACTTTATTTATTATTCTGCTGGGTTTATTTGCAATGCAAATTGTCACTTCAATTTCAATTCAACCTGAAAGACATGTCCAAAGTGCTCACATCAGTGACACAGGCCGGTGCGTGTGGCAACTTTCTATTATAACACTCATAATGACTGCCAACAAAAGTAAGTGGCATTCATCTCCTTCGCTGGTATCACCCTCTACATACATATACATCGCTATAGATGCTACATCACCGCTGCCTTAGCTACCTTTGAACTAGCCAGATGTTTATGGGCCTCATTTGCATAAGTGCTTTGCAATGCACCCTCGTAACATACATAATTGATGCTTGAAGCCCAAATAACTGCAGCTTCCCAGTGGAAGTAAATAGAAGTATAATACCTGTATAATGTATTAGTGCATCATTTATATTTATGTGACACAAAGCAAAGCCTGTGTAGCTGATTGGGTTGATTGCTTTTGACAAACACATTGCATGTTGTGCTCCATGAATACCTTGATATATGACGTGCATTTTTGTCTCATTTTCAGCTCTAAGTAAAATAAATCTTGCAGTCATGTTTTAATCCAAACATGCTAATATATAAGGTTCTTCCACTTCTTCATTTATACTTGTCATTCTGTTTACAACACTATATATTGTTTATATTACCCCACTTCAGACTGCATAGTATTGATAATGACTTCAGATTTATGTACATGTTCCTCACACTTCCCCATTTATAACCTTGCATTGTGCAGCACAGCTTTTAATTCCATTTACATTTTGTCCATTCAGGCTACAATTAAGAATGACATTCGAAACTGTTGCATATTAAACAAAATATTTCTCCTTTTTCTCAGACAAGCATCTAACACCTACCACCAATGTTACAAAGTTGCCAGAACTTCTCTTTAAACTATTATGAGTATTTTTTTTCTTTAAACCATGTTTTCTTTGACTATATACTTTTTGTGAATTCAGTCATATATATATTTATATATAAAGATTGAAGAGGCTGTTAAGATCACAAAAATTGCTTGTATAAACGTAATAGAAACCAATCCAAAAACATTGAAAGAAATCCAATTACATATAAGAGCTATTCACAAAAATTGAATGCATAAGTAACACGCTGACAAAAAAAGCGCATTGAGCCTCCCTCTTCTCTCCTTATCTTAACCTTCATTCCTCACACTACTCAATCTCCTCATCCCGTCTTCTAGTACTTCCCTATTCCCGCTCCCCTCCATCACTCTATGTAAGTCCATGCATCACCTGTTTCTGATTCCCCGGCACTGCGACCTATTATTTATTCAGACGGAACCCTATAAATCATGTCACCGTGAGCGGCGCGTGTTACCTACCGAACGGGGGAGAATTATGAAATATAAATGCGTGTGTGTGTTCGGGGCGAATTTGCTACCTCCACAACATTGTGACACCAGGGCTTTTAGCGTCAGTGTTGAGCTAACCTCTTCCTCTAGAGAAATACATGGATGTTGAAAAGGCCCGATATGAAAGATTAATGGTTTGCACTGAACATATATCAAGGTAGGCTAGTGCAAAGCACATGCTAATTATTACTTACACCTATTACTGTATTATAATACAGTAATAGGTGTATAGCTGTATTGCAAAGCATATAAACATTTGATATACTTAAACTACTACTTTTTCAGCCAAAAAAAAAGCTGAGAAAAAAAGGTTCTACTATTATATTAGTTTTTTTAATATATAATAATATTATATTGACTCACTTACTTCAAACTTAACTGGAAATGACACAATGCTTTAACATGTATCAATTCAGTGGCTTTGAGTTGTAAAATTGCAACGCACTGACTGCTGTGTTAATCTTAAAACCCCATATCAAGCAATTTTGATGACTGTCTCTTCAATAACAAAGCCTTACTATACAACAAGGCCCATGACAGACAACTATGGCAAGCCGTTTTAGCATTTAAACGTCAGCCTAGATATGTGTTGCAGATAGCTGTAATTCAGTTTTGCCTATAGTCAAAAAGAACATTTGACATATCCGCAACTAAAATCCTCCTATCCACAATTGTCATTTCAGATAACCACATCTACAATCTTCCCAGAAAAATGGATGTCAATTTTGCCATTCATGTGTATGTTTTTTTTGGTGTCAAAATGAAGTTATAGTTTTCTCAATCTGAAGTTATGATTAGTCAAAATGTGAATGTAGATATCGCTTCTCGAGTTGTGGATATCTCATTGCATTAACTTTGATTAGAGATGTCTGTAATGGGAGATATCTGTAACTTTCATTTTGCCTAGTCAGAATGTAATTATAGATAGTTCTCTGTAGTTCTAGTTTTTACTGAGTGAAATGACATGGCTGACACTCTCACTGCAGCCACACAGCAAAGTTAGAAGCGTCATGTGTGACGTTTGATATATCTTAAACTCTTTTTATGCATAGACAAAAGTGTTAAGATGTGCGAAAATTTGTCTTTCAGTGACATCATTGCACATCACAATCTGTGATTCGGCTAACTCAATTACAAATATCTATATGTTGTTTCGACTAGTCGCAATTATGTTACAGATATCTATCTATATTCAAGATGTAATCATGACTGGTCATTTTGATAGTAAAATGTGGCCTCTAAATGTTAAATAGTCTTGCCGTAGACAACACAGACAAAATGCTGCAAGCAACAATCCTTAAATAAACAGGATTCTCTTCATGCTATGTAACATAGTCTGTAATATTCAGTGAGACACTGCAGACAATTAGCTACAGACTTACTTCCAAGTAGACTTAAAACCACCTCAAACTGTCCTTGTAACAAAATGAATACACTTGCACTATTATCTAAAGCATTCAGCCATATAGCAGGTTTCACCCAAAATTTGAAAGTGCAATAAAGATGTCGAACTGTTAAACAAGTGAAAGTTGATGACAGCGCGGCGCCATCTCTGTTTGGTGTATGCACTCTTTTTTTCTCTTCGTCACGACAATAGCAGTGTCACTGCGGCTATAGATACTGTAGGTTAGCAGAAAGCAGATAACGCTGAGCCCTCTCTCCTCACCTGTCTGCGGCACCGACCCGGGCGCCAAAACAGGCCGAGAGAGATGAGGAGAGGAGGGAAAAGAGCGTGGAGGCAGAGATAAGGCGGCTGTCTCTCACAATGAGGCAGAGATTAAAGGAGATAGGCAGACAGAGAGATGGAAAAAGGGAGTGACTTAGTGAGCCAAATGAGAACACGGCCATATATATAATTGCGGCCATTACCATCATTAGTCCTGTACTCAGATTCGCTGGCTCACATTCTGCCCGCACTCCTGCCAGCCTGCACAATGCCCCCAAAATAGCCCCCGCCATTTAAATTATGCATGGCGATAGGAATAGACAAATTGCGGCGGGACAATTCCCTTTCCTCTCGCCGGCATATAATGTCTTTACAAAGTTCGAGAAAGATTCACAAAAAAAATGATATCATCTCTTTCTGAGGAAATCTAATTTCGGGCCTTTAAGGCGGCCTCATTAGAATGCACAGAATGTTTGCGTGGATGTGCTCTATAGCGGCACGCACTTTTGATTTATTACAGGAAGACCAGCTCGAGGCTCCCCTCTTGGTCGGATGGGCTCTGGGAAATTACGTAAAAAAAAAATGAATCCGTGCATAAGAGTGGGTACATTTGTCTGATTGATACAATAAATGTCCGTGTGTTTGATATACTCCGGCTTGCAACTACTATTTACATATTTGATGGCTGTGTTTTTTTCTTACGCACAACCTCATTACACAGAAGATTATATATCTACATGCCATTTTTCCTAAATGACATTAAACCCAAATTAAAAAAAGGATAATATCATACCGAAAAAAGGGGATGTTGAAACGAAATTACTATATTTATAAATGCAATTCATTTTTTTATTACCTGACTTTTTACTTCACATATTAGACGATTCACAAAGCTCTACAGAGTGGAGTGGATGCAGAGTTGTGTGATAATGATCTGCAATTTTATCACTACAAGTGACACATTTCACATTTACTTGTGTATATTCATCTCTGAATATTCAAACCCTAATAAAGTGTTTTTTTGCCTAATCTTAAAAGTGGCATATATGAATACAAGAATCTCATGGAGACATAAATGTTGATAGTTTACATGTCTGCAAACCACAGACACATCAAATGTCAATAATTCACATGAAGTGGCTTAGTTCAGATGATATTCCTCTTAACATTCACTTTTGTTGTTGGATGGGAGGCTTAAGACACTGTTTCCTGCATTCTGTTACATTCCGGCACATCAGGCATTTCCCAGCTGGGATGTTTTATCCCATTATTTTGGACATTTCAATGGCATTCAGAAATTTAACCAAAGGGTTGTCACATTATAAAAAAGATGCATTTTTAAAAAAAAGCGTTGATGGGACATGCATGAACATTAACATACAACATATCTGTGGTTTTGCAGAAACACAAACAGTCGACATTCCCCTTTTGACATTCACTGTGTCTGGAATGAGCCAGGTGGGGGAGCTGCCAAAAACTGAAATCTTAGAAAGTTGTTTACCACTCAGAGCGCGGCGTATGTTGTCTACCGTTGCACATGACTCACAATGCTTTCTTTGCCGGGCTTTAAAAGCGAGTTTCCCTCCAGGACTATGTGAACATTTTTCATCTTCCGTCTTGCATCTTGCAAACTGGCCGTCTGCAGCTCCGTTTGTCGGCCTCACAAAAGTGTGCGAGGCAGAGCGAGTAGAAGTAGAAAGTAAGAGATGTAGAAACAGGGGTAGAAAGTACAGGATCAGATGGAGGAGAGGGGAAATGGGGAAACATTGAAAAGAAAGGGAGCGGTGCAGAGCTCCCCGCGCCGACTTTAACAAACCATTGAAATGTTTTTTTATCAACAGGGGAGGCAGCGGTGTAGAGGCAGAGCACAGATACAAAGTTATGTTTGTGGAGATAAGGTAGTATTTGTATAAATCACTCAGTTATTTTCCATTTAGATGAATTGCGTGTTCATGTGCCTTGTCCCCAGTTTCCAGTTCTCCAGTTCTGTGATTTGAGCCCACGACGCGGTTCTTTGTGGTGCAGTATTTGCTCCGCGGGGGCCTCACAGAACACAGAAACCCATTGATACAGCACACGTGTCTGGTCACAGGCTATTATGATGATTATATCATTACCTATTAGTCCTGCCACACTATTCAATCTCCACATACACTGATTTGCACACATTTCCAACACCCACAAAAGCATTAGCTCTGAGTGCTTATCCCATTTATCAGTGGCGTGTTTGTCATCTCGCCACATCAGCGTGTATTCAACCAAATCAAACTGGCCATTGCACAATAGCAGAGCAATATAAGCATCAATGCTATGATTACAGGGATCTGTTTTTCTCCTTTTGTAGGTAATGGTGGAGTTGCATAACATGTCTACATACGCTGTAATTAAAGTCCTTCTGCAGACATTAATTTATAATGTAATACTTGCTTGAGATGTCATATAATAAAAGTGTCATATACTTTACTAAGTCATCGTTCTCACAAGCCTCAGTGTCTTTACCTTAATACGTCAATTTTTTAATAACTTCTACTCAGTTCTAGACCATTAATTGAAAATAATTCATGATGTGATTTAAAACCTAGGTAAACTGGGTAGATCAAATGGTCGCAAATGTAGGATATGATGTGGTTGAAGGACACATGGAATTATGAACTATGATGTTTGTCACCAATGAAAATTCAGACTCATTGACTTTTTTTCTAAACTGAAAATTTACGTCACCTGTTGAGCATAAGTCCCTCGTCTTCCATATGAATGGTCTTTATGATGGGAACATCTGTGAGTCATTTGAAAAGATTAGCATCTATCTTCTCAATTCCAGAGCAATAATCGTTTGCAAAACAGGCTCAGTCAATTAGAGAATTGCATTTGGTGCATATGCTGGTGAATATGTTTTAAGTGACTAAAAGAAAAGCGAAAAAGCTACTAGGTCCTTCATTTCTAGACAGTCGTGCAGTACACATTCAAAATGGGCCTGTTTGGACCAGGCGATTGCTTGGCCTCTGCTATCACTGCGTACAGCTTTCTTAAAGCAGCACTCATCCAAACAACTTCTCACCTGACACCGCGCGTCCATGCGTCCTCAGCAATAACGCCGCCAAGTGTGAAGTCGATTGGACGAATGGTTCTTGAGAAAATTGATTGGATGTACCAGCACTAATTGTTGGGATAAAGCTTTTTAAAGCAAATGCAAGCATTAAGGATATTAGCATGCTAATGTTCTTATCACACTACAGAACAGATGAGAATGGGTAATGTGTGCTGCCGCTTTTCTGTGAATCAGTGAGTTAAAAGTAGGTATATAAATTACCTACCGTTTTACATCTGTTTGCAAAAAGGCTGAATTGCCCCAGAGAATTTTCTAAACTGAAGTGCAGTTGCCATATCGCCAGTCTACACTCACTGTTTCGACAGTTCTACATTCTCAGCATGTTTACCTTTTGATAAGAAAGCCGAAAAAAAAGAACAAAAAAACATTTTGTACAATGGGAAAAGTACAAATCTACAAATGCCTATGACTCTTTTGAAGACTGAAACTCTTTAAAGAAAGTGCTTACTTTTGCATTTTTGCTCTCAGTTTGCAACCTGATAGGATACAAATTCGAAGCAAAAACAAATAGAAACTCTGCATTTGGTACATAGATAATATTGTATTTTAATAATACATAGACCGACTGTGCCTCTAGTCAAATACAGAGCAAATTGGAACTCAATCCATGAGAATTTGTGTGTGGATGTGTGTGTGCTTCCGCATGTTCTTTCCGGTACGTGTGTGTGTGTGTGTGTGTGTGTGTGTGTGTGTGTCTGTGTGCACCTTCCAGGCTGAGGTCATTCATCAGAAAGTACTCAAGGCTCAGATCAATGATTAGAACATTTAGGAAATGGAATGAGTTATTCCTTCACCAAGCTCCAACATGAAAATTGATTCTTGTGAGGCAACTGCTGCTGGCGATAATGATGTTTTCACTGCAGTGAATAAGCACAAGGTGTGTGTGCGCGCGTGCGTGTGTGCGCGAGTGCGTGCGCCTTAGTGTTAGATCAGCGAGGAAAGGACATTAACTGACTCCATGAGATTAGTGAGTAAACCTGCCACCGTGATTTTGTCTCCCCTGAGTCATTTCTTTTGCTCAGCTCTCCACAGAGCTGTCAGAGCCAGCCCCCCCCCCCCCAGCTCATGTCTACCCCTCCACACACCTCCGGGTACGGGTGTGCAGGCGCCGCCTCCACCGCCGGTATACAACGCACTCCTTGACCCCAATATGTTGCCCTCAAGAAGCTATCAGCAGACCTGTGGAAGTGGGGTTGCAGCGCTAATGGCGAAGTGGTCGGATGTCACAGCCGCAGGTTTGCTGTGGGCGACTGGACGAGCCATTCAGCTCTTTCATTCCCAGGGTGTCTCTTTTGCACAGCTTTTCTTTTCTCCTTTTCTTTTTTTTCAGCCCGGCCTTTGTTACATTTTGTTTTATCTCGCGGTTCCCTTCACTGTGTATTTCACCCTCCCTCCTGTTCCTTCTTTTTTCTCCCAGCATATTACTCCCTGCCAATGACTTATCATTGAGGGAGGTTATTTTAGGATGCACTTGACCGTCTTAATTTTCCTGTTTTTCGGGGGAATGCAATTAGCGAGAGGAATGAATGAAACAATAGCTAAACATAACAACAACACGATTCAATTCATTCCCGTCGCAAAGCTAGATATCAGCGTTTATGTAATTGGAACAGCGCTCCTTTGTAATTGGCTCGCTTTTCTCAGAACATTACAGTATAGTGATAGTAATTATAATGTGTAATGCACAGTGGCAAGCAAACAGATTCAAAGCATTCGAACGCCACCGCGTACACACACACACACACACACACACACACACACACACACAGCGTTCCTGCATGTTCATGGCATATAATAAAAATCAACGGCGGGACTTTATTTAAGTGGCACAAAGAGGAGCTGAAAGATGATTTGCAGAAACATAGAACGCGAGCCGACATCCTGCGGCCCTGTGGTGACAGACGCTCACCTCCCGTGCTCCATTCCTGGTTTCCCTATATCAGGGGCGTCAAACTCCATTTCTTTATAGGCCACATCAACATTATGGTTTCCCTCAAAGGGCTGGTTGTAAATATTTTATGAATGTATATCCACTGTTTAGCAAATGATATATTTGCCTCTCCATTTATAATAGTGCCTGAATAATTATAATAATTTAATAAGTGCAATTTTAATAGAATTTACTCAATATGCCAATATAGAAATAATGTTATATATTTTTTTCATGGTTTTAGCATCCAATATATTATTAAAAATGCTGCAGCAGAAAAAGAGTTCTAGATACAAGAATATGCTGATAACAACTTAAAAATATATATATTCATTTATTAAATGGATTTTTCAAAGATTGGAATCTATAGTTTTGCATTGCTACGCTGCACACTAAACATACAGTAATGATAGATGTATTTAAATGAAGAAAACAAGGCAAAATGGAAACTCCTCTCTTAAACAACCTTCATGGTCAATTGAGAATAGCTTTAGGGGTTAGTTCAGGTGCACTTGAACGCACCTTGAGGTTGCACAGAAAAGACAAAGGCCACCTTGTCTTTCAATTTTTTAAACATTTATTCGCTTGTCCTTCGCGCGGGTCTGTGCACGCAGAAAATGAGATGCCGGGCCTCAAGTTTGACACTTGTGCCCAATATGCACAGAGACACTGACCCACACTCTCCACCATCACCAACTTCCAGAGAGAAACGCTGATAAGCCTCCTCATCAATGGGCCTGAATATGCTCAGTACACCTTAAAACCATGGACAACAGGAGGAGAGGAGCTGGGGAAAAGTAGGAGTGGTTAATGCGCCTTTGCAGAGAGATGCAGACAAACAGAGAGAGAGAGCACTGAGTGTGTCTGACATCTCCAGCGCTGGTGTTCTGCTATATGAGGAGACCTGGAGGGAATGGAACTGAAGAAGCATCCCCCTCCTCCACGCACCCACACATCCCCCGCCAACATTTGTTTGGGGGGGCGTCTTTGCGCCGACTCGCGCCGGCCCAGTGAAGCACACGGGAGGGAGCGAAGACTTTCTCATAAAGCGGCTCCAGAACAACAGCGAGCATGACAGGGGAAACGGTGCAAGACGGGGAGATAGAAAGGATGGGGGGGGGGGGGGGGGGGGGGGGGGGGGGGAGAGTCAGAGACGTAATAGACAAAGAAGCCGCTCAAGTGATGGCAGAAAAAATTGAAAAAGGTCCACAGTAAGGGCTTGTCATGATGAAGCACGCGTCTTCCATGACTGCAGGGGGCAATACTACAAGGGTTATGGGATGTGCACGCCCGCTATTTGTGGACAGCGAATGGCGTTGGGGAAAAAGCCTGCAAAGTAGTTTGGACAGTTTGTCACCACATAATTCCCCCAAAGTGGAACACGGTGCTGTTTCTCAATTGCTGTGTGAACACTTTTATCAGAGTTGAGCCTTTTTTTTTTTTTTTCGCCTGAATTCTGTTGAAATGCTGTCTTTTTTTACTTAAGGTTTTCTTTTTACTCACAATTAACAATTTGCACCAATATTTCATCAGTCTTATCCAAGGTAAAAAAGCTGCTTTTTGTTAGTAGCATGTCACATGTATCTCATGAAAATGTTCAAAAAACAGAATTAGAAATATCCTACCTTTCAAGCTATAAAGCTGCTAAAAAACTCTAACAAAAAACTATCAAAACATGAATCACTGCTAAATGCCAGGCACACAATGATATGTATAGGCACACCCTGGTTACCTATGCACATTATGTTTACTCAAACACATTTCCTCAGACTTCATAAAGCTTCTGACAGAGCCACAAAAAACATAATCAAACTATATTATACAAGTGAACTAATTGTAGTGCGTAATTCAGCAGAATTTCAACTTCATCTTCCAATAGATAAACTTTCAGCCACGGTCTACTTGTTTTTTCATGTTTAGTTTTTCTCCCTGCGGCCCATCCATCAGCATCTACTGTATGTACAAGCGTTTGCAGCTGTTTCTGCAACTAAACGTATAAGCTGATTAGAGATGAGGCGACAAAGAGAAGCGCTTTCCTGCCTGAGCCCGTTGGAGCCGGACAATGAATTCGGAGCAAACAGCAGGACTGCATCTTGTTATGTGATCCTACCCATCAAAGGCTTCAGCTTACAGTTCAAATGGAATCAATGTATAATTGCCTGGAAGCCAGACTAAAGCAGACAAAATAAGAGTCTTATGATTCACGTGTAGACGACAAGCGAGCTAAATGTGGGATCAGCTGGCTGCAGGATGTTTGCTTACAACACTTATGCAAAACTCTGTGTCTGTTCATGCGTTGTCTGACTTTTATCATCTCAGCAAACTGCTGACTGTGACCTATGTAAATTGCATGATTTTAGCTTATAAACCCTCTCCCCTAAAGTTAACACCCTCTCTTATCACCCTTTCCCCTCCCCTGCCTTGCTGCTAATGTACTTTATGTGTTGTATCAGCAGAGTAAATATGCTGGCAGTGATTGAGAGTTTAAAGGTCGTCTACAGTCCTTGCAGAAACAGGGCAGGGAGTGCGGGCGCCGGGGGCTAAATGTCATTCACACTCTTGGCAGTGTAGCCGGCACGCGGCCAGGGGGGGGGAGGGGGTCACGGGGTCCGGTGAAAACAAATCCATCACTTTAGCGCTTCAGGTACCAGGTCAGAGAACGGAAGGGTTACGGGGGTGCAAAGGATCTTTAGGTTACCGAGGCAGAAATGTCCAGTAATCCAAACTGTGTGTGTGTGTGTGTGTGTGTGTGTGTGTGTGTGTGTGTGTGTGTGTGTGTGTGTGCATGGGATGATGCTAGCGCAAAGGCTGAGCTGGATAGTGAAGGCACCAGATGAAGAATGTTTACAGTGAAGATAAGGAGGGATGGAGATTATCACAGCCAAGCCAAGCTCATCTGTCTGCGATCGGGGTTGTATGAGTCACACTCCGGGATAAAAGAAAAACTGTTATAAAAAAGAGAACAACGGCACTATTCACACATTGTCATAGTTATATACATGTAAAGGCTGATTATACAGTAGCTGCTAACTCTCACTGTATTAGTAGCTAGAATACATTGACAACAGAGATGTATGGCACATATTCAAACAAACATCCATTCATTAATTTTTCAAAGGAAAGATGTGTCTCAGCCCAGGGGCCTGTTCTTATGAACCAAAATCTGAGTCATTTGCAATCCACACTTTTAACACTCCCAGGAGGTTTCAGTGACATCATGCTTACAGGAAAACAATGACTCAAGCCGGTGTAAACCATTTCTTAAAGTGATTATGCACGAAACAGGAGATTTTGTTGAGCATAAAACAAATCCTACAATTCCTGAGATTGTGATTTTTAACTAAGTAAATCATTTGTGCACATGGATTCAGCTTCTGCACACTGAATCTCTACATACCTTGTGCAGAATAGCTGGAGCTTTGTCCTTGTGAAAGTAAGAAGGTATACGATTATCATTATTGAAGAGATAGGACTTAGTCTTATGGCGTGTGCCATCAGTGTATGAATGGTTTGATTCCTGGTGTGTGGGTGGCGCTGTATATCGCTACCCGCCGTCAGTGTGTGAATGGGTGAATGAACACTTATAGTGTGAAGTGCTTTGAGTGGTCGAAAAGACCGGAAAGGGCTATACAAATGCAAGCCATTTACCATTTTCTCATTACTGCGGGTCCCGGAAGCTTAAAAAGGTTTCCGGTGGAAGAACCTGCTGTAGTCATTGAACCGGCCACTGAGCAGCTGTAGAGGAAACCACCTGAGTGCACCACACGTGCCAATTGCTTGAGCTCCAGACTTCATGGTCATAGCGAAACAGGATTCCCCACTGACTTTTATGACAGTTTTACCCTGACCAAAAGCCCCATAGATGGTGATTCTGCAACCCAGACAAGACACACTAAGGCTGGTAGAGTGTGGCAGGAAGATGCTGAAGGAGGGTCGTGAGGACTCTCCCAGAACCACGACTGGTGCTGGGAGGACCAAAGGGCAAGGACAGATGTGATGGAAGCCTGTTGTGGAGCCTCCTAGACAGAGGGTAGCTTCACTCACTCTCACACAGCAAAGCAAAGCCAAATCCAATCTGAAATATGCAAGTGGATAATGTCATCACGAGGAGGAATCAAAGGTACCATTGCAAAGGAACGTTCAGAGCAGATCGAAGCCATGGCTTTTGATTTGCAGGGACCTTCGACCGGAAATTCACCTTTGGATGCTGGGGTTTGACACCGATACACTGCCTGCACGGTCCGATCTTGGATGTAAGCCTACACTCTCAAACACATTAAGACTCACCTCCCAACGCTTACTCAAGAGTGCTGACTCCATGAAGTCCTAAAAAGTTTAGCCAGACAGTGTAATTGCTAATCGTTCAAGCTTGAGACACACCTAACAAGGCGTGCCAGGGCCCTCATCTTGAGTACACGCCATTCTCTATGGCTCTCCAGCTATAGTGAAAGCGATAGGCTGTCCCCTGAGACCATAATGTACATCTTGCCGCAGCTTCTAATGGGCTAATGGGGTGAGTGAGGAGAAGAATGGAGAACAGCCTTCACTCCGACTGGTGCGGATAAAGGAGAACCCGGAGAATCTGAGGTGGCGGCGATAAAGATGAAAGCGAGGGGGAGAAAATTGGAGCAGGAAAGAATTGGAGTGACAGGGAAAGACAATGCGAGTCAGATGAAGTGACAAGGGCGAAAAAAATTGAAAGGAGCCGAGATGCACGGCAGTATTAGAGACAGTGTCGTAGTTGTGAGAGACTGAGAGGGGAAGCAGAAGAAAGGGAGAGAGAGAGATGGAAAAGTGAGCCGTAATTATAAAGATAGAAAGTGGGCGAGGCAGATACAGAGAGAGAGAGACAGTGAAAAGGAACTGAGATAGGGTGTTGGCAGCGGGAGAAACTGTTAAAGCGCTTAGAGGTTGTGCTGAAAAGCAATTTGGAGCTCTAATCAGATTGCTATCGAATGTTCAGGAATTAGGCTTTGGCCCGGAAGCCGTCCTGGCTACAGCCCGACACACTCCACGTTCCAACACCCGAGTACAGCTGGATCTGTGTCGGGGGGGGGTCCTCACAATACCCCAGACACCCGTCTCACACATGTGCAAGTAGGTGTGTGTGGGATTGTAAGTGTGTGTGTGTGTGTGTTGATTTAAATGAGAATGCTGCTGGAGAGATAAGGAGATTATCTAAATGAGTTGAGCCTGTTTGTAATGCCTGTGTTGAAGAAGAGATAAGATGCTAGATGTGTTGAGGACATTGTTTCTTTAAATGTGCGGGAAACAGATACAATAGCACCGAATTCAATTTATTCATTGTTCACTTATTAATATTACCAAAAATGGGGGGGGGGTGGAAGGCACTATATAATTTTGTGGAACACGTAATGAAATCACAACAGCAACTAATGAAAAGGAGACGTTATATCTTTTGTTCATTATATAGAGTTAATGTATACAAGAGTATATCCATGCTCTGTACCATTACCATAAGTGTAATTATATTTTTGATGCCTTGAACTTGCTGCAAAATTTCTTGTTCGATGGCCCCTCCCATCGTGTCCTATCTGTCTGAACCTCAGTCCAGAACAGGCCCGCACAGCAATAGGAATTATTTTTGACACAATTCACTGTCAGGGCAAATTGGTGCAGTGGGCTGAACTTGAGCATCATGGGTGATGGAGAAAGAGAAAGGATAATGAGGGGAGAGAGAGAGAGAGAGAGAGACGCAGTGGGGGAGATGCACAAAGACAGATAGACAGCGAGGAGGATGTGGTAATAGAGAGCTGGGAAAGGCAAGGGGTGGTGCGAACGGACGGTTGGATGGGGAGAGAAAACAAACGGGCAAAAGGGAAAAAAAAAATCTGCATTGTCAGTGGAGAGATGAATGAGGAGATGGAAAGAGTGAGAGCAAAAAAGAAAAAAGGAAAGTTAACAGGAAAGAGGGAAAGCAAATGACAAATAACCACAAGTGACTTTGCAGCTTTGTTTGCTTTCTTGTTAACAGGATCCACTTGTTCCACTTTAATCACTGAAGACAGCAGCAGTGCTGTGGTCTTAGTTGCTGTGTGTGAGTGTGTGTGTCTGTGTGTGGAGGCAGCGTAGCGTTTCTCAGCATGTGAGTGAATGCGGAAACAGAAATACAGTACATCCAACTGCTCAGACCTACAGTACCTGCTCTTGTTTTTTTTTTTCCTCTCTTTCTTTATCTTCCATCCATAATGTAACCTGACTACTTTGATGCCTGAGACTCCCAGAGAAAAAAAAGGCCCCAAACGAGGGAAAGAGACGTTTGAAGAGAGAAGGCAAACTTGCCTAATGGCGTGTGGGCGGATAGAAAGCCTCGATGCTGCCTATAAAGAAAAGGAAATGATCGTTATTCTGTAATATAAGCACAGTGAAATGCATGATGTTACAGCTAATCTGAAATGTGTTTGTATTAACATCATGATTGAGGTTCATAATGTTCAAATGTAACAGTAAAAGCCTCATAATGTACTGTGTGTTCATGTGTGTGTGTGTGGGTGTGTGTGGGTGTGTGTGTGTGTGTGTGTGCTCCTACACAGCCCCAGCCCACACAAACACATTTTATTTCACGCCAAGACACAGAGAAAGACTGTTTAGACACCACGAAGAGAGGCAGCATTTGAATGTTTCAGCGCCGCGGAGAGACGTCTGAATATTTCAGCACCATCGAGAGCGGCGGAGATGAAGGAGCCATGCCCCAATTTTCAGACTACAAAGTCTTTTCAAATAGTTTTTGAGAGTATGTGGTGCATTCACGCTGGTAAACAATGATAGGCGTGACGGCAGGAATATCACCGGTGACATAACCCACGCCTCCGACAGGCTTTAATGAATGAGAAAAGTCTGAAAGTAGCACGAACAAACGTTGAGTTTGAATGATTTCACGAAACACAGCGAAAGATTTGCCCACCGACATTCATAGAATGATGACTTGTTTGATGTGCTGGTGAGAGAATTTACAATTTTTCGGAATATTGTGAAACCCAAAACTCATATCACGGATATTGTCAATCCATTTATGTGGTGTCAGAAGTCAGAAAGAGGTAACACGCCAGATTAGAAACCAAGTAAAACGTGGATAAATAATATTAATGATTCCGATGCTGCTCACTTACTATATACTCATTGTCTCATTTCAAGTCTATTTTCCAAGTCTAAATTCCAGCAGACTGCCGCAGCATCCTCAGCCTAAAGAGTATTTCAGGAATATTGTCCCCGATTAAAATTAATCGGCCTCATCTGAGACAGGGATGAGTCAGGAGGTTAAATGGAGCTGACCATGCTGAAAACTGTAGTAATGATGGTGGAGTTCACAAGAAACACACACACACACACACCCCTCATATTATTCAACAACACTGTGTCTTCTATGGAGGACCTCAGGTTTCTTTGGTTTCCTTTTTTTGTTTTTTTTTTTTAATGCATTGACAGACACGAAATCAGTCAAATTCCATGCATGCGTAAACAAACTTGGCCAACAAAGATGATTCTGATTCTGATTAGCATATCGCTATCCACCCTAAAGTCGAGCGGAAGAATAGATGTTATTCATTCAGCTCATTAAGCATCGTGGTCTTTATGGGAGCATCTGTCTGTATGTTTTTCTGCTGTGGCTCACACATAAATAAACACGGCGATCAAACAAGTCACACACATCACTCTGCGGGGCGCGTCCTCCTCCTGTTCCACACTTTTTCCTGAATCCTTTCTTTTTTTTTTTTTTTTTTTCCCGGTGAATCACTGCAGTCTCTGGAATTTGTGCCTCAGAAGTCAGCGCATGAGTCAGCGGTAACTTTAAGTTTCACGTCCACGCCGGCTCGCCTACGTCGACGTTCGTTAGGCTGAGTTACGGCGGTTGTCCGTAAAAGGAATGAATGCACTTTATTTCTGTTTTCTTAGGGCTTTTTTATGTCATCACCCCATTCTCTTTGCCTGGAGTCTGGGCTCCTGCAAACCGCTCACCTTCAGAAAACCAGCACAGCGAATCCTTACATCTGCTTTACTTTCTTACACATCAGACACCCGATATTGTATTTATTGTTTTTATTACACTACTTTCAGCTGATAGGTAGGGCATCAAGCTCACTGTCTGATTGTTTCACACGGTCTATTTCTCCAAATGTGGTTCACAGGAAAATGTATTGTCCCCAACCCGGATACTGGAAGAACACATTTTACACATTTTAGTCCAGAAAAGTTACCGTACAGACTAGGCCTTTATCGCTTTATGTTGATAAAACTGCTACTTTGCTTTACCTGGCGATGGAGCCTAAACGTCAGAATCACGGCTACACTCAAGGTGTCCTTCAGCAAACGCACACACATCAGCACGCCATTCCTTCAGCTGCTCAGTACCGAGTTGTTGTTGTTGCTCTGGGAAAAAAAAAAACTCTCAGAGGTGATTATCTGAATATAAAGCGCGTTGCTGTAAAGATCATCCTCGAGGAGGAAAATTAAGATTAATTTCCTGGATAAATGAAGGCTGGCTGATTGTGACGGGACGACAGCCCAGCGCGCTCGCCGCTGTTTAAAATTCACCCCCCCCCTCCCCCGCCGGTCACAAACGCTATCAGTGGCATTTAGCTTAGAATGAAATTACACCTCTCGCTCTCCCTCTGTCTCCGTGTGTCTCTCAGTCCTTATTGTCGAGCGCAGCCGCTAATTAATTAACGGCATGCAACTGTAAAATTGCTTCCGCCCAGAGTTCTCTTTTGTGTGCAATGCCAAGTCTCTGTAGCAATTACTGTATATTGTCAGACCACTGATTAAGCATTGGTTCTTTTATGTACAATAATATGTGTACTCAAAATGTATTCTTTTTTTAGAGCTTTCCTGTTATGTATTATGAGTGTTTGTGTGTTGTATCAATGACGGTTTGTGCAGTGAAGGTGCAATGTAACCTCTAATACTTACTCTGTGTCATGTAATAAAGTTGATATGGGTAAGGTGTTACTTATCTACACATCTGGCAGACATGAAGCAACATTTGCATTCAAGCGGTTTTACTCTCCACCGGTTCCTGTGGGAAATATCTCTGATATCTAATGCTACTAAATGTTCCACTATATTACTTTCTAATGCACAGAATTGAATTAAGCCTGATATGTGTATGATCACTCATTTGTGTGAGGGTTCTGCCATCCACAGGAGGCCACCGCTCGCCATTTACCCTCCAATGGAATGACTGACCTCAAGTCTTTTTTTCATCCAGACGTGCATGGCATGGCACTTTCCTTGGAAAAGGCTGGGGAGGCTGTGAGACATTTTTTTCTTCTTCTATAATTCGTGATGCTCTGTGAGGGACAGCCTCATCTTCTATCTAACAACCATTTACCAAAGCTGAAAGGACTCCTATCTGAGGATTCTGGATATAGAATGGTCAAATTGTTGCACAAAATGACTAAAATGTCTTTTTTTTCACTATATATTTTTACTCTGTGGGTTAACATCACATTTATGTGAAGTGAATAACTTGAATCACTTAACAAAAAAGCAATATTTGAGCAATCACTTACAAAATACAAAAGTGAGGAGGCAATAGGCCACAGCCTACAGTGTTTTTTATGCAACGTGGGACCAGTCCCAATGCTAACTACTGATTACATCTGCAATACTGCAGTTCTGCTAACAATCCAATCGAATGTGTACTCTCAATCCAATATCTCCGTCCCTGAATCTCTTTTTTTCCCCCTCTTCTCACCTTACAATCGATTAGGCAAAACCACAGGTCGGCACGGGTCACGCTATTAATGGGAACAGAATGGGCTTCCCCATTCAAATAAATAAACAAACTATCCTCCCAAATAGGGAGAGCTGCTATAATGTGTTTTAATGCAAGAGAAAAACGTGAATTTTGTTAGAAAGAAATGCAGTGCTATTATAACATGAAAACATTTAAAAGCCCTTGAGGCCCTTCCCTGTTGTATTAAGATCATTAGATTATGCTTTGTTGATGAATTAGCTCGAGGTTTGAAATACAGCAGACATAATTAAACACAAGGGCTGCTATTGATACTTTATTGGTATTTAGAATGTCTTACAGTGGGACGGTGGCAGCAGCAAGTCTCCTGACATTTGATTTATCAGCTATCAGCATGAACCCCTTCTATTAACCTCCTGCAGCAGATGTTCACACCGGGACAGGGAATTTGTAGACCATGTGCGATCTGAGCTCATTTCCTTTGTCCTTCATCGGATGTTGTCTATTTACTTTTCTTCTATAGAAAGTGTGCGACACTTTGAATGACCAGTGCGGAAGTTTATATATAAAACGAACGCCTGATCCATTCAAATTGATCCATCTCCAAGCGAACTCACACAATGCCAATAACACATGAATCTCTACATTGGAGAGTGGACTGACTTTTGTTTAATCGTGTACCTGCTGCCTGGATGAATGCATGCTGCTCTATGGGGGACCGCGTGCACCACAGACGTCCTCCGGCTACTTCTCGGCAGCCCGCCGCTGACTTGAATGTGGATAAAAAATAATTTATTCGCGCCGCACCTCCAGACTTTCTGAGCGTTCTTAGAGCAAAGGGATGTAACGCTAGCTATTAATGATTTATCGCCCATTTTACAGCCCCAACAGTAACGGAGCCGCCTACGGAGAAGCTTATGACGCAGGCATGTGTGGACGGTGTTTGTGAAGTTACGTCCTCAGCGCCGGATGATGGAGACAAAAGTCTGTAAACTGTGATTATGTCACAAAAACAAAAGTGATTTAGTTAATTAATCATGGAGAATCCATGTAAAAACGGCCACTGTGAAAGATGAAAATGCAAAAGCGAGGAAACGATCTGAAACGCTGAAACTCTTCACGCACCAGGCCCTCTCCTTTCCTGTTCAATTTCGATGCTGGGCCCCAAGCCCTGGTGCTGCCAAAATCAGGATGAAACAACCATGCCATACATCTCTTTCGCTGTATGCTATGAAGCTGGCGGTCCCAGGAGCCCGCTGAGACACACACATAAATTGAATTCAATAGAGAATTCCATTTGGGACCAGACATTTCCTGGAGCCATCAGCTCCGGTATCATAATGTACAAAAAGACACCCAGTATGTTTCAGCCAGAACAATCACCACTTCAAAGGCCCCCACCCTGAAAGCAGCTGTGAA
This sequence comes from Eupleurogrammus muticus, assembly GCA_036785175.1. Classification (NCBI taxonomy): domain Eukaryota; kingdom Metazoa; phylum Chordata; class Actinopteri; order Scombriformes; family Trichiuridae; genus Eupleurogrammus; species Eupleurogrammus muticus. Next base: position 12,133,769 of record JAYKQN010000007.1, on the reverse strand, counting down.
AAATAATTTTCAGGCAGCGGACCTCAAGGCCATGTCTCTCTCTCTCTCTCTTGGAGGTTCTATACTCAAGACTTTATTTTGGATGCTTTCGGAGTGACTTAAAATGAACACTGGTGAAAACAAGGCACATCATCTGCTCTTTTCATCTTTTCTTTTTCACATTATCACACAGGCAGCCTGATCATTTGGTACAGCCACTGACAATAGGAAGAACTATTCCATTCTCAAAGGAAGATGTGAGGGCAGTGCATAGTGGGCTTGTAATTTCCAAACTCAGTGACTCTCATCTCATGAGATGTCGCTCTGTCCCTCTGGTTTCAGTAGCTGGTTTCCTGCTCTCTTCAAAATCTTCATATCGTGTTTACTGTCCTTCTGATGCAAGTAGTAAGACCCCCTTCACATTTCTACAGATAGTTAATATATTATTATTTATATATTATTATTATTATTTATCCTTTCATGGGACAACTCTGAAGAAATGACACTTTGACACACTGAAGAGTCTACAGGGTGTACATGTTACCTGAATGGAACTTCATAAGACTGTAATAACAATGTCATAATCATGACATAACACATGTAATGATCATTAATGAAGGCTTTTAACAATTATGTGCAATTTGGTAAATTATGTCACTTTTGATGCAAAGTTGACTTTGTTCGACATGTCTTTGCTATGACAACTTGGCATAAACATGACATATACGTGCCTAAAGACAACTGTCATAAGCATTCATTAATGTTCATGACAGGTGTCTTTGACAGTCTTTTAGCTTTTAGTTTTTTTTCAACTCAATATATAGCCATTAATGTCTAACCCAATACCAACAAAAATAAGTACACACCTTGGTGAAAATGCCCAAATTGAGCATAGTAATTTTCCCTCCTCTGTGTCAAGTGACTTATTAGCGTTGCAAAGTCTCAGGTGTGAACAGAGAGTTCACGTGTTAAAGGAAGCTAAAGGTGATGGACTGGCCAAGCAAGTCTCCAGACCTAAACCCCTTTGAACACCTGTAGCGCGTCCTGAATTAAAAGGTGGTGGAAGGTAAGATCTCCAAATATCCAACAGCTCCATGATCGTGGATAATTGGAAGAGGAGTCCAGTTGGTACCTATGAAGCTCTGGTGAACTCCATGCCCAGAAGAGTTAAGGTGGTGCAGGAAGACAATGGTGACCACACAAATAATGGACACTTTGGAAGCTCTCACTTAGGTGTACTCACTTTTGTTGCCAGTGGTATAGCTATTAACACCTGTATTTTCAGTTATTTTGTGGGAGCAATCAATTTCCACTGTTATAAAAGTTGTACACTGAAGATTGAAAAGGCAGGAATTATATTTTGAAACGTTAAAACATATTTTAATTACGCTCACTGGGATAAACGTAAGCCTACGACATGAAATCTTTTGAGCTTCTGGATTTCGAGATAAGTAGCAAAACATCCTTGCGTTATGGATCTGATGAAAATGGACAAGCTTTTCAAGCTGAATAAACACATCAGAAAACGTCTGCTATGCTCTGCCAGTGACATGGTTAATGTCATTTTGTAGGTCAGTCTTTGTAGTACCCACAAAATAGCTTTAAGAAAAGACCGCATTCCCCGTCAAGGAAAGAAATAAGTAAATACTGCCATTACGGATGTGACATTTTTCTGTTATAGATGTGATGTGTTTGAAAAAAAAAAGGCTAAAAGTGCATGGAATATCAACAAAGTGTTGAAAATGTCAACAGAAGGCTCCCTCACCCCCCCATAAAGTAGCAGATACCCTGTAGAGACATTTATGGTATGGGCTGATAACTTAATGCTTGACATTTCCATGGAACTGCCCTTTTGTACTTAATGTACATTATATAGAAATCTGTGTGTGTGTGTGTGTGTGTGTGTGTGTGTGTGTGTGTGTGTGTGTGTGTGTGCCATGTGGAGTGGTGCAGGCTCCAGAGGCACCACCAGCCAATAGCTTCCCTGTTCCTGTTATCTGATGATCCATGAGTGTGTGAAGCAGCAGCGAGAGCCAGGCCATGGAGTGGAAATATCACTTGATAATACCAGATCAGACCCCCCCCCCCCTTTTCATAACGCAACAGCCTCGCTATTTACCGTGCATACGGTAGAACGCTGGGAATGCACGGGGGACGGGGGTTATATAGGCCGACCCGGACAGATGATTGTGCGAGCTGGGAAGAAAAGAAAACTAAAGGGGGAAGTGGAATTGAGTGCTGCTCACTTTCACTGTTCAGTTGCCTTTGACAACACACCCCAGTGGCCACTTGATTCTCAGAAGGACATGGGATCAAATGGACTACACGGCTATGCACTTACAACCACTTCGAAAACACGAAATACAATATGTAGTCATTCTGAACTGAGATATCTTATTTATTTGGCAAAAAATAAGGTCAGGATATTGTCAACTCGCTACCTGCACTGAGCAATTTCAACCACTAGGGAACAAATGGTAAATGGCTGCACTTATATAGCGTTTTTTTCACTTTTTTTATACCTATTCTCGCTTACAGCAAGGGCAATGAGTTCCTGTACGGATGACAGTTGTTGAAGTATGCTTACATTGTATTTGCAGCAAGGATAAATCAAATTAAGAGGCTAAAACCTGAAAAGAATAACCATTAAGTTGGATGTCAGCTTTCATTTATCAATACCATTATGCTCACCATTATTAGTGTGTGTGTGTGTGTGTGTGAATGCAGCAGTTGTCGGGCAAACTCAAAGGAAGTTACACTAGTCTCTGCAAAGAAATATTCAGGTGGTTTACACAACCGCCCATAAAATGTCCAATTGCTGTTTGCTTTCTGAACAGATGTAATGCGTTTTTTGGTGACGTGACTGGTTTAGAGGTGCAGAGCCAGATTAGCTGGTTTTCCCCATCTTTCTTCATGAGAGGGTAAGCTAGCCGGCTGCTGACGATAGCTTCTAACTCACAGGCATGTGGGTGGTTTCAATCTTTTTATTCAACTTTCAGCGAGAAAGCGAAAAAAAAGCATATTTTGCAAAAAAATAAATACAAAAAATTGTGTCTACAAATCGACTTCTCAGTAATTGAAAGGGTGATTGATAGTGTGAAGAGGAGAGTGGGCTTTTTTCTACTCACACCACACTATGCTTAAATCCCTGTAAAACATGATATACTGTTATACAGGCCTGCGAGATCGTAACCTCTCCACGAGTTAATAGGTGCCAGAGGCATGCAGCAGTCTAAAATAAATTATACCAGGCCGGTTATTTCAATTCAGTTCAGTTCAATAGGCTCCCTTAACGTGACATCTGAAATAGTTACGATTATGAAAGGCAACGTGAAGGAACAAAACTAATGTGAACAACAATATTGTTTAATTGAGCGGAATAGATAATGACATAAATAAGTGTTTACCTGAATCATTATAATGAATGATAGTATTATATTAGCGGTATCATTTACATTACAGCTATAATATAAAAAAAGTATTACAGTTTATATCCATAGAGGTGAAACTAAATGAGAACCTGCAGCTGTTATTTCCAAACTAAATTTACAACAAAGTCATCATATCCTCTCGCGGAGGCCTCCAGCACGTCGCTTTTCCCCCCCAAAAAAATATGAAGTCGTTCCGAGACGCATTTATCACAGCGTAACCGAGTTGATCACAGGGAGTCCTTCGCTCGGCATGAATGCACAAAGTCATCACTTCAGCTGGCTGGTGCGGCGTGCAGTATATGAGAGGCATCCATTCACATTAGCACCCCGCCCACTCACACCACATCACTCAAACGCTCTCCGGGCTACTCCATATTGATAATGGATTCCTGTCTTACCGTAAGCATTAGGCTGCTGGAGTGTGGGCGTGTGTACCCAACTGTTCTGCCTCGGGTTTTTTTATTTTATTTTTTTCTTGGATGGCAGTGTTGTGATTTTAACATCTGGACGTCACAGTGACTTCTTCTGTGGTCATTCACGTCCGATTCGAATCGAAACACGCAAGAACCCGAGACACGATAAGACGGACGCACGCTCGTACGCAGACTGACACTGTCATCGTAAGATTGAAGATTACAGTGGGAGACGTTTATATCTGTGTGAACGGGACGGCGGGAATAAATCCTTAGAGACAGACTGGAAGGAACAGCCACAGAGGAGTAAAACAAACCCTAAATCCTGCGCTCGCATTCAGAAATGACAAAAGCGATACCGGAACGACATCCACAAAGCAACCAACAAAAAAATCCACATGTTCACCAAGGGGGAAAAACTGAAATGACAGGATGACAACATCGTGCCGGGGCCTTTGCTCCAAAGCGATGTTTCAGTGTTTTTTCATACATAATGCACTGTATACATAATCTGAGCTGAGCCGTGTCTCTGGCTTTGGCCATAAATCAAGTGCAATGGTCCTTACCGAAGCTGCGGCTCGTGGCGGATTGTGCTCAGCCAAGAAATTGAGATTCTCCTTTGGCGGGAGAGTTAGTGCTGCTGGTTTTATCAGGTCGTTTAATTAGCATGAATCAAAACCTGTGAGTTAACAGCCCAGTCAACCGTCAAGATCGATGATAACAAGGTTTGGGGTGTCGTGATGATTATAATAAGATAAAGATCAATGAAAATCAAGACTAATCCGTATCTCCTCATAAACGGAGAATGGAGATATGTCTACAGAGGAACAATTTAGAGGACATAAGAGCCGTGATTGGGGAATTTTGGCAGCGTGTGTTTTGTCGTTAATGTTTCATACACAGTGGAGATTGATTATAGTGACAACTTCAAGCAAGTGAAAGAAAGCAAAGAAAGGCATTTCCACTGTAAATGTTTTACTTAAAATTAATTATTTTGAGTTTTATATAACAATCATGATGTTGGGATTCTGCTATATGTCTCCCTCCAACCTGTAATAACAAGTCTTTACAAGCTCACATTTCCTGAAGGGGCTTGGAAAATAATCACCTCTCCTTTGCAATAAACGGATAAACGCTGTTTGGCATCCGATCAGGATGCCAGGAGGACGCCTCCCCTCCCCCCTGTGGAGAGATTCCTGGCACGTCCGACTGATAGGAGACCCAGGAAATGCTGGAGGGCTTTGGAATCCCATCTGGTCTGGAAACGCTTCAGGATCCACCAGGAAGAGTTGGTGGATGATTGCCGCGGATGCACTGGATATATGGATGAGTGGTGGGGAATAGGGGAGTGGGTCGTAGCCCCGGGTCTGACTCCTCACCTCACCTTCTCCTGGTCAGGTCCGGATTAATAATTTATTTTTGCTGCTACCGGTTCATCGTGCTAACTCATAACTTTCAGCAATATTCTGGTTTACCTTCTGATTTTATGAAATTGAACCATGTCTCTATCCTCTAGTGACAGGTTTGTGTGCCCTCGTAAAGGTTGACATCCAGGTTATTGGTAGTTGCAATAGCTATTCTTTGCAGTCCATATTTCCTGGGGTACAAGCCCCCAGCTGCTGTAGTTGATCTCTCATCACATACAGTACATCTGTCCGATACAGCTCCCCCAACCCTTGCTATGCTACAGCTGGATCTATTAAGATTCACGATTCCTTGTCTTATATGTTTCCGTCCAATATCAATTCTGCAAGTGTATTAGTATAAGAGACAAAGAGCATAGACGTACAGGGGCGTGTGTGAAGGCGGGTTCTTGCCCGCATGTGGAAAGTCTTAGTTCTTACCTCGATGAACCAGGGACATGCCTCAGGTCCTCATTACCGCTGCCATGTTAATGTTAAAAGGTTGAAGGCAGCCGGGATCACTTTTCTGCGGGGCCCATATCCGGGGATGTGAATAATTGCTTTCTGTAGCAAGAACTCCACTAGGAAAAAGATGTAAAGGACCACAGCCGCTTGCCTTTTTTTTTTTTTACTTTTACGTTTTTTCACAAAACAAGTGACAGGAGCTGGGTCCACACCAAACAATAACTTATGCCTTTTCACTGCATAAATGTTATGTAGTGGAAGGCAAAGCTGACTAATTCCAGTGCCTTCAGGGTGCAAATAGGCTAAAATAAACTTTAACAGTCGCCAGGAGGAACTCGGGAACTGTGACCTTTTATCCCCCAACTTTTCCCTTTTTCACACTTGGCCAGTGGTGCCTCCTAATTGAGTGTGGAGTCGACCTAACGAGGCGGCCGGCCTCACGTACAAATGGCTCACGGTCCCACTCATCCTTCTTGTGCTGACCTTTAGAGGTTTATTTACAGCCTCTGTGGATGATTGAAACATACGGTCGGTTAGCCCGAATATTTATGTTACATAGGTTTATTATAAGAGCAGTAAATGGCCGAGGAGCGCACCTTCCTGTGTGACTCTATGTCCATTGCTGCGAGTGTCTAGAAGATATCTAGGATCTATGGATACGGATCTATGCAAGAAGAAACAGACCCAAGGAGCAGAAATTAAAACAGACCAGAATCTAAAGGGCCGCAAGGACTGTTCCCGGCTGTTTGATTTTTACTCCTCAGCAACAACATTGGAGACAAACGGCGACAATTCTCACCGAAAACGCTCCTGCAGGAAAAAAAAAAAATGCAGAGGCAGATACAGGAAGAGACAAAGACCCGCAGCATAGAAAAATAAAAAAAAACATTGACCAAACATTGTGCTTCAGCTATCAGAGGGGAGACAGACGGGGGGAGGAGGGAGGCAGAGAGGAAGGATACTGTAATACAAGAGAAATCAAAAAACATCTGCCTGGCTGCTGCAGCACCGGCAGCTTTACCCCTTCTACGCTCTCTGGGCAAGACGTTTTAAATCTCCCCCCCCTATGGGAACGCAGAGGGGGGGTCTGCACTGTGCAACACCTTGATGATTTCTACGCTCCGGAGGAAAACTGAAAAAAAATATCTGAGCCGCAAAACTGGCAGAGAATAAAGCGTTGAAAGCGGACACAGATAGAGAACACGAAGGTGAGGCCTAAGACGAGAAAACGGGAAGGAAACAAATTTTAAAAAACATGCTTGTGGCGTACATGTACATACTTGATGCCCACTTGTAGGTTTCAACCCAAAACACATTTCTATGCCAAATCTAAGCTCCTACTAGGTTTTTGTATCCCTGTGTTTGTATTGCGCTGTCTTCACCGCTCATAGCAAAAGAAACATGAGTTTTACGATCATATTCCTGCCTCCGTTTGGTGTCATATACTTCAACATATGACGTGTACAAACAGCCTGACGCCCAGAATGTGGGTCGGCCAACCGCTGCCTTACAGTCAGACCACGAAAACACCGGATCAGTGGAACGAGCTGGAAATCAAAACTCACACAAGGCAGAGCCCTCCTCTGCCCTTGAGGAGTCGATTGTTAGCAAAATGAATAAAAAATGTCCCCCTTGTTAACCTGCCATCTCATCTGTCCATCCCCTAATAGCGGAGCGAGGGCGGGGGCACACGGGCCGAATCAATGCTCCTTTATCTCTCCTGACTCATTGATCCTTTTACTTGACCATGGCTCTGGAATATCAGCAATAATTTATGAACTAATTTATTCATGAAGAATACAAAGGGAACAAGACCGGGACCACATTTATGTTCTTTACAGAAAAGCCAAATCAATACGCCGTTTCATTTCCATATATTTTATTTTGTTATTTTAACACAAGCGAATAAAAAAATCAGCGTGGGCAGCAATGTGCAGTCAGAAGAGCAAGAGATACACTGCTGACTGTAGTATTCCTACAGTGTGAGTAGATATATCACCACAGTGAGGGGAAGGCTTAGGGAGACATAACTGCAGATATAGTTTTTACTATAGATAACCTTGGAGTGGAGCCGCTAATATGATGCACCATGCTCTGCTGCTGGAGTTACATCAGTCAAGGTAAACTGTGTTTTTAAAAAATAAAAAAGCACAAAAAGTGTATTTAGTCTAATAACATTTCTTTTAAATCAAAATTATAATCGTAATACTCATTTCCAATGTTAAAACTTCATTCTAATATGATAATTCTGCAGTGCTACACTGAAAAAGGAAAATATTTGAGCCAACTTAATTGAATTGTTTTAATTGGTAACACCCAAATGAATTGAGTTTATTGAAATTATATTATGAAATTGGAATAACTCCAATTTATTTATTCATAAGTTGGAGGAGTGACTCAGATTTAATATTTATTTTCCCTGAACGTAATGTGAAGAGAAGCAGCCATCCAGTACCTTATTGTATATCTGGGGAAGTAAAAAAAGCTTCTTTTTTTTAAGCTGGCATCATTTTTACCCAGGATGCAGCACGCCGTGAGTCGGAATAGAACACCTGTTGCCTGTTTGTATTTTAAAAAGACGAGACGAAAAAAACAGAACCTACTGGCGTACGCACCACTACTATTTTTGTAACATGGCAGTTTGCAATATCATATTTACTATCAACAGCAACCAAGTGTAGAGTTCTTTCTTGTTGTGGTATGCGCTAACTTATGGTGATTATACTCTTATACTATGTTATTAAGCTTGTTATAAAGCTTTTTGTCTCTTGCACTTCTCAAAGTATTGAAAAGTTGTTTTTTTGACTTAGAGACTAATGTCATGGGCCTGAAAAACATTATTTTCCAAACGATGCAGATCCATCTGTTTTAGAACGCTGCCGTGCTTTCTTCAGATGATTAGAGCTTTTGAAACAGAGGAACAGCTGAAATGTGAATTTGTTTCCTCACTTTCAAGTTCAAAATAAGTAAAAAAAAAACAGTGCTTAATTGCAAAAAAGCAGTGGTTGAACTGTCATTCTTAAAAACTAAGCACAAAGAATACAAAAAAGGAAAAGATGAAGAAAAAAAACATAAAAAGTTGCCTGCATTGTTATTGTAATTAACAGAACAACAAAAATAAAGTACTCTAAAATAATGTGGTTTTTTTGGAGTTACCTTAGAAACTTTTCCTTTTAATAAGAGTTATCAACTAAGCAGTACTTAAGGAAATCTTTAACTGAAAAGGAAAACAGAATTCATCCAATGTAATAGTGTTTGCAGATTCTATCTCAAGTTGTTTTAACGCAGAAATGGAATGGAAACTGTAGATTTTTATTTTTTGAAGAATTAACCAATCGCCTACTGAGTCAAAGTATTAATAGATGAGCCAAAAGTAAACTCTGGAAAATATTTGACTTCCAAAGCAAACTCTCTTGTGCATCACCCGTAATATTTATTCTGAATTTTAATATTCTGATTCAATATGCATATTTTTCTATGACTTTATCTGTTGTTGAGCCTATTTTTGGTTTGTTTTCCTGCATATTCTGGCACATCTTTCCGATAGTAAAATATTATATGTATATATATATATTCATGATGGGAATTTAAATTAGACGGATATTGCGAAAGAAAAAAAAGGAAAGGGTGAGTGATGTCTGGGGGGATGGGAAGCAAAGTGACGTTTCTTATTGGGTGTCACATGAAAAGTGGAGAGTGAGATCTGAAAAGGCCAGTGTCCCCTGTACCACCTCTCTCACACACACACATACACACACAGACACACACACACACACACACACACACGCAACACACACACACATACACACGCAACACACCGTGAGTCCTAATCAAGACGAATGAGATTTGCCTTGAAACGAGGACAACGTGATTATATCGTGAGACAACTACATTATTGCTCTGATGCCACTGTTTTAACAGCTTGACAGGCTTTCTGTGCGTGTGTGCGCGCGCGCGTGTGTGTGTGTTTGTGTGTGTAAGGCAGAGAACCTTAATGATTAAAGGGGGCTGTTGCACCCAAATGTCAGCCTGTAACAGCTTTGATTGGCTAAATGAGTTTCTGAAGTGATGGATGTTGATAATTGTCTTGCTCCATTTGCCCGTTTCTCGTCCCCCCCCCCCCCCACCGCACGCGTGAGCGTGCATGGACGAACGAGACCCGCCACGCTCCACGGATCAGATCCATGGACACAAATCCTCGGATTGGGAATCCGCACATTCCTTGCGCGGCCGCAGAGCGACACACAACGCCTGCCAATCCCCGTAAACCGTGGCCCAACTATTCTTGCAGTAAACAATGTGTCTCTAGGCTAGGCCGCGCTGTCTGATCTTATCTGCATAATGTGTGAAAGTGTGTGTTTGCGGGTATGTGCTATCCGCTGTTTACACCCCCGACGCGTTTGCTCTTGTTCTGCAAAACCAATTTGCCGACAGCCGACCTGTCTGACCATAATCACACAGCGGACGCAGCTTCTCAGCCAACAAATCGGTATCTACGCACGGCTATTACAGGGCCTGTGTGTTCGCGACACCATTACACAGGTGGCACGTGTGCATAGGACCCCAGGTAGCAACCTATTACTTTTACAAACAAAACAGCCGGTCCCCGAGCGTGGCTGCCGCAGACTGCGCGGTCCTCTGCGAAACGGCGCTCAATAATTCATTAGGCCGTGAATAGTGAACAGCAGAGCCGGGGAGACGGGGTGATGGTCGACACTCCCACTTTCCGTATAAATCATCGCCGCTACGAGACAGAAAACACAGTCATTAACCACAAACGTCAAATCCGCCGGACGCTTGATTGCGAGCGGATGACACCGGCCAACCTGAGGCTGTAGTTTCCTCTTTCCTTTCCAACTCCTGCGGTAACAAAGACGACAATAGCTGATCTCTTATCCTTTTTGCTTCATACTGCCTGTTATGTGATGTGTATAAGTCTGAAGACTGTATCTCACGTCTTACATCATTCTCTTCAGAGGTTTCTCACTTTTGATCAGAGATTTAATGGTACGCACATAACCTTTTTTGGATTTAATACATTTTTAAAGATGAAATTAAGCAGGGTTGTCATTTTTGTATTAAAAATTCACACTATCATTTAAATATCTTTGCCCCAAAAAAATAGAGGAAGCTAGTGAACTAAGCCCAAAGGAAGGGGGTATTTTGAACATTTTAGATAGAGTAGAGTAGTTGTGGGCAAATATATAGTAACCAGCTTTCAAACCCTAACTCATTCCTGTATCACACCAGAGTGTAACACACCAACTGGCCCGTGTTCTGGGGAATAAAGAGGAACGAACTCACGTTCCTGACTTATTCGCCTGTTACATCCGTCTCAGTCTTAAAAGCGGCCCGATAGCTGAAAGCAAAGGAAACAATCAAAGTGGATTCGTTTTGCCACGAGGTGGTTTGAGTTGCAGCGCAGCATTAGCACGGTGTTCCTTGTGTTTTAAACGGAATCCATCTTATCCATCAAAGCAGAAATCAATTCTTTCACTTCTCCCTGGTTGGCATTACAATGATAGGCAGAAGGGAGCCCACACAACAACGACAGATTACGAAAATAAGTGTGTTTATATGAGAAGTCTGATCTATAATCACCTCTCTAATGAGTCATATTTCAGCGGTGACCTGTTTTTATAAGTTAACCTCCAAGTGCGTGGCTAATTGTGTGTGTGTGTGTGTGTGTGTGTGTGTGCATGTTTTAATGAACAGGGAGCTTCACAGCCACTTAGGAATGAAATGGTGATGACAGTATGCTCTAGCAAGCAGCTGAGCACTTGGAAATGACACCAAGGCGTTATAAATGAGACACAGTATCGGTATTTGGAACAATATTCTGCTGTAGCAGGACTTTGTTTTACATCAGGCTGAAGGATATTTAGATTTAGAAGTTGTTACGAGATGGAGAGGAGTTAAAATGTAATGTAAAATGTATGATCTGAAATATATTGAAGGTTAAGATACAGAACAATAGCAAAAAGTTGGATTGGATTTAACTTAAATATGTTTGACTTTTCCATTGACTAATTCTACATAATTCATTTCACTATACGAAAAATAAGAAGTAATCCCACCCTAATGTATTTAAGTAGAAATCTCTTGGAAAATGAAAGTAAATTCTACTCAAAATAATTATAATAATACAAATACTGAAAAATAGAAGTACAATCAGTTTAAAAAATATAATTACTTAATAACTAATTATCAACTTAAAATATATATAGCGTTAGATAAATGTCTTCCCTGCAACCACTTAATAACATAATTATTTCAACAAAACATTTTTTTCAGTGTGCCTGAAGATGAGATGTATGTTTTGCACTATTAAAGCCTGCAAACCAATCAGCGTGCTCCATTTTTTCCTCACGTGACATGTATGACACATACGACCTTTGGCTGTGTTCCATTTTGTGTCAATTATGAAGACAAATACATTTATAGCAAACTGATGTCGTACTACAAAGACGCAAAAGGAACGCTGACATAGTTTCCTGATGCATCAAGACACAAGGTTTTATTCGAAGTTTCCGTCCATCGGTGGTTTTGGTAATTTCCTCTGGAGCTGCCATTAGTGCCTCCAGCTGTCTTAATGTGCATAAAGACTTCATTGCCACTTACATGCGAAATGCCACTGACATTCTGCCAGAGGAAGCTATAAAGCACTGTGGAATGAAATTACAGTGGTATGACCATATGCTCGATCGAGCTGTGGATGGCCGCTGTGTGAGTGACAACGTGCGATTCTAATGAGGCGCCGTGGAGTCAGGAACTGTCCGAGAACACGATCAAGCTGCAGAGTTTTATCGCAGAGTTTATGGACTAATGGCCTGAGTATTGACCGAGTGTTTCATCAGTCACATTGTTTTCAGGCGGAGGAAGACGAACGAAGGGGGGGCAGGTGGATGTAAATGAGCAGCGGGGCGGTAGCAAACCGCCGCAGTCATGACTGCAGACCAGCGGCGTGGTCGGGACCCCACAGGGGGTTGCTGCCTCAGTCAAAGGGGTGATGAGATCATAGCATACAGAAACAAAAGGTGCTTACTTACTATGATCGTTAATTAGTAGTGGAAAAAATATATATATTTGTGGTACACGGGCATAAACGACATATCTTTGGGATAATGATGCGACTATGGGAACTTTAAGCAGATATTTATTTTTGCTATTTTGTGGACAATAATCGGCAACCTAGCCAGTGGGCTGTGCAACGTGTGACGAGGGATCACAGGTAAACTTTGATTTACTTTAATGGTGTCCCAGCAGGCGGAAAAAAAGGCTGGAAAACTACCGGCAAACATGCCCCCCCCCCTTTCTTTAGTTTGGTGTTCCACTCACCTGAATGAGAAAGTGTGTCCAATCAAAGGACTGGTCCTGTATATATGATACAGAGCAAAAGAGCAACATAGGAACAACTAACATCTTGTTTTCGCTGACCTCCACTGTTTTAACACCGTCTTCTTTTTTTTTTTTTTTGCTGCAGTGATGCAAATTGTACTCCAGGGTGTGTCAGTACTTCCATCCAGATGGTAGTGAAACACTTTTATATTCAGAAAGGCTGTTTTCAATGTGATATATATTATTATCATTATCATTATTTTAATTATATTGTTAATATTGTGTTCTATGTTGTTGATACTGTAGCTTTAAGAGTTTCTCTAAAAATAAAAAGTGAAGTGCAGTTAAATGCATTATTATTATATTACTACCTATTTTCTGTCTACAAGCACACAGATTGCTTATGCGTATCATCTATATATATAATCATTAAAAGGCATATTAATTAATCACATTTTGAATATGGAAAAAACACACCCCAGCTCTAACAGCTTCATGGTGAAAGGTTTTCAGAAGATCCTGAGTCGCACACCTTTAACAAACTGCTTTAGAGTCTACAGTCTGGGCCATGCTGTATTTATAGGCACAGTGCTGCTTTGAGCTGAATGCTAATGTCAGCACGCTCACAATCACAATGCTAACCTGCTGATGTAAAGCATTAAAGTTCACAATCTTAGTTTTGACGAATTCATTCTACAGACAGAACTGCAGTAGCAATATTTTAATCATTTTTAGATATGGCCAACATTAAAAGAAATGACAGCACATGATGAAAAGTCAGGAGAAGACTAAAGTTATTATAAATTCATCTTGAGGGGGACATGAATAGATTCAGATGGACCATGAAAATCTTGTCAATAATACATTTAATTCTGTAATAGGATGGGCCCACAGACCAACCAAAAGACCAACGTTGCCGACCATAGAGCCACCGGCTGAAGCTACGGCATCTTTAAAAAAAGGCATAGAGCACATAAAATATAGATTTACTGTGGTCATATAATTCAAAACAAAAGTTAGTTCAAAGCTGCAATCATTGATTTATGGCCACCAGAAGTCAGAGAGACACCGTGTGTAAATAAACTCCACTTACTCCACTGCAAAGCCTGAATGCAAAAGTTGCAAAACACTGCAAAACAGAGTTGGCGTTTTTTAAAAGCACAGCATATTTTATAAGATATCTATATCTGAGTCTATCTGCTCTACACAAGCATCTCCAGTGGAGTTCAGTAAAAGGTATGTGTACCGAAAGGAAAGGGATATAAAACTGTACTACAGTGCAAGAGCAATTGCAGTTTTAGCCAATAAAAATTTAGAATCGTGTTACTATCTCATTTAGAAATGAGTTAAAAAATGCAACCAGTAGGTAGTTTATATGAGTCCACAGATGGTACGCAACAACTTTTAACAAACAGGCATCAGGCATTAGCCTGAACTGCGGCGTCCTCCCCCCCCCCCACGGCCGCAGGTATGATTAGGCGAAGCGCCTTCTCTATGCGGCGCTTCCGAGCGCCAATCTGGACCGGGGGGGGGGGGGGGGGGGCGTGCGGCGGAGGCCATTAAGGCGTTGATGCATTGCAGCGGCCAGCCGGCGGGCCTGGAAAAAAAGCTGAAGAGGGCTCTCCAGCTGCAGCTGCCGTCATTATGGCAACGCTCCACACCTCGTCACACCGCGGAGCACTTATCCCAGCGCAACGCGGCGGGAGATACGCGGCGGCATTATAGCAACCGTGCCCCCGCTGCAGCGGAGAGAACAGAGAGTCGCAGACGAGGGGGGGGGGTGAACGGGCTGATGGACATGTGAGGCGAGGAGGGAGTCACTGAGGGCTTAGGGGAGCTTGTTGTTGACTCTCCTGTGTTTACTCTGTGTTGTCTTCCTTTCTCCCCCTCTCCTCCCTCCTAGAGCTCTGTGGTTCCCCCTCCTATATATCCTCCAGAGGTAAGGGATTATGGGAATCTACACTACGTAGCACCGCTAAGCTCCCAGGGGGGGGAAAGGTCAAGGGGAGGCCAGACTAACAAGAAAGTCTATCTCCTTTCCATACGAAACCCCCCCCCGCCCCACTCCGGCACGGAATCAATCCAAAGAAACGGGAATATGAATGTGAGCAGATATATTGTTACAAGGATTCAGATTTCTCACTCTCTCATCTGCTCCGGTTTATTTTCAATCATACTGAAAAGGTGAGTAAACTCTATTTCAGAAAGTCAAAATTGAGTTCATTTTCTGTTTACCCTTCCGTTCAACCCTCCGCCACGTTCAGCGATCCCACGCGTGAAGCTCCTTTTTTTTCATCCTCACAATGAGGAAGGGAAAGGGTCACCTGTGCTTTCATTTTCTTCACAGCACAAAAAGTATTTTCCTTGTCTTACAGTCTCTCGCAAAATGCTGCAGCTTCAGGTCCTTAATGAGGAGGAAAAAAAAGATGACAATCTTACTTCTCTTTGGATTTCCAAATCATTATGACAGGCAGCAATAAGAAGCAAATTAGTCAATTCAGTATACGACATGCAGATCCTTTTCAGATTTCTTTTATGTATGCTGCGACTTCCACGTTGCCAGGACGGCAGCGGAGAGAACTAAATCTGTGTCAGCTTTTTTTTTTCAAATTCTCATTTTTTAAGCCTTCTTTCAGTATAAATAACTTGAAACTTCCGGTCGTTAATGGTGTCGTTTTTATGGCTCTGGCCTTGCTTTTATTCTCTTAACCTTGATTTTATTGCATTTGCTTTTGATTTTATGTGTTTATTTGTACTCCCTTACACAGTGATTTAAAGTGGGATCTAAACTGCGACTGCGAGTAAAGATAAGCGAAAGTAATAGTTGTAGTAAAAAAAGAGCGATGGTGATTTTACTGTAGCAGTAGTGGTACTTTTAAAAATCTACTTGGATTAACTACACAAGTAGTGTTGGCAAATATATTGTTGCACAAGTTACAGTAATAGTACAGCTTGTGTTAGTAGTATACATATCCATATAATACTACTTCATATGTCCACACCATCATTACATATCCACTCCACTACATTTATTTGACAGGTTATTACTTCTCAGATGAAGATAAAATAACACATTTTAGGTGTTTAAACTGTTAAATTGCCTTTTATTTTCTTAGAACATGAACAAAATGCTCTGGAATTTAAACAGTGATGCATAACTTGTATTAATCAAACATGTGTTGCACTTATATGCAATTCATTTGCTTTTACTACTAAGTATCTGAAATTGGCTCCACAAATGTGTTTGTGAGTGATGAAATAAATAATTTACTGTACTTTTGCTACTTTAATACCTTTTGGACCAGCGGCACACACAGGTCCAGTTGTTGAAAAATGTGTGTGCCCTAGGAGCCTGATTGTGTGCTAAAGCGTCTCTTGGGAGCTGTTAAAGTGCCCTCTTTGAAGCCAGAATATGTACTGACGTGCCCTATAGAAGCCAAACTGTGTGCTAACGTGCCCTCTTGGCAGCTAAAAAGCATGTTAAAATGCCCTTCTGGAAACTAAAATGTGTTATTGTGCCATGTTGGGAGATAAAAAGCATGTTAACATGACATCTTAATATCTAAAAAGCACGTTGGCAGGTCACACTGCTGTATATGTGCCTGTTCTTTTCCTTGCACCCCCTTCCCTTCAAAAGGTCTGTGCACGCCACTGTTCTGCACTTTCACTTATGAAACATTTTGATTTTAGGATTTCTACTGATTATTGAGCATTTTTATGGCAGCATTTCCACTTTTACTAAAGCAAAGGCTGCAGTTATCTTGCACACAACCACTGGTCGTCATAGAAACTGAAGCTTTATCAGGAAGAGCGTTTTCCCTCTGCTTTCGGACATCAATCCCTGTGTTCTCCCTTCTCGCCTGGGCCTGAATAATGCAGAGTTGGGGTGTGTGGTGGTGAACTCCCCCGTGGAGCCGGGGCCAGGGTAGCAGCTGTCCCTATCAGGACTCTCCTCAGAGCTGTCACGGCCTGTCTGCTCCACGGCTAATCACTTCCTACAGGCCCGCGGCGTTAGGACCGCCGCTGCTAATGTCGTCAGCCACCGGGCCGGATGAGCCTGATGCGTGTTCATGATTGGTGCTTCCAAGCACGTGTGTGTGTGTGAGCGTGCGTGTGCACGCAAGGGGTTGTTGGAGTGCAGGTGTGTTTCGCTGGTGGCTCAACGGGTGTGCAAATGCCTCAGGTAGTGCAATATGGGTCACACATGCACGCACACACGCGCGCGCGCATACACACAGGCGCCATAACCATTAACATAACCCCTTCCTTCCCACCTGCCAAAACACATTTGCCACACAAGGAGCTACTCATCCGTATGTAACAAGCTAATGGCAGAGTGTGTCACACACCAGCACACATGGTCATTTGAAAGCGGCCGTTTGTAATGACACACGCTTCACTCTGGCGTGTTGAGCCGAGGTAAAAAATAAAAGCCCAGAGGGGGAAAAATAACATCCTGAGCACTCCCCTCCCAAAAAAACAAAAATCTAATTTTCCATCCTTTCGGTGGGCTTGAGAAATGTTTTGATGTCGTGTCGCTGGATGCTTCCATTGTGGTCAGCTGTGTCGGGCCCCGCGGTAAATACCACGGAACCGACTGTCAGCAGAAGATGATTAATTATCAGTCACTCCAGCCATGCAACAGATTGGTAAATTCATCGGCCTTCTGGGGTTTCAGTAACAGGAAGGAGGCCGATAGGTATAATCAGCGTGCAGAGAAGTCAGAGAAAAGGGAGATTGAAAGTGATGATGGGGAGGTTTTTGGCTTCTGGCAAGGAACAAAAAAAAAAAAAAAAAGAATTAAAGCTTGTAGGTGGATAATTGCAGCGTTGTTGCGATCAAATTGGGAATGACAGCATCTCAGCCGCCTTAAAAAAAACCTGCACGTGCTGTGCTAATTTTACCTGAAACACGCCAGGCCTCCATTAGGGAGGCTCCACTCCATGATTGTGCTAAATATAAAGCCAGAGAAAGGAGGAAAAGGAAAAAAACAACAACATTAGAGTGGCTGCAGGCCAATTAACTAAAGCAACATGTTGAGATTCAGCAGATCAGATCATTGTGTTCCCTCGTTGCAAAAGAAATGAAATCTCATCAAGTGAAAACATCTTGTATCTTGTACAATTAGTCCAATATGAGTAGAATGATTTTGAATTATCTTATTCCAGTAGGAGATAATTGAGCTTATCTGTTTTGTTTCATTTTTTTTCTTCATGTTTTAAGAAAATGTTTTAGTCATTTTCTTAAACTGCAGAGCAATCGTAACTTTGTGGCACAGTAGCTTTTCTTTTCTCTGAGGAGTTACAGTCGGACAGAAAAGTCAGCTGACCTGAACAAACCAGCAGCCCGGTCATTAGGCGGCTAACTATCCAGCAGGCTTATGCATTTTACTGAAGGGTATAAATCAAGTCCCAGCCAGCAAAATTTGCTTCCCAAAAATATTCGGCAAACTATTTGCAACAGATGCAACATCTCATTTCAGAACCGTTCATATTCTAGTGAGAACAGCGTCCACTTTTGTTGGAATATTATTTGCACAATCACAAGACCGCGGAACCTGGCTGCAGGGATTCTGCTCCTATTCTGCCACAAGAGCATTAGCGAGCGCGGGCGGTAATTTTGGGTGACAAGGTCTGGATCACAGTCGCTGTTGCAGTCCTTCCCCTAAAGAATGTTCCACGAGTTTAAGTTCAGAGCTTTGTGCGGGCCAGGCTAATCTCTATTTTTGCTATAAGGTGCTCGGTAGCTTTCCAAGAACTTGACAAGAGCGAAACACGATGTGAAGTGAAGCACAATCATTCTCTACTGTTGCCAAGGCCTGAGGTCTTCCTATATGACCAACAGAGGGCAAACAAATCAGACAGACTGACACGTTGACACACGATGAGAGACAACAAACAACGAGGGGCAGGTAAAATACCTAAAGTGCAGAATGAGACAGCCGGAGACGAGGGTAAATAAGCACTCATGGAGACGGACAAGCGGACAGACAGAGATATGAACGAGGCGCGAGACGGGGAGGCGTGACGGCGAGCGGCGAGGCGTGTAAAAGGCAACCGGTGCCGCCGCGACGCTCCTCTGGCCCCCCCCGCGGGTGCACGGAGGAGCACGAATCCGGGGAGGAGGCGAGGAGGCGAGGGGATGGGAGAGGAAAACCGGGCACTAGCCAACTTGAGTGAAAAGAGGAGACATGAAAGGGGAAGCGGGAGTAGGGAGGTGGTAGAGAGGAGGAAGGTGAGGAAGAGTGAGGATGGGGGAGAGGGAGGGGGAAGACGAGTGTGACAGGCAGCCACACAAGAGACTGCCACTGACTATTTTCAATCCACTGGGTGATTGCAGCACTTAACAAACTGCCTGCATGTGTGCAGGCTTACCTACAGTATGTGCATGCATGTCTTTGTGTACACATCTTCCTATTTATTTATACCCAGTTAGTTACATGTGTGTGCATTTTGCTTATGTGTGAGCATGTGTTCTTTGCATGGATGCATTATCAGATTTTGTTTATGTCATTGGGTGTATTGAGGTTTAGGCCTAGCTGAAGCTGGGGCAGTATGACCAAAGAATGATATCGCAGGGTTTTTCTAAATTATATCAGTGTCACTGTATTTGATGGTATTTTTGTTCATGTCGGTGTTAAGAAGAATTACTGCAGTGAATTGCCTTACAATGACCAGACTAGTATTAACACAGCTTTGAATGGTCCCAACGAAATGCTGCACACAATGAATTTGTGATCAGTCCCTGTAGCAAACGTTTCTTTGCGCTGCAAATCTTAGTTTCATGCACGATTATTTTTAAAAGCCAAAGTACTACCGCATGGCTCCTCATTTTGGTAGCAGTTCCTCTGTGTCTTTGACTTTTTCTCATCCATGTTGTTCACTGTTCATTACACACACAGGCTGTGCTCGGCCGCATGCAGCTTGTTTTGTACAACTGTGATACAGTCCCCCTCTCAAACAATTTCCTGCGGCGTGATGTTTCGCGGCTCCATGTTCCCAACGTTTTGTATGCTACACACTCACAGGTATCGAGGTATGTGAAAAATTCACATGATTAAAAATCCGGTATAAAACGGTATACCGCCCAACCCTCGGGCCCAGTGAATCTGCCCCTGCTTGTGCCTTTAACAAGCTAAACATTTGACAGCTAAACCAGCAAGCGGTCCTTGTTTGTCCATGAGCAGGAAGAGGTCTGCAGAGGCTTTCTGCACACACACACACACACATGCACACATGGCCAGATATTGCACAAGTGAGGTGCGTGCATGTGTGCACATGTGCATCTGTGCATGTGTGTCAGCAGTCCCCACTATCCCTCCATTTGGCTTGTTAGCGCTACTTCTGGGGGTTATGGGAGCCGAGAGCCAACCAGTCGTTGCAGCTGCTCTATGCACGCCGTAAATGCAGAGCTCATTTAATCCATACCCTGCCCGGTGAATACTCTGGAGTTTTCAGGTCCTTTTCGCTCTGTGACCAGCTCCCTGATCATTTGACTCATGTGATTTATGGAGCTGGAAGTGGCTTTCCCTAAGGAAGTGGCGAATGAATGGCTCAGTGGTTTCCAAACCAGCAGCCCTGGGACCTATCCCAGGCATTACAAGGAAATCTTGGAACAAGATGAATAAAAAAAAATAAAAAAATCAGGGAGGTTGTGAAGAAACAGATAATGCCTGAATATCATATAAATGCAATTAGAGCAGCATCACAATAGCAATTCGTCCTTTACTTGCCAAACATCTGTAGGATTGGATGCTGAGATGAGAGAGCGAAGCCATGTGCTGAGAACTTGGTAAGATGTCTTTCTCTTTGAAATGAAGATTCTTCTATGGACGCTGTATGAAACGGTGTCCACCACCTAATTATAATTGCCACAAGTACCAAAGCCGCCTGCTCCCCAATCAAAACCGCCATGCAAATGAGAACGGAATAGGAGACCAGTTTAATGAAGGTTTGATAGGATAGCGTGGGACAACAACAGATGCTATAAATAAGAATGTACATACAGTAGGCTATATAAAGAAAAGGCACATGTAATACTGATGCTCTTGACAGAAACACAAGGATTTCAGTATTTCAGTGTCATCAGGTAAACAAGTCAACATCACAGCTAAAAAATAAACTGTATTAGGTCAGAGGTCCTAGAGTATAAGAGTATAGACTCTCACTGATCTCAGCAGTGTTGGCAGCTCCACCTGTTTTATTTGCAGCAACCTTCTGGCACATTGTGCATTTTTGTAACAGGACTCATGTTAATCTTGTGGTGTTTCTATATACAGTATTCATGAAGTTGTTTCACTGTATTTATGAAAAAAACATTGCCCTCTGATATCTTCAGGTATTCACGAAGCTATGGCATACTTGGTCAAATAGAACCATTGAGCCTGCAAAAAATTCATTCTAAGAGGAAAAAAAGCAAAGAGCCTGCAGCTATGTTAGAGAGCCAGAGGGCTATGGTAGTATTTCTGCACGGTTTAGCAAGTGTCACTCATTGTTTGTTTCTTTCTTTGTTTATCTCAATATAGAATAATTTGCAATGATCAGATTATCTAAATGTAACTGTCCTTTCTTTTTTTTCCTCACTCCAACAATTGCTGCTGCTGTAGATTAAGGGGGCTGGCCCGGGCGAGAGCCTTGTCTTACAGTTTTCCTAATAGCACAGGTACAGCGTGAATAACCTCTGCACAATCGCAATAACACTTAGGGCAGGCTACACTCTCTCTTTTGTGGCAGCTTTATTGCAGCAGTCCCTGATAAATTATGCACTGCCAGATCAGAGAGTATGGATTATTTAGTTGCATCATAAAATCTTACGTGAGCCAGTGTAAAAGTTATGATGATCTCTTCTTCACCACCACTCCTCTTTTATCTCGCCAGACCCCGACCAACAGTTATAGTGGAGCGGCGGCAGAGATGGAGAAGCGGGAAGGAGAGTAATAGAAGGGCCAGAGAGGATGGATGAGATCAGCGGGCGAGAGTTGGAGTAGAAAATTGCGCCATGATGGGAAACGGTGAGCACGATTTGCCGTGGCTCAGACAGGAGTGAAATTATTAAAATCTGGTTTAATCTAATGAAATATAAACTATAGCCCGAAAGAGCGTGTTTGAATGCTGCAACGCGCCGCAATAGGCACGTACACGCCGAGATCAAAACATGAAACAGCCTGTCAGTTACGTGTTTGCTGCTAAGGTTGCTTCCAGGGAGAGAAAACAACACCTTGGCATCACCCCAATCACCAGGAGTGATTGCTAATTGGTTTTGTTCCACAGGGCTCAGACAAACTTCTGACACTAACTGAGCTTGTAAGTTTGGTTCTGGACCTCGTGCAGGGCCATTTTATGCAGCTTTGCACTATAAGCAACTGCAATGGCTCCCTAACCACCATGGTTTGCGTGTATGTGTGTGTGTGTGTGTGTTTCTGTTGTAAATGGTTGAATGGATTTATTTTGTACAGCCCTTGTATCCTATGGTGGATGTGTGGATGAACATATGTTTTGTATAGGCCTAGTGTAAATCTCTTTCATTGTACCTGAAGACATTTTTTATTCTTGAAAATGACAGCTTAGGAAGTATCTTGTTTTTTTAGAAAAGATTTTAATTTAAAGAAGATGGCTACTCCTGATTTATCTCTGAACTCCTCCCTACAAACCTAGACTGGTCTAACCCATGAATTCAAATACTGACTGTGGTCATTAGGTATTACAGAGGTTACAGTTTGCCATAATCAGTATCAATCAACAGCTGGCTCATCATTATTGATTTTCTAAGGAATCTAGGAAGGTTTAGGTTTACTCTAGAGCTTTTAGAGAACACTTAATCGATTAGTCAATTAGTTGTCAACTACTACATTAGTTGACAGCTATTTTTATAATGGATTAAGGGTTTGAGTCATTTTTAACAATACAATGTCCAAGTTCTCTGCGTTCAGCTTCTCAAATCAGATTATTTCATGGTTTCTTTAGTTTTCTATAATGGCATAGTGATGATCTTTTGTGAAATGTAAAGACCTGTCTCCTAGAAACAAAGTCATCAGACACTGCTCTGATTCTCTTCAGTTAGATTAGCAGTGCAGCTGCCATGAATGGATGCCTATTAATAACCTCCAACACTGTAAAACTGATACCTTAAAATTTAACCAACTTCAGCAATTATCATTACTGTCTTTATTTTTAGAGTAGAAATACTCTACTTCTTTTCATAGTTATTCTGCCTAAAACCAATTACATGTTGTGATTTCAGTTGTATTTACAGTATCAGGTGATTAACTGGATTATATTACCGTAACTCTTGGATTGTTGTAATTAACCACAGTAATATTTTGTCTATTATGAATCATTTATGGTTATGGCAATCTACTGTAATAATCGCTCACAGTAATATTACTGTGTCTTACAGCAGATTTTGCAGCCAGGTTTTACAGTGGACTTTTCTTTTGCCTCTCAACTCAAATGAAGGGTTGTTTCCAGGCCTTTGTTGTGTCCCTGCATGCAGTAAAATATATATCACAGTAACTGGGGTGGAGGTGAGTTTGCATATGTCTGGCCTCAACCCAGGACATTGGCATTCATTTAATTTTTTATTATGTGTAAAAAGTAGAATTTGTGTCATTTATGTCCAATATGAACGCAACAAGCCTGGGTGTATAAGTGCTGGGAGCGGGTGGACACAGAGTGAAGTGTTTATCATTGGAAAGAGGTTTGTCCTTTGCCAGGGGAAAAAAAACGGCCCATTACGGTAATTCAGCTGCGCCTCCTAGCGGCGGCTCCCGCCTGACTGCGCGTGTTTCTGCGTGAAACTGTAAGGGGGTGGGGGACAAGCGACGTGCGTCACTTACGGTAAAAGACGTACTCCGTGTAGCTGGACCAGACCTTGTCCTCCGTGTGCTGGTTGGCGACCGAGGCCGTCACCGAGGAGTTGCAGGCCACCATCTGGAAGCCGCACTCCGACAGCATGTCGAACGCCCTCTCCAGGTGCTTGAACTTGAGGTAATAGCGGGACGTGTACCGGTCCGGGGTCCTGTCCGGGTCCCGGCTCTCGTTCAGGGTCTCCCCGAACACCTCCTTGGCCAGGGCCACGCGGCCGCATATCAGTATCCGGGGTACCCTCCTGAACTTGGCGTCGCTCTGGCTCTCGCGCCCCACGGTGCACGAGCCCCGGTAGCCCACCGTGACGAAGCCGCTCTTCCGGTCCGCGGGCACCAGCGAGGGCGGCGGGCACTGCCGGTGGTCGCTGCCCTGGGAGCCGTCCTCGTAGTCGCTGTGGAAGTAGTCGTCCGGGCTGTGCTTCACGTCCTCCGGGGTCAGCAGCTTCACCAGGTCGGGCAGCTGGAAGTACTCCGCCTCCTTCCGGAGCCTGCCTTTCTCCGGGAAGTGGTCGGGCAGGACCACCTGCTTGTCGCGGAGGTAGTCCAACACGTAGCGGAACAGAAAGCCGTCCCGGTCGATGAAGTAGCGGCCCTTGGGGTCCCTGGCCAGGTCATTGCACGCGTCTTTCTTGGAGGAGAACAGCTTGCTCAGCAGCGAGCTCGGGGTGCTCACCAAAGTTGAGTGACGCGTGTAGTAAACCTGTCCGCCCACGTTCAGCTCCACCACGTCCGGGAAACTGTTCTGAACTGACGCCTGCTCTTTGGGGTTAGTCCTACAGTTTCCACTCAGCGCCATCGTTTCCGCCATCGACCGCTACAACCCAAACAGGGACACACACCTATTTCTAGTTTTTTTATGCCACGACGGAGGAGAGATAGGAAAAGAAAAACAATTTAAAAAAAAAAGGAAGAAAAAAAAGGATGGGTCAGTGTCAAAAGTTGCCCTCCGCCTTTCGCACACAACTTCAACCCGAATAAAAGCGACTCTTATCGATCCATGGCTCTTATCACCTACCAGTCTTTAGCGGCGTTGTCGTCAAATGGGCTAGAAGATGGCAGTCCGGGGAACCTTATGTGAATGTTAAAATACCAACAAAAAGAAAAAATGAATTAAAAAAAAAGGGGGGAGTTAAAAAAAAATCCTGATGAATGACTCGGAGGAGAACAAGAATCAGTGCTGCGTGAGAGGAGAAGCGAACACGGGCGCATCAAAGGCTTGCATCAGTGGTTGTGGGACTCCCATCGCCCCCCTCCCGGGGGGAAAAGAGCTGCACGGGGGGGGGGGGGGCAGTGAAAGCAGCCTATTGCACCAAATAGGAAGAAGGAGGGAAAAAAAAGAACTTGTCTCGATGCCTCTGGGTGTATTATCCGATAAAGTAGAAGCCCCTTTCTGCACAACGAGAGGAGAATTACGCAGTAGAAGTGCGGGGTGGCGGCGGTGTGTGTGTGTGTGTGTGTGTGCGTGAAGGCGGTGGGTGGGTGTGGGATGTACTCCAAAAACTTCTATAGTCCAGAATGATAAAGGTGGTGTCACTTTTCCTTTTCTTCAACTTCCCCCTTTCTTGAACGCCTGGGAGGAGGAACGTCTTTCCAGTGGTGAAGAAAACTTCGCAGAGAATTGCGCACGCACGCACGCACGCAAAAAAAAGAACACCTCTGGATGCGGGGCTGACACTACAAATATGTCGTCCGCTCCGGATTGATGTAAACTCAATTCCCACCGTTCCTCCCGTCAGAGACGCGGGTTGCACTCGCGGTCCTCGAAGCGAAAAGAAGAACAAAAAAAAACAAAATCTCAGTTCAGATTTTCTTTTCGTTCTTTGTGTTTTTCAGAGCAACGGAGCAGCGACCCTCATGCTGCTGCTGATGCTGATGATGGTGATTTTTTTTAACCGGGATCTGTCCGCGGTGCTGAAGCGAGCATCTCACCCGGCTCTCCGCTTCTCCTCGCCCTCCCTCCCATCATCTCGCACCGCCCCCCCTCCCCTCCCCTTTTAGAGCAGGGTGGTGTCTTTACACACACACACACACACACACACAAACACACACACACACACACACACACACACACATACACATACAAGTTAAAAGGAAAAGGAGCGATTCCAGGCTGCAAAACGGAAATCATCAGTTTGGATCTATTAATCACATTATCCCCCCCCCCAGATTTTAGAAGCTGTCTTCCGCTTTTTTACTTTTTCTTCAACTAGATTGTGAGGCTCTTGCAGGATATGTGGACTAACCTATTCATGAGATAACTGCATCTGTCTTTGTAGCAATATTATAATAAGATAACAACAAGGCAGCAATTTGATCCACAACTTGAATCAATCTGCATGACTTTTGGTTTAAATACACTGTATGTAAAACAAATAAATATAAAATCAGTTTCGCTTTTTTTCCTCCCCCTACACTTTGGAAGACTTTTACAAATGAAAACATCTTGATGAAAGAGTCCCAGGATTATAATAAATGGCTGTAGCGTTGCCAGCGATTGGGATGAAGAGATTGGGGGTTTTTGTTTTGTAAAATGAGCAACAGCGCCTCCCTCAGTCCGTGAGGCGACATGCCCCCAGAGTTTCCTTCTTTCAGCACCATGGACAGATGCTCGCTCTGGAAAAATGGAAGCATCGGTGACAGCTGGCCCGTTTACCTGATTTACTTCCCTTGCAATCGGTGCGTGTTTGTGTGTGTGCGTGTGTGCGTGTGTGTGTGTGTGTGTGTTTGTGTGTGTGTGTGTGTGTGTGTGTGTTTTAACCTGGAATCAAAGTCACAGGATAAGAATGAATGACCTTGACCTGATCAGGTGCAGGATGCCATGCATTAAATTCCTACAGAATTCAAACCAAGAAAATCAGCACAAACATCAAATCAGTGCAGAGAATAGGGTAAAATATGTGTATAAAAACATACAGTCTCATATATGAATGTAGCCCAAATCAAGCTCATAACAAAGTAGACAGTCATTACAGCCACAGCACAATAACCTGACTTTTCCATTTGATGTTGCTGGACCCTGATTCAGAGAGGAATTATGTCTGTCTGTGGTATTTGTCATAATTCCAGTCACACAGGATTGACACGGTGGGAAGAGAAATGGGCTGAGTGATTGAATGATGGAAGGAAAAAGGAAAAACTGTGAATAAAACACAGAGAGGAGGAGGAGGCGTTGAGCCTGGCTGGGACCAGTCACCCAGAAGTAGGCCACGTCGGCAGCTTCATCATAAATACATGCAGCCGCCACGCCGCTCCCCGCTGTGCCGCTATTTAAAGAGCGGATGATTGACCACCTGTAAGACGTTAAACCTGTTTGGGTTGACATGAATCATTTCAACTCACTTTCTCTCCGCCCCGTCCCCAAAGAGCGTTTGGTTTGATGACATAAACGCTTGTAAAATCCCATGTGTTCAGTCGACGTAACAAAGATTATCCCTGATACATTTACATTGCACCGGCTGTGGCGTTGCTACTAATATCTTGGTAATTTTTTTGCTGTTTATGTATCAGAAATTTAATTTCAGTTTCATAATGCTCAATGCAAAATACACAATGAAATATTTACTTGCATGCACAGCAGCAACATTTATTATTTATCTTTTTTTCCTCCTTTTTCTTTTTTGAGCGACACACAATATCAGAGGGTATTTTTAGTTACAAAAGAAATCCGCTTTTTACACTCAAAAGAGAAATCAGGACCACTTTGGTTGCCTGACACAGATCAACTGTCAGAACAGTCATTTTCTTCCTGTGCAGCCTCGGGAAAAACTATTAAAGTGGATTTTTTTGGGGGGAGAGTCACAGATGGTTGAAATAAACGGCGTTCTACTTCCGTCTCTCGTCGCAGCCGGGCTGAACGATGCCAGGCCGGCGATGTGAAATCTGCGAGTACAGCAGACAAACATTCAGTGCAGGAATTCACTTGAGGCAGAGAGGAGCCATATTTACCTAAATGAGTTTCTATGGAAGCCGCAGCTATCTTTGAACCGTTGTGTGGTGTTCGGGTGTGGGAGGCGTTTATTGGAAGAAAAATTATACGTACACCACTGCTCAAGAGTGTGGGCTCATTTAGAAATGTTCTTATTAAAGAATTAAAGAAAAGCATTTCATTTTTAATGGAGATAACATTAAATAATCAGGAATACACTCTATACATTGTTAATGTAGTAAATGACTATTCTAGCTGCAAATTACTGGTTTTTATTGCAAGATCTACAGAGGCCCAGCAAGCATCCCTCCAGTGTTCTAATGCTACATTGTGTTTGATAATGGCATTAGAAGCTAATGGATGATTAGAAAAGCCTTGTGAAATTACATTGGTTAGATGGAGCATTTTTTGACGAAAGCAAAGTTTGAAGAAGAAAATTATTATTTCAAATAAAAATCATTATTTCTAACCTTGTCAGTGTTTTGACTAAATAAATTGACTCAATAAAAATGTGACCTTTCATGGAAAACACACACAAACTTTTTCCAATTTATTGGCTTTTGCTTATTATCTGTGTTGAACATGAAAAAAGGTAGAAACAAGTTCATGAAAGGGTTTGCTGTGCTTTAGCATACTGGTTCATTGATTGTTCTCAATTGAATTTCCCTCAGAATACTAAAAAAGGGGGAAACATAGGTGAACAGAATGGGCATGGAAAAAATAAAACAAATAAAGCAACATTATGAATAAATAAGCAAAGCATTAATGGTGCACGGCTTGTCCGTGCTTCATTATTTAAAAGCAGTGCCATGTATTTCAAAGCAGAATTCATGTCCTCTCCATGGGGTATTTCTTTTTCAGATATAATCTCTTTTTTTGAGTCCTTGAAAACAAATTTCGCTTTCAAAAAGAAACATGTAGTACTTTATTCTGGGTTTTTGCATGATCCACAAAGGAGCCCGCTGGCTCCTATGAGATCATCATTATCAGGCTGCTAGCTGGACTGAGCTGCTCCTGTCCTCAACACCCCCGGCGACTGGTGGCATGAGTCATCCATCTCAAATACTTCTTCAAACGCTGCTTGGCAAGGTTTTTCATCTTCACGTAGAAGTCTGCCAATGAACTCGTAATTGTTAAGATAAAAAAAAAAAAAAAATGATGTATAAAAAATAAAGTCTTCTCTCTGCAATATCTGTCTTCAAACATAAACTCCACGAAGTCCTTGTGGGATTTGGGCTACAAGTCCAGTGCCTCTGATTTTGTAAAAAAAAAAACAAGATATTTGAATCTGATTCCAGCAAACACAGAACCTCTTATCACATGCAGTCAGATCCTCTGACCGGTGTCAGTACATTCGAGGATGATATTCGAGATGTGGTGATAATATCAATCAATATTTCAAACTACAAACAGCTTCCATTAAAAAGTAATTTCCTTCAAGGCTCAACATGCCAGCAGACACACAAAATCGAGGGCACACTTCCTCTGGATGTGATATTTTCTCGACTACTGAGCAATAAAATTACGGCATCTTCGAATTTCTGCCTGTTTCAGCAGGTCAAATAAATAAATAAATAAAGTTTCTTCTTGTATGTACGACGCCGTTTCTGCCTCCACTTCCACTCTGTGCACAGCCCAAGGTTGCCTTTCGCTTTCTAAACTGGATCCTCCGTCCTCCCCGGAGACCAGCCCATTTAACAGGAAGCACACCAGACATTAAGGGCTTTGGCAGCCAGAGCGGAGCAGGGTGGTGAAGGGAGAGACGAGCAGCTCCCCAGGACGAGCAGAAAAAGCCTGCAAGACGCCACCAGAGCTGAGGCCTCAGCTGGTCTCATGGCCCGGCAACACGGCGGCAGAGCTGTCATCCCACTCGCTAACACTGACGCTGCAGGTGTCTGTGAGTTTTGTGAGTGTGTGTGTGTGTGCTGCGTACAGATGAAGGCATCAAGAAAAAAAAAAGGTGGATCTAAACAGAGCAGGCAAATGTGGACTGAGCTGCTGAGGCGGAAGATGCTCTGATGCTTAATGGAATTTGTGCAGTAGGGATGTAGCAGCCGATTATGTAATAAATACTGTATGTTGCAATTTGCACAAATCACCAGGCCAATACCCATGAATAGAACAATACCAAAGCTGTCATGTCATGTGACCCTAAAACTTGGTACCAGGTGGTTTTATATTTGAGTTGGATTACATTTTTTTGACCAATTTTGACTAAAAAAAAAATTTAAATATATTTTTAATTGACAAGAAACCAAAATGAGCACACAGTGTACATGTTAAGAGCCATGATTAATGCTACTTTAAAAATGTTCTTTCTTACAAATTTTGATCATCTTATCTTGCCAACCATGATTCATGACTTAACTTACGTTATCGGCCAAAAATAGTTACGTTAGCATTTCAGCATTCTTATAATCTTATAATATTATTGATCTATTACATTTTACATCGGGCTAATTTTTCACATTATTGCCCATTATCACGTTATGGGCTGCTACGAGGGATGATGCTGAATTTAACCCACGCTGTATTTGTGTGCAAGTGACTT
Organism: Eupleurogrammus muticus; assembly: GCA_036785175.1. NCBI lineage: Eukaryota > Metazoa > Chordata > Actinopteri > Scombriformes > Trichiuridae > Eupleurogrammus > Eupleurogrammus muticus. The sequence goes on along the minus strand of JAYKQN010000007.1, from coordinate 12,103,400 downwards.
CACACACAGTTGATGACTTTATGCTTGAAGAACAGTGGTTATATCTCTCTGTTCATAGTAGAACTCTCCTCGTTCTACAGCAAACACTGGCTTGCTTGGCCATTGCTTCACAGTTGGCCAGACTCAGTCTGTTTCCACCTCCAGCAATGAGGACTGGAGGTTGGCTTTAGGATGTAATAGTCTATAAATATACTGTGAATGTATATGTGCATTGTAAAACTTGTAAGTCATATTCCACTTAATACAGTTTTAAATTATTCATGCGGTTATAAAGCTGATTGCATGTTTTACAACAGCGTTAAAAATATTATTTTTAAATGTTTTTTTATTGGTGGCACATTTTATTAAATAAAATATAGATTAACATACACAATAGTTTTACAAGTAAATGTGTCATGATTATTTGTACTATAGAAATGTCAGTTTAATTTTATAGGAAGTTCAATTTTTTATTTCTTAGCATCAGTAACCTTATTTTTCATTAAAAAGCCAAAAAGGTTTTCTATGTTAAAGCTATAAATTGTATTTTTATGACATTTTACAGTATGTTGTTGGTGCCCCAGCTGCTGGAATATTACCTTTAAATAAATAATATATTTATAAGTGTGTGCACGGCTTCCCTGTTTTTGTTATGGTTACAAGGGCGACGTTATAGCAGCACATTACTGAGATTTACTTGCTGATGGACAGGTTAACTATGGGCTTGTAAAAACGCCAGTGGAACTTCATCAATCCATACATTTTCTAAACCTCTTGTCCTATTCACAAGGAGCTGGAGCATATCCCAGAATGCACGGGGGCCAACAGGAGGGCAAAAACCCTGAACTGGTTGCCACAGAGGCACAAAGCGGTGGAGAATGCCTGCTGAATAGGCCTTTTTTTTGTTTTGCTTTTTTTAATTTACTTGGCACACTTCTGGGATATTAGTGTGTGCACGTGTGTGTGGGCACGCATTGCTTGACTCATAAAGGAGGAAAATCAAGAACTGCGATTGCGATCGTTATATCAACATATGAAAAATCTGCATGTGCGTTGCATTCATGGTCGACCTTCGCTGCAGGTTTCAAAGCTGACCGCTACGCTGTGTTATGCTTGTCAGGAAAGTGACGGTGTGCGATGAATACCATGTTACAGATGGGTTGCGATGTGATCGTCACTTCTACTGTAATAGCTGGTAGTGAATTTTCAGGGCGACTGTATCTGACCGTCCTCCTTTCTGCGCCATGACTTTAAAGGAAGAAAAAAGACAACCGTGGGTTTTAAAGCAGAACTGATCAACCAGCAACAATTCACCTTTATCTCCATAGCTACTTGGCTCAGAAATTCTGAATGTGCTTTGTCGTCGTGTTACCATAGGGATTAACCATTTGTTCTCACTATCTCGGGAAGCTTCGGTGTGTATCTTGCGGTGGTTTTGATTCAATTGGCTTCATGTGGGATTCAGGAAGCAGTTGGCGAGGATCAAGTCGCGCGGGTGTAGAGGAAGGAAGGGAAGGAGGAGGAGGCGGAGGATCAGACAGCTTCACAGCGGAGGAAGAAATCTCGAAACAAGTATATAGATAAATGAATAAACATCAGTGAGAATGCGTGTGCGCAATCGTATACTGACCCATCTTTCTATCTAATTACATCGCGTCAGACACAGATGAGCCGTGATGGGCATGTCCAGAGGAAGCCTACAGCCAGAGTCATGTCAGATCACGTATACTCACTGCACATTAAAGAGCCACCTCTTGCCTAAAGGTGAAATGGTCAGTAGCATGCCACATATAGAGCATAGATGACACATACATACACGCTTTGATTTTAATATGGGTCTTTTAGACATGTTTACCGTAATGAAGCATTAGGAGTTGATGCGACATAGATGAGATTTATTACAGAAATTGCTGCTGTGTTAACAGCATTTGAAGGAAACCCTGTTTACTAAATCGCTCTGCGCCTGAACAATGATGTGCTTAGTTACACGTGTCCCTGTTCTGCCTTAATTAGGGGCTCTTAGTAATCTTGAAGTAAACGCCACATAATATTTACAAAAAAAAAAAGGTGGCCTAAGAGAAAACAATCTGCAACTGAGAATGATATAGTCAACCCTTCTTTTCGAATTACAGCAAGTGTCGTTTTTCTTGACACATAACAGCGATCTCCCGTCAGAGCTTGTATTATAACTGCGATCCCAAACAGGTGAACTTATTGATTCACATCAGCGGCGCTCGCTGTTAGGAATAACACATCCTGAAGGCTGAATACCACGAGACTGAGGAACTTACTGTATAAAGGGTTTGTTTGTTTGTTTTTTTTTGGCATAGAAGAGTTGGTCCATATCGTACAGTTCTGTGCGTCTCCGAGGCCGGTCCTTGGCAGCGCAGCACGGTGGAGTTCTCAAAGCCTAAAGGGGTCTTGACCCTGTGGATTTGCCAAACCATGCAGATGAGATGTTGCTAAGCACCCGCTCTCCCTCTGCCAGCGCAAAAGGCCATGTGGGAACATTGTGGAGGGGTAGATAGCTGTGCTAGTTTACTGCCGTAGTCAGCTCTCCTGCAGTGTGTATTTCTGTCTGCGTGTGGGTGTGTGTGTGTGTGCATGTGTGTGTGTCTGTGTGTTACAAGCCTCTCTCTCTCTCCCTCCTTCTAGTATTATTAGTGCTTTACTCCCTGATTCTTGGGATTAAGGGGTGGTTTCCACAGGTCCTCAATGTGTGACAAATCTTATGATGGGACCAAATCTCTAAAAGTCCTTTAAACTGAGAAAAAAAAACTTTAAAGGTGACGTACAATTTTCCTCTTCAGTTAATACCATCAGCAATTTGCTATAAATGCTTTGAAGGATGGTGCATATATGATAAATGCTGTATATGTTTTGCTAAATTACATGAGGAAGAATAAATAATTATATATATATATATATACTGTATAGACTATATATAGACTGTGTCTCAGTCACATTGAGATACAGTCCCTTGGAAGCTCTCTGTACACACACACACACACACACACACACAGCGAGAATGAATAATTCCTGTCAGTGTGAATTGAAGGAGACAGAAAGTGAGCATTATGATCCTAAAGATGCATAATTGTGCGTGTGGTGGGTCATTATTTGTTCCTGCCATAGGTAGTTTCATCAGGAAAAGCGAGACGTCCGGCGGAGCCTCACCCCCAAAACAGATTGAGACGCGACGGGAAATACAAGTAGTGACACATCACCCACCGTGCACGTCGGGAGCTGCTGCAAAAAAAGGAATCAACTTTTTTCTCATGCTCTTGATATGTTGAAGGACAAACTACTATCGATGTTATGATAATCATTTCTTTCCCAGGCTTGTTTCCTTGTTGATTCTTCTTGATGGTAAATGGTGAGCTAAACTTGCGTTACTCCCTCACTCTGGATCAGAGAAGAGCTTCTTTCCAGACGTGTGTTTTGTCATGTTCAACAAGCCATATGCTACAGGGAAGACACCCATAATCAAGCACAGATATTCATATATAGTAGCTTTAAATAGGATAATTTGCATTCTCCAAGTTTGATGTTTACATTTCCATAGTCTATTTATAAAGAATTATCATGCTTTTACGGTCCAAAAGCACCTAGTTAGACTTCTAGCAGCAATGCAGGCTGCCTTCTCTCACACTCATTCTATAAATACTGCACACACACACACACACACACACACACACGCCAGAGCTGGGATTTGTTGGAGAAACAAGAATCGAGCGCAAGCCCTCCTGAAGGAAATATAAATATTTACACACAAGCAGTGAAAACCTGTTGTTGTTTTTGTTTTTTTAACAGGGCCACTTTAATAATGCAACAATGCAAAGGAGCCTCAAGACACGTGCACATGCGGCGACAAAGCGGCAAAGCTGTCATTTCGTTTTCTCAGCTGGCATCCACTTACTGTAAGGGAAGAGAAAACACAGCTGGAGCTAAGCAACACCATGCCTGGTATTAATGGATTGTCAAAAGGCGTTCTCAGGAACATATGACGAAAATAATGGATGCAGAAGGAAGCCAATGGATGGATGCAACGCCTCATCCTAACTTTTACATACAGGAATGTTGCATATTGTTACAATATGAGTAATGATACTTGCCTTTTATAAGCCGTGAAATGTTTACTGTAACTGCATGTAAATTAGATGTTAAATAATTATAATCTATTAATAGGACCAGTAGTAGCTCATGCATTGGTGTATCAATTCCATCAAGAGTATGAATAACGCTGAAATCCCTTGAAAGTTTACTAGTCCTACAAATCTCAACAAAAAAAATTGCTCCATCCAAACACATTGATCTTGGCATCAACCTTGATGTCCAAATTGATCCATACATCAACAACTTTAATGATATGGAACGTGGAAAAACATTTCGACTTTCCTTCATTTGGTCCGCGATAACAAAATAGCCCAGCATTATTCTGCTGGATTAGAGCTCATTTATTTCCAAGCCCTGTAAGAGGGAGTCAAAGGAACCTGGAAGTGGAACTTGGGAGGGAAGAAGAAGAGGAGTCAAGGCCACGCGACTGTTTATAATATAAGACTTATTTTAGAAACCTCTAAATCTGTTTTGACAGGTAGAACACTCGTGGGTCGACTGATGCCGTCCCCGATGCCCGCCAGGGGCAGAAAGGGAAGGATGGCACAACTCCACCGCACCGTGCACTTGGTCATGAAGTATCAGATTTGTGTCGGGGCTTGCCTATCAGAAAGGTTTATTTCATTTAAAAAAAAGGTTGAATAAATGGGCTAGAAAAAAATAAAGGCCCCAAAAATATATATGTACACTGCAAAAGCTGATATACTAATAAGTGAAAGTATGTTGTTTTTGGTCCAACACTGAGTAGGATTATCATAGTTATTAGGTTACTTTTTTTCTATATTTAAGTCGATTTAATCTACTTTTTTTAATAAAATGTTAAAGACAAAATTGACCCATATCAGGAAAAAAATTAGAATATTCCCAGCGGTATAAGATAATTTGATTCAATGTTGGAATAGTTATAGTAGAATCAATGTATTTTTACCTTCCAGTTTTTGCAGGGTGTCCTTATCCTGCACATAGCCTAAGGGACATGGGTGGAAAAAAAAATACAAACACAGACTTTTGTGAGATCTGTCCCTCATCTATGTTAAAACCATGTCTACGGCCAAGAACTGATTTAACATCTTCATATGTGACGCCAATGCCAGGATAAAAATCAATAAACTTCTCCCACGGTGTAAACTCCTCCATTATTGTGTCTGTTTTACTTCCTGTTCACTGACACTGATTTAAAAAAGAAAAAAAAAAACTATTGCCAGATCTTGCAAAAGTGTCCTTACTTTTGTTTAGGGGCTGCGTACAAAGGAGCTGATAAAATGCAACTTTTCCAGAGGGGAAAAGGGGGGCATGTTTCATTTTAAAAAACAGCTCACCTGATTTCAGCGCCACAAACAGTGAACCCTCCCGTTATATGTTTCAAAGTGAGCGGTGTTTTCACGTCCACATCCATTATGTCAGCAGCTTTTAAAGCCTTGAGTGGGCGTAAATTTCATTGCGGAACACAAATAAATATCACAAACGCTGGCTTCAGCACGCTGATTGTTATTTTAGAGCGCGGTGGCTCGCTGGCAGACTGAGGAAAGCTGCTCTGTGGAGAGCGGCCCTCGCGCACCAGATGCTTACTAATTTATTATCCGTGCAGCAGTCATATCGTGGCAGCAAATTCAATTAGATGTATTAAGAAAACGTTGGGGGGGGGGGGGGGGGTGGAGGAAACGTGCACAGCGTTCCTTCATGTACACTGTGAGCAAACATATCCGCCATCTGTATCATTCTTTAGCACGGAAGAACGTCAAACAACGGATTGATCGCGTGCTTTTCTTCTCTCTCCCCTTGATCCTGCAGAGAACCAGTAATCGAGGGTACAGTAGGTGGCTGGGAAAACGAAGGGGGTTGCAGCAATTTTAATCCGCTCATCCACCCAGGCAGTGACAGCACGGATTACAGCAGAGACCTCATAAAAGAAGCCAATTATGATAGCATACGGCAATACACTGCCTTAAATTCAATTACCCTCTCTGGCACTTTTTTTCAATTTCCTTTCATTAAGTGGATTATGAAGAGAGACATGTTCTTTAAGTTTAGGAATGATTAAAAGTCGGAGGAAAGCTGTGCGGAGACGGCAGGGGGGCTGGGACGGGGGCGACTCATTTCGTCTTATGATTAGTCATGGGGTGTTTGCTTCAGGAATTCATGTTTTGGCGCGTCAAATTGATTCGGCTCATCGCGGGGCAGGGAAACGATCCGTGTCAGGCGCGCAGAGATGACAAATTTTCTAATTGCGCTGTTTTATTTCTCGTTTTGCAACTTTTTTTTTTTGCCTGTCGTGCATTGCGTCGCTAGATCACGACGAGAACCGAACCGTCTGACCGCTATCCCGGAACAATAGATTTAATATATAAAGGCCAGCGACGGGAGGCCAAATGCAGCAGATGGTCAGAGCGAATCTGTGTATTTCTTTGCCTCGAGGCCCAGGACAGTGGGTGTGACAGGGGGGGGCAGGTGGAACTTTGAGGGAAATTCTCCTGTTTTAATCCCTCCCTCTGTCCCTCCTTTCTTTTCTCCTTGCTTCCCCACTCTTTCCTTCTACATTTCCCTCCCTGCTCATTTACTTCCATCCTTCCTCTCTCATTATGTCCCTAATTATTCCGCCTTCATTCCTTCTTTCTTTCTTTCTATCCTGCATTTTTCAGTCCTCTACAGTGGACTAAATGAGGACCTGGGTCTCCTGAGGTAACTTTATGAGTACAAATCCAAATCCCTGTTGGTTTTTTCTCTTGTATCAAAACTGACACGACTTCTACAATATGAGGATAAAAGTCTGGCGGGGAGGCAAAACAATGCTTTTATCTGCCCTGATGTTCCTCATGTGTGCCTCTCCTCATTCATTACAGGTCAACCACACATCTGAGACGCTCTTTCATCCCATATTGTCCTTATTTTCTCTCGGCGGGAGGTCATCAGCCAATTATTTAACATTACGTGTGATCATCGGAGAGGAGGGTCGTCTGAGCAGCGCGGTGATTGATCGGCTTTCCTGCTTCCTGATGAAAGAGGCTACGTTTTTTTGTTGTTTTTTGCTGGAAGCTCCGCACTTGTTCCATTAAATCATCTTCTGCCTCTGTCTCCAGGCTCTGGGTTTCTCAAACTATTAGTCAAGACCTAAGGTCTCAGACTAAACTGCGGTTGGAACAAAAAAAAAAAAAACGGCCCGCAGCCTCCAACGACTTGATATATCTTTTTGTGATTTCAGCGTGCTTTTTTTTTTCCTTGTGTAATCATAGTTAAAATTGAACTGCATATTTCTCCTGAAGACTTATTTCTGTACACAGTCGCGAGTGACCTTTTAGTGCTTTATTGGTATTAAAATCCATTTTGTAGGCATTACTATAAAAGCACTCAGCCTCTTACTTTGATCCATGACCATAATAAAAATGTAATGTCTAATATAATCCTGTGTTCGTCTTGCAGAGTCGTACTAATCGTTGACCCTCATCCTCAAAATCTTTCTATTCTTCTGTGATTCTACTCAACAGAAATAGAAAAAAATAATTTCTCTTTCCAAGCGACAGAATCCATAGGATGCCCACCACGTGCCAGAGCTTTATGGAGGAAATCGTGAGTTTACGCAACTTCACGCCACGTTGTAATTGGCTTCCTTCAGGGGTTGTGAACATCACGTAATGGTTGCGGAACTTGATGCTAGGGGAAAAAATGTTCCTATGTGGCACCTGCCAGGCCAGGTAGGGCTAGAGAGAGAGAGGACGTGTTCAGATAGAAGTGAGGACAGCACTACAGATTAAAAAAATAAAGTTTGTGGATGTATTTAACCATAAACCAGTCGTATTGAGTGTTCAGGAACCCTGGCATAAGCCATGTTTAGATTTTGCCGTTCCGAGGGGGTGGGGGGGAGAAGAAGGTAATAGACAGGCTCAACACGAGAAAAGCAGGAGGTTGTGCAACATTGATAAGAACTGATGTGCAATACCGGAGGGTGAATGCGAAGTCTTCACTAGAGCGTGCGGCAGCAAGGGTACGGGAACAACACAGATGGGTGAACATCATGAACTTTTATAACCCACGTATGTCAACGTACATCAGGGGATTTAAAACCGGGTTGCGGGGCAAATAGGAACACCAGTCATTTGGTGAGTGACTTTAATGCACACGACCCCCTCCGGGGCGATAAAGGGAGGACTGTGAAAGAATTGTTGGACAGACATGGGTTAGATGTGTAAGTGATTGTAAACCAACAGGGTTTGATATTAGGTCAGGAGCAGTTGCACAGAGAGATTTGGCTTTATTGTCCAGGGAATCGACAAGAGTAGATATATAATGTGCGGCGATAACTTTCTTACACTTCTGAGATTGGGAAGAACGTTGTAATCTGTAGACAGAGGAAACCCAAAAGATGTCAAGTACACAAAGACAAAACAGAAGCAATTCAGCAACAGCTGCGATAACACCCTCGAGAGTGTAAATGGTGGAGGCACAATAGATGAATGGAATAACAGCTTATGTGCATTGATGCCACGTACCGTTTATGAGTGCATCCCTATAAAGAAAAACCCTTAAACAAAACAAAAAATAAGTGTCCCATGGTGAAATAAAGCGTGTAATAAAGTGAGGAAGTACCTGGGAGAGAATAAAGCACTAGAATGTACAGTAAAAGGCAGAGAGCTAAAGTTAGGAAAGTGATTAAAATAGCAAATAAAAGTAGTATAGGAGACAATACTGTGGAAAATTGGGTGTGGAGACATCTGTTGGGGAAATATGGGAAGCAGCTTACTGAATGTCAGGGGTTTTAAGGGAAAAGGAGAAGAAATTTTTAAGAAAAGTTTAAGGCCGTTTACTGTGGAACAAAAGTTGCAGAGGAAGGCATGAGGAATCCTAATGAGGCGCTGAAGCAACAAACATCTAAACATTAGGTCAATGAAGAAAACATGGATGCCGGAATTCAAGCCAGGATCATACAGGTCCATCGCAGTGCTGTGTGAAACAGTGGAATTGGGTGGAGAAGAAAGGTTGGTTTACACCATGGAAAAAGGGTAGAAGCAATGTTTCCTAAAATCAAAGTGTACAACATGTTATGGAAACTGTAAGAAGCAGTAACACAGAGCACATGCATGACAGGATTCAAGATTTTGTGAAGAACAGGACAATTCATGATGGGAGTGGAGATACTTTAGCTAGTGACACCGAGAATGACGATAAAACACCACACAGAAGTGTAATTAATCCATTACTATTTAACATCGTGATAAATGGCATCAGGGGTGGGTATGGAGTTGTCTGAGAAAGAGGCATAAATATTAAAAACAAAACTGAAAAGATGCAGGAAGGTGATAGTCAGGGTTTATTTATGTACGGACGTACGATTGAAAGCGTTTTACAAGAATTAAAATTATTGTGAGTGCACATTGATGAAAAGCTATGCTGGAAAAAGCATATAAACAGCATTGTGATGGAATGGGAAGCCCCTCTCAGGAGGTACACGACATGGGGTGTTGGTCTAGACACTTAATGGTTTACACAGCAACGATAAGATCACAAGCCCTGATTATTAGACTATGGGTTTTTATGTTATGCATGCCGCCAAATTATCTTTCTTGAAATAGGATGAAGTGCAAGTAAAGGCACCTGGAAGTATGCTGTGAGGCCGATAATCATCCCCCAATGCCAGCTTTGCTGGTGGAAATAGGAGAAACCATTTCACATGGAGGACATAAGTCAACTACAGTGACACCAAGGGGGAAATAGTTCTGGTAGATGTGTGGGAATGGTGCAGGGCAAAAGGAAGAAGGTGTTTCATCTTCTAAATGGAGTTGGGAGAGGAGGGGATGGCCCCTACAATTCACCGCCAGTTATACTGTCGTGGATTTTCCCTATACCAGAAACAGATATCTGTGCCGTATCTTATCTTAGTAAAATCACATAATAAACCATTTGTGGGAACAGTGTGGGGAAAAAACAGATGACTATTATCTTCACATTTAAACAGATAAGGCCCAGGAGTGTGAATTTGCTAAATCAGGATGTGGCTTCTCCATATATGGAAACTATAAAATACAAACACCTCTCTGACTTCCTCACAACAGAAATAAAGTTTATAATATGTGCATTATGGTGGATTGAAGAGGGGAGGCTGAGGCAAAAAATAATATATTAGGACCTCTAGAGGCTTTAGTTTAAAAAAAAGTGACTTAAAGACTGAGAGAAGACACACAGTAGTGATGACTTAACTAACATCTGGATGTGTGGAACATCACAGCTGGAGGAAACGTTTCAATGAAGAGCCTGATAATTCCAAACAAGTGACACACAAGGATTGTTGGATTGTTAAAAAAAAAAAAAAAGTCCTTTAAATCATGCATGGAAATAACCAGAAACCGCTCTCTAACCCGAACCTGTGATAGGCGCCAACGTGGCTGCCAGCCATCGGGTCTGTCGGAATTCCAGCAACGAAGAAGAACAACAACTTCCTGTCAGCTACGCAGGACCCCGGAAGTTGTACGTCTTCTCTTGACACGTAGCAGCGGCATCGGAGTTGGCAGATGAGTAGAGCTGTGAAACCTTACAGGTAAAGTTCCGCGTTAGCGGCAGCGACGTTTTTGGAACTCGGGGGGTTAGAAGAGCTGCCTGAAGAGTGACAAGGACGTTTAAAGCCGCCGCTAGATACGCAGATATGCCCGGTCTCCACCACTATTGTAGCTAGCCATAAAGCTAACCAAACTGGCAGCTAAATCAACGGGGCATTAGCCACCCAAACATTAGCCTCTTGTGCTGTAGCGTTATTTCTGACAACATTACCCTCCAGGGGCTGTGATTCTCTGCAAGTGAGACAGCTCATAGTTAAAGTCAAGGTTAGCTCTAATTACAGATGTACAAAGTTCTATTTTTATTTCAGTATTGTTTAGAGTAGCCTGCGTTAGTTTGTGATGTAACTTCTGTACTTCTATTAGGCAAATTTAGTTTAGTTAAATTTCTGACATAAATATCGGCGTAACTATATGATGCATTTATGTTCCGAGTGTTTGATGCGTTTGTCGATAATTTTTTTTTACATATTTACTTCAGATTTATTAACATGAAACACTAGGTGTTACAGTAAAAGTACAAGTTGTAATAAAAAACTGATACAACTACAGTTTCCACTTATTGTAGCAGAGACTTTTCCATGATGATGAAGCACCCAGACTCGGTTTGACCTGAATGTATGGAGCCACTTTTGGCTTCACTCACGTTTTCCATGATACAAAGTTTTTTTTTCTTCCAGATTTTGCTATTTAAAACTTCAATATCATCACCTGTGTTTACTTACTCTTTCAATATGGCTGCAGACTGATTATAACCTTACAAGAAATGTACGGCATCTGTGGACATATTACACCCACAGGGCATTTTACTAGGCACACAACAATGAACTTTATACATTTTCATTTTTTGTTGACATTGTCATAGATGATAATGCTATTTCATGTCCAAATTTTAGGTGGTGGTGTACAGGAGTGCACAAATGTAAAAAAAAAAAACACATCAAAACCCCTAATAACATGCATGACAAAGGGTAAATATCACAAATACTTTTTAATGTAATGCAATCCAGCACCGTTCTTATGGGAGCCTAGAAGATTGTACATATGTTCCTAACAAAGTGCTTTTTAATTGTGGGGATATACAGGAGTTTAAAATTTGACAGTGACACTCATTACAGCCCAAATCAGGCTATATGACCAACTATGTAATGGGATGAACAAGGCTAGCAGATGAAATGTAAAGTATATGGTGACTCGTTTAGAGACCTTTAAGAGAAATGCCTCACTTATCATCCTCGCTGACGTGTTGTGCTTTTGTTTCCCTTTCCTGACAGATTGAGCGATGTCGGGGTTTGACAACTTCAACACAGACTTTTACCAGTCCAGTTACAGTGTAGATGACCAAAACCAGGCCGCCTATGGCTACGGCAACACTGAAAACCTACACAAAGAGTAAGAAGAGAGAGAGAGAGCCCACCTTACCTGAGCTTCAGCTGTTGACACCTCCAGGACATACATTATTACTAATAATGTGTTCTTGCTAATATTAAAAAGTCTAAATCAGCTCCTTTTTAGACATTGCTTCATGTGTGTCTTTGAAAGTAACTTGTGCTGTGTGTCACGTGACATTTGTAGTTTGAGAATATTACTTAATGTCCTTAAGTTTTAAGAACGTCATTGCGCATCGTCATTGTGTGTTTGCCAGACATTATGGTCAGTACGACTACTCCCAGCCCATGGGATACCCTTCCCCAGGCATGATGCAGCCCCAGCAACCATACACAGGACAGATCTTCCAGCCCACACAGACCTACACCCCGTCCTCGTCACAGTCCATGTACAGTAGCAGCTTTGATGACGAGCCACCTCTGCTAGAAGGTAACCTACAATCTGGGAGCGGTGACCTACCTCTCTGGCTGTTATACAACTCCTCTCTTCTTTAGTGCACGAATATAAATAGGGCACTGCCTCCTGCTGAAAGTATTTGTTGGTTGTTATTCCGTCTCTTGGGAAAAAAAAAGTCTTATGACTCGTCATATGTATTTCACAAAAGTGTGGGTTATCTTTATTACCTGTGTTTCATCTTCCTGCAATTGAATAGTGTACCTTTTTTAGACTCAACTTCCTTTAAAGTCTAGAGATGATAATTTCATGAAAATAATAAATATTGCACAGTATATCAACTTGTGCCAAATGCTGCAAGCTACTTTTACAAGAGCATCAAAGGAATTCCTTCAAAAAAACGTTCATCTTTAGTGTTTATGTTGCTGTATCACTTCTGGGAGATTGATTTAGGATCTTTTTTTGAGGAGTAAAATTAAAGTTTCATTAGCTTGTTGAGATCAGAGAATCTCAGAGCTGAGAGAAAATTATGGTTGATTACAAAAGCTGGTGAATCAAAGGCTCACTACCCACCTGTGTGACTGCAAAAATTGACTTTATTCGCTTTGAAGGGAAAGTACTCTCCCAGAGGATTCCGCTCTGTAACCTTACATCAGGTAATCTCACAGATCAATTTTGCAAGAGAGCTCTAAGGACAGCAGAAGAATTAAGAACAGAGATATGGTGACGGGATCAGTGAAATCTCTTAACTCTGGAGTAAAGAAACATCACAAGCTAGTGATGAGTGGCAGAAGTTCCTGACTTTTACTTTTTTTTTTTTTTTTTATTCTTTCCCCTCATACAGTAGGTAAACATTTTGCTCTATGGTCATTTAAGAGAAGAGAGGCTGCAAATGAGTTTTATAGAAAGAGTCAGCTGCTCTTAGCTGCTGTCAACTGACCAACAATGAACATGATGTTAATGAAAGAAACTTATCCTCTTTATTCAATGTAGTTTAAGTAAGCAATGTGCTATATATGCCTTCTGATATAGTTCCAGTAGAACTCTTGTGTACTTATTTTTTGTCCTCCTTTCCTACCAACTATTCAATGTCATATTTCTAGCATTCCTGATGTGTTTTCCCCCCCTGTTCTGTCTTAGAATTAGGAATCAACTTTGACCACATCTGGCAGAAGACTCTGACAGTGCTGCATCCGATGAAGGCGGCGGATGGCAGCATCATGAATGAGACAGACCTGGCCGGCCCTATGGTCTTCTGTTTGGCATTCGGAGCAACGCTGCTCTTGGTATGTTACCTGTTTAACATAGCGAACAATAATTCTTAAGAGCTTGGAGCAGACATTCTTCCAACTACAAATGCTACAGCTTTCACCATGTCCATCTTTTTTCTTTTTTCCCCCTTTACCTTTCACAGACTGGTAAGATCCAGTTTGGCTACGTGTATGGTATCAGTGCGATCGGCTGCCTCGGCATGTACTGCCTTCTCAACCTCATGAGTATGACGGGTGTCTCCTTCGGCTGTGTGGCCAGCGTGCTGGGTTACTGCCTCCTCCCCATGATCATCCTATCCACCTTTGGAGTCCTCCTCTCTTTACAGTGAGTTCACAAAAATAGAATAGTTTGCAGATGTTAATATAAAGACTACAGTATAAACTTATCATAGTAAATAATACATTTAACTAGGGCTGGGAAGTATAGTGTTTCATACCAAATACCTGTGTTTTTACCCAAAAGCACAAAAAAATCGCGAATTACTTAAAGAGGCATTTGTTAAGAAGGCTCCCTTTGACAAGAAAAGAAATTCTAAGCAAATTTACTGCAGTAACTATTATGTAAATTAGAAAATGGGGTTAACGTGCGTTAAAAAAAACAATACTGTCAAATACCATGACATAATTTGTAAAAGCACTGAAATACCAATTTTTGGTCATACTGCCCAGCTCTACATTTTATTATGTATTGCACTTTTCATTCATAGTGAAACTCAAAGACTATCAAATAGGATTTAATGGTATCGGCGAAGTGAGACCTGTAAATGGCTGCTACATTTTAAAATCTCTACACTTTACGTCACACTGTTAAATTAACCAATGCTTTCTTCCTGTCCGCTGTAGGGGCATGATTGGAATTATACTAACAGCAGCAATCATCGGCTGGTGCAGCCTCTCGGCCTCAAAGATCTTCATCTCAGCGTTGGCCATGGACGGGCAGCAGCTGCTGGTCGCCTACCCCTGCGCCCTCCTGTACGGCGTCTTCGCACTCATCTCTGTCTTCTAAAGAAATCAGTGCATAACACACATCACCGCTCCGCAAATTTCTGTATTTTCAGTCTAATTAGTGTCAGTATAATTAGTGTCATTATTGGCTAATTACACTATTATTACAGAAAAAGAAATTGGAGCTCCAGTCTAAAATACCACAGAGGTTTCGTTGTGTGTTTCTTTTGTTTATAAGCGTCCACCTCTCACCACATTCCGACTTGACCATCTGCAAGGCTGGAGCATCTCACTCAGGTCTACTCACCACTCTGCTTCCTCATGGATCCTAAAGGAGAGGACTGTCTCAAATAAACCTGGTGGGGGAAAAAAAAATCTCTTGTGGACCATGCCGAATGTTTAAGCGGCTTAATCCAATTTCGGGGGCTCCTCCTCCTCTTCCTTCTCACTATCTTCTTTGCTCCAGGACTGAGGACCCATGAACACAACCATTTGCTCAATTCTGTAAAATGGGCAGTTCTGCTTTATCTCCTCCTGTATTGTTTTGTTTTATTCTCTTGAAATTCTTCTTGATGCCTTTTCAAGAGTTTGGAAAAAAACACAGTTTGCACAAAAAGTATTGTTCTAATTTTCAAAACCAAATGATTTGGACTAAATAACAAGAATTCATGTTTTTTAGAGATGCTTTACGCGTCTAGATACAGGCTTCGCCTTACTTTGCATCCTTCACATTTCTTGAATCTCAATTTGAGAGTCCGCTCACTTTGTACGCTTTGATGTATCATCTGTTGAACATGTCTTCTCATGCACATTAAAGTTGTCTTTGAAGGTTATTGGCCTCGTGATATTAAACGCTACGTTGTACGGCTTGTCCAGCTCAAGTGGTGTTCCTTTTTAATAAGGAGAGCCTGAAACGGGCCGTTTGACGGGCGGCAGAAGAAAGCCCAGCATGCACTGGGGAGATGTGGGTGTGTGAGATGAAGGGTGACTGGGGAGATTTTACCACAGCTGGTTGGTAGATGAAAGGAAATAATGAACACCCTTTTGAAACAAAACCATTGTAATATTTATCCCCTAGATTCGAAAGATCCTCCCAGTTTGGAGGTTTTAATACTGCAAGCAATCCAGAGGTTATTAGGGCTGCAGGTAACTTTTAATATTATGATTATGTTTACGATTGATATGTTTTTTTTATAAAAGAAAAAAGTGTCTGTTTCCCAAAGCCTAAGGCAACATCCAATACTTTTTTTGGTCCAAATCAATAGTCCACCTCCCAAAGATCATTCAGTCATAAAATTAAAAAAAACAGAATCACCATCACTCACATCTGAGAAGCTGGAAGCAGTTTGAATGTTCTTAAAGATGAAAATTAATTTAAAAATTAATTGGTTAATCATTGCAGCTCTTAAAAAATGGCACAAGCTAACATACAGGCTCATGTCGCTTGACAACACTATATGTACACCTCTAATGGGGTAATTATAATACAACATGGAATTTCTGCCAAATTGACATTTGATTGGAAGATTAGATTTAAAAAAAATCCATTATGAAGATGTTATTACTCTGCATTCTTCTTATGTTGTCATCTTTATCTGCCAAAAGGTTACTTGCTCATGTTGAGATGAGTGTGTGTAAATCCAGAACAAGAAGGTTGTTCAACAAACCGCATTGACTGGCCTGTTTTTATTCCTGGTATGAGGCAAACCCTTTAAAATGCAATAACTCCTATAATCTAAAGAGAAGGTCGATGAGAAGAAATATGAAATTTATGGTTCAATCTTCTTTTTTTTCTTCTCCCTTCTGGGTTTTCTTTGCACTAACACTCACACAGGGGGGGCTCCTTAAATGGATGATAACCCACTTAGGAAGAATGAATAATTCAAAAATAAAAAGTGGAGTGTCTTTTTTCTATTCCTATAAATTCAACATCAAGGAATTACTTTGCATTTCAAGCAAACCCAATGAGGTGTCTGCACTCCCAGACTATTCCTCTATTGTGCCAGATGTTTATGCATCTTCTGTTTGTAGAATCTGTTAATACATCAGTTTAAATTATGGAAAAAGTGTCCTCTGTCCTCATTTTGTCCAGTGCCACACTTTGATGGGATTGTGATCGCTTTAAATAAAACAATGCCTCCATGTTAGGAATCACTTTTTTATCTCTTGTCTCGAGCACATTAAATTATTCTGCAGCTATGCGTCGTCTCAGCTCTGGGGATTTCAGGGAGATTCGAAGATATTCTGGGTGTGATGGGAGCGGGCAGGATGTTGACATCCAGGCGTTCAGTAGCTGGTTTCAGCCGGTTTGCAGAGCTTGTCTGCTCTGAATACCGTGCACCTGGATTCACTCGGGGGGCATCGCACATCTGCAAATGTTCCCTCTCGGGCCTTTGAGAAGAAATCGATTCCAAAACGCTGTGATCGTCCTTTCAACAAGTACTTACTTCCTTCCTTACTTAATCCTACCTAACAATGGGGTTTCCGTTTTTCAGTAGGAGGTGGTGTGAGGAACTGGTAAATTCAGCAATTTAAGATACATTTCCTGTAGGAATTCCTGTCGTGTTGTAGTAATGTTCAGGGAAGGAAGCTAGTGGGCCTCATTTCCTGTGTGTGAAAAAATGAAAAAAAAATGTTGATGACTTAATATCAGCTTAGTAGTAAAATTGCACATTTTGGCATATTAAGTATGACAAAGGCACATATTTTAGTATTCTAGTATGACAAAGGTATATGTTTTAGTATTCTAGTATAATAAAGGCACATGTTTTAGGGTGTTTAGTATGACAAAGGCGCATATTTTATTATTCTAGTATGAAAAGGCACATATTTTAGTATTCTAGTATGACAAAGGCACACATTTTAGTATCCTAGTATGACAAAGGCACATTTTTTAGTGTCCTAGTATGACAAAGGCACATTTTTTAGTGTCCTAGTATGACAAAGGCACATGTTTTAGTATTCTAGTATGACAAAGGCACATGTTTTAGGATGTTTAGTATGACAAAGGCACATATTTTAGTTTCCTAGTATGACAAAGGCACATTTTTTGTATCCTAGTATGACAAAGGCACATGTTTTAGTATTCTAGTATAATAAAGGCACATGTTTTAGTATTCTAGTATAATAAAGGCACATGTTTTAGTATGTTTAGTATGACAAAGGCACATATTTATTATTCTAGTATGAAAAGGCACATATTTTAGTATCCTAGTATGACAAAGGCACATGTTTTAGTATGCTTAGTATGACAAAGGGGCATATTTTGCATTGGAACAGTTTATTAACAGGATGTCAGATTCCAGGTAAGGATCAGCCTCTTACATTACAACAACACAGAGGCAACAAAACATTTGACTATCTACTCAGTTGTTTACTGCATTCGATTGTTTCACAAATAATAAATTACCACACACAAGCAGCAAACCGGTTTGATAGGCAACAGTTGCACAAACTGTGTAAATACGCAGGTCGTAATTTGAGGAAAAAATGAGAGTTAAAAGGTGAATGCAATGTGAAGTGCAGCCAGGCGAACAGCAAGAGTGTTAGAGTTAAAGGCTGAAAAAATATGACCGTTGATGGACAACCTGTATTATTCATTTACCCACTGTGGCAACAATTTATTTTTGAGGTGAAAGCAATCATTATTCCAAGAACCTCTGACGCAATCGATGCAAGAGGTTTTATTGGCACTGCGGTACCTGGGTCCGTGGGGGTGAGGGCCACATGCATGACAACGCTGATTGGAAATTAATACCAGAGCGAGTGAACACATTAAATGCCAATAGCATACACTGGACGGTGTTTTTGACGGTAAAAATGAATGTTTAAAAGTTCCGTCTGCATCCGAATCATAGCTCAAATTGGCCACTTATCTTTGGCCTAACACAGAATTCACTCGTAGTGACGACCGACTCAACCGGGATTGATCCGTCACTCACAGAGTCAAACAGGGTCTGTATATCCTATATTTCTCCCCTTCCCTCTTCCCTCTGGAGTCATTTCTGGAGTTGGTTCTCCTCTCCATCTCCGTCAGCGAAGCTATTCGCAGCTTTGCCGCCAGGCGATTGGCCTCAGATTGCTTTTGCTCCTTCTATACGTTCAGAAGCTCCCCAGCCTATCGAGTGAGCCTTTATCCGCTGGCTAATATCCAGCGTACTTCAGGCGGGAGGCAGGGATACACCCCATACAGGCCGCCAGTCCACCACTCATACACTCTCGCCTACGGGCAATTTGAAATCCCAATTAACCAGAGCATGTTTTTGGACTGTGGAAGGAAGCCGAAAAAAACACCCAGACACATAGAGTTACACGTAGAAATGTCCCAGCTCAAGTGTTTGAAACCTGCTGCCCCCTGTGGAATCTCTTAGATACAAACACATCAGAAAGACAGAGCGCCTCATAGGCCACGACGTGAGCGGCTCAGGCCCCAAAGCGTCAGCCCCATCTTTAACTTCCTTTAGGGGCCAGTATGAACATAGGCTGGCCTAATATAGAGGCATAGGTAGGTGCAGAAGAGGGGGGCCCCAAACTCAACCACTGATGGGGAGACCTTAAAAAAAACTAAACCTAAACCTAAAAAACATTTTATTATTATCCTTAATAAATACGGTGAAACACACACACAATGCTTTCAGACTTAAAAAGACTAGTCCATAACATTGTCCATTGTGACACAATCACACACTCATTCACACACACACACACACACACACAATCTCTCTCTATCTCTCTCTCTCAAGCATGCCCCCATGCACAAACACTCTTGAACATATGTTTATAAAATATTTGGAACAGTCAGTGTTAAAGGAACAGTGCTGATTTTTCTGCCATGTTGGTTAAGATGTGTTATCTGAAATCTTATTCTCCCTGTTTCCATTCTGGAGAAGAGAAAGTTCTTTTTCTCCTGCCCGATGTCCTTTACTTTACTTTACATCCTCACTTTTATTAGTATGAGGGGAGGGGGGGCATACATACCTTCATCTTCACCTTCACCCCTTCACCAATTTCCTAAATGTGCCACTGAGTATGAGGTAACAGAGTCCCAGACACTGGCTGAGAGCACAGACTTCACCTTCCACTCTGAGTCCTGATTTCTCCCCACCCCCACAAAATCATGGTGGTGATTCATCTCTTTCCAATATTGTGCAAGTGATTCATAAACTCCCCTTAGTTAGGACTTGCCTTTCTGTACTGAAAGAGTGGCCACATCCACAAGCAACCAGCATCAACCATGAGTGAGGTCCAGCACCGAGGTTACAGTCGTCCTTATAGCCCCAGACCCAACTTCCAACGGGATGTTTCACACGCCACACGCTAGTATTTTATTGCTTAATAGAAAGTTTTAGAATTGGCTGCTGCTACCTGATTTGTGTCTTCCTGTTTTTCCATCACCCTCTGAAACATTTAGACCACTGACCCTCTGGATGGCAGTGTTGAGTCAGGCAGCGTGTCCTCTGGGCTGAATGCAGGTTGTGTTTTTTTGCTGTGTTCGTTGGCTACACCCCTACAGCAATGACCGCATCCCGGCATCTTTTTTTCCCGTACCCTTTTATTGGTCGTTTGTTTACACATTTTGCGTGGTTGGCTTTTTTTTTGTTTAGCTGTAACTGCACGTCTTACATAACATCGTGTAACTTAACCTGTCATTCATTCGTGTGACTCCACCATCCTGAACACATGTAATGTACTATTTTAAAATGGGTGGGCCCCTGAGAAATCCCTAACAGTCCCTAACTTTGTCTTTGGGGAGAACATTTAAATGGATAGAAACAAATCCAATGAAAGAAAACTTTCTAAATGAATGTCATATACTATATATATATATATATATATATATATATATAGTTTCTCACTAACTAACAAAGGTTCTTCTCATCATCACCACCTTCGTACAACCCGTATTAAAGACAGGGCAGACTAGTTGACCTAGTTGCTCATCTCTGGGGAATGAGGGCCACCGAACCATTTTATTATCTAATGAGAGATGATCTCACCTCCATCTGGCCAGCCTGAGCCACAGTCTGTTCTGGCCGGCCAGGCCGACTGGTGAGTAGCACCTAATGCACAGGCCGGCTCCCGATAGAAAGAATTTCACGGAGTGGGACAAGCGGCGGGGACAGAGGTGGAGAAGGTAAGCGGACGGATCTTGTACTACACACCGAATATAGAAGAATAAATATGACCATTTCTTAATCTAGAGATTTAAACAACCTTCTGGAGCATAGATAGAACAGGGGGAGGGCTAAGAGAGTGGTTTGAATGTCTAAACACGTATAAGGTGCTCTTTAGAATGCCTGAACATGTATTAAGTGCTCTTTTGAATTTCTAAACATGTATTTATCCCCTTTAAATGTATCAAGTGTTCCTTTAAATGTCTGTCATGCAATAAAGTGCCCTTTTGTTTGTTTAAACATGTATTAAGTGTCCCTTCAAATGTCTAACCATGCACTAAAGTGCCCTTCTGAATGTCTAAATGTGCACTGGGACATTGCACTGCAATGACTTATCTGGGGCTGGCGTGGTGTTACAATGCAACAGAATACAGGAAATATCATCAACTTTTTTAGGCAAGGTATTGTCCTTTGGCAATACAGAGATTTTCTTTGACTCATTTAGCTCATTGTTTTGGTTTTCCAGCCCACAAACTCTGCTCTCATTAATCATCCTAGTCTTCAGCTTGTCCCTCTGCCTCCTAAGTGGCTCAAAAAGCCAATAATACAGCTGCAAAACATAACTACAATGGTACCATTGTTGCATTCATATTTCTGTTATGTGTATATACACAGCTCTAGGGGCAATAAGGAACCACTTTTCTATTGATCCTTTTTACATTCCAGAGCCAAATGTAAAATAGCTTGATTGGAATCTGAGATGCTGTTTTTTTCTTTTCACTGTTATGTCACCTTTTAAGCAAAATAAAAAAAAAAAGATTTGAGAGAATAATATATCAAATTGAATTCAAATAAATTTCCATTACACTGCTCCTAATAATGATGGATTTGTCCCTATGGACTACACCTATGGATTTTTTAAAAAAGGTTTACTTTACTAACTTCCAATTATGACGTGAGAAACCTATAAACTCAGAACCATTTTCACGATGCTGAAATCCTATTAAAAAAACATGCACACTTTAACATCAGCCTAACACAAGCAGCGCATACACAGAAATGTTCGCTTGTTATAAAACACTACAGTCCCCTTCACAGGCTAATATCATTCCCGTTATTCTCCAAAAAAGTACTACTATGTGTCTTGATTGTTTTGTTAAAGGGTAAGAAGGTGTGTTTGCCGATGGGTGGACGGCAGCAGCTGTAACTGGATAGGATAACAGATGTGGCCTGTGTACGTGATGCTCTTTAAAAAGGCCTCACAGCGATGAGGCTTATTAGGACGTTATCTCCACCGAGGGGGCAGACGAGCGACAGGTGGAAATGTAACAATTGGTATTCAGCAACGCAGCGCCGCCTTGTAATGCATCTGCAGAGCCAACAGCACATGAATATTCACCGAGCAACTGTTAGCACAGCACTGAGTGTGATATGCTCCTGCACTTCATTAGGCTAATTGTCCCTCCTCGTTGCACTGCGGACTCTTCTAACAGTTGATTCAGAACTCAATGAACTAACGCAAACACTGCAAGGGACAATCAGCGGAGTCGAGCTGAAGGTACCTGTGTGCGTCTGGAGGTACATGAATGCATGCTCATGCGTATTTATAAGTGGGTGTGTATGCGATGTGTGTGCATGCCTGTTGCAGCATTCAAATATATGCATGAAGTAAACAAATAAGAAGACAGAAATACAATCCTGGATACAAAAATGCACATATGTGAGAGCTATAATAAGCTCAGGAATGATGGTTAAGCCACATTGATTTCTCATTTGTCATTAATGTGCCTGCATTCTGGCTATATTACTATATGTAGACCAGCTTTATATCTACTCATCATGTTACACTACAGTGAAGGTTGAGCTTCACTCTTATTTTCACATATGGATTTGGAATGAACTCGTATTTGAAATTTGTGACAAATGAAATGTCTTTATTTGTTCATTTTCTCACATCAGAGCGCTGAGTAAAATCACACCGAAAATGTAATATTGCCTGGAGGCCTTTTTTTGACAGCAGGGTAAAAAAAAAAAAAAAGTGGCATAACTGAAAGTATTATTAATTGCTCCATTAATGTGGGAATTCAAGCGTCATTGTATTGCGCATGCTGACTTATATTATGCAGTAAATGGAATGGGAAAAAAAAAAAAATTTAATATCGAATCATGACTTTCCTGCTATGATGAGTCATAATGTCTGTTGTGAAAAAGCAGCACAGTGGTGACCGTGAAGGTGGATGAGGAGGCACAAGTTTTACCAGTTAAGCTGTAACATCATTTGGATGAACCATAGGCAGGAACAATAAAATAATTACTTGATGAGTACATGAGAAAAAAACTGTGGTGGGAAGCACAAAACATGCACCACTTTAGGATTTATGATTTTGCACAATGTAATCCACAAATAGGAAAAAACAACCAGTCAAATAAATTCATGGAAGACGTTATGTAGCTTTAAAGTAATTTATCAATAAACAAATTCACCTGGACATATTTCCAGGTGCTCATTCTCCACATTGCCTGAAGGAGAAAAAGGTATGTGAGAATTGGCTTTGACATTTCTTTGACACCACTTTGCTTTTTCTCTTTCACGTCCCTGTGCCACCGGGAACCATCTATTCCCTGAATGATTCCCTGACCAACACCCTAACATACTCTTAATTCTTCACATATCCAACTCAAATTCAAATATGAAACACAGAGAAATTCAACCTAATTCACCTGATACTGAATAAAAACAAGTAGCGTCTGGTTGATTGAAAAAATTTGTAGGGACACAATTACATATTAATCCATTTATTAGAGCTTCTGCATATACAGTATAATCCCAAATATTGCAAAATAACAGTAATTTTGCTTTCATTTGAATATCGTGTGTTAAATCTCATATTAATCTGCTTGAATGCATATATATATATATATATATATTTTATGCAGCCACATTTTAGAGCAGCTACAGATAGTAGAAACCCATCTGGTCTTGCTGGGGGCATTCTTATTCGACATGCATGACATAAGCATAATAATTCAAAGCGTCATCTTACCACAGCAAGCAGCATACTCAGCTGATGTCACTCCGCATTTGTCCTTTCATTAGTAGAAATGTGACTCATCATATATATATATATATATATATTCCATTCCTGTGTTTTTCCCCTAACTTTTGCGCGGATGTTTATGGTAGCTACCTAAGCTAATGTGAGAGGAGGAAATATAGGAAAATCAGCCTGAATGACCCACAGAGTGCAGGGTACTGAATTATATATTATTATTACTTACATGACTTGTATTATGGGTGCAATGAAAGTTCTTTTTAATCTATATAGATTTAATTTTGGGCGACACGGTGGAGCAGTGGGTAGCACTGTTGCCTCACAGCAAGAAGGTCGCAGGTTCAAGACCCGCCTTGGGGCCTGGGTCTGGGACCTTTCTGTGTGGAGTTTGCATGTTCTCCCCGTGTCTGCGTGGGTTTTCACCGGGTACTCCGGCTTCCTCCCACAATACAAAACATGCTCAGGTTAATTGGCAAATCTAAATTGCCCATAGGTGTGAGTGTGTGTGTGAATGGTGTGTGAATGGTGTGTGTGCCCCACGATTGGCTGGCGACCATCTGGGGTGTATCCCCCTGCCTCTCGCCATAAAATGCGCTGGGATGGGCTCCAGCAGACCCCTGCGACCCCGAAAGGGAATAAGCGGGATAGAAAATGGATGGATGGATGGATGGATTTAATTTTATAATATGAATTCATTAATTTTAACCTCTTTTCAAGGAACTTACATGAAAGTCAGCACAGCACATGCACCTGATTCTGTGGATAATTACAATAAGAAAAATAAATGACTGCACTCATCCATATTTTACATTTCAAAGCTACAAATGTTGGCAGTGTTTATGCACCTCTATGTTTCCTCGCAGTGCTTGATGTAATAAAATGTGAAATTGCTTAATCATCTCGCCTATTCATTTATTAATGAAAGCTATTGTGCCCTGTTTATAGACACGGTTCTTGTTTTTTTTCTTTCTGTAAATTATGTAACAAGCCCATGCCATTACAGCTGAAAGATCAAAATCTGAGATGAATGCATGCATAGAGAAGAAGAAGAAGTGTGTAAACACATGTGGTGAACACAGGTGCTGTTCTGGAAACATCACATGCATTGATATATACTGTATTTTGAACATGCAGTGCAACATATGTAGTGGGTATTGGGTATTATCTTAGAGTCAGCACAAAGGTATGACCCTGAACACGTATCAACGGCTTATATAATGAGATGATACACGTGAGGACTGCACTGGCTCACAAATGCATGTATACATGTTTGCAGTCTATGTATATATGGCCTTCAGTCATTGTATCGTACAGTGCGTCAGCATGCATGTTTCATGTTGCTCTGCAGTGAATAGAGAGTGCCGAACTATTAGTATTCATATGAATAACCTTTGCCCCGAGCAGTAAAACAAACACCGTTTTACTGTGATGCTGATTTCTACCACAGCCACAGCTTAATAGAGTAACATCCGGCTCTGTTCTAAGACTGCTCAGTGGGGCGGGGATAACATCATGATTATTTCAGGAATCATCAAGTCTCCATAGTTAAAAGTAGCACCATGTGATGACCACAGCAGTAGCCCGATTCACTCCCCTCTTCCCTCCAGGAACCTGGAAGTAATTGGCTGTGTGCTGGAATTCTGCAGAGGGATCCAGGGACCTTGTTGCAACTCAGAGGAAGGAGCACGAGCAGCAGGGAACAAAACCTAACCTTGTGGATTTACTTATTTATAAAATGGCCAGTGACAAACATGTGCAATGTGCAGATTTAACAAAGATAAGCCAGGGAGAGAAAAGACAGAAGAGCGAAATACAGGGAAATGTATGCAACGATTGAAATGACAGCAGGGTCCAGCTCTCTGTAGATTAACATGCTCCATCACTGCTTTAATTTGTATGCAGCAAGAAGATTTTCCTGCCTGTCGCCTTGGCATCCAGACTCTGGTAATTCTTGTTGACATCTTCTTTACCCCTGTCATTAAAATGCATCTAACATCCAGATTGTCTTAGATAATGTAATTCGACATCTTAAGGCTCTCCATTTTGAATCTAAAATTCATGTTTTTTTAATTTCTGAATATCTCATGGTGAAATCCACTGCAATTTTTTTTTAACGAGTTAAAGTTTTATCCATTTCTTTCCAGTATGACAAGGGTGTGAGGCTTTTCAAGTGTAACAACCAAGCAAAGCGCGCTGTGTGGCTCAGCAGATACTGCGCGATGAATAGAGTTTCCAGACTGTAGTGGAAACCGCTCGCTGTGCCAGGCAGACTGTGTGTCTGGAATGGACTGACTTCATTTAAGTTTTCTGATGAGTTGGTTTGTTTGCACCAGACATTCGTGAATTTAGAATGTACAGAGAAATGCAAACTAATGTTTACACTACACAGAAATTTATGCCCGCATGGTCTTGGCAAGCAAGGACTGCATTTGTCGAATGGTATTGCTATTCATAAATGTTACGTGGCAAGGACTGATTTTTTTTAGGAAATAAAAAATAGGGCAACACAGACAAACACTTTACTAATCATAAAATATATAATGATCATAGTCAAATGTGTAAAATCTTTTATCAGATAGTCAAGCAAATCTTCTTATCTCTGAAATATGCACACATTTCTATTTCTGGTTCTCCATATATTGCTGGAAGCAGCCCAATGCAAAAATGAACTATAACATATAAGGACTGACTTGAAGTCACAACCGTGCAAATCAACATTTTATACTTTTTCATTGAAGGGAGTGTGCGTCTATTCAAAAATGCCCCGACACAATGAGCAACACTGTAGAAACATTAGCTTCAGAAAATGATAACTACAACAGCTCCAGTATTTTTTTTGATTTTCAGCATAAGGCACAATAGCAATTACAGCAATCATCCGAAGGTTTCTCTTCCTTATCATAATTGCTGTCGTTGTCACTGCGCTCCCCTCACAGTACTGTACAGGCAGTGCCTCTCTGTCCTCAGCCATGCGTGCACGATGCACAGCTTAATAGCAAATTAGATCATTGTGCTCTGATTAGTGGGACGCTAATCACCCAGAGCAGAGAACTACTGCCTCTCCAAGTCTAAACCGGGATACTGCATGTGTCATTGTACATGGGGGGTGGTGGGGGGGTGGACAGTAGGCCACGCAGTGTACTGCTACTGCATTAGCAAACAGTGTGAGTAACAGTCCCAGATCTTTAACTACGATAACCTTTGACTGTGCCTTTTCAAAGCACTATTACACTCAAGTAAACCTAAATTGAGGAAAGCTTGCAGATTTGTGCAGGAGAACTATTTGGGTTTACTGCCATTCCCACATATGGTGCACTGTAACATGCTGTGTAACCAAGGCCTTCACAATCATCACTGTCTTTCAAAAGGCCCTGTATTTATTGTAGGAGAAGGAAATGTATTACTATCATTCAAAAGCTCTCTGCCTATGTGCAGGGTATGACAAGATCAGATCCCAGACATCAGCTCTACTTATCAAATATTTGGACTAGGCACAATATCTTTTCTGTCCACCGAACACCCAGATTAGAAGCATTCATCCTTCTATCTTGAGGCAAATTGGGCAACGTATCCTTCATAATAGCTGTGTCCAACCTGGAGTAGGCATGGGAACATTCTCCCCGGCTGCATTCTAATGGCAGATTTAAGCGCCGTGGGCCTAATTGATGCTAACTGACGCATCTAATTGCTCCTCCTAGATAAACAAGTTTCTCATTAGTGCGACAATTAGCCAGGTAATGAAACCCTTGTTTTTTGGATGACTTCTCAATGTCATGAATGATGAAAGGGAAAGGGACAGATTACAATATGATACCTAGGAAACAGAATAAAGGGCACATGAGGAAAATGTTATAACTCTGTTAGCGACTTTTATTTTGAAAGTGTGCTGTCACCCATAAGTCACTCATCTTAAAGAAGATATTAATATTACCATCCTTAAGTCTGCAGTATTTTTTTGTCTCAACATGCAAAGTTAACAACTGCATTCTGGATTAACCCGAACCACTGTTTCCATATTCCATCCATTCAGAGTAATACGTGTTATTTCCCTTCTTTTCAGGTCCACTTCCATGTTGTCTTGTAACATTCAGCACAGGCCACTCACAATATAATGAACCTACTTCACAAATCCTGCTCTTTTAATAATTGCAGCACTACACTGCACTGTTTTAAAAAACGTTTTAAACGTTGAGCTTTCATTGGGGAAGTGTGTGATTAAAACTATACTTTATGCTGCATAGATTTAGCACTGATCCGGAGGTGATTCATCGTATGAACCACCACACAGCGGCAATACAATCAAAGAAACCTACTGGTTCAATTATCAGTAAGTGGTCAAATTAACCGAATTTATGCAAAAACAACATGAAAAAGGAGAAGTGAGTGGGGTTGTTTCATTTAATCTGCATCATCAGATACAAAAAATGTGTGCAGATTGCTGATCAATGATGGAAACTGTGGTGTAAAGTTTCAGTCAGGGAGGGTTTTCCACTGTGTGACTCATCCATCATATCACATCACCATCATCGCCGAATAACATTTTCCCATTTGGGTTTGTGCATATGTGGTTTTGCCTATATTCATGTGACCATCGCGGCCCCTCCCCTCAGTGTAAATCAGTCTTTCATGATTAATGTGAGAGAACTGTACTTACATGTATGCAACAGATATAAAGCGCGTGTGTGTGTGGGAGGAGAAAAAAACAAGACAAAAATAGAATGAAACAAAGAAAAACATGCATTATTCTGTTAAAACCTTTTCCCCCAGGTATGAGTATTGGGGGAAAATTTCCTGCCTCTTTTTTGCTAACAGTGAGTCAGATTCCTTGCACACAAACCCCTACCTCTCTCTCACTGAAAGCTTTTTTTTTAAAGCTCTAGGCTCCATTTGGCAGACCGTGCCTTTTAGCTCCAGAAAGCAGAAACAAGCGCCTCCGGCAGAATGAAGTCCTCTCATATCCTTTGGTTGGAAAAGGCTGTGATCTGTTGAGTCATTTCATTGTAAAATCTGTGAAAAGGAACATTAGGTTTCTCAGCGAAATAATAACTGCCGGCTTTTCAGATGACATCCTGACGCTTCTTACCAGGCCAACATTTTAGTTGTTTTGTTACGAGGCTTTTGGTTTATTAATGTTACCTCACGATAACCCTGTCAAAATGTGTGTGTGTGTGTGTGTGTGTGTGTGTATGCTTTTTGGGTTGGTTTAAAAGAAACACGTTTAGTCTTTGGACAATAGGTGTACTCGCTCGTGAATTTTTTAATGTTTAAAAAAAAAAAAACTTTGCTATACTCAGTGGCTTCAGGTAAAAGGAGCTTTTCAAATTTAAAGCTCATAAAAACATCCATAAGGGCAGCCTCATGCCTCAAGAAGGCCTCAGTGGTCCGACTCTAATCACCCACCATGTTGTAATTGATGACTTTACAGCGGCAGAAGGATTACACTGGAAACCAGTAGCAGAAGAAGATTATATGTGACCCTGAAAGTGAGTTTGATGCTTCGGGAGTGGACAGTTTGCCTGCTGTTCCAATCAGTGAAGGGATGAAGCCGTAGAACATCCTCCACGTCGCCCTATCTTATCTGGACAGGAAAGGTTTGCGTTGGCTACAATTCAGTGTTCAACACCATCGGTCCCTTCAGTCTGAGCCGTGAGTGAGTGTTGATCCTTGACTTTCAGATGGGCACATTACAGCTCATGAGGGTGGGTGGACACACCTTTCACATTTGTCCTATTGCATCACTGCCACTGACTCAGCTACCACACCTCCGTTCTCACTTTACAATCAAGCTTTGGAAAATTTTAGATCAGGAACCACAAAAATGGCACCTCACCTTTTCTAAAAGATGTCTTTGAGTGTTTAAATGGACTGACCCCACAAGTAGGACGACGTTTGGCCAATCATCCTAATGCAGAGTAGACACCTATGCAATTCCTTAAATTGATTCTCCTACAGAAGTGCATTATTCAATGTACTGTACATTTGTCTCCACCATTTGCATGCACAGCATTTGTGGGCCTGACCACAGCTATCAATAAAAAGACCTATGTGAAGGTAGCAAAGCACCAGACTCAAGTGTCAGGACCATATCCTTTTTTCAGATTTCATAACACACAGAAGCTGCTGATGCAGTGTTGGAATGGGCAGGGAGGGAACTACACCCCCCTTAACATCAACAGGACCTCAGCGGAGACGGTGGACATCTTCAAGTCCCCTGGTGTCCACCACATTACCACAGTGGTGAGAAGAGGCAAAGTAATGACGTTACAGGCGTTTTGAGGAATTTCTGGGTATCCTCTCAAATACTGAGGAATTTCTGCTCCTGCATCATGGAGGACATCGCCGCCTGGACACTGACACTGTGTATAACTTCATCTCTGATTGGTTTTCTTGTAGCTTGAATGAAGTGAATGAAGACATGAAACTCGATGTTACTTTAACCATCTTTGAGTTTCTGTAACTTCATACTTTCTTTGTATTCATAGCAATGCAAATTTCGAATGTGCACTGCTCCATCCTACGTGTATTTCTTCATGAATAAACATAGGGGCTGCAAGAAGAAGAAGAAGGAGTATGAGAATCTTTGGGGATCCCAACCACCTGGATAACAGACCACTTTATTGTTGCTTTTTATTAATATGTATTTATTTGTTTATTATTATTTATTTAGCTAAGCTGTGTAGCTAGCCTCAGCCTTTATTTCCTATTACTACTACTATGTCCGTGCACTTTGGCCGAGTGATCGTGTGTGAGGTGGTGCGTGCGTGCCTGTGCGCGTGTGTTCCTTTGTGTGAACACAACACTGCACTAAGCCGTGTTCTCAATACCCAGTATATACCAACCACTTAGCACATGATAGGTCGACCCTGAAAGGTCACAACACAGCACGTATCTATGGCAACAGCTTTGCCAGTAGAAAATTGAGCTAGCTCCAAATGTTTGAGCTAAATCGGCAAACGAATCTATATGCAGCCAAACACACACACACACACACACACACACACACACACACACAGAATGTCATAATTGAAGTAAGATGAGAATGAGTGAGATGGAGGGGAAGATGGATGAGGGAAAAGTGATTTAAATTAAAGAGCCTGCTCAGATTCTCAATTCATTCTTCAATTATGGACGCTGGTGATTGAAAACATATGTCAGCTGTTTCCCAAAACGCTCTTATTCAGAGATGATTTTACATTTCCTCCGGATCTCAGCAACTGAGCGGGCTCGGCATTTCAGACCAGATTTATACACGGCTGCTGAGACAGGAAGAGCGAGAAGAGTAGAATTGAATCCTCCAGGCTCGATTTTGCAATAAATGTACATTATGTTGTCATGGCTACAATTACTTTTCGGATGTTAAAGTCTCACTCCTTACCATAAAACATACATAAATGCTACTGTGGACCCACTACAGGAAGAAAAAAGCAGCTCTGGAAAATGCTCATGTTTGGATTGTGTTTTTTTTTTTTTTTTAATGGCATGTGTTGTATCAATGTACAGTACAAGGTTGCATGGGAAATATTTTATCTTACTAAGAAAATCCTCCTCCCCCCAAGGAAAAATGCGTGCTGATTACTGTAAATGAAGGCAACAGTGTTTAGACACATGTACATTTATCAGCCGCAGTTGCTATGTAATGTATTTTTACAGCTAGCAGAGGTCACACAAGACGCATTTTCACACCATGCACAGCCGCTCCTCGCCATCAAACCCAGAAAAGGACGCAGAGCGGTGCCTCTGGATCCAAAGGGGAACGCTTTCTAACATGCACGTGTCTCCAACTCAACATTTTTTTGAGGTGGGTATTTTGTAAGGATGTTTTTTTTTTTTTTTAAATTTTAGATGCAGTGCTTGTGAAACCTCTATAATCCTTTTACATCGAGCTGAGGATTTGCTACCTGATCCTGGTTTTCTCTTTTTCGCTCTCTCTCTCTCTCTTTCTCTCTTGCATAAAAGCACAAGATAACAGGATCTCGCCCCCCCCCCCCCCTCTCTGTAATTCTGCCTCTCTTTCTGTCTGATAACCAGGTGAGCAAGTGAGACGCCCTGTTGAACAGAACATCTGTGTCACACATCAGCTGTGAAAACAACAGCTGGCCGAACCCTAAAAGCAACATAAGGCTTGCAAAATGAGACAGATCATCAAAATAAAATAATTACACTTTGATCATCAAAAGCTTATATTCACACTCATTGATTTGTACTAATGAGAAACATTTTATTTTCTAAGTAGAAAACATTACTAATTAACCGTTTCTGTGTTGTGACATCAAATGCATAGAATATTACATTTATAATTGATTTAAATAAAAAAAAGCCTAGACAGTGGATGACTATAGACATACATAGAATTTGGTTTTCCACTTGTTTAACATCTAAGGATAAAGTGATTTAGGACAATTCTAAGGTGACGTTAGATACCTACCTGGAATTAAATAAACCAATGGCATGGCAAATCAAATTCAGGAGTCAGGAGGCAGTTCCCTTTTTCATGACATTTTCAGGTCTTCTTTGTCCATTTTTTTTAACAAAACATAATTAAGCGATGACACTCAATGGACATCAACATGTTTAATGGACTGAACCTGGACCCTCCTTTCTTTCTTTATATTTGGCTATATAAAGTGCTGCATTTTAAATTATTATATAGCAAGTATAGCTTGTAACATTTTGAGTAAATGACTATAAAACATGCTCCAGTCTTTATCACTCACCAGTGGAATTTGATGTTTACAGCTTCGTCTGCACCATAGTTTATGAAAGCTTGTAACATTGGCTTTTTATCCTGACTTTGGGAAAAAAAACTTTGACTTAGGCAAAAACGAAACGGGCCTTAGTAAAATAGCAACTGTCCTATAGGGCAAAAACAGTATGAGCATCAAGAGATGATTTAGGCCAAAGGACTCACTTTCACCAAAAAAGGAATCAGGGTGATTAACAGGGCGATGTCATAGTGATTGATCGGAGTGTTTTGGCGCGAGAGTTTCCACTGAACATAATTATAACCAACTGTTGACACATCAAACTCATAATTTGTATTGGGTTAGCACACTGCTGGTTTTCCACCATGCTAAAAGCCAGCTGACACTTTCCTTTCCATGTTGGTTATGGCTGTGAAAACCTGACTGAAAAAACAGAAGGACATTCGCAGACCGCGGGTGCTGTGAAGGAATATGGGAAGGACCAATAACGGTGGCATGGATTTAAAAACATTTCACGCACACAAAGAGAACAGTTTCTCTCCCCCTTTGAGTCAAGGGATTTTTTTTTTTTTTGGCCAGCTCATTCTGCAACGGCCAATGATGAATGAATAATTCGTTTAGTTACGTTCATTATCCTTTCGGGAAATTCTCTTTGTGTCTGAGGCAACTGCCAGCGAATACGACCACATCAGAAAAGGCATCACAATTGAAGACAGACAGTTAAGGACGAATTCACAGCAGTGCACATTTGAAACTTGCATTGC
This sequence comes from Eupleurogrammus muticus, assembly GCA_036785175.1. NCBI lineage: Eukaryota > Metazoa > Chordata > Actinopteri > Scombriformes > Trichiuridae > Eupleurogrammus > Eupleurogrammus muticus. The sequence continues at coordinate 12,070,133 of JAYKQN010000007.1, read as the reverse complement.
TACGAATACAAAGAAAGTATGAAGTTACAGAAACTCAAAGATGGTTCAAGTAACATTGAGTTCCACGTCTTCATTCACTTCATTCAAGCTACAAGAAAACCAATCAGAGCTAGATTTACACCCTAGTATTCAGTTATAAACAGTGTCATAATTAAAAGCGAACATATAAGACCAAAATTTCCCTTTAATTGAGTTGACTTCTTTTCCTTTCTATGGCTCTGCTTTACTCGGTGCAAACTTGCCTGGTGTAAAGCCCCCGGGCAACACACTCGACACCTGTCTGTAACTCAGCCGCAACTGTTGCCCTCAACTTGGACGGCGGCCATGGATCAGAATCCAAATCAGGAACAGCCCTACTGCCAAGTAGGTTTTGCACATTCAAGGAATTTGCATTGGTGCTGTGGTGCGTAACAGTCGCTGCTGTTACAAGTTTAGAGTGTAACATTGAAATGTGAAGGGAAAGGAGTGAAACATATGCAAATTATAAATATATATATATATATATAAATGCTCATGGTGCATGGTGTGGACAGATTGTTGATGCCTCTCAAAATGGTGAATAAGGGATCCACAGGCATTGCCTTCATGCATAATAATAATTGTATGCATATTTGCCTAATAATAGATTGTATGACCATCAGAAGTTACAGTATATATCTAGAATCCCCTGTTTTAACATTAGCCTCCATTTATTTATTTTGTGTGATTTGTATTCATGCTGCAATTGATGAATACATAGGTCATACACATGCATATAAATACATATAATATCATGCAACTGGCACACATAGGACTCTAAGGGAAATTTAACACAGATATAAAACGTTCCTGTATTACCACTTGCTGGTTGGTTTGCTCTGTTGGTACAAGGACAGCTAAGCCTATAAAGTCCATTTTAATGATAAAACAAATAACAAAGTTCCTATGCAGACAATTACTTTTCCTATTACCTGAGCTGAGAAACACACAATCATTTTCGAATGTATCGACTCTGGGTTTGACTTTGTCACAAAGCTCCTTTAGGGAAATTAATACTCCTGTTTAGAATGTAGGTCCAACAACAGTGTGGTTTACTGTTTTTCCCCCTGCGGATGTTTGTAATAACACAGTTAGCATACCAGACTCATTCTTATCTTTTATGTGTTTACCTGCCCACACATTTATTGCTCCGTCTCATCCCACGTGGGTGTTTGTGTGTGTGATTGTTGGGTTTGGAATTTATTGCGCTAGAGGTAATTACCTGCACTATTTCTGTTTGTCTATCTGTTTCATTTAAAAGTAAGTTAAGTTTGCTACAGTGCAATTGTAAACTTGGGGGTGCCTACATTTGCTTTGTTAAGAACAATGGGTGCATTCACACACACACACACACAAGCACGTGCACACAGTGACATCTTCATTCTAACATCACAGTTCTATCTAATCCTGAATTTAATTCAACTCATAAAAAACTAGTTCCATATACTGTGTTGGGGGAACTCAACACAGTCTTTACTTTTCTGTCACGAGAGGTTATGCAACTGTCAAAAATATTTTTTTTGCCTTCTCATTCTGCAGTCTTTGAACAGTTTGTCTGTTTTCCTTTTTGACTTTACACTGCAAAATACCAGTGCCTTCAATGCAATGTTTGCTCATGGGAAACATGACCAGCTACTCCTCCTCAGTTATCCTTATTTCTATAATCACATTATAGGACATGGAATAAAATATCATCATTTCAGATCTACACAATATCTTTTTTTGCCTTTACAGACAGACCGTGTATAACATATATAGTGTTTATTTGTACTGTGGCAGGATTTCCACTTTTAAATTGGATAACATCAAACCTGTGACTTGACTTTGACCCTGACAACAGTCTTTGCTTTATTTACATTAATATTAAGAAAATGTCTGCCCTTCACACACACACACACACACACACACACACACACACACACACACACACACACACACACACACACACACACACACAAACATGGTAGAGACAGTTGAAGATAAGTGGAAGAATACTGGAGTTGCTGACTAACTACTCTCATCACTGTAGGTACAAATAAACCTTTGTGAGTAAAACTTGCCAACAATACGTTATCATTACACCTGATCAGCGATTGTGACGGTAAAGACAAAGAAACAAAAAAATGACTGGATCTGTTGTCTGGAGTTTCTCATTCACTGCTGCAGTTTCACACAAGCAAGCTCAAGCTTGCTCAGGCAATACACTGTAAAACCTTCACCTTAAAATGTATGATAACTACCTCTACAGTTGAAGTACTGTTCTTGTGTTTACAGTATTGTGTCTTTACTGTAAAATAAAAACAATTAAATATTGTTATTTCAGTTATTTACAGCATTGGTTGATTAACTGCATTATAATACAATAACTTATTGCTGTGATTTACTGCAGTATTTCTTCTCTACTGTGATTCTTTTTACATCAATACTTTAGCTACTGTGATGTATTGTAAAATATACAGCGATCTATTTACAGTACCATTACTGCGTTTTCACTGCAAAGTTTTACAGTGTAGTTACAGCCGAGGTAAAACGGAAGCTTCCCCTGTGTCACCTGCTTGTGCTAGTTTGACACAAATATCAAAATGTGACAAATGAATGTACACACTGAACCGCTGGGTGAGAGAAAGCAGCTCCTCCAGAGGACAGAAGACAGAGGACAGAGGACAGAGGACATGAGGCATGACTGAGTCTACTCTGACCAGACTTTACTCAATATGTTCATATCAGGAATATTATTGATGCCATTGTTAGATTAGATTCCAGTCAGTATCTATAAGGATTTAATCAGAGTTAAATTTTGAGGTGTCATTTAGCCAATCATGAGCTGTTGCCTAAATATAACACAGTAACACACACACACACACACAATATATGTGTTTGGCATAATGAGAACCTTTACTTGCAGTACTTTAAGTGAATTTTGCAGCTAATACATTCACTTAAGTGATCTATTAATGCAATTTGTCTAAGTCATAAGTCGCAAAGTGGTGAATAATACATTGTGAAAAGCAGATGAGGATTTTTCTATGACTGGGGCTGAGTTTTGCATCAGGACAGGTTGCAGGATCTGCAGGTTGTGGAAGGTAGACCCTGTCCACTCTGCTGCCAATTTACTGTCTTATAATTGGTGTTTCTAAGGTTGATCTCTCCTAAACCATCACCACCACCACCACCAACCCCCATCCTCACCCCTCCTTGCCGCTAATAGATCGAATTGCCTCATCAACTATTAAATCCAAAGGTCACACTGGTGAGTTGATCTGCAATGCAGATACTGATACTGAAGATCTAAATCTGTTCCGTGCTTTTCAGGCGAGGACTTTTACACATAACAAGTAGATGCGTGTCGCCTGACGGCGGCAGGTTGCGCTGTGACATTTCTACCCCCGAGCTGGGGGATAGCTGCAGAACTAATGCAGCTTTTTGATTTTTTTAATCTAACGTCGGTTCGTCAGCGGTGAGGGGGGATAACGAGTTAACTCGGCTGAACCCTGAGCAGGTCCACAGAAGACGATAAAGGCCACACATGTGATGTGTAGCAGAGTTACATAACAGGCAGCATAACATTTACATCTAGCGAGGAGATGGTGCTTTGTCATGGTCTTCCAGCCCAGTACAAAGGCCCCGCAGCTGTAGATCCTACTGAAATACAGTCTCCTAAACACAGGCTGTTTAAACATAGGGGACAGAACCACTGTGATGTTCCCCCTCTGCCTCCAAACCATATGTATACAGCTCTGTGCCTGATTTGGTTTCGACCACAGAACCAACGTATAGTTTTCTCAGTATGAAGCGACTCGGTGGCAACTGCACGGCCTTAAACTAGCTTTGCTGCACATTATTCCACTTCTTTACACTTTCTATTTGCTTCCGGTACTTGAAACATTTTGACCTTTTATTAGTTTATGCCATGATTCCGCATAAAATTCACTGTTCCATTAGGCAACAATTGATATATTTTTTTATATCATTCTGTCTTTGCATTTATTACAGTGTTTTTGTGGTATTTTATTACATTGCATTTCAAATGTACTGGTTATCATTTATCTATTTTCCTCCTTTTTTCCTCCTACTTACTACATTAGTGGGAATACAACTATACTCCAGCCTGTACATTAATATTCAAATAGCAGCTAACTTAAAATTACTTTTCGCATTAACATTTTACCCAATAAGGGGTAATATTGTAGCACCAACACAATAATTAAACGTATATAACAGGTAGAAGTTGCCAAGAAGCAATAAGGTCAAATGGATGCTTTTATTGATATTTTTTATTATTGGGGGTTATTTACCTAAAGTAAAGCCTGTTGTAATCTACGCTCTTCTTTTTTTTTTTAAACTTGCATATTGTGAATAACAAATGTTATCTAATGCAAATTGTTTTGTACAAGAAACAATACATGTGTGACATTTTTTTTTTGCTATAGTTTGTTGTGACTATCAGAGTGAGTCAAAACAACAGATAGCTGATTTTAATAATATTAACTTGGATTTATATAGCGTATTTTATAAGACCCAAGGACACATTCGAGATTCAAGGGTAAAAAGTGAAGTTAACTCTGTGTTTCTTTTTGCACTGTATTGATAACAATTGGGTAACATTTGAACGCAGTCATATATAACATATATTACTGACTTACTGCATAATATATTTCTGTATCTGGCATGTCACACCTGTCTAAAACAAAACTTTGAGACGTTTGCCTTCGTGCCAGATAGGAGTGATATACAATAGCAGAGGGGCGCGCCTATGGGTGTTAGCGCTTACATAAGCAACCATATGGCCAACCAGAAAGATGGACGTGGGCCAAATTCCGTCCGTGAATGATAAGTTATCATGCAGACATCCTGTCATACTGCGGCGATGTGGTATACAACACAATATGGGCTCGGGTGAAAAACAAAATCTGCAGAAAGCACGAGAAAACAAAGACTTGCACATGTTAATGTCAATGTGTATAAACATGTGTTTGTGCCTTACTGTGTCTATTTCAAAGCCTGGTAAATGTTTGTTCAGATTTCAGGTTATTCTTAAGTCTGACCTGTTTGATCAAATATAAATAGCATCTTAGTACATGGATCAGTTATCACAAGACCCTGATTGCATTAGAGTCAAATGAGTTTGTGACATTTTACAACAAGGTGGAGGATGACCTGACCGTGGCCGGTTGTGTTTGCACACACAGACACACGCGCTCACCGCTCCACACGCACGCCACACACAGTGACATCGTGTTTGTAGTGCGTCCAGAAAATCCTTCCTGGCCGTGTTATTTTCATCGTTACGCCATGAGATAGCGTCCTACTCATTGTCCAGCTCAGCGTTCCTTCTTGTCTCAGGAAGAAATAGCGAAGGGTGTGAACCCGCCGGTTCGCCTTTAAAAAGAAATCCTTCCTTCCTTTCTGTGCTTCCCTTCTTAAAAAGGAGTGCTTTCTCCCTCTCTGCGCTTCCTCCTAAAAAGCTATACTGACCCTTTTGTGTGAGATGTTGTTTGTGCGGCCAAACCAAACGAAATTACTAAACTAAATAGAGAACTAACTGATAATTAAACCTTCATTTCAGACAAACAGGAAAATCGCGCACGGCTGCCAACCACTGTGGGAAATGATGAAGTGGGCCGCCAAATGAAATGAATGATGTGTTCATTTGTGCACAGATAATCAAAAAGGATGTTGAGGGAGAGCAAAGTAAATTAGTTTGCAGTAAGTGAAAATTACAATGTTGTTCGTTAAGCAGGAGATGGAGGATCTCCACAGTAGCTCTGTGAATACAGAAGCAGCAGCAACCACGATACTAGTGGTTATAATAATCATTATAATATTATTATTATAAGATCAATGGCTTGGGCCTCTATACTCTATACTGCTTGTTCCTGCCGCACGATATCATGTCAGGACTTCTCCACAAAAGGTCTGTGGACTCACAAACAGCCTGTTTATGGGACAGAGTTTGGCAAGCGGTCAATATGAGAGGTTAGAGATTCTGGCACAGGGAGAACTAATAGCAAATCTGATTTCAACCTCTAACATCGCAGCCGACTGCACTCAATTTACCTTCATTGGCATTAACGGCAGTCAATCAAAGAGTTTGGAAATGTTCCCTCTTTTGGATCAAATTGAGGAAGGACGAGGAACTTTGTTGCTTTTAGCGTTCAAATTGAGGTACAGATCACTAATGTGTCCCTTAGAATTAGATTCATTGTTAACGAAGTATGTTCAAACATTTTATTTCACTTTAAAGGAGAAAAAAATCTTATTTTTTCTTCTATCCATGCAAATATATCCATTTCTGAATCTTATGCAGCCACCCTGATAAATAGAGGTGACTGAACGGATTTATGCGTCTCAAAGTATTAAAAAAAGCCTTTCCAGAGATAATGCGGTGTTGGTGAACAGATTTCGCTTAAAAAAAGTGAGATTTGATGGAGAGAGTGATTATCTTGACTGAGTGGGGCATTGTATTCAGGGATCGTTGCTTTTTTTTGTGATTAGCATGAAATAGCCTTTTGAAATAAAGGGAAAAAATGCCTTTCACACGGTGCATTTGAGGTGCAAAGTACAACATTTCACAAAAAAATGTCAATATTTCAGAAAAAATGATTTTTCAGAAAAAAAACACGGCATAGTTCTGAAAATCAAACGTTGCGCTCTGTTAAATGTTGTAATGTCTTTCAAAATCCTGCTTGTGTTTTAGGAAATCTTGTTGTGTTTTTTTTTTGCACTTTGAGGTCCATTGTACTTTCACTGGTGATTTAGCCAGATATTTCTCACACAAATAGGCAGCATGCCGTGTTTGCATGTTTGTGTGTGTGTGTGCAACGCGCAGCTCCGCTTGGGTCCACTGAGTCATGGCGAGTTGAATCCTTTTTTTCAAAGGTCAAACATATTTTGAAACCAAACCTGTTGCTCACAGGACTCTGGACTCGTCGAAGACGTCGGGCCTGTGAGCTCCCTGCACATTTTCAAGGAAAAAAAAACCCTCGTACGTGGACATCTACTACGCATACGGGAGCAAAGTGTATTACACAACCGCAGCAACATACTTCTCCCCCAATTCCCAGCTGCACATACATGCACATGGAGCGGCACACGTCACGCAAGTGTTTTTATTATTTATCGGCAAATAGGATCACCCATTGTTACCCGGCATTTAAAAAAAAAAACTCACAGTGTTCCCTGTGATGTTTTGAGAACAGTGTGGTTTTCTCAGGCCCTGGGGAGCTCCTGCCTCTCTCCAGCCACACTGGCTCCGTAATGAGACATCCACATGCACAGGACACACTCTGCTCCATCTAATCAATGACTCGCATGGAGGGCCACACCTGCCCCCCCCCACCCTATCCTCCCTTCCCTCCGCCCCCTTTTCTCCCCCCTCTTTCTTCTGGCTGTTGCTTTGTGTCTTTCCTCGCAGAGGTGGAACGCCGTGAGCGTTTGCGCCCGTCTGCACGGCCCGGACCTGTCCGCTTTTTCCTTCCCTTCCCCTCTCTCTCTCTCTCTCTCTCTCGCTTTCCTTTCTTTACCCTGAGCTGACTCTTCTGGGCACATGGCTCAGATTACTTCTCGCCCCGGCCTGCCTGAAGTGCCACGGAGAAAATGAATCTCGAACCGAAGGGGCCGGAAGTGAAGGAGACATTAGAAGGTCTCTCGTCAGTTTGAGTAGTAGCCTACTGAAGTGGGCCCTTTAATGCATTGAAAGCAATTCATCTTTGTCTTTTCATAATGCTGAAGGAATCGTTGATTAAATGTTAGATGATGGAATGAAAATGAGTTAACTACACATTTGCTCCATGAGTATGGTATGCTCAATTCACTAATATAACCTCATTTTTTAATTGATTTGCATCAGGTTACCAGGGTGCCTGTGTTTATTAGACGCTAGTTATTGTTGTATTTTGCCATTTGTTTTGTCTCGCCCTCAGAGCATTTTCTATTTATTCTGAGTCATTTTATCATGCACTTTTATTTTATTATGCATGCTCACTGGATGGCTGGCCTATTTAATTATAAAGAATTCATGTTTCCTGCGAATGTAGTGTGGGACCTAGTGCATTACTCTATTGTTATTTCTGCATATTATTTTTTCTGTTGAATGCACCACACTGAAGTGAGAATGAAAACCCTTTACTTTGTATTTGTATTCTCTTTCTATTGTCTCATTGGTTTCCTCTGTTTTAATGGGTGGTTTTTTGCTCACTCGTACCACAGAATTTCTTTTTGATTTATTCTGGGAGCTGAATTTGGTTACTTGGACTCATCTTAGACCCTAAAAGTGCCTGTATTTAAAACAGATGTGCAAAGATCTCTTTTTTTCTGTATGACAGGCTACATAATTAAACCCACAATGAAAAGCAATTCTCCTACAGCACAAATATATTGTATTATGTTTATTTCAATGTTGTGAGGTCAATTAGACCTGAGTCAATCCCACATTTAATTGACTTAACAGTGCATTGGTCTTAACACATTGACATGAAGTCAAATTTATAAGCACATAAGGTCAGTTTACTCTGGGGAGATCCCACCAAAATGAGAAAAAAGTTTGTTTTATAATATAAAAGTTTTAAGTGTAGTCTCGCTCGCTCTCTCCTGGTAAAATTGAAGCTTTGATCTCTGCTTTAAATCTCGCAACCAACATCACAAAATCTTCTCAGACAGAGTTTTCAGAGCAGAGTGTTACTGGCCGCTCTCTGCTGTAGCCCGAGCACTGTGCCGTGTTTGAGCACCCAATTTAAACCCTGCTTTGTGGAAAGAAGAAAAACAAATCCTGCCCCCAGGAATGATTAATGTCCTTGATCTTAAAGTGCTGTAGGCAGTTTTTGTTTGGAGGCTGCTCTCTCTAAAGTTTGCATAAAAAAATAGTAAAAAAAAAAAAAATGATTTAGTTTAACCCTGTACTGCCTTTCTAGTCTGGCTTTGTCTTTTTGGCTCCTATACAGCATTTGCTTTATATGGAAGGAAATCATTCCCATAGTCATTTGAATTATATCACAAACTAAATAGAGAACTGAATACATATTTTTTTTTCATTTATGGGTCTGAATATCTGCACATTGTTTGTTTGCAACAGAGCTGCAACTATTAATTGATTTAGTTTAAGTCATGTAAAGTCATGTTGTGGACTGTTGGTCTGGACAAAACATACATTTTAGGTTGCATCATCGGCTTTGGGAAACAGTGATCGACATTTTTACAATTAAATGTTTCATGGTCAATAGATTAATCATCAATTGGAGTCCTTGTCTGCAATTTCTACAACTTTGTTTCTAGTATTTTTTTTATCTTAAACTTTCTAAATTCAGATAGAAAACATATGTGTTTTGGTTTGATCAATGCTATGTCAGTTTATTGGGTTATATCAATCGCAAAGTGAATGATAAATACAGTGGAATTGAAATGTTATTTAATATTCAGCAGTGGTTATATTTTGGTATTTAGATGCAGATATAATTCAGACAATTATGACAATGATTTATATTTCTTCAATGTCTTTCAACGTGAGAGCTACTTAATGTTCTCCTTGGACTTAAACTTTCCGAGTAGGAGATTATTCCTTTGTCTTTGGTGTTCATGTGCTTTTAATTGGGACACTGCAAAGAAGACACCAACTAACAGCTACAACCATATATCATCTCACAATTCCAGTTGGGAACCGATATGCAATATGGGACTTAAACAAAATATTGTCAACAAAACATTCTCTTCCAGTCGCCATGTTTTTACAAGTCAAAGACATTCTGATTCTGACTTGTTCACATGAATGTTCATGGAAATTCAAGCAGCCATAATGACATGAAATATGCACACGCAGGTATTACCGATGGTAGTAATTAAGGTTTAGTTACTATTTCATGTCAATTTGGCTGCAATGAAAAGGTCAAATCATGAGTTTGCTCTTGCATGGAGAAAATGTTATGCACACAACTTCTGAGTGCACACCCCAAAATTCGCAATGGATTTGCATCACGTTTGGGTTGTACGAAATATCTCAACCCCACCATGTGTGGAGGTGAGGAGTTTTGACAGATTCCCCAGCAGTGTGCAGAGGGGCGTTCTTCGGCAAGTGTCAAACAGCTAACCGTCAAGTCGCCGCAGAGAGACACGAACCGTGACGGGAAGCCCGGCGTCGTTGCCTAAAAATAAAAGCATAAGAACCCGCTTGGAAAACACTCACGAGTAGAAAATTAAAAATTAACAGTGTGTATTGATTCTTTTGCACGTGAATTATTAAAATTAGGGTCAAATTACAATGTTTCTATGTGCACGCTAAACTATAACGTCGACACATGTTTTACTCTGAAAGGTCAGAGCGGAAGTGGCGCACCTGCCTCGCTCCGACTTGACGCCGTTCGAGCTAACTGTCCGCCCTGCCCTGCTTGAGTTTGCAGTTGAGTGCGCCAGGGCAGCACGGTTGTATTATATAACTTTAATGTACTCACGGGGTTTTTAAATGGCGCAAGGGCAGAATTTCGCGCGGTAGACTCCTGCGAATTCACGGCGGTGGATTTTTTGTTTTCTTTCTTTTTTTTTTTTTTATCGACGACTTTCCTTAGCCCCCACCACCCCCGTTTTTTTTTTTTTCACCGGCGTTAAAAGTTCCAGACAGCGAAGAGCGAAAAAGCGGCGCGCACACGGCGGGTCTCACCCCCCCCCTCCCCTCCGCCCTCCACCCTCCTCACCCCCCTCCTCCTCCTCCTCCTCCTCCGAGCGAGGTCAGCGGCGTTGTTGACTTTAGTTCCGAAGATAGTTGCTGTCGCGGAGGATGTGTTGGTGCCGCACGGGGAGACGAGCGGCGACAGACCCGGCTGACGTTTCCCCACGCGACGCTACCGCACGGGCGGCTTGACTTGTGTTGGACGCTGCGTTATTTTTAAATTGTTGGGTGTTTTTTGTTTGTTTGTTTGTTTGTTTTTTTCCCCTCACCGGTCCGGTGGGACGGGAGATGACCTGACCAGTGCGGCACATCCATTTTCCCCACTACAGGTAAGCAGCCGCTTACCTCCCAGGTGATAATGTTACGGTGGTGAGTTTTTAAACGGTGGAGTTGAACTACGCAAGCGACCAGCGTCCGTCTTCACTGCGCACTGACAGGCGGCTCTGCGCCCCGGCGACATTTTTATTCACTTGTTTATTTGTTTATTTGTTTTATTTGTGCGTTCAAATGTTGTACAAACTTCGACGAAACGGACTGCTGCTGCTGCTGCTTCTGCTGCTCTTATTTTTTTTTTCCTCATCACGCTCGCCCGACCGTAGGTGTGTTGATCAGTGCAATTTGTCGCCGCAGCCAACAGGTTGCACTAATGCTGTGATGTTGGAAAAAAAAAGTACAGCGAAGGCAAGTCGGGAAAGTCCAAACTTTTTCAACGAGAGAGGGAGAGAGAGATATTAGTTTTATTTGATATTCTAAAGTGTGGTATTTCTGATCAGTGTGTGAACTGAGCTTCCTTTTAAATTTCATTCAATTTTTTTCCCCCCTACCTTTCCCTGATTTATTTAAATAACCCTAACAAGATGTACTGTAACTGCTTTTATGTACCAAAAAACAAACATTTCACATCCCCTCTCCCAAGCTTTTCTCTCTGCAGCTCTTGAAAGAACAGGCCGATTTGTCTCATCAATAGTAATGACCTCTCCTCTTATTGGTTGATTTAAATGGCTGTGTGTGTGTGTGTGTGTGTGGGTTTGGCTGTAAAGTTGTGACATCATAACCTGACGGAAGTGTTGACAAATCTTATTAGGATAACAGTTGCCTGAATAGGGTCTAAGTGCATTTTTCCTGTGTAATAAGCGTTTTAGAACATGGGACAGTATTTATATAGGCTTTGATTTATAATTAAAAAAAAGTCAAATCTCACTTTCTACAATATGAGACCATTAAATGTAATTTTTCAGGTTAGTTAATGGAGTTTTGGCTGAGTAGTTAATCTTTTTACCCTCTTATGGGTGTCTTCCGCATTCTGTAAATTCCCTAGAGGCCCATATAGCGGGTTAATGTCTTTCGACAGATGTATGTTGTTGCATACACACACGCTCTGACTGTATGCGGGGACTGTCAGTGGCTCTGTCTGAATCAAAAGTTCTGCCCAGGCATGCCTTTCACTCCTTAACTCTTGAGTTGAGAGGAGGGCATAGTTCAAAAAAAATAACATGAGCAGAATAGTCATGTAGCCTATGTTATGTAACGGCTGAAGTCTGCTTTCTTTTTTTTTTTTTTCTTCCCTCTTCACTGTCTTAAGCCATCATGGTTTGTGCCATTTGAGCCTCTGCCATGTTGCTCTAGTTTGGGTGTGAGAGGAGGAGATGGCCTGTGTGATACAGCCGCTGTCATTTCTCTTAAATACAAATGTAAAAGAGCAGCGTAGGCAGAGACACACGGTAGTAGGCAAAAGCTTCACACTGCCAGTGTTTTTTTTTAAACGGCGCCACAACCGATTAACGTCACACAGATGAAAAATCAATGTAATTTTTTTTGTAGATAGCTTGTTATTCTGCAACAACTCTTGTGTTTTCATAACTGAACCATTTGTCTCTCTCTATCTCTCTCACACTCTGTTATTTTGTTTGTCCCCTTTTGAATCAATCCTCATCGTCCTGTCAGGATAAGAAAAATGGATCAGGCTGGACTGAAGCGCAACGGTAATCGAGACGACGGCCTGACATTTGGTGAGACGGGAGCCGGAGTATGCAGGGATCCAGGTGGCACGGCTAGCTCGCTGCTCCAGTCTGCGATGCATCTACCCGGCCCCGGGCCTCTGTCCACGGTCGCCCCGAATGGACGGGGGGGAACCAAAGACCACGGGCAGCTCGGAGGCCTCTTTGAGTCCCCTCAGCATTTTGTGCTGTGCGAAGGGTCAGACATGAAGCAGGGCAAATTCATCAGATTGCAGAACCCACCACAGCAGCAGCAGCAGCAGCAGCAGCAGCAGGATATTAGTGTATTCAACATGGAGGAGAGCTTGTTGAACCCAAATATTTCTGACATGGACCGTATGCCCACCTCCGTCATCAACACCTCCGACACCTCCATCCTTGTCAACCTCCCTCTGCCTGACCTTTTTTCCCAGCAAATCAAGCAGGAGGAGAACTTCTCTGTGGATAAGGACTTGGGAACATACAGCGGAAACGCCGGTGCCGGTCTGTGCGATTTGGACGGCGGCCGCCTAATCGAAGACAGTGAGATTTGGCAAGTCCTGGACCTCCCTAGCTCGCTACCAGAGATCAGTGATTTTGAGTTGGATTCGGAAGTGGCACACTTGGATAACATCCTGCACGACAGCAGCGGTGGCTTGAGCGGCAGCTCGCTCAAGCCTCTCGTGGGTAACAAAGGAAACTGTACCAATTTGAACGGCACAGAGAAGCAGCACCACCCCATACACCAGCAGCAGCAGCAGCAGCAGCAGCAGCAGCAGCAGAACCTCCTCCAGCACCAGCAGCAGGAGCTCCACCATCAAAATCAGCAGCCGCCATCGCTCCTCTCCAGTGTCATGATCAAAGTGGAGAAGGATCCGGACAACTCTTTCATTCACATCCGTACTCCCGGCGTGGTCAAACAGGAGAAGCACGACGGTTCTGGTTTCTGCCAGTCGCCATGTCTCCAGGGCGGCGCGGGCTCTCTCCATGTGGGAGGTCCCATGGCCGTTGGCTACCACTACAGAGCCAACACGTCCTCCGCAGCGGGTCTCCAAGACCAGAAGTCGTTTGGCATGTACTCAAACCTGCCTCCGGCAGGGGAGAGCTGGGTCAGGGGGAGCAGGTACGGAGGAGAGACTCCTGGCATACAGAGGGGCGACAACGGGCTCCCCTCCCCCGCAGCCCTGGCTACTTTTTCTGTCGGCTTCTCTGGGTAAGTCTCATGGAATTATGTTATTCCTGCTATGTTTATTTATTTAGTTTCTGTGGTTTGTGTTGGTGTTTGCTTTCATTCATGATATGTCTGACTTTATTTAATGTGTGTGAGAGTGTTCATTTATCTATCTTGGTGGGGACATTGGCCTAAACGTTTTTTTGGAGTTGAAACTGTCTAATTTAGGAGTTGTAGGTACAGTATATTACGGTGGCAGGTCAAACAAGCCATTGTGTGTGTGTGTGTGTGTGCACCCTTGATGGGTATTTTTAAATGTTAAAACGTTGAACTTTCAGTGTGAAGGGAAGAGAAGATGATGATGAGATGATAATGCGTTTTCTCAGTGAACGATCTGTGATCAAGAATCAGTGATTTATTTCCTTCGGTTGTCCTCGCTGCCTCGTCTAGAACCAAACTGCATGAGATCTGTCAGTTAGATATTCACATCAATAGTTGTTAGCTGTTAAAGATCTCTGGATGTTCGTTTTGATCACTGCAATCATTGTACAATTTAACTTTCAAACTCCAGGCAGCACACTATTGTTACTTCACATAATGTAGGTGGGGATTGTTGAATTGACAACAACAGCACCCTGCAATATGTGACACTTACAAATTAGTTGGATTATAACCTATGACCTGGCAGTCTAGAAAAGGTTTGAACCTTTTTGCTTTTAACTTCTGCACTGGAGCCTCAAAAAACAAATATGTTCTGGTCCCTGTCGATACTACCGAAAATTAAAACAAATACAGAGTGAGGCATCAGGCCAATTCACTTCCCCACAGGACACTTTGAGTGTGCATTTGGGAAAAGAATGCATTCGGCGTAGTTCACATCTTTTAGGCCTGAGTCTTCTCGTGTGATTCCAGCACAACAGGAACATCAGTTCAGTAAGCCAAAAAAAAGGTGCTCAGCTGTTGTGTTGGCCTGGGCTATTTTGTCTTTTTACTCAGGAAAGTGCTAGCACCCTGGGGTGGAGGACATCTGGTGCTCACCACCTTTAACAGCGAGGCGCAGCGGGGCACGCATACCTCCAACCCATCCACATAGTGCCACATTTTAGGAATGCCACGTGAAATGAAAAATGACTGTAAATGCTCCTTTATTCTGCAGGAGTATTGTCAGAGGAGGCAAGTGATGAGTTAGTTGAGCAGTTGCCAGGTTACAAGGTAGGAAGACATGAGAACATAAGTGAGGGTATTCAGTGGTGCTCAATTGTGCCATTCAAAGGGCATACTAAAGTAGTAAATTACTTTTTAAAAAATACACAACTTGACAGCTTTGGTGGGTCTATAACTTTAAGCAGTTTGTTTTTTGATTGAATAATAGATTGATTAAATTTCAGTAAAACCACAACTGTACACAGTGTCTTTACAGCTGCCGAATGCTGTCATATAAAAGTATGTAGCTGTGGAATTCTAGTGTGTTTAGCTATTTGCTGTATAAGTTGCCAGTAATTTACACTTTAATACTGGTGAATATTGTAAACTATGATTTTACTATTAAAAAACATTTTTTGGATCTGAAAAAAACAACAACCAAGCAAATACCCATTTAACTTTTTTAATACAAA
The DNA here is from genome assembly GCA_036785175.1 of Eupleurogrammus muticus. Classification (NCBI taxonomy): domain Eukaryota; kingdom Metazoa; phylum Chordata; class Actinopteri; order Scombriformes; family Trichiuridae; genus Eupleurogrammus; species Eupleurogrammus muticus. The sequence goes on along the minus strand of JAYKQN010000007.1, from coordinate 12,054,698 downwards.
TACAAATCCAACTATACAGCAATATCTATACCCATACTCCAGGGGTGTTTTTTTGGGGGTGAAATTGTTTTATTACAACATGTGTGTTGTAATAAAACAATTTCACCCCAAAAAAAACACCCCTGGAGTATGGGTATAGATTCTGCCTTCTGCTGTTTTTCCCAGAAGTTGATACAAATTGCTTGTTATGAAGATATCAAAAGTAAATGTCTCATCCCACAGGAAATGATTCATTGAGAGAATGTGACACGCGAAAGGATGCACCAGGGTCATATTTAATGTGAGGGAAATGAGCCCTGTGAGAAGGTGACGTAGAAGGTGACGCACATGCTGCACAGCGAGATTGAGAAGCATCTCCTGGTAACCCTTTCCCTTTAGTTCAGATAGACAAGCCCATAGTAGAATTGGCCATGAGTGGAGTGTTTAAAGAGAGGGATTTATTTGGTCTTTTATGAGATTCTCTGTGAACACGTGGCTCGGCTGGGCGGATCATAAGATGGCTGTGTTTGGCTCGGTCTGCTCTGTAAACAAGTCAAAGGATGAACATGGGTGTCGGCTACTGTTATCTCGCCGCTGTCAGAGCGATATGCTCCTGGCTTGTTGTGCTGTTAACCTATTTAAACACCGGACGAGTCTCTTTGTCATGCTTCACGCAGCATGTGCAAACCCTAATTTGTTTTTAATAAACTATAGCATCACTACTAAAATTGCAGCTTTGAAGAAATTCAAAGTGGCAAGTTAATATGCTGCAATTTTAATCGCTGAATAAAGTGTTCTTTTATTTTTCTTCTCTGGCCAAGCCAACGCAGCAACAAGTGCCAAGACCCTTTACCACAGTGCTGTTGTATCCAAGCTACCTCCTCGTGTCGTGATGTCTGTTGCATCAGCATGGTGCGCGTTTTCAAGCTGTGTTGATCTCATGCAGGGCTTTGACACACAATGCCTTAGCAGTTGCTGTGCAGAAAAAAAGCCTCACAAAAGCATAAATCAACAACAAAATGGACTAAAGCTCGTGTATTTTAATCTCTCAATTTACCCTGTTTCTTGAATTTGAGACACAAATTATAAAAAATGATCTCAACAACTTTCATGCGAAATTAGAAGCAGGCATCATTGTGTGCTTTGTGTGAGAATGCAGATTCATTTTTCATTGTTTTCTCAGTGAATCAATGAATCATTCCACTTAAGTCTGGAAAACTGTGTTGAGTTTACTCACAAGATGGAATGAAGTACACAATCCTCACAATCGAAACGCTGGAATGAGAACGTTTGGCAACAGTTCTAATTATCTTTGTAAATCTGTATTACACAAACACAAAAATCTACAACAATAGAAATGTAATGAACCTCTCTCGTACAGGCTCATAAACAGTGAAGACACTAACTTGTGAAAGTAGGGATAAGAACAGAAAATTGAACAGCTCTGGTCAGTTCGCCTATACTGTAATATCATCATCAAGCCCACCTAGCTGTTCTATGGGATCTTTCAGCCCACTTGGAACACTGTTTGTCCCAATCACGTTGCTTGGCTCAAGCCTTTTGTTATATAATCACAAAGACAAAAGTTGTTGCTTCATGTCTTGGGTTAAATGAGGCCATTTCAACATGATTTAAAATTACTTGGAATAACATGATGCCCCTTTCATTGAGTAGTTTTATTTTTTTTAATTCTTTTTTTTTCTTTATTTAATCAGGTTTATACCTTACCATGCACTTTTCATTTCCTTACATGCATAACATAACCAGACACAGGACACTGCTCTATAGATATTAAGTCTTACTTTAATCTAACTTGAAAATCTGAGTCAAGCTGTTTGTAAAAAAGTCTGGTGAGCTGAACTCGTCTCGGTTGCTGTTATGTGTGCTCGAGCAGTGCTGTGGATGGCAGGACTGGGTGTGTGTGTACAATCTGTAGAATGACTGGGAGGCCACGTGTGCAGTGCATAGGGTGTATATTCTATCGTACAGATATTCCCCAACGTGCTGCTGCCTCTTTCTCTCTCTCTCTCTCTGAGTCAAGCTGAGTCTCTCTCTCCTTTGACTGTCGCACCTTTTTTTTTTTTCTCTCACCTACTCACCCGTGATGGGCCCCTCAAAGCTCTCCATATTTTACAGAAGCATGCGAAAGCTGTACACACAGATGTCATGCGCGCGCACACACACACACACACACACACACGCACACACACACACACACACACACACACACACACACACAGAAAGAAAGCAGAGAGGCCCCAGTGGAGAGAGTGAACCAGGTGTAGTAAAAGATAAAGTTTTACTTGAGTCGAAAACAACACTACGCTCCTTTCTGAAAATGTGCAATAGCAGCTTCCTGACAAAAAGACACACGGGTAATTTATCAAATCACCTGTTAAGCAGGTAGTAGCAAGTGGTGTTTGGATCCTAAAGCTTGGTTTTGTAAATTGTAGTATCTTCTAGGACAGAAGGAAAGACTGATAATGACGGATCTGTGTTCTTTCTACCAAGATGAGCTAATTGCTCTGATAAGATGTAAAAAAAAGTGTGTTCCTTGATTTGTAATCTGGAACGTTATGACAACCTTAATCCACATTTTCTGTTTGAGTTCTTTGTTGTTTTGCTGTTTAATAGTTTACTGATAACTATTTCTGTATGCAAGGCTACAGTTTACCGCTCTTTGCCTTTCACAGCGTCTTTTAATCTAGTTGATTTGGTAATAATGGGCGACACGGTGGCGCGGTGGGTAGCACTGTTGCCTCACAGCAAGAAGGTCGCAGGTTCAAGACCGCCTTGGGGCCTGGGTCTGGGGCCTTTCTGTGTGGAGTTTGCATGTTCTCCCCGTGTCTGCGTGGGTTTTCACCGGGTACTCCGGTTTCCTCCCACAATACAAAAAACATGCTCAGGTTAATTGGCAAACTCTAAATTGCCCATAGGTGTGAGTGTGTGTGTGAATGGTGTGTGAATGGTGTGTGTGCCCCACGATTGGCTGGCGACCATCTGGGGTGTATCCCTGCCTCTCGCCTTAACGCGCTGGGATAGGCTCCAGCAGACCCCTGCGACCCCGAAAGGGAATAAGCGGGATAGACAATGGATGGATGGATGGATGGATTTGGTAATATGGTTGAATGCGGTAAAGTCTAAAACATTAACACCTCCCGCCATTAGAGACATAACCTCCTTTATTTGCCTTGTGTGTTGTATTGTTTTCTAAGTTAGGTTAAAAAGGAAGGTAAGTGATATCAATAGAGGAGAGAAGAGGATCTTGAAAGGCCTTCTGCCTTGTTATTGTAATTATTAATTATTAATATCACTGAATATGAATAATTATATTCATATTTATAATAAAAGAATATTTAAAAATTGCCATGCAATAACTTTTGTTATGATTTGGTGTTATATAAAAAATGAATTGACTCAAGTGAAACACATTCCATGATTTCATTCTCCCTGAAGTGTCTGGTGTGTGTGTGTGTGTGTGTGTGTGTGTGTCAGTCTCATTCTAGTGTGCAACGCAGAGTGGAGAAAGACATGAGAGGCAATGCTGCAAACTTAATTACACTACAACCATATTAGTCTTCATGTACCAATAATAAATATTATCCTACAGAGTTCTTACAAATCTAGAACCACTTCATATTCAGACCCATTGAGCAATTGTTTTGTTGTTTGTAGTTTTTTTTTCTTTTATTCTTTTTTAATTCAACTCTTCATATGAAGAGTTGAATTAAAAACTATTTGTATACTGTGCCTACAAAGACAAATGAGGCTCATTCCAGGTTGAATATTATGTTGGATCAATCATGTTGAATAGATGAATAGGAGTATCTTGGAGTACCTTTATAGAGTTCAGCTGTCAGGTGTTTTTATGTTATTATCTGTACTGATTTGGATATATGCATTTAAAATAAGTGCAACATTCATCCTGTTTCAAATCTAGTTTGTAAACTCTTCTCTAAAGCTCTGTGTTCTCTTTGCCTGTTCAGCAGCATGAGCAAATCACTCTGTGGTTTTTTGAAAATGCATGTAACTTTCTTTTTTTTCCATATTTCTCTCTCCATATTTAGTATTCAAATTCTGCATTTGCTGTATGCAATTGATAAATATTACACACAGATGCTGTGCATTAGGAACCACTCACACATGCTTTATTGCTCTGTGTATGGTCTGTGAAGCTATGGCCGGCATTTCTTTGTGTAGGCAATTCGGAGAATAGAGGACAAGCTCCTTGTTGGGAGCCTCAGCAGGATTCTTTGAAACACCCAGCCTTGTCTAATGAATTATGTGATGGCCATTGACAGTATACTTTATATTCCTCTTAGTACATGTACCCAAGTCCCAGTGCTTTCAACAGCACACTTACTGGTGTAAACTAGCTCAGCTTGCAACAATTGTACAAGAAAATGCCAGCTCGAAGCAGATAATTGGGCCTGCGTGTGAAGGCAGGGGGCTATTTCTTTTCTCACCGGTGAATTCTCCGAAACATTTACATGAAAAATTTCTGCGAGCGAGCCGTGCTCGGGTATGTCAGGAGAGAGAGTGCGTAAATATAGCTCCTACCCAACTGACTCACTGTACTTCATAAAGAGAGGATTGAGTTTGTTATGTTTGGCGACAGCTCTATCAGGAAACAGGAAGTGAGGAGTCTAGAGGCTATAGTAGCTCAGGCTGCTGGCTCATTTACCACTTTGGTCCAAATTCAATTATCAACTAAAAATGAATTTATTTATTTATTCATTTATTTATTATACTGTACCGTTACCGTTGGTAATTTGCTCAGAATTTGTAAATGACCTGAAATTATCAGTATGGCATGACAAAAAATGGTTTTCATTCATCTGTTAATTAGCGCACCACCACATGGCAGCTATATTTGTATTATGTATTAATTTTCTTGCAGTACATTTTATTGCTGAAGCAGTATGACTGAAGTGCGCTGAATGGCCTTTTCCCCGGGAAAGTGGTGCTTTGCAGAAACAAACAAAGATGTGTTCTTTTCTTAAGGTGATATACTGTAAATCAGCAAACAAGACACTCTGTAACACACCTCAGAATTTCCCTGAGGAACCTGATTAATGATGCTGGTAAGCTACGCTACCATCCACCTCCCAAACATCACAAAAAAACAACAAAAGGGAGTTATTCTCCACCCTTGTGTCATGGATGCACAAAATCTTCCCTAGTATTTGAGCATTTATTTAGCCTCCGCCATTCTTCTAAAGCATAAATCCCATCATTTGTCTATTAAGTCAATCCAAAATCGCTCATAGATGTTTAAGTCACTTTTCTCATGTTCTTATTTTCTCATTTAGAGGCAGAATCCTGATCTGATCTTTCTCTTAGGATCCGTTAGTTAAAGGATCATGCTAAAAAAGGCTTGTATGGCCATGAATTCCGCATTAACTTTCAGTGGTGTCAAAAAGGTCTTAAAAAAGTCTTAAATTTAACTTTCAGAACCCTGGGGTACCCTATAAACACTCACTCACTAAACATATGTCTTGGCTATGTGACATATAGCGCCTCTTTCCCCCCCTGTAGATTAATGTTGTCCCTCATAAAAGTGAAATAATTTCTTCTCCCGAATGCTTTCAGTCTAATATGCCGCAGGAATGTCTGCATTGCGTTCAGCTTTTGGAATCTGGTCCTATCATTAAACATAAAAAAATTAACAGATAAATATAATGCAAACCTAATAGATAGTTGAAAGAATCAGAAATAAGTCACAAATGATCATGTTTTATGTCTTTATGGCAGGATGGATAGAGGACTCCTGCAGGGACCCAGACTTCAGAACAGAGTTTTATAAGTGCCGTTTCCTGTAAATTCTCTGATGTGTCACGGCTTGTTTTCTGATCAATGAATCAAGTTGGTGGAATTTCCTGCCTTCACTGCTTCCCAGCGATAGCCTGCCACCGCTGTTTAAAAAAAAAAACTGTGCGATTCCATGTTTTTCCGAAATCTTAACTGTCGATCTGTATTTCCGTATCTGGGTTTGCTAAACTTGTTGCCCTGTTTATGTCGTGCAGCCCGTCTGCCTGAATGTGGATCGCTGTCAGTTCCCGGGCCCCATCTGTCTCATCCTGGCTCCGTCTGGCTCATCTTACACAGATGTGATCGTCTTTAATCCCTCCTTCCCGACTCAGCATGGAGGGGGAATGCCCTTAATCGGTAGAAGGAATATGCATGACTTTCTGTCCACAAGTCTCTTGCCCTCTTGCATATTCCTGATGGGATTAAAGCAGAAGCAGGCTGGGTGTGCCTGCTTTTGATTGCCAGGGTTCAGGGATCACCGTTAGTGCATCTGTTTGTTTTCCTCCTAAGCAAAAGTAGGACTAATTTTGAGCAATTTGAAGGGCTTTTAAAGCGGAGTGTTTTTTGAATTAAAGCTTTTTTCCGGGTTTCTTCTCTAGAAAGAATTTGTTAGAAGTTTTCCCAGCACCTGATCAGTGTCAGCAGTGTGGCAGAGTAACCACCACCACAGGCCCAGATCTCTCTAGAAGCAAACTGCTGAAGTGTGAGCAACTTTCCTCCTGCATCAGAGCTGCTGTTTTTAATTTGTTAAAGGCAATTTATTTAAGGATCTGTGAAAAACCGTGGTTGGCAAAATGAAAAGTCCAAAACTTTTTAAAATACACTTATGAGAAACATTTATCGGGTATCTCGAAATGTATATGTTTTGTTCATGTTGGTTTCTTGTCATTTAAAAGTCAATTTTTTTGACACAAAATGTCAGATGGTGTAATTGGAAAAGAATAGAATACATTTTAAATATTTAATCCACCTAAAATAGAAAAATAGTTGAAGGCATGTGTATTTATTTTTTTAAACCTTTCTAAGAGAGTTAATTTATCTGGTACCAAGTTTTTAGGGGTATACTACTTGTCGCTTAAACATATCTATCCATCACGGTCAATTGAAACTTATGGATCCTATACCTGAGGTTTGACTGCCCTATGAAAAGCAATAAATACCTCCTAAATGATTTTTTATCAAGATTGTGAACCTTTGTGCCAACACATCTGCAGTATAACTTCCAGTATTTAGGGCTGTAAAACACCCGTTGAAGCCCAGCAGCGTTTTATGTAGTGCCAACATGTTGTTTCCTTAATGATTAGAAGTAGCTATTTCTTTACACTGAATTTCTTAAATTATTGGTTGTTTTCATTTTTCTGAGCATTGACAGATGGTGTAAAATGACTTTAGTGGAATTGTCTCATTTGCAGTACATGTCAATAATGTGAAAGTAGGCTAAATAATAGGCTAAATGTAGGATATTAGTTTAATCTTACACAGAAATTACATTTGCATCAGGTGAATTGTCTTAGTAATTCAATCTGTGCATGTGTAGTAATGCACCCAGGTAACCACCATGCACACACACACACATATACTGTATAGAAAAATGTTTTATTTGCAACATTGATTGCAGCATGATCTGAGGCTGGCTATGTCATACGCTGTCACCGGACAACGCAGAGGACCTTGTGCCACAGGCTGGTCAATGATTTACCTCCCCCAAGGTTACTGTACATGTGGAGGCAAACAACCCCCCCCTCCCTCCCAGCCCCGGATGTTCAGACTTACACCTTGTGTAATCTTATGATCCGTGCCAGCTAGTTTGCTGGAAAACTTGATAATGGCCTCGTTCCCCCCCCCGGGGTCAGAACACCATAATGAGATTTAGTTTGGGTCTAGCCTCTATAGTATAGGAGGAAACCAACATCTTCTTCTACATTTGTCTGCACTTTAACTCAAGCCCCATTATTCTGATATTCTGGCACAAATCAAGTTTAATACACTGGCTCAGCTTTCAACTGAGTAGACCAGACTTGACCAGAATACCAGAATTGAAAATACGGATGTCCATAGATATATTCCATAGTGACTTTGACAGACTTTTCACTTTTTCTATTTCTTAAAAATTTCAGTGAAAGTCTATTGTTTCAGGGCCATTTCCTCTTAGTTGTAGTGTTTTTGCACAAGTTTTCTCCAGCTATTCTGGTAAAATTCTTATCTTCTCTCTGGAGGGCTCGCGTTTCTGCTCAGCCAGGCCTCGGTATAAACCCAGTGAGCAGTTTCAAAATACAGCACTGGTCCTGACACACATGTACATTTTGGTTTTCATTCACTTTCAGTTTGGCCGTAGAGTAAACACTTGGAAGCATTTGAGATGTGGTTTTTGTGGAAGCACATGCACAGAAATAACACAAAAAAGCGAAAAAAAAAAACATCCCACAAAATCAAAGTTCACAGAACAACGAAGGATAAGTAAAACTCGCAGCACAGAATGTCCATTTCAATGTATATTCTGTACTATCAGACTGTGGATGCAGCAGCAGCAGTGTCGGGTTTGTGTCGCGGGACGGTGTGTGTCTGGACGGAGACTAATGTGATTGTGGGCCAGCATGCACTGGTGTCAACATTGACAGAGGTGGAACAGGCGTAGACTGTGTTTATCATCCCGACTAAGCAAGCAGCTGGTTGACAGGCTGCTGGTTGGGGCAGAGCTGCAGGGGTTGCATCTGTCTCTCCCTGTCTGTTCAGTGTTTCTCTTCCTCTTACCAGAGTTCGGATCAGTTCTATTTCAGCTGAAACTCCGGTTCACATGTGTAACGATTGCAGAGCTCTTTATCCCGGGCAATCTCATATATTGATATAATAACCGCAGAAAGATTGCCTTTTCCTCAAAAGACTGTTTTGACCCCAGCTACTTTAAACTGATAATAAATTGATCTTCATCTTTTCCCTTTACTACTTGAATCCAATCATTTGTCTGATAATATTGACCCACCTTCCAACCAACATGCTGTCATTCTTTAAAATAGAAGCCCCTCTGTCTGGAACTGGGCTATTTTCAGCACAGCTTGTGCTAAGGCCGAGCTGCTATTTTTAAAAGCTCTTTAACTTGTGATGACAATGCGTCGCTGTGCAATACAGTGGACCAATTATTATTATTACTTTTTAATTTATTTTTTACCAATATTGATTGCTTGTTTGTGGTTAATGGCTTTCAAAGTTTTGGGTTGTTGGTGTGAAACAATTGTTTTGTCTTTTTTAGAGAGTTGTAGCTGGAATAACCTCAAATTTATAGCTGCTCCTAAAAATGTAATATATGCATTTCAAAAATAGTGAACTGTAATAGTAATGCTCACAACAGTTTGACACATCATGGATTAGTTAATTTATCAATACATTTATTAATGGAAATTCTGTTATATACAGTACCTGCTCCTTCTCTCGACTGAATAACCATTTTTTGCAGTGTCCCTCGGATTTATGTATTCCAATAGAAAAGTGAAAGCTTCAGTAGGTTTTTTATTTTATTGGCTAAATGAGGGGTGGTAGACTGTTATATTGTCTTAACAGCCATATTGTACATTAGGTAAGACGTGGACATTCATTGAGATCAGGAGTTAGGGTTAGGGTCCCTTTTCATCTTCTCGTATCTCTGTGCTTCGGTGCATTTGTTCCCTCTGTCTCTCTGCTCAGCTTGCACGTTGCACTCGAACTCCTCCCATTGCTCGCGGCAGAAAATAGTTCCCATGTCCTTGCCCGCATCAGTCTATTCGTCTTCACCGATGTGCCGGCTTGATGGATGGGAAAACAGTAGTCACAGAGTTTGATGCACTCCAGAGAGAGAGAGTGAGACCAGCGGGGACTCCACGAGTCATTCTCTGTTTCTGTCAAACATGCTGAACAGGTTCACAGCAATAAATAAACCTGCTCAACATTTACTGCAACAGTGAGGTGTGAACAATTTTCTACCCTGACCTTCTTCCCTAAATTTAACATAAGGAGGAATATGGCCTATATGATAGAAAGTTGTTTTATAAAGGACTTTTAAGTAGGACACAGGTACAAAATGGATTTGTGGGTCAGGTACCTACAGTGGATTGCGCTCCAATAATAGCCAGATATCCTTGCCTATAGTTATCATTTGTTTTGAAGATGATATGAGACTTGTAAAGTGGGTAACAGTAAAGTGGGAGTGGGAGTAGATTGAGGAGCGTAAATATGTACTTGTAGAGCCCAAGCTCCGTTTGATGTGGTGCAAGGCCACTGCAACAGGAAGAACCACACATCATCACAGCCAGCACATCAGTCGCCAGCTCTGAACTCCACCTCTTCAAATAGTGGCCCCTTCCAAATATTCAGTTACTTCACAACCACAGGGGCCTCAAATCTCTCACTCTTTTCATCTACTTTTCATTTTCATATCTTCTCCTTATTCTCTTTAGTCTTTTGACAGGGGCATCCTTGTTTGGACGGCTGCCCAGGTCTGCTTTGTGTTTTCAAACTCTGGCACAGTTCAGCAAACTGGCACCGGTTACCTGGATATCCCTTTTCGCCGGTGACCCCAGAGGACCTCATTCAAGTCGAGCTACTCTACAACGACAACTATCCTCTTAATCATGAAGACTGAAAGCTTCATGTTTTGTCAGATGTTATCTTGCGTTACAGTCTGAATTGTCTGCACCACTTTTATTCAGTATCCTGACAATACGTCTCAATCTTTCATTCTCGACTAAGTTCTAGGTAATTCTTTAACCAGGCTATTTAGACAAAGCTGGGCGTTAAATCTACTGTCTGATCATTTTAATGTGCACAGTGTTTAATTGGGTGAGGTCTTGCTTGATCTTGAATGCTCAGAAGGCATTTTGCATGCCAAAATGTGCTGCAAAATGGGCCGCAAAGTGCTATGTAGCAGCAGCTTGCTGAACTTTTGAAGGAGAAACAACTAAGGTAAGTATGTGTGTAAATGGGTAGGCTGTGCATCACAATATATAACGTAAAATTTATTCACTGTAACATATTTCCTGAAAGCTGTCGTCTTTGATTCTGACTACTGAGACGCAGCCTCTTGTCTCAGTTGAATCTGTTTGCAACCTGCAGCTCCTCCATATCTGGTTTTTCGTGTCCTTTGGCTCAGGCTGGAAGTGGGCCAGCCCTTTTATGTAACAACTTGGTTTGCTCACAGTCTTTCACAGCTGTATTCAGGCAGGCTGTGGCGGCACATTTTTGGAGGTCTGGCGGCAGCTTGTCATGCATATTTTGAATGAACCACACAAGGCCACAATTTATCTTCCAGGACTTATGGGTGGCCTCCCCCCCTCCCCCTTTAGCACAAACAGTTACATAGATTATGGCAAATAAACACATAGTTGGATTATTCCTTTAAACATCCACCACTTGCATTTCTAAGCGTATTAGCTGTGTGGTGAGTTATGTGCCTGGAGCACAGTGCCTGCTGTATGCACGTCAGTGATTGGCAGTCCAGCTCATGTTTAATAGTTATTTGCAGAAGGTTGTCGTAGCACAGGTGCCAGCTGAATAGCTGGAGGCCCAGCGCCGAACGTGTCGTCACATTTTATGGGATGATAGGGTAGTGTTGCTAGTTTATTGACTAAGGTTGATAAATGAATGGAAGGTTAATTAACCAATCCTGACAAGTGTGCTCTGCAAAGACACAAAATAAAGATGAATAGGGTTTAATTATTAATTGTGCTCTCATTTTATAGTTGCACCAAAACTATCACGGGCTGCCATGCAGATCATGAATGTTTCTATAATCACAAATAACGACTCAATATTTTCATAGATTATCTCTGTATTTAATTTGCAATTACTAAAATGTACTCTGTGAAGTGTGTAATTCATAGTCAACCTAATGTGATTTTAAATAGATGCAATTATAAATCATCTTTTTTACACTATTTTGAGAGCAAGTCTTTCAAATGTTTTATTTTATAAACTGGTAAGTTTCTTCTATCAATCACAAGCTTTCTTCAAGTGCATTACTGCTAAACAACACATATTTGTCAGAAGCAAGTCTAATAAAATCAGTTACAGCAAAAAGAGGTAGCATCAGAAACATATTTATTTGGGCAGGGACAACGATAAGTTTGTGTACAACCACCTCTGCTGTTCATCCTCTATGAACAAAACAAGTACAGAACCCAGGCCGATGTCTTATTATTCACGCCACTGTAGGAGTTTGGTCACTGAGCAGTGGTCAGAATGGTCCAGCATTGTTAAACACTGAACAAAAGTAGGTGAAAGAATTCAAGACGGTGTCACTCAGAATCTACAAAGACTGCTGCACATTTAAAAGTGCGTTTAAGACTGATGTAAATATATCAAAATCACGTCCAGACAGAGCCTGTGCTGTGGTTATTCTGCCTCAGCTTGACCAGAAAGCTCTGTCTTTGTGGCAAAAAAAAGCTAACTGTTAATGAAGGCAGGACCCCTGCTCTGTGTTTAGGGTGTCACCTGAAATATGATGACAGCGCAGTAATGCAGAAAAGTAGCAGGGAAAGTGTGTGAGTGTATATAAAATCTGTTTAGTATATAAAATCTGTATATATGAAATCCCATACTGAGACCCAGCCAGCGGTCTCCGTTTTGCTGCCTGTTTTTTCTGGCTCCAACAGAGACAAATTCTTCCTTGTTCCTCCTGTGACTGTCGTCAGTGTGGGAGAGAAGGAGGAGTCTGACCAGCTCTACTGTAAATGGGCCACGATCCAGCTGGACTGAAGTCTCTCTCTTTATCTGTCACTGTCTGCCGATGCTTTCTCTCCCTCTCTGGCTCGAGCTTGTCCTCTCCACCCTCGACTACCCCGCCCACCTACCCAGTGATTTCAATTTGTTTGCATCTATATATATCTTTTCCTCGGAAACAGAAACTTTGCCAAAAATCCCCTGTGCAAGGCTGCCCCTTTTTTTTTGGGTGCTTTCATGTTGCTTGAGAGGCCGCTCTAACTTTATTGTTTCGAAGCTGATGACCTAGGCTGCGCACGCTCAAATTCCTGACAAGCCTTCTATTCACTGATTTTCTTCTCAGATCTTGCAAACACAAAAGAATTATAGTGCACACTCTCAGATGATCAATCTCAAACAGTTTGAAGAAAACAAGTTAGAAAGAAGAACCAAATAAAGAGCCAGTGGCCCCAGAGAATCAGTTCTTTGTTGAAATGTACTGTATTTTAAACTCATGGTAAATAACGTGGGAAGCAGTGAGTGATTCTAAAGGGCGGCTGCTGCAGACTTATACAGAAATTATTTGTGTCTTAACTGGTATTGTCTTTTCTGTTGCTCTTTGAACGTTTGTAATTTTTGCTTGGAATACTCATTTACTGACTTATTAGTTGTCTATCTAAACTAAACTATCATTCCAGTAATAAATAACTACTAAATTTACTATAGTAAGTAAAAGGCCCATAGACCTTTTTTTATTTGTGGAATTATTTTCACATCTTAATATTAAATTTACACTGGAAATATTAAAAAGAAGTTGTTTTGAAGCCAATAATTTATGGCAATTATAATTGTAATTTAATTGATACTATTCTTTTTAGTAGTTATTCACTAAACTCATTTTATTATAATTATGCAAATTTCATATATCATTGATAAAAAAGGAAAATTGTAAAAATTCAACTGTGGACAGCAATAGGTTACTCAACTTTGAAACTTCACAAAACCAATGTTGTAAATAAGCTTTCTCCGTCTCTGACTGAAAGTCGGCCAGTGTGGGGCCTACATTCCACAATCGTACATATTCATCACTCTACGTCCTGGTCCGACTTGCTCAGACCTCCTCCCGGGTCTCCAAACTCTGTGCGTCACCTCTTGTAAATAAGACACAACTCAAAGAGCTTTAGAAAACACGCACATTATTCAGAGCTCCTCAGCCGCATTTCACTTTTTACAAGTTTGGACTTGGTCTGATGTGATGTGCTGCACACTCAGCTCCACACGTTATGTGAATTTAACTCAGAGGGCTTCTTCTGACATTACCCGTTCCCTCTGGTAGGTCAACCTTTTATATGTTAATTACACCCTCCCCCTGAAATAGTAAATGGTGTTTGTCAGACTACATTAGCGAGGTCAGTTCTATTTGGGGAGATTTTAGTCAGTAACTTATTACGCAGCGAAATGAGTTTTTGTTATGAAAATGAAAAACAATTTGCCAGTGAAAGCCATTAACGTGGAACCTTATGAGTGTGGACGTACATTTGAGGATCTTTTTTTTTTGGCTTTTTTTAATAAAAAATATAGTTGCATTAATGAAAATCCAGATACATCATAAAATGTACTGGTTATATTGCAAACTTAACTCCTCAAAATTAATACTCAACCTTTAATTTTTATGTCAAAGTGTCTTTTAACAAACGAATGTATGTAAAAGTTGCGTGACATAGTCAAACCTGTTATCTAGGAATCAAAAAGTATTCAAGAAGGAGAAGATTCATGTCTGTTGGTGGATATTTGCTGATGTAAAACAACAGTGAGTGAAACGGCTTCACTGCTCTTAGTCATGCTGTATACTCTGTGCTGTTGCTATGGATACAACCTCCAGGATCAAGTAATTCATAATTATCCTGAGATATGTCGCGTTTGAGCTGAAACGAGCATTGAACCGCCCATGATAGAAGATTGGTTCTAGAGATCTGAGGATGAATTTGGTGCAACTTGTGTAAGCCGACAAACCAGAATGAGGATAAACAGGTGGTGAATAAGACACAAAACGTTAATGGTCAGTGTCCTGTTACAAAATAGAAGCAGCTCCTCGTTCCAGAAATCTTCAACATTGTTAATGCCCATTGCAAAGTGTGTTGCTCAACACAGAAACACAGGAATCTCCTGGATTACAACAATGCTGAGTGAGTTTTTGTCAGTGTTACACTCATGTCTCAATTTTTGTTTTTCTACAAGCTCCTAACTTTTGACTTAACAATAAAGAAAAAGATATTTTGTTGCTCAGTTGCTTTGGAAGTGTTCCAAAATGTTTGTTTTACAATATGTTGGTCAGCTCTGTGCTATGCTTCAGAACGTGAATTAGACAACCAAGTAAATTTAAATGACATTGCAGAACAGTGTGTCTGTTTCACATCAGTACAATTGAAGTGCAATATGCTATTTGGATATCTGTTTCACTAAATTGGAATTTGCAATTTGGAAAACCACCAAGCTGTGTGTTCTGTGTTGGAAGCCGTGCGTATGCAGGCTTCGCGCCTGGCTTCATACCTTTGATTTCCTTTTTGAGTAAGAACGTTATTTGGCAGATTAATCTACTGAGTAATGTAAGAAGAGAGGTATTCTAATCTGCAGCCAGCCAGATGTGAAAGCAAGTAGGTGGCCGCTGCATCTGGGGAAACGCCTTAAATTCCAGGAGAAATTTCAGAGGTTATTTTGACATTGATGATTATGATGTCTGATAAGCTCCACAGGTGGCTTAAAATGTGCGTATAGCAGCATCATCTAGTATAATAAATTCTTCCTTATCATCTGTAGGTTTTGTCAGTAGCAGGATTTTTTTCAGCAAAATGATTCTGTTTCGAGGTAAAAGAAACTGATCACTTTGCTTTTGAGCTGCACTTTAGCAGGATCTGCTTTACTCTTTTTTTTACTGACTCTGAAAGAGTCGACACACCCTTAGCCTAGGAGCTATCGGGAGTGTAAAGATGGCCGATGATTGAAAGACATGGCATGATACTCGCATACCATTGCTTCTTCCACCGTATAACTAACAATTACTATGCCAACATTTGGTTGAATTTCAGGCCCTGCGCTGCTGTGATTGACTGGGGTAATGGCTTTCTGTGAGAGCCGCTTTCTGATGAGGATGTGAGAGGACAAGAATCCAAACGGAATTCTTTCTGATTCCTTTCCCTTAAGCAGAGGCACAACCGGAGGATCCATGCCACCCTTTTTATCAACATTAGCAATCGAAACATTTAGAGCAAATAGGGAAAATAAAGTATTAAATTAGTAAGAGACAATGCAAACTTAATTTATTTGCTGATGACTTTTACACTATTCAAAGGTCTATCTCAAAACACTATATATTATGAAAATGTTTTCATTTTTCATTATCCGTAAGCCATAATCCTCAAAAGTACATGAAATAGATATTCCGCTTATGTGTAATAATTCAATATGACTTTCAGTTTCTCAAATGATTGACAAAAATGTTGAACTTCTCATGATATTCAAATTATTTGAGATGCACTTGCAAGTAATATAAACATAAAAACATAAATCTAAAAGATTTGAGTACATTAAGGAGTATTAAATAGCTTGATTGTTATATTACCAATGGTATAGTTATATAAAAATATATTTTTAAAATACCCGAAGTGAAGCATCAAATTCTATGTTTGAGGTGTTCCTTTTTGGCAATTCAACAAATCTGGACAGACTTTCTGATGGGAGTAGACACAACCCTGTTGTTTGGATCTTGTCTGCTCCCTCTTAAGCCTTCCACACAAGGTTTGCATTAGTCATTTGTCCTTTAAAATGCTGTGTGGCTGCTTTGTGATCTATTTTTAATGGTATGTTCACCCTCAGAAAATACAAAGGAGGAAAAAAAACTGAGGTCATCAGACATCAGGAAGTACAGCGCACTTTGAAGAAGGACAAAGGATGTAAATTTTCATCCCAACTGTTATTCATTAAAGTACAGTCGAAAAGAAAAGGAACTTGTCATTTCTCCAAGCAATCCTCAGATAGGATGTGGTTGTGCAGTGGGGGAGTGGGAGGTCTGTCTTTAAAAAAGGCGTTTGGACTGTTCACTGAAAGCAAAAAGATCAGAGGACGGGTAGGCTCATGTGAAGATGGATCAGTGCTCACCAGCTTTCTCTCGAGCTCACCTCTGCTTCATGGAGTCTAGATGCCTTGTTTTTCGTGGCTGCTCCATTAATGTTGAACCAGGGTGAAAAATGCTACTTTCACCACTAATGGTTTTGTTTACCTCCATTAAATCAATGCTGCGGCTGCAGTTTTCACTGGCACTGGCCAGAAACGGCAAATTTGTGTTGCTCACTTGTCACCAATATTTCCTCTTTACATTAATTTAGAGTTTCGAATCTGCCTGACAGAACGCATTTGAAACTACCGGCTTAGTGTTGTGCTCTCTAGTAAATGCACAAAAACAAGCTTGCCGTCTGCCTCGTCTTTTTGAATGTGCACTGCACCGTTTTTACAAATCCAATATCAAACAAATCAGGTTTTAATTCTGGTCTAGCAAACACGCAGTATTCTCTGTGCTGTTGACACAGGCAGAAGTAATTTCTCACCTACATGCTGTGAGCTTGTTGTTGGTGCTATATCTGAGGTTGTTTGGATTACAATAATAGGATCAGGGCCAACTGAACCACCTCTCCAGAGCTCTTATCAAGCTCTTTATCCCTCCCTGCTCTGTTTAATATCAGTCAGCGAGATCTCCTGAAAGCTAACATCTGGAGGATCCCTTCGTTTTTTTTTTTTTTCCAAAAAACAGAGCAGGCACCTCACATTCTATCGGTCCTGTCATGACACAGCTGTAGTTCTAAGGGGAGGAAGGACACGCGGCCGGCCACTGACGTCGTAATCCGTCCCTCTTGTTACGATGTCGTACTCCCTCCTCTTTCTTTTCTCGGTTTCCCATAATTGTTACTCACACGCTGAATAATAGTGGGTGTTGATTATGAAATATGAGTTGTGAAATCTGGGGGAAATGTGTGCAAATCTTGTCCTTTTTCTCCCTAATTATGCTTTATCTTATCTTAGTGTCTTATCCTTTCACACCCTCTCTCTCTCTGTCTCTCTCCCTTTCTCTCTGCTTTGCTGTTTCATCATAACTCCTCTCAGCTCCTCTCCTCTGTGATCACATGGATAAGTAACGGATAAGAGGCTTCATGAAGAGATGTTTAGCATGCTCCTCTAGGTTAATGATTGGCCTCTTTCACCGCATATGTGACCGTGCGAATGAGGAGGTGTGTCCTCTGTGTGTTTGTGTGACAGCTGGGATGAGGGCAACCGTATATGCATCAAAACCAGGGCAGCCAAATAAAAGTGGTGTTGTGCCCTTATGGACGAGGGGGTAAAAGTCTTCCTTGCCTCTTTGATAACCCCAACACAAACAAGGGAGGATATTAAACTTATCAGCAGCAGATTCAGGAGGCTAAGATCAAACTCTGAACATAGAACTAATAAAAAAAATAATAATAACTATTAATTATTAAGGCATTTCAATTGTATCTGTGTCTGCATGCTATTTTTCCCTTGAAGTCCTCACATTTTATGCCTTACATATATGACACATATATATATGTGTTGTATTTTATAGATTAATCTATGTATATACTTAGACATAGATACTACATATCTGACCAGTGCTAGCCTGGCTTTCACTGAGGTTAATTTGGGCCAAGAAATCCTCACTTGAACCTCACTTCAGCTAATTTACAGGCCCCGCTGAAATTTAAAAGCAAACACTGCTTCAGTTTTCTAACGAGTGATAAACATTTAACCGAGCTGGGGTGTAATGCAGCAGACTGTACTGTTTGCAGTGCGCTTTTAGCTGAGATGGAATCTAATTAAATACACATGCATGCATTCATTTGCATGCTCTTTTGTGCACAACGAGTTAAACAACTTTTAGAGCTGAGTAAGCGTGCGTGTGCGTGTGTGCCAGTGATATTATTCCTAACATGGGACTTTGCCTGCAAGCTGAATGAGCTGTGCAGCTCATGCCTCCATTATAATACTGACAGATAGAGAGTGCATAACTAATGAAATAACTACAAAAAACTCATCATTATCCATGAAAGTTATCTAAAGGAAGGTAAACGATGATTTCATTTTAGACATTTAAAAAAATGTATTTGCATTAGATGTTCTGAATTGAATCACAATATACCATGGTATAGACAGTGTTCAAGCAGATCTACAGATTAAATGTCTAGCATAGATAAGAAAAAAAAAAACGGGTCTGTGACCATAACTGCAATACCGCAGTGACGTGATGTGAAATATAAACATAATATTCATTTCTTGGTTATCATTTTGCTGATCTTCCATGTCCAATGGTCTTTGGAAAAAACGTTTCAGTTTGCAGCTTGTCACTTTGCAGCTTTCCATGCCTTGCAAGCAACAAAATAAATTCTTATCATAGCTATATATTATTTGTTTTCTTAATATTAAATAAATTAAAAATGACACACAGTTGTAGCTTAGGGTTCATTGACCCAAGGAATGCAGTGTCTATCTATAGATACAGTTAGTCTCACAAAACTCGCACGTATGTAAATCTTTCATGCCTGTAAGAAAACACATGATGAGTGATGATGCAGCAAAATGGCTGGAAAGCAGTGCTTCCACGTATACGTGTTATCTGGTATGAGCTATATTTAGCAACAGCGCAGCTGCTCACATGAACTAACAAGCTGACTATGTACTGTATAATGTACATGAATGTACTGTTTATAAATACAGTAAGGCCACACTTGAGAGTTGGCTGCAGAATTGCATTTGCATGTGAACCTCTAGCCACTCATTAAGGACATACAGAAGGAAGTCATTTTTCTGATCTATGATTCCTCTCTACATATACGTGCCAATACAAAAGAGTCTGCACTTTGAATTACATTTCCCTGCAGACAGTTGTAAGTCTGAAGGTAAAAAACTGTTAAAGCAAAATGGCATGAAACATTGTTTAGTTCTTTACTATTAGAACTGCCACAGTCATGGGAAAACCATGTCTCGATGCATGTGTGCTGGAGCTTGCGCAAGCGAGGTGTTGATAAGAGCTCTGTACATGGCTGCCTTATATAAGCCTGTGTTTGTCTAAGCATGTGTAAGTTCCTGACAGGTTTGACTGTGATGTATAGCTACAGGAGGCATTAGAAAACCAATCCTGTTACACCACCATGTACCTGCTTAACACTATAAAAACACACTGAAGTACTCTTTACTCTTGGAGAGGAAATATTCACCCCTGATATGGATATATTTTACAGCTATTAAAGATGTTCATATCCAACAGGTTTTAATGAAAGTTACAGGAGGTACAGGAATAAACCGCCATCGCCAGCTGTGATATTGTGACATTCAGGGCTGCTGGCAGTGTCTGTGTGTGTGTGTGTTGGTCTGCCCTCTCACCCCAAAACTCTGCAAGTGTGCATGAAAAATTTACATTCTCTGTTATTTTACCTTTTGACATCCACCGGCAACTTACACATGCATTTATACACCAGCAAAATTGGTGGCGGTGTGAGCAATTCAACTCTGAAACAAGGAATACCTGTCAGCCTGTGAGTCTGTGGGGTTATCCATTTCATATCTCGAGGAAAGCTTCATCTGATTGACTTCACACATGCTACAGTCCAGTATCGAATTTGGTACAATTTACCAGATGGTAGTGCTATAACAACAAACTTTACATCTTGGCCTGTATTTTATGAACTTTAAGTCCTTAACAACATTACAGTCCTGTCAACAGCTCATATTACAAGAAATGTCATATCTCTTCAACACTTTGTGCTATTATATCCACATGTGTTGGACTTGTGTAGACAATAGGTCTGCGTTTATGGTAAATTTGGTTCCATTTGGCCAATAGTTGGCACTGTAGCATTAATCTTCTATCTTTAAATGAATAGAATTTTTTGTAGATGGGGATGATGGGTGTATTTAACCCTAAGCCTCAGCAGTCACTGCTTTCTAGTAATGTTGCTGATGCTCTCTGTATTTTTTCTAGCTAGATTAGCCTGTGTGACCTGTTTCCACCCCCCCATCACTCAGCGTTTCGGCAGCAGAGCGAACAGCAGTGACGACCGTAGGGTTAGGCTCAGCAGATCTATCGTCCCACGTCTTGCTGTAAAGTTGCTCGCTCTGTGTTTTAAATGAAAGCGATTGTAAAGACAACCACCCGAGGCTGTTGGCTACACCCCTTTCCACACACTGATCCCAATGGAAATCCCGGGGATGTAACGACATTAAAGCACATGATTTCCACAGAGAAAAAGATCAATTCAAAACTGCCTTTGGTAGAGGTCATTCCAGATTGTATTCATTGGTTGCCGGTGGGCAGTAACATTCACTCGATGCTAGCAGCTTGTAACGTTAGCTTGCCTTATTCTCCATTTCCCCAGACACAAACACTTGTTCTGATAAGCTGTGTCGGGCCAGATCTCACTGTGATATCGGCTGACATTCAGCACACAGCTGGTCGGCCCAGCAATCATTCTCTGCTGTTATATTTGAAAGCAGCTAATTTCAGTTCAGTAAATGGAGGCCAAACTGTGGAATTCTTTTCTTTCCTCTAATCACAGCGCAACACTTTTTTTCATGTGACAGTATCAATTGCCATCTTCAAAAATGTGCATCGCACAGTCACAATGTACAATGGCACCAATATAAATTCTTAGGAAGAAGAATTTAGAAGAAGTGTTTGTAAAGCTGTATTATTACATATTTGGAAAAAAGGATATTAGAAACTGAAACTTGAAATTGAACAGGTTAAATTTGGTCCCTCTCACAGTAGGACGGTTATATCTTCATAATTTATATGTTTACGGCCTCAATAAATATTTATTCTACTGTAGTAGGCTTTCTGTTACGTAACTGCTATTGGCTTAGATGCTGCTCGTCCCTTCTGCTTGTTCACAGCATACAATACAAGCTGACAATTACGCTGGCACAGCGTAATCATGACAGCATAATTATATTAATAGCAATATCTATGTATGGTCAGTGATCTTTTCTTCCAGCTCAACTTCCGACCGAGAGAGTGGAAGAGACGGAGAACGAGTGGGTGAAATTGGGAGAGAGGACTTTCGGGTGGGTATAATCTGTGTGGGGGGCCAAACATTAAGGTGCTAAATGAGAGCTAATTACTGTACATAAGGGCAACAGGGGAAATGGGTGCTGTGTGCCCTGAGGCCCCGCCATCCATCTGATTTAAGGCACACAGTGTGTCAGCAGCAAATCGAATCTACAGGGAGCAATTGAAGGTTCCCCGCATGGACACACATGCAAGTGTACACACACACACACACACACACACACACACACACACACACACACACACAAAAGATGTATTGCACTGCTGCTGCTGAGGTCAAGCTGTACACAAACACACAGGCTTCATCATCAATCATCCTCTCAGGTGGTGAGGAGGGTCCCCACCCACTTAGCTGTGCGGTTGGGTCCCACTTGGCTCAATAATCAGAAGTCATTCAGAGATTAGCTGCAAATAATGCTGAGCGTTCGCTGTATCCTCAGTAGACTTCACAAAGTGCTAGTTTCAATAAATGGAAAGAAACTGCTGACATGGCTTGTCAGTAATTAACTGCTGTAAGTTCTATCATACAGGATTTTTTAATATTCATTTATAATAATTAAGTTAATGAGATAAAAAGGTATAACCTTTTTACTGCGTCACACATTCTGCGTTTTAGCTGTTGGTGCCGCTCTGTGATTGGTAGCAGTAATGCCCATCACGCTTTGCCAAAATCAACTTATCCATATTTTTTTTTTCCTGAGAAGCTGAAGCCAAGCTTTTCTTTCCCAATTTGTCTTGGAAAAACACTCATGATTTAATCAATTACCAAAATAATCAGCAGTAATTTCTTTAATGTTATTATATTTACTTCCTTCATTTTCCATTTTTTTTCTCAATTAATTTTTAATTCAATAAAATGTCTTTTTAGAAAATTGTCTGTATGTTTGTACAGAAAGACCAACAACAAATCCTAGTAATTCTAGTAGAAATGGCATTCACGTTATTATGATTACACATCTTTTATTTAGTTGTGCACAAATGGTCTCTTTCTGTGCATCAGTAAGCATGACGATACTTACGATGCAGTTATAAGTCTGTGCAGTAGAAATGTGATAGCGCTGAAATAAATAGATCACATAAACCAGGACGAATGTAAACATGACCTCAGATGTAATTGGAGCCTCAGAAAATATGCAGGATGGAAACAGCTTGGCCGCATCGTGTATATTTAGCCTAACGTCATGATAAACATTCACTAATGGCGTTAAACAAGGTTGAACTTGAACGGCGGTGCCCTTGCCCTGTGCTCCCTGTGGTCCGCACCATGTGGCCCAATTTCCTGCAAAGCTCCACATTCCAATACAGCATAGCTACGCTCCGGGGAATTAGCATGTGACCCCATCTCGCCTAAACTGTACCCGTCTCAGACAGGAACAGCAGGAGTTGTGTCTCCCATTTAACTGCCTTTAAATTGCCCCGTTCTGTTGTGGACGTTATCTTATTGCACATCAAAGTTATAAGAAAAAGGGCCTCACTGTCTGTCCTGTTAACACACTTTCCAGCGGATTATCTCTTTACTGGGCTCTGTTCTCTTCTGGGCTGATCCGCTCCACCTACCAACCCTCCCCCTCCCAGGCCAGGTTAAATAAAGCAGGTTAAATAATCACGGTGACGTTCGCCACGCTGAACGAAAACATCAGGCGCGATGCCGGAAAAAAACACACCTATGATAGTTTCAAGCGTTCCCCTCCGTTTCATAACGTTAAATGCAATATCTGTTTTGACAGCGAAATTGTGTATCACAATATCATCTGTGTGCACAGCGCCCTCCGCGCATCTTGCTGTGATTCCACTAAAAGAAAACACACAGCGATATTAAATTATTGCCCAGCCCCGAGGCTCGGTCACTCACATTTCTGAAGCTTAACTTTTCTCGTTCGTCCATCTTTACTCATGTCTACTTCTAAGACGAGGCTCACATTCGATCCCAGGAGCAGTCTGTGTTGTGCTTGTTTGCTGACTTGCCCCTTCACTCCCCTGTAATAGCAAATATTAATGAATATTTTGCGGGGGATTGCACTGAAAAGACTTTTAACTGTATTTCAATGAATATTTGCGCAACATAATCTGTGTATGTGTAGTATGTATCTTGCAAAGGCTCATCTATGAACACACAATGCATCTAACAGAGGAAATATGTGTTTCAGCCCGATGAGAAGAAGTTGCCTCGATATAATGCAGCAACCAATTTGTCTCAGAATCACAGTTGTAGGGAAAATTACCATTAATGGGTTGTTATTGTGGCTGCTACTACAGTAGCTCATAATTCTTTATAAGCATATGTCAAAGCAAGAAAACGACACGACAGTGAACGGAGAAAAGAAGAAAGGGGGTGAAAAAACGGGATGGCACAGACATCAACTGTCACTTCTGTGCGAGAGAGGAAGTCACAGCGCTGAATTCTAAACTTGTTTTCCTTATTTGAGTCTACTTCTGCACTCTGAGTCACTGCACTTGCTTTTGCCTTCACTTAACATACAATGGCTCACAAACAGCCTGCAGCCAACACTCTGCCCAGGACGAAAAGGTTCCTTTTCATGTCATGAATAATTCGGATTATAAGGCTCCATTTACATCTTGTTTTCTAAATGATTCGGAGCAGTCATTGGGGAAACTGGAGCAGATTTAGGGCAACAACAAATGCGAATGTTGCTCCAACAGCGTATCTGGTTTGGATCTATTTAGACATAAACGCTGCAGAAGAAACGGGACGTGGTTAAAAGAAAACAACTTTGGCTCTCTGCAAACCACTCTCCCCGGTGCCTTAGTCACACAATTTGTTGAATCATCTATTGTCCCTGATCAGAGTTCTTATGGGATTTAGAAAATGTGTTTTGGCTTTAGTAAAACTTCACTTTGTTTCACGTCAACACAAACTGAAGATGTTTTTTTTTTTTTTTATTTCCAAGCATTTTCAGTCAAGGATTGTTTTTAATAACTGACAGAGGTTTAACTCTTCTGAAGATGGTTCCTTATAAATTTACAATGATATTTTTTGGGTAGTGGTGGATACTGTTCTACTCTTCTAAGCTAAATACTACAGTGTGGGAATTTTTAAGATGCAAGCAATTCTATGAAAAGGGATTTGCAATAGAAGGAGTAGTTCATTTCTCCTTTTGTCTGTATTTCTGGTTATTGGTTGGTTTATTTGCTGAGAAAAAAGTGTCAGATTTTTCATAGTTCTTGTTTTACTTAAAGGTCCCATATTATAAAAAACATGTTTTTCTGGTCTTTACATAAATAATCTGGTCCTCCCTGAGCCTAAGAATGTGTAAAGCTAGAGGGTCCTACATGCCCTCTACAGCCCAGCCACTAGTTCTGTAACAGGCTGATGAGACTAGCTCCGTTAGTAACGATACTAACAGACTCATTTGCATTAAGCCGACTCTCTATGCGAGATCACTTCTTTGTGCTTCTCCAATGAGGGTCATTACAACGCTGGCTTCACCTCGAACACTGAACCTCCTAAAAGAATCACTGCCGACCATAACAGTAACAGCACCCAGGAGACAGGTACGTGTAGCCAGAGACTTTCTGGCGTTGCCAGGTTTTTATATTATTTACAGTAAGTAAAGTTTGCTTGTGAGTTTAGTTAGCTAACATGTTAGCTCCAAAACAAGTTTTGCTCTGCAATGCGTTGTGTTGCTGGTAATATTAGGAAGGGCTTGGTTGCCCCACGTGTATAGTCGACTAGAGACAAACAACAATTTTTCATAGTAGTTGTGTCGTAAGCGTTCTGTAACCTGCTCACCTTCTGGCTACTGTCCTATACTAACTAGGGTAGTAGAAGTGAAGAATGAGTTTTAATTTGTATGACGCCACTTTTCTCATTACCCTAGAGCTCGTAGGTCTGTAACACAAATTCTTATGTTAATGTTAGCTTCAGGCTTTACAGTCGTTTTCCTTCCTATTTTATTTTATATTATTTCTCTAATACAGGCCAGCACATCCATCGCAACCACTCAGCCACCAACAAGGCATGTGGCACAGCAGACAGAACCAGTACAACACAGACAGTGAGCACACAGCTCTCCCTCAAGACTTTTCAATGCGACAATAGAAGTAAAGGTAGCCACAGACCTATTTTACTGTCTATAATAATAAAAAAAATCCTGTATGGATGCCAGTAGAGAAACAGCCCCTGCTGCAGACCACTTTTTCCTCTCTTCAACACCGGTGAAGACAGACTCTCTGAAAGGCCTCACCTGGACCTGGAAGAGGAGCAGGAGGATGATGAGGCCAGCTCTAAAGTGGAAGGATCCCACATATACGTTTCTGCAGTGTCCATCACTGTACAGTCCGAGTTGTATTTATTATGTGTTTATTGTTATTGGGTGCATTATTTTTGTGTTGATAGAAATGGCTTGTGAATTAAACAAATTCTGAAAACATGTTTATGGAAGATATATAAATAAAGCTGCAGCAAATTAGTTGCAAGGTTGTGCTCGTTAAGGCAAAAGGGAACAAAAATTAATTTTTTAATATTTTTTAGATATTTATTGTGATGAGTATATATCAGGGTCAACAGGGTCAAACCCAGGTTGGTCTGTCGTGTTGACAGGAGCTCAGTAGCATTAAAGCTGCAGGCACAGAAACAGCCAATTGAGCAACTTCTAGTCTGCTGTAATTTACGACATGGATAATCTCGGGGAAAATAAATTGCAAAAACAGTGTTGCTAGAGGTCAGAGAGCTCTGTGAAATTGGCTTCAAATTGAAAGAGTCTAATATGGGATCTTTAATCTTGTTTTTCTAGTGAAAAAAGAGGTTATCAACAAATATTTTGTTTTTAAAAAGTAACCCCGTAACATCCTCACTGACAGGTTTCGCTGCATTATAACACTGTCAAACTTTATTTTGCAACTGAAAAGCAACACTCATAAATTACACGGCAGCAAGATCCGAGGCCGTAAAACAGTGTTTGAACAAACACAACATTTACTTCACGGGAGAAATATGTGTATATGCACGTTTATGACCGACTGAAACTCAGGGGAGGGGAGGAAAAAAAAGGTTGTCACCGTGAAATGATGATTGAAGCGACAGCACACTGTCAGAGACCTAAACACTCGGATGTGAGGGAGGTTGGACGGATGGTCGAGTAGTTTAGCGGGAGGAAGAGAGAGGAAGAAAAGACGGAGCCATCACAACAATCACATGACGAGTTCTAGAACAAGGCTAGCTTTATAACTGGGCTCCTCTCTAGCAACCAAAGGCTCCACTCAGTGATTCAAAGACCGAACCAACACACACACACACACACACACACACACACACACACAAAGACACATACACAGATACACATGCAGGCTTCCTATTAGCGACACACACACACACACACACACACACACACACACAAAAAAACCCACACTGAACGCTGTGTATGCTTATCTCCGGGTAGGTGAGTTGGATAATCCCATGACTCGCCTGACCTCTTCCATACTCCCTGCCAGTAGTGACACCCTATTGGCTGAGAGGCTGCGTGCGGGGGGGAGAGTGTGCGTTTGTGTGGGGCGGGGGTGTCTGGGAGTCGTCAGCCCCGGCTGCAACAGCAATACGAATATTATATAACCGTGGCAGATAAGGCGGAGTGAAGGAAAGAGGAAGGAGGAAGAGGGGGAATGAGCAATAAGTCTGTGAGAAAGACGGATATGATGGGGGGAGAGGAAGTGATAGTTGGGAAAGGCAGGAAGGCCAAAGTACATTGAAACCGAAATTGCACACTAATGACTCAAAAAAAATCATGGAAGGGATGTTTTTTCTTCCTCTTTTTTTACACTTTATGAGTTGAGAGGCATGCAATAAGGATGCAGGGTATTACTAAACAATTACATTGCAAATATTCCATAGTTTTTTAAAAATATGCCCTTGTTTTGCCTCTTTCTTAAATGCTCTTTGTGACTCTCCCGGGGATGAAAAGAGGAAGTAAAGCACACAGAAAATAAGAGCGCAGGATAATCAAAGTTCGTAAAATAATTCAATGGCTATACTTCCTGATTCAAAGCACCATCCCGAGAAATTTTGTCTCAGCTTTGCATGAAACTCGTGAAAACATGTTAACAATTCACGGAACATGGGAAACAAAACACTGGAAATGCTCATCTGTATCCTTGAAAATAAAAGTATGGTTCCGTCCACAGGGGTGTATGGAGATAAATAAAGGAGAACTTGGTGACTTTTCAAGTAAACATTTCTACAGACATGATATACATGACATCACAGTATATTTACTGAATGTGTTTTTTATAATGCATCTCCATTGGGATAGACATACTAGAAGGAACCTTTTGAATTCAATTGAAATTTCAATTTTAAATAATGGATTAAAATAATGATAATATAAACTGTGCTTTGACATAGTAAATAGTAAATATCAATAGTCAATTTCAAATTTTTAAAGTGAAGGCACTAAATGTTGTTACTACATATTTTTTTTGTAATTCTGCAATACATGAGACTAAAGAGCTATATAACTGATCATTTCATTTTTAGAATTTGGTTTACAAATGTAGGGGGTTCCAGTAATTTCACTTGAACCCACTTACTATCATATTAGGAAGATATTCAATATGTTGCAATGTTGCCATGAAAAGAGATGGAAATAATATTTTGCAGAATTGCAAAATATTTGCCATATGCTTGAAATACACACTAAACAATTTCTGCCATTTCAGGCTTTTCTGGAATAAAAAGAACCACAAATTACAGCTAGAATTTATAGACTGGCATCCGAACAACAGCTGCGTTTCTCGTAAAAAAAAAAAAAAAAATGTTGCTGGATGATTTAGATAGAAATAGTTCGCCAATTAAGTTTATTTCAGCTGTCAGGCTTTTTTCTTCCACAGTGACATAAAGTACTATATTGTTAGTTTCCGGGCTCGGCACCGTGAATGTTCTCCTATTCTACGTCTCGCTGCTGAAAGAGACCATTTCTCTGTCCCTCCACCCAAATCATTTTTTTTCTCCCACACTCCTTTTAAAAAAACGTTGATCCTAATGGAAAAAAACTCTCCTCTCAGGCAGTTCCCACTGTAGCCACTGGTTTCACGATTCCCCAGTGATGGATCGGGTCAACCCAGTTCAGATGGTCCCGTTCCACACAAATAGTCACTACCACTTTCTGTTTGTTCAACATTCACAGTCACTGCTGATCTTTTTCTTTTTTTTCCCCACCACTTAATCATGTGATGCCATTAAGGGATTGTATAATCCATTTATAAACTGTATATCCATTCTGATGTAAATTGATATATCAGTTGACATGTACAGTAATTAATTACAAATCAACTTCCTGATTATTTCAAATCAGATTACAACAATGGAATGAAATGTCCAATGGAGGCACTGTTTGATTAAAGACTGAGACACCCAGGAGAGAAGTGAACGTTCATATTCATTACACACAGACTGTATAAATAATATTGGGCTCGCTCTCACAGCCTGCCTCAAGTGGCCAAGCGAGGAACTGCATTTTTTTTGTCATTTGGGTGTTTTTTAAGCCCTGGAGTTTACTGTTTGGTTGCACTAGAGCACATAAAATGCATACATGGTCTCCTGCAGCATAGTTTAGTTTAAGTGACTATTTTTGTTCTTGAATCTTGCTGCAAAGGCCTCCAGTATGACTGTGCATTTTTAGCATGTGTTCACACAGAGATGTTTGTGGTTTTTTTTCACTTAGCAGTACAATAGCACAGGAAGTGATTGGCAGCATGCCTTTGAGCGTGAAACATCCACCAGTCTGCCCTGATTTCTGTAACATTTGCCTCTTTAAGACCTTGCATGTGACTGGAAACCAAAAACTCAAAACGATTAGCAATATCACCAAAACGCACCAGGCACTTGGAGTGGAGCAGCGTGTGTGTGGAGAGAGCAGCATCGGGGCACTGAACTACAACCTCCTTCTTTGTGTTTGTTCTCATCTTTTGCTTAAGTCCCTCTTGAGAGGATTGGCGAATTTGTGTGTGTGCGTGTGTGTGTGTGTGTGTGTGTGTCTGTTGGACCATTACACTTCCGCTTCTCTTTTCTGCATATGTGCACCAGACTTTCTTTGTGTGGACAGTCTGCAATTGTTTGATGTGCTCTTGTTTATCAGTAGATAAAAGTCCTTTTCCCGGTGTGTTGTTGTGTGTTACTGCGTGTGTGTGTGTGTGTGTGACTGAGCGAGTGCACATGTTTATTGTGCTCTGATCCAGTATGAGGGCGTTCCTAATGAGGCTTGAATCTGTGCTGCACGGTTCAGAGCCACACTTGTTTGCTTAGCGATGGGAGGAGCGGGGTTGTGTGTTAGAGCAAGAGTTGGGTCGGGGGGGGGGGGGGGGGGGGGGGGGGGGGGGGTTATAAATGTTAAATTCAAACACCACCCTGTGGTCATTTTACATTTCTAGTTTCCTTAGTTATGTTAGAATAGAACGGGGCTATGTGTAAATATTTAACACTCATACATATTAAACATAATATGCGATTGATCATTTCTTATCGTATTAATAAAAAAAAACTTTCCAATGACCTTTAAAGGATTCTATTGTAAAAGCAAATTCTGTATAAATGCACCGTGCCTAACTCTCAGTTTTTTTTTTTTTCCTTTTTTTTAAAAGCAATCCCAAGAGAGCCATTGCAGGTCAAGCTGAAGCCTGATGATTAGTGTTCACAGCATCTACATGTAAATCCAGCCATAGCTACCTTAGAGTTGACAAGTAACCAGAGCCAGAAAGATGAGTGCACCGTACCCCTCATAACTGAGGTTAAAAGAGGACCTCTTCTATAAATACTCTACTACTGCTAGACTGGGCGGCCCAAAGTTCAGAGGGGGTACATGTTACAAAGCGCCTGCCAGGATCTGTGGAGCACCGGTGTTGCACATGAAGTCTGATCAGAGTGCGTGCGGGTCATGAGCTGAAATTGTGAAATAGAGGGAATCCTGTAAATAAAATGAAAAAATTATAAGACAATCTCTCTTGCATTGAGCAATGTATGATGCATGATACAGTGTACCTTACAGTATGCACAGGATCGGTTGCACAACAAAGGGGAAGTGACAGTTGGGCGCATATTTTAGTTTATCAGCATTTTTTGTGTGAAATGTAGGTCATATTTGTGTTGAGGTTGATTACTGCACATTTAGCAGAGACTGAAAAAAACCAAGCCAATGAGTTTCAGAATGAGCCATGCAGTCATTACGCTGCTAGTCATAATTAGGTTTAGGTATTTATTTTATGTTTGGAAAAAAGCTTTTGGCTTCAAGTACTAAGACTTTATGGTACTAAGACTTAATGGTACTTTATGGAAGTAAAAGTAGAAATACTGTCATCCAGCAATACTCATTTACAAGTAAAAGTCCAGAACTCCAGAAGTACTAAAAATGTGTATGTAAAGTATAAAAAGTAAAAAGACTCATTATGAAAACCCTGTTATATTATTTTGATGTATTATAGTATTATAATATTTTTTGCCCCCAAAAACACATGATTTTATGTTGTAGTTTATCCATGTGGAACCAATTTTAGGTAAATAAATAGTAAAAATACATTTTATGAGTGTTTGTTTTAAATACTTAATATAACAAATTGAAAAAAGGTAAGAATGTTAAAATATATTATATTATAAAAAAAAAAACAATTTCCCCCTGAAAGTGGAGTGGAAATATGAATAGAATCAAACTGAATTACTCAGTTCAAATAGAAATACTCAGTTTTTAAAAAAATGTACTTAAAGATGAGTAATATTACTTAGTTACTTCTACCAAGCTAAGAACATGCTCCTTGCTTTAAATAGATGTTCTTCTGTTTTTCCTCTTAAAATGACAAAGTAACAAATACAACCAATATTGTTAGGTTTTTGTAAAAATTCTAATACTCCTATATCTATTTGTTTGATTTGACTTTTTTAAAGTAATCGTTAAAATGAATCCAGCAGTATGCACATGTTGCTCAGATACTGCCATCGCCGCCCAGGTCCCCTGTCCAGACTCTGGGAACAAGATCTGTGCTCTCCCTCACCCCGCTTGTTTATGCCTCCTGCAAAACAGCGTGATTGTGTACTGGCCGATGCCAGAAAGGCCGGCATCCTGTTCCGAATCGCGCCACTATTCCGACCTGCCCGCATACGTGTCGGGAATGATCTTGGCTGGTTCGGCGTTAAGCTATGGCTAAACGTCTCAGCTGGACGTCCTCCAAGATCCACCACCTCCACCCCTTTCCTCGCAGTCTGGTTTACATAAGCAAGTGTCGTCTTTCCAGTGACCATGAGGCACCAGCCACTGTGAATTTAGGTCATGCTTGTTTGGGAAGAGAGAGAGGTGGGGGAGGCTCCTGACACTAACTAGTTGCAGTTATATACTCTCTCTGCTCCTATCCTGCATAACCAGGAGCCATGTAGGAAACTTTGGTGGAAACAACCCTTCATGCAATAGCAGAGTGATAATATAGTGGTAAAGTATCTATAATGTAAACCTATTGTCCAGCTTTGTAAGCCAACTGTGTGACGTAATGCCCACATACATTCAACAATTCTCAGTACATCAGACTAATTGGTGTTGGTGCCTCGTTAAATTTTAGTTACTTAAAGTCCACTTATAGACAGCCAGGGATAATGACAACTATGTATGTGTGCCCGAGTTTCGCTAGGGGGTTAATGAAGGCTTTAATGTGCATTGTAACAGAATTGGAGGCTCGGATTGAGATTTAGAGCTTAGTAACTGCACGGTAAGTTGCAGCCAGTAATCAGCTTCATTGGGTTTGCCTGATTTGCCCACACATTAAAGGAAGTCCTGTGGAGTCTCTTGCCTCTAGGAGTGCTGTGGAGCAGGTTGTGTTCATGTCCCAGTTTTGTTTGTCTCGTGCACGAGGACACACACACATGCAAACACACTGGTGACATGACACACAGTCCCCGGCAACGGTTTGACACCGTGATCTTCTTTGAGGCAGCGATGTGCCAAAAAAGGCCAGAAAGAAGAAAACAACTAAACATGAATGTGAAAAATGCAAGGATTGAAAACACTTTGGTTTTGAAAATATGTTATGATGAAGGTGACTTTTGTTAGACCTCAAGGATATAGGCAGCGTGTTTTGATGCAACTGTGACTCACATGACATCCACAGCACTTTTTCTTTACAAGAAAACCCCACAAGGCCTTGAAAAGTGAGTTTAAATCAGTGTGTTTACCGGTTGTGGTTTTCATATGTACAAATCGGAAGGCAGCTTATAGTAGGGCAGTATCCTAGAGGTTTGTCATTTATTTTGAAATGATGAAATGAAGGCTTCTTAAAGTCAGACTAAACAATTTAGGTTTGCAACACTGTGTGTTCTATAGAAAATAGATATTTTACTTTGAGGATATGGAGGATATTGACGATTAAATGAACCTATACAATTATTGTGTGTTTTTGAAACCATTTTACCTTATAGGATTTGTGAATTGGCTGAACAAAATTGCTATTATAAGAACACATAAATGTTTGGAAAAAATATATATATATAATATAAAAAATTATTGTGTTAATCAAGAAAATAATTGGTATTTTTTCAAATAAATAATTCTATATTCATGATTCAGTGTTTTAGGCCAAATCACTGCATAGTTCAATACGCTGCCATTCTGTAAGCACACTGTTTCGAGCATTTCACTGCTAAAGTAAAAGATATAATCCATCAGAGGAGGAGAAGCACACTCACAGTGTTTAACAGACTTTAGTTCAGGTATTTGTCTTCTGCAACTGCCAACATATGTTGGTGTCGCCTAGCAACAGCACAACAGCACCGACTGAGGCCGTCTACGCTCATAAGCCGACTCTCCTCTCTCCGCCGTTTTGAATTAATCACAAATGTCATTTAAGTGAACAAAACCTTTATATATTTCCCTCTCCCCTCTCTCTCTCTCTGCCTCTGTCTGCATTCCAGCTCGTCGCCCAGAACAGGCGAAACCATCAGCCCCGCGCTGCCGGGCCAGACCAAGCCCAGCGGGCAGACCCATAAGATCTGTTTGGTGTGTTCGGACGAGGCCTCGGGATGCCACTACGGGGTCGTGACCTGCGGCAGCTGCAAGGTGTTCTTCAAGAGGGCCGTCGAAGGTTGGTGTCACACTTCTGGACCCTCCTCCTCCTCACCCGCATCCACTCATTCACTCCAGGCAATTTAGATTTAGTTTAAAATATTCACACAAACATTCATGAGTGCAAAGTTTGAGGAGACAAGAAAATCTGTTATAATTTTAACCTTTTTTTTCTTCCTCTTTTGATTAATTGTGGCTGCGTTTACACCAGGTTCTAATCAGATATGCCCATTCATGCCTGTGGATTCTATATTATGCAGCCACGGCATCGCACATGTTCACCTAATAGCTGTGGTTAGCATCCATTAATGTTGTACATCTTGTCCCAAAGGCATTCTCTGCTCTCTCTCTCTATGTTCTTTATCTTTAATTATGTCTTCACGATTCAAGGTTATAGTTGAATCGTAGGTTTCTTGGTGAGAATTAGTAGACACATGTCACAAACCTCTGGGAATCTTTGTCTCTACACGCAACCACCACTGCTCTTGCCTTTCCTGTTTGTCCTGTATCAAAGCAGAAGTCATTTTGATTTACAACCCCATCAAAAAAAATTCAAAAGTAAAAGGCCTATTCAACATAAACTCTCAAGAGATTTGTCGAACTAATGTAATAGTGCCTGAGAGTTCTAGTGTTATAATAAGCTTGAAAGACTCTTCTGCTTTGCTTTTTATAGTTATCCTCTACTCTACTATGCAATTCTCATCTTTGGCAGGCATTGTGTGTGTCAGCACGCTAACACTTGGCTTGATTCTAATTGCCTTGACAGAACCTTAAGATGGGAGGGGCAGGAATGCATCTGACAAACAGAAAGTAATTTGTGTTAAAGGCTTTCTGCCACGCATTCCATCTCCCTCTCCCTCTGCTTCTCTCTGCTTCTGTTTCTCCATTTCCTGTCTTTCTCAAACTGTCACCGCTGATGTGTCATTTGTTTGAAGAAAAAAAAAGCCTTCTGAGGAGTATGTTACTCTTAATTGATTGTTGCATACATTTATCAATTCGCAAGGTGAACAATAAATAAACCACTCTGTGCTTCTTATTGGCCCCCCGGAGCTGGAATTAAATGCCCAGAAATGACTCACATTAATCTCTTGTTTTCAGCGTGGCCTTGTCCTTGGTTGTTCATTCTTTTCCTGCGTTCACTATCGCTTTCTGTCAGTTTCTGCTAAATCTGCAACTAACATCGCTGTTCAAACAACGCGGTCGGCAAACACAGATTGTTTGAACGACTTCTGCTGCAGTTCAGGACTAAAACAAGGCTGGTGGTCAGTAAGGGAAAAATTTGAATACATTTTTTTTCATCTACTACTCTTTTTGGCCTTGATGCGCAAAACGCAACAACATCTCACAAAGCAAATCTGTTTGTATCTATCTGTATTTCCTGAAATGTTGTCCTTTATCGCTGTTTACTGTATTTCATCATGTGCTCTTGGTTTAAAGGCCAAGCCCTCAAACTGAAATGTCAATTTTTTTTTTTATTATTTTTTTTAAAGAGCTGCTTCGCACTGAAAAAAAGTTATATCTGTTGTTTTTTTGTTTTTCTCCCCCCCCTCCCTCTCCATACTCCGGTCGTTGTCTCCATGGTGAAGGATGGAGAGCACGACAAAACACAGATGGTAAATAAGTGCACCTTTAATAATAATAATAATGATAATAATATTAATAACAATAATAAGGATAATAATGATGATGATGATGATGATCACAGTAATACTATCACTTCTGATTTGCCCATGTCCCTGTATTCCTTCAGCACTGAAATATGATCCCTCTGCCTACACACATGCCTAGCCTCTCCTGCCAACTCTCTGTTAATGCATGCAAATGTTCTGATGTCATTCCAGCATAAATTGCCTACGATTGATTTTTGTTGCTCTTCAGAATCTGCTTGGTATGTTCTACCTCATCATCCGCACAGGTGGCAGGTCTGATAATTACTAGGGATGCACCGATGTGAAAATTTCGGCCGATATCGATATCCGATATACATATCGGCAGTCACTGCCGATACCGATATTTGCCGATATCGATATATGTAGAGAAAAAGTTTTCTGTAGTGTCACAAATTTAGTACAGACCAGAAAAACACTGTACATTTGAAAAGCACAACAGTGCTCTTTATTTAAAGGAAGGCTCACTGTAAAACTGTCATGTGGTTAGAGGAAGTACGGCGGAGCGGACCCGATGGAGCTCCGCGAAGGCGGCGACGTCGGCGGCCGCGGAGGACGAGGGGGCGGCCGGCGATGAGAAGGCGGAAGGACGGCGTCCGACACCCCGGAGCAACGTTCCGCGCATTTTTTTTGTCTTTTCGGGCGATGCGATGTGACGGAGGAGCCGCTAGGACCAGCTAGCTTAGCGCGTCGCCGAGAGACACGCAGACAGTGACCCAACTAACTGTAGCGGTTTAACTCTGCCAATTGTTGACATATCGGCCAGAATTTGTTGATATCGGACCGATACCGATAAGTTAAAAAACGTGACATATCGGCCGATATATATCAGTTGGCCGATATATCGTGCATCACTAATAATTACGATCACACCCCGCCTCTAATTAAGCCTATTCTTTTGCACTTGACCCATACTAACCTCCTGAGATCTGATGTACAAAAAAAAAAAAAAAATCACCTCTCCACACAACCCCCACTGTGCTGTTCATGTGTTTTATTTACTGAACTGTATTGCCATGTCCTGGTTTCTGTTGTAAGGACCCATGATATCGAGTATCCTATGGGTATTATGTTTTATTGGTGTTATTGTAAAGTGGAACAGGAAACCTCTGGGATTGTTGGAATTTGTCTTGAGGTCCTCTCATAGAAAACCCTTCAGCAACCTGAAGTAACAGATACAATATAATAATGGAGCACACTCATTGTTGATGACTGATATTAGGTTTGGCCAGTAGGTAAATATCATTTCACCAGTAACAAATATCATTAATGCCTATGTTTCTGACTTCTTTTTAGGTGGCCATTTACAATTTTCTCTTAACAGCACTGTTTTATTATTCAGTGGTGATCTCAAGAAGACCTTTTTTTCAAATTAAATATGACTTTTGATTAATTACCTTTTTTTAGTAAACAGTTGTTTAAACCTGCTCAACTTGTGCAGTGTTTTGTGCCAGTTTCCGTCACATCCTCTAATAGTCACAGGCAGTAGGCTGTTGGAGTTCAGACTTCAGTGAGGTGCCTTTTAGGCTTAAAATAAATTCATGAAAATTGCAAAGCAATTATTTTCTTTGTAATTGCTGCATAAAAAAAACGGTGCAGTCAGTAGTGCTTTGATTGTCTGCAATGAAAGGGCCCTATTTAAAAGTGTTTCCTGTGAGATTTAATGTTAATGTGATTCCACAGAAACAAGTGGGAACAGACATAATTTTTTCTGAAATTTTAGAGATTGCACAAGATGTTTTCAGATTGTAATCAACACACACAACTTTTTGATTGATTGTTAAAAAAAACATCTGCCGGTTATTATTATTTATCCCTGGGCTGTTAAATATATCCCTGCAGACTTTGAACAATGCATAACAGGCTTAATGCAAATAAAATGTATAACAAATAAAATTGGGTTATTACATTGTTAAAACCTCATGAATACTACAAAATTTAGAAATTTCACTTTGTAAATTTAAACTAGATCTTGGAACTGTACTTTATCCTGGGAAGAATTTTTTAAAGACCTGAACTGAATAATACTACTATAGTGAAATACTTTATAGCGAGGTTCTGGTTATGTATTGAGCAGCTGGTGTTTTAGTGTTCTGATGGTGGTTGTAGCCATACTAAATATTTAACATGCATTCAGCATTGTTACTGTGGTGATATTAAGAATATAAGAATTAACAAAACAGTATAGGGCAGGGGGCTGTGGGTGGATGCTTCACATGTACTGTACCAGAGGTTGCATCCTTTATAATTGGTTAGGTTTGTCTTGCTGTGGGGTGGCCGTGCTAACCACTGGCCCACTGAGCAACGCTCATTAGCTGCAGGCCGCTGTGGTAATGTCACCAACTGGTGCTGATGGGCGCTGCCAGGCCCCTGTTAGCAGATTAATGCAGGGTAAAAGGGGGAGAAGACATCGGTGGGCTTCATCTGGCACTTTTTCACACCACAGATGGTTGTTGCTGCCGTTGTTTGCGATGACTTCCTGTTGTATCGGTGGTGAACTGGCAGCCCCGAGGCTGCATGTTGTCACACCACCTACCCTGCAGATTTGTTTGCAGAGATGTAAAGGTGCTGAGTTCTGTGATTTTTTTTTTTGTTGATAAATGCTCTTTCTTGATTACATTAACTATTTTTGCTTCAGCCACTATCGCACAGATGCTGCTCCTTTGAATGTGTCATTAAGCTGAGCTAATCATTGCTTGATGTCCTAGATTCTGTGTTTACTGGTGCTCAAAGTACATGTATTTGGTTGGCTCTGGTGCGCTCAGTATTCACTCACTTTTCTTTTTTCTATGAAAACTTAGAGACTATACATGATGATAACTTAAAAGCACTGCATGGTAAAGTAAATGAAAATGAGCTGACTCTTACAAAAGCACCTGCAGGCCATGTTGAAGACATCTGACACCCAAATATGAACTCAGTCTTTATTCAGGTTCAACTTAGGTTTGATCTAAAATGTGTAGGGTATGACCAGAATTTTAGTTTAAAACATACATTAAATTTACTCAAGTTATCATCCAGGCTGCCCTCATTTCATCAGAGAGGGAGAAGTAGTGCTGCTCTGAGCTAAGTTTTATCAATGTGTTGCGGTGAGAAATAAACCATTACATTTATAATATGTGATCAGTTCATCCAAATAACAGCTGTTTGGAAAGTTGGTCGTGCTGCTGCTGGACGAGTAAACGGCTGACATCTCATCTGCATGATCTGATGAACTGATCTGTGTGCAGCTCTTCTGTAATTTAACTCTGGTGCTAATGACTCGATAGTATTTCGATACCTTGACAAAGCAATAGCACAGATTCACTGAGACTGGTGCCCCATAATATACAGAACGCTATTTCTGCAATTCCATAAATATAATTGCAGAACGCTATTTCTGCAATTATATTTATGTGCCTTGAATAACTCAAAACGCATTACTCACTATGCAGTATTGTTATACATTTGATTAATTAAATTATATGACTATTATATGATGATTAAATTATTGAATGCCCTTCAGTTCATAAAGCGACATCATACACATGCTGCAGAATTTCAAAGATAAGTAATAATGTTTATGATCTCAAAGGGCATTCTGTCAAGGCACTGTTGACTTCCCATAAGGTCTTGTTTCAGTCAATAACAGTTCCTATGTCCGTGCATGTGTGTGTGTGTGTGTACATGCGTCTACACACGTGTGCGTGCATGTGTGTGGAATGAAGGATCGCCGGAGGGGCAGAGCGAGTTAAATATTTATTGTGTTGTCTGCTATGATCTCAGCATCAATTTAGAACCTAGTGCCAAGTTTCCAGAACATCAAAAGGCTGCACATTATAGGGTTATCATGCAGTTATTTATTGTATCCTCTGCCCCTGCAACTCCTCGGAGTGTAATAGCTGCGTACATCTGTTCTATGAGTGATGCTGTTACAACAGCGGTGACTAATGAGCAGGTCCGTCAACCTTACCTCTCCATATCTGCAGTAATTGGTGATGAGGGAGTACATTATAATTTAGTCATCCTATCATCCAGAAGGAGGATAAGCCCTGTAATAAGACGGGCTTTTGAACTTGAGACTCATGACTTCGAAGGAAGTGCGCCGATTCATACCAGAGTCGATATGTTTTTCTGTCGTAGCGTCTGAGCTGAAGAAAAGTGAACCTTTGGTGAGGCGCAGCATCCCACCCCCCTTTGTTGCTCTACATTCCCGTTGTCTTTAGTACACTTGCTTCTATCTATCTGGATCTATGGTAGCCATTTGAGAATCCAGTAGTAATTTTCCTGACTACTTTTTCTAGACAAGTTATCAATAACTAATTATATGCGCATAGCTGCATGCACAACATTTATTTGTCCATATGCATTGTAGAAAGATATAAATCACTTATCCAAATATTGATTATAAAATTAAAAGTAATATTATAAAATAATATGATAATTATAATATAATATTGGCAATTAGAATAATACCAAAAATGTCTATGCACATATATAATCATATGCACATAAATGTATTTATCTATCAATTGTTGCTCAAGGACAAAAAGTACACTCAACATGGCAAACAACAATGTTGATAAAAATAACCTGATATAGCAGGAAAACCTCAAGCACTTTATTTGCAATTTCCCCTGTTGTGCACACAGTAGGGGGTATAAATAGTTATTAGCGTAATTAATAATTATCAAAGATTATTATTAATTTTAATATTGTTATCAATTTTATTGATTTATAATTGATAATAGAAACGGGGCACCACCGGGTTAACCGGACTAATAACTATAAAACTCAGTCTCATTAAATAGTTGCCTTACAATTAACTCTATGTTTAAACATAATAGTTAAAAAGGGAACTGAAAGGAAGGTGTGAATTCGTACACAGGCCCAGTCAACCAGCTCTTTGTTGCAATACACAGACAAAATACCAGGAAACTTCTTCTTAAAATACAAAGAGTTTATTGACAATCAGTAATCAATTTACAATCAATACTGTTGTTAATATTCTCCGCTAAACTATAACTAAATGAACACAAACAAGTAAACCAAGGAAACAGTGTAATAAACAGACTACTAATGTACACAGATGAAACCAAGCTTACAGTGGGGTTGTATATAGGTGTGTGTGTGTGTGAATGTGTGTATGTGTGTATATGTGTGTGTGCGCGTGCGTGCGTGCGCGAGTATGCGGGCGTGTGCGCGCAGGAGGTCACAAGATGGCGGCTACGCCGGGACAACAGGACCTCCCCAAGATGGCGGCCAGACCGTGATGACGTGTCAAAACGGCGGCTGCGCAGAAACGTGAGGCTACGTCACTAGCGGTCTCGCTGTGACGGCCCACTTACGGATGCCGGTGCGTGGAACAAGATGGCGACTTGTCCACGACACGTGATCCGAAACAAAGAAAGCACAATCGCGCGCAGAGTGTCGTGTGGGTGTTTATGTGAATGAATGTGTAGATGATCGTAACAGGCAGATTGGAAACGGAGCGCGAGAGAGAGAGAGAGCGAGAGAAAGAGAGAGAGAGAGAGAGAGAGAGAGAGAGAGATCAGCGCTCAGTCAGCTGATCACAATAACAAAACAAACAGTGCAACGGATGCGGCGATCCGTACAAACACGTTAAACACTAATACAAATAAAAATAAAACACAATTAGTATTCACTAATAAAACACAACTAGTATTCACTGCCCAGAAGATAACCTCTTACTGTGATGCAGGCTGGAGTTGCGATGATACGGAGTTTGTTGATCCGGGTCTCGTTGATCCGGACTCCGTTGATCTGGAGCGCAGCACGTCCTTTGCTGGCGGTCCAGGGGCTAGCGGTTAGCTAGTATCCTCTCACAGTCCGTGGCTCGGAGGGAGAGGGTCGCGACAGGAGAAGGAAGGGGGGAACGGCGTTTCTCGGCTGTCCTTCTTTTATAGGCGTTCGTCGCCTACTTCCGCGGGAAATTACGTTTGGTCCGGGGGGTGACCGTCGGCAAACGGAGGTAGAAGAAAGGTCTCGGCCAGCGATGATTTCTTCTTTCAGGCCTTCTGGAGATGCGCGCTAACTTTTTCACTCAGGACTACTCGGTGGGAGCAGGCGGGTTGAGTGAGAGTGGTGTGCTTCCGATCGTCACGCCCGTCAGCGCGACTGGAAAGAGCGCCGTCCTCAGGTACACCCATGTATTTATAACCTCAGTGTTGTCACCGCCCAGTGACACACTGCAGCCAATCGGAGTCCGCTTTCGGGGGGACCCCTGCTGGGGAATACCTGTGACGTATTGACGTATGTCTGCTGGATCCGCCGGAAATGCAGGGGCGCTGCTGAGCAACGCCAGGGGCCCCATTGTGTAGGGAGCCACGTGGTGGGGGGTTTCTATTGTCTTAGGGGACCATGTGTTCAAACACTCATAGTCAGGCTTCAGGCCTCGGGCCTGAAACTCAGTCTTATGATGGCGAGGCACAACACCCCCATTTTTATCAGCAACAGTTCTAATGAATTTACAGTATATCACAAAACAGGGTAGTCCAATTACTAATAGAAAGAATGTGTGGGAGTTTCCACTTTTGTATTAGCTTTTTCTTCTCAGCTGTCAGACCAATAGTTTCTACTAACAAAAAAATAGGACTTACGTTTAATTTTTCCGTTAAAGTTTGCTGTACAAGTAAAATCATATATGAATTACCCGGAAAGCTCTCTAATCATTTCCATTTCTAAAAAATGTTTTTTCCAATTTTGCTAATTTGGCATAGTCAATGACAAAGTGTCTTATCAGTGCTACTTGTTCTCAGCAGGAGATGTGACTTTCTGTGTTAGGTTAATGACACATCCGGCACATTAATGCTCGTTTTACTTTTTTGACATTTAGATTTCATTGAAATTCTGTCATAACAAAAGATCATACGATGGAGGAGTGGCATGTGTGGTATTGAGATATGGGACGTTCCGTTATTGGTTTGATTGTCGTCTACTGGTTTGATTCTGTCTTTGAACTGAAGAGAATTTGCTGATGCAGAAAAAGAAAAGATGAGATTCATGTGACACTTTTAGACTCTCACCCGAGTACTTACTGTATGTGCTAAAAGCAAGACATTGTTGCCCTGTGGTCCAGGATAATTCTACTCAACTGACATGGAAACATGACATAAAATAGATCTTTCTTGCTGGACCATTACATTTACAGCCCTGGCTCTGCACGGCCACTGAGTCTGGCCTGTATATTATTTCACTAAGCATAATAATTATAATAATAATACATGCACTATGATTTATTTAAAGGGCAATATTAATGTGAAAAAGTGTAAAAACCCTCCTCAGGAATGTTTTCCTTTATTAGAAATGCAACGTGTGCTTTAAGGTCCAACATCAAGAGGCAAATTTAGATCTGTTTAAGAGTTTTTTTCCCCACAAGGATTCATGGACTCCAGACCATCATATTAACCAGAGACTGATGTTTTCTGGTAGATCTGTTCACCAGAGAGAAAACTCACCACATTCAGGTACTGTTAGCATTTTGCTACATATCTGGATAGTCTGGAGTTCACCATTAGCCAGCCAGCCTAGTAGAAGCTACAGTAGCAATGAAAAACAAAAAAAGGCTGTCTCTTAGTGACATTTGGTTTGCCCATTCTTAAAAAAAAATGGCGATGGCAATGCAACATGATGGTGTTCACAGATGAGGACCCACTCCCCATGTAGATAAAACCAGCACATCAAAGAAGACAAGAATGCAGCCACTCTGAGGCCAAATCCCCGATTCATGCCTAAGGTCATAACCAGCTCTTTTAGATCTAGAGTTATTTGTTGGGAAGTTTTTTTTTCTCCCTCTCTTCCTCATGCAAAAAAGAGAAGGGAAGAAACCTCACATCACATCGCCTCTGTCCACTGGGAAGATTGTTCCATTATGTGCCACGAATGGCAACCTTCACACAGACGGCAGCTGTTTGTGCGCCACAGAGAGCGTTCTCAGGGAAGAAAAAAAAGGCCTCTGACAGAACCATGTTTGGCCTGCTGGCTGTGTGGAGCTACCACAGAGGCATAAGTCTGCGGAGGAGGACCTCCCGTCGGGAGGGAGCTCCCCTTCCACAGCGGAGGGAAACATGTAGGGCCTCATCGCGGGATTCACTTTTGCACAGGACTGAAAAGAGAAAAGGGGGGAAAAGAAAGATCGAGTTCATGTTTTTAATGAAGGGATACTTGTTTTGCTAGGGATAGGGATCACGTCCGATTGTTTGTCCTAAAGAGCCTTGTACACAATCATGGATTGTTGGATAGTCAACAGGTGGTTAGTGTGGTCATACTGTAACACATACTGCTCAGGATAACTTGTTACAATCCGTCGTAGCTTTCTAACAATTCTCCCTCTTCTTTCCTTTCTTTCTTTTTTTTATTTCTTCACACAGGCCAGCACAACTACCTGTGCGCAGGCAGAAACGACTGCATCATCGATAAGATCCGCAGGAAGAACTGTCCGGCCTGCCGCTTCAGGAAATGTCTTCAGGCTGGAATGAACTTGGAAGGTAAATAATGGATCAGGCTACAGGCTATTAAAGGTACTGTATTATAGAAAGCAGGATTAAATTGCTTCATTGATCATATGGAAGCTCTAGGTGTGATGTCACAACTACACAGCCTCCCCCACCCATTCACACTATTAAAATCAGATAAGAAGTTCATCAATATTAATGAGAAAACATCCTGTTCTTTCTCGAGCTCCAGAGACAAGCTTGAGAGAGGAGACGTAAAACTATATTAAGATGATTTTTGTGGTTGAGATGTGAACATTTAGAAAATAGGACATCTGTATATAAACGAAGAATTAATAAACCAATATGCTATAACACAACCTTCATGTCTATAAACTGAATATCATATCACAATATTTCACTTACACATTCACTTTATAGAGCCCATCTGTTCCATACAACCTAAAGGAACATGGACTCTTACAGTAGTTCAGTACATTTTTTACAGCTTTTATCTTCGCTCTTTTTATTTTGTGAGTTTGATGGTTCGGAGATCTGTGAATTTCAGAAGGAAGAATTAAATAAATACTGAAAACAGCGCCCTGACCCTGCAACGTGCCAACGCTCTGTATCAAAATTGCCTTCTCAAGGAA
Source organism: Eupleurogrammus muticus (assembly GCA_036785175.1). Lineage (NCBI taxonomy): Eukaryota > Metazoa > Chordata > Actinopteri > Scombriformes > Trichiuridae > Eupleurogrammus > Eupleurogrammus muticus. The sequence goes on along the minus strand of JAYKQN010000007.1, from coordinate 12,010,313 downwards.
AATTCTCTGATGTGAGCATGTATTTTACAACCAGGAGTCGATTGCGAACATTTGTGCACCATTGTCTATGAACCTGTTGTTCCCAGAACGCAGGCTGTTACATAAGCCACCACCTCCATACACATAAATCAATACATTATGCCCCGTCTTGGCTCCGGTCCGCAGCCTTGGATCAGATAACGAGACAGAGAGTGGAGAACAAACAATGTCTTTCTTTCAGTTCGACATCAAGGAATAAATGTTCAGGACGCAGAAACACAGTCAGGGTTGACGGAGCATACATGTAAATAGTAGCATTTCTCTGGGTTTATGACTTTGATGAGGCAATATGATGGATGTCTCCTTGTGGCATTATATAGACCCGATGATCAAAAGGTAGATGAATCACATTGATCTTTATTTTAAATAATGGTTTCTACATATTGCAACAACTGCTCACTTGTTCCCTTCTGTTTCATGTTTTTCTTCCCCCGCCTCCTACTCTCTGTGCCGCACCCCCCTCCCTCAGCGCGAAAAAACAAGAAGCTGATCAAGATGAAAGTGCAGCGGCCCCCCGGGTCGTCGGAGCCCATCAGCAACATGCCCGTGCCGGTCATCCCCCGGTGCATGCCCCAGCTGGCGCCCACCATGCTGTCGGTGCTCAAGGCCATCGAGCCCGACATCATCTACTCGGGCTACGACAGCACGCTGCCCGACACCTCGTCGCGGCTCATGACCACCCTGAACAGGCTGGGGGGGCAGCAGGTCATCTCTGCGGTCAAGTGGGCCAAGTCTCTGCCAGGTAAGCGGGGGGCTTCCTCAGCTAAGTGTGTCAAAGTCAAAGTCAGCGGCCATATATCCAGCCTGTAATCGAGACTAATGTGCGGTGAAGTAGGCCAAGTGCCTGATGGAAAACAAAGCCATCCACTTTCAGGCTTTGCTTACTTTTACTACACTGCTGCAGCTGGTCAAGCAGGCCCAGTTCCTGCACTGACACATTTGCAGTTTGACCAAACACGATGGGGAGTTTCCCACATTAGCCCTTCGGTTAACAGAGGATCTGCTTATCAGCTTCTCTATCAGTCATTAAAGAGTAAAGAATGCGTGTAGGCGCAGGATGATTTGCAAAATAATGTAAAATATGTGACGTTTCCAGTGAAGAAACAGAAGTAACAGAAATAATGCTGAAATGTCACAGTGTTCTATCTGGTTGGCGGGTCAGGTGAGTGATTATAATTCAGTTCTTTAGATTTAGACCACGGCTTCTCACTGATCACATGGAATTATACAGTTAACGAGAAGCAAAGATGGAGCCATTGTGTCGCTGAGGTTCAACATTAGCTGATTGAATCATGGCTAGGCCAGTAGCCACTCAGCTATCTTAATTGGTCCAGAAGTCCTGGTTGAAGTCCTCCATATCTTTTAAGTGTACATTGTACAAAAACACAGAAAAACACTTGATTTTGTTTCCACCTAAATGGATCCTTTGCCAGTGGAGCTGAAGAACACCACATATTCAGCAGGCCTGCAGTAAGAAGTGTGACTTCTGTAATGGTTATAGACATAACTATAGCCTGAGGATATCAGTAATGGTGGTTTATAAACAAACAATTGTTTAATGTGCAATTTTTTATGTGCATAACAATGATTTTCTTCCACATGCTGACTTTTATATAGATCAAGCACACATTTCTTGTCTAAAATCTAAAATCAGTTCATACTGTTGCATCAAGTGTCAAAATATTGTGACACTATTTGTTCTTCACTGAAAACACTGCACCAACAGAATTAGTTCAATAATTGCATGCATACATGTTTTCCTTTTGTAAACTACCAGTTCCGGACATTAAACATAAACTTTTACATTACAACAAATGACAACTGGAACAGGGGATCCTTCCATGTGTTGAGATGAACTATTTCTCTAGTAGCATTAACCAGCTTTCCATTCTAACAAGTAACATGTAAACACAAAGAGTTTGGTATTTTCTAACCACCCGTGCTAGTTTTCTAATCAGGAGTAAGAAGGCACATGACTCGGTAATCGCAAAAAGTATTTGCTTGAAGATTTTCTCCACTCACTGAAATTGTTGCTGCTGGTCTCAGCCAAGATTTAAGATAAGATTTCTCAGAGAAATCCTCCCAACTTAACGTCAGCTTGTTTCTACTGTGATTTCTTTGTGTGTGACAGCACGGTGAGGGACAAATCTGGCTCCAGTCTTGTTGTGTGTACATTGTATGCAGATGGCAGTCTGCCAAGGTGATAGTGAGGAAAGGCTGTGTGTGTGTGTGTGTGTGTGTGTGTGTGTGTGTGTGTGTGTGTAAGGAGGGCTCTTACATAACGCCGCCACGGTTAAAACAAAAGCATCGTGAATAGAGTTTGCATGTGCTTCTCTACAGTCAACAGCGTGGAAATGACTGAATCGCAATTTAAATCAAATTTGAACATCATCTTAACTGGATCGTCCAATTTTGTCTTTTGTGATTGTGCTTTAATGAAATCTCCGCAGTGACGTTTTCTTTTGGTTAATGGTTCGGTTTCTTTTATGCTTGCATATAATTCTGTGCTTTTTACAAATACAGACAAACAGGTCATTTATGCTGCAACATATGCTGTTATACTTTCTATGCTAATTTTTTAGCAAAAAGTGCCATGTCAGTTTAATCACTAATGCATGGGCACATTTGTTTGTGTCAGCTCTTTCTAATTCGCTTGATTTGTCCCTCCTAGGCTTCCGTAACCTGCACCTGGACGACCAGATGACGTTGCTGCAGTGCTCCTGGCTCTTCCTCATGTCCTTCAGCCTGGGCTGGAGGTCGTACGAGCAGTGCAACGGCACCATGCTCTGCTTTGCCCCGGATCTGGTCATTAACAAGTGGGTGCTGCACACGGCTCTCAGTGTCTTTACAGCACTGTTTTACATTAGTTCATTTCAGGATGTCCGTTTCATTCATGACAAACAGGTCTCACATAAATGAACGGGTTATTAAAACAGTTGTTGTTATTAAAGAGCTGAGAACTAATCAGTTGATAGTTTCAGCTGTAAAATAATTGTTGGCTCAAACAGTGACTGGTTGGAACATATGTGCCACAGTGTGATTGCCTGTCATCTAATAATAACCGTCTTTAAGAGGAAAACATGACGAGGTAGAGGTGTTTGTTTGTAGAACCGCTTCTTCCGTCGCTCTGGAATCGCTGATTTGATTAGAATTTCGTTCTATTTGAATCTGGCTGACACAACTTCTCGGGCTCTTGAATATTTCCAACAACAGGCCTCTCTTTTTTTAGCCGGCGCTGGTAATAGAGACGCAACGTCCCGCTGCCTGCTCTAGCTCACCTCTTTTACACCAGCTTCTGTGCTCGTTCTTACTTGCTGCAGAATACTTGTTGCATAAATAAACATCAATATATTTGCTTTTTAACCAAGAAATTTATTATTGTTAACTGAAATTATTTTGTTACAGCCTTTATTTAAGTATTTTTATACATATATTCCTAATCCTGATCAAAAACAGCTGTACAAAAATAAATAAAAACAATTGTATTAAAACCAGGAAATATTTTATCCAAGTAGAAGTAAAGAAAAAATTAAGCAAATCCGCTCTATGCTGTCCTGTCTAAACACTTGGCTCAGGAGCCCTGGCCATCGCTCTTGTTTTTTTAAATGACTGCCGATTCTGACGTGACCATCGGAAACTTGTTTTAAGTGCAATGTTCTTTTGCCCTAAGTGTAAATGTTTTCCACTTTGTAGTTAATGGCCAGAGTGCAAAAAAACACCGAGCCCTCGACGCTGACAACCTGCAAACAGCCTCATCCTCTTCACTGGAAAATACGTAAAAAGAGAGGCCTGGGCTGTCGTCCCCGATGGCCACGCAAACTCAGAGAGGGGTTAAAAATAGATATGAAAGGTGAAGAAGTCATCGCCAGTAGCAGAGTGAAAGGAAGATCTCCAGAATGTGCCGTATTGATTTTAGGGGTTGAGAGTAATGTGGGCTGTGTGTTAGTGGAAGTGAGGTGTGAAAATCCATCAGGGATAATTTTCTTTCCCTCCTGCAGGGTTGATGTGCTTCCCTGCTGGGACTTTTTTATTTCATAATTAAATAACAGGACATATGAAAGAGCCTTAAGTCCTAATCTGTGCTCTATGTGTCTCCCACCCCTGTTTTCCTGCTGTCTGTCACATCCACCTTCCCCTGTTCCTTCTCTTCTTTTGGCTCCTTCCTGTCAGGGAGCGCATGAAGCTGCCCTTCATGACGGACCAGTGCGAGCAGATGCTGAAGATCTGCAACGAGTTTGTCCGCCTGGAGGTTTCCTACGACGAGTATCTGTGCATGAAGGTCCTGTTACTGCTCAGCACAGGTAACGGAACGCTCGTTTAAAAAAAAAAAAAAAACTCCAGGAGCAGCAATTATTGTGGGATTAACACGGAATTGTTTATCCATTCCACTTGGTCGACTATGTGACGCTAGTGAAGCCTTTTTCATTTCAGTGCTCAGTTTGTCGCTGTAGGGGAAGTGGAAGTGAGTGGAAAACTGCAACATGAATGCAAATTGATTCATGGATGACGGGTACTGTCATTTCTTATAGCTCGTCAATGCTGCTGCAAGCAGATTAACGCTTTAAACGCCTCCATGAATTAATACATGACAGAATTTTCTTCAATTGATCCACAGCAGAAGCAATGGAAAAAAACTAGGCAGGTACCATTGATTCCCAAATAATAGCCAGTGCATTTTATTTGTTACAATCACTGAACAGATCAGACATGTATTCTAGACCAGGTTGCAATTTTGGATGATTAATTCCTTCCTGACAAAAATCTTGCTCAGGGATTAGATTAGATTAGATTAGATAGCTCCTTTATTGTCCCACAGTGGGGAAATTTACAGCACTGTAGTTACATTTTCAGGATTGTGAAAAAGAAAAAATGTGCAGCATTAGTGGTTAGTCCTTGATTTAAAAACAAAAAAATAAATTAGACTAAATTAGTGTTTATTTGGAAACCGTTAATATGCAGCTGCACCTGGCGTTTAAAGGGGACCAGCGGTTAATTGAAGCTTGTCTATTTATCGTGAGCTTTATTATTATATGTTATAGGTCGTTATAGAATTATAGGTCCCATATCCTAGAAAGTGAGATTCTAATAATTAATCTATTATAAGAAGTGGCATACAGTCAACATCCATTAATTCTGCCTCAAAACAAGCAGTTAGCACACTGCTCACTTGTTGCACCTAAATCATGTAGGAAACACTTTATATTGAGATTCATGTGATAAGAATTAGTTAATACTGTCTGTAATAAGGCCCTCATATGATGCATGCACTATGGAAGAGTTTGATTTGAGTAAAAACAAGATCTAAATTATGCAAAACTTGCGGAAGATAGCGAGGAAAACAGCATGGACAGTTATTTGCAGTTCAAAGCCATTGCCCCAAATTGAATCACAAATAAGCAAATATTTAGTTTATGTAAATGTTTATGAGCTATGTGATGATGTAGTTATCAGACAAGTAAACAGTGTTTTCTGCATAAGGGAAACCCTAATGGTCACATTTATTCATCATTTCATGAACATAATGAATTAAAAAATTAAATGTAATTACCTCACTTCAACACATTTCTGGTTACTATTTATAAAAGAGACTGAAAAAGACGATGACATTCATAATATTCCTGTGGTATAAGAAGAGAAAATGGACAGTTATTAGTAATCAGGCGTCAATATGGTCTGAAAAATCTACAGATAGACCTCAGAAGTGTTAACAGGAGCATTAAAAGCTGTTACTGTCAGGTTATAAGAGGTGTAAGAAACTTTATTAAGACTTTTCATAAAAACCCTTCAAATAAAAGTTTCTTAGAACTGTTCATTCCAGCGTTACATAATCTAACGTACCTATTATGTCATTGTTAAAAGATTCACTGAACTTTTCTGAGTGAAAATGGTTATTATATTATTCTGCATTTGCTTTGTAGGCGGTGATTGGCTCGAGTCGCTTTAAGTCATTAGAGGAGAAGATCTATCTGGTGGAGTGGTCAGCAGCTCCCACTGTCCTTTCTCTCTGAGGAGGGAAAATAACAGACTAGAGAACAGCGTTATGAAAGCATCTGGCTACCAGCGCAGCTATGTAATTAACAGCATTAAAAATCCCCCAGAAAAAAAAAAAACACTACGCAGCGTGACAAAAGATCATTAAATCAAACTTTCCCAATTATGTAAATGTCTGGTTGCGAGGAGGAGAGCATTCTTCCGCCCACCTCGGCTGGGTGAAGGATGCACTTCGGAGGCTCGTTATGCAGAGGAAACGGAGGAAATGACATTACCATGCAGCAGCAGCGGCCGCCGCGTTTTCATACCTGAGAGCTGTTTCCATCTGCTCCTTTCAGGGGTGGAAACGCGATCGTGTTAGGACTACTCTGCTTTGAACCATTTTTAAAATTTCTTATACACATGAATGAAGATGCATGTCAGCTGTGGGACATTTTGATTCATGACAAAGCTATTAAGGAAACTACGAATTTTGAATAATTGTATTTAGAAAGAGGGGGAAAAAATGTCCCCAAAGCGGTGTTAGATAATGATAATGGATTCAGTCATTTTATACTAAATAATCCAGAGTATGTGAGTGTTTGAAAGGCAATCTGTTTCTCTCTTTTAAAAATTGTCTTTCTGCTAGTCCTGCAAATGCAAAACGTAGGCACCAGACAACACTTCATTTATTTATTTTTTTATTGCATTTACCGGATTATGGTAATCGACCAAAATCTCACCTCTATCCTGGCCTCTGTGGTTTTGCATAATCTCTGGGCCAGCGACCGTGGCTCAATAACAGGCGTCAGAACCACCAGGAGCCCCAGCGATGTGTTGACACGGTTGCCGTGACAACCGCATCTGCTCCTCTCAGACTCTGGTCCCGGCCGCACCGTGTTCAGCTTTGCATATTTTCCACTACCTACGGTGGGCTGGTTGGGAGCTACGTGCATCTGTGTGTGTTTATCCAGCCTCTCCCCAGGTCCTTGTCAGAGTCCCACACACCGAGTTTTAACGAGGTTTTAATGCCATGTGCTGTTTGCTGCAGGATAAAGAACAGACTAAGACAAACGGTAGAATTACTGATGGATTTACAGTTTGAGACAGATGCACAACCAGCTGTTCACATCTCCAGCTGAGCTGTACACTATATATACACTGATGTGTGTGTGTGTGTGTGTGTGTGTGTGTGTGTGTGTGTGTGTGTGCAGTACCGAAGGACGGCCTGAAGAGCCAGGCGGTGTTCGATGAGATCAGGATGACGTACATCAAGGAGCTGGGGAAAGCCATCGTGAAGAGAGAGGAGAACGCCAGTCAGAACTGGCAGCGCTTCTACCAGCTGACGAAGCTACTGGACTTCATGCAGGAGGTGGGAGAACACACACACGCACACACACACTCTCCGACGTGCTGCGTTTTTTCATGTTACAGATGCACACTAGCTCATAGCCCTTTCTGCTGCAGCATATTATTTAATATTGTCCCCATTCCATGAACAATAAATGCATATCTCGTGGTTGAGTGCACCATGCTAAATGGTGTAAATTCCTTAACAAACCTCCACATCAAAAACAAAAGGAATTAATGATTTTTTTGCTGTTATTCTTTCCATCAAGTACACCGTCATTAACCTCCTGTTCCATTAAGGTTGATGACTCCTAACCCCTTGACCAGCTTACAAATACGTAATATAATAGTTTTCCTCTGGTTTGTTGCTGTCTCCTCCAGATGGTCGACGGTCTTCTCCAGATCTGTTTCTACACCTTTGTGAATAAAACCCTCAGTGTGGAATTCCCGGAGATGCTGGCAGAGATCATCACCAACCAGATACCAAAACTAAAAGACGGGAGCGTCCAGCCTCTGCTGTTTCACCAGAAGTGACTGCCTTAATCTGTGAAGCAATGCCTTAAGTCCTGCCCCGCCCCCCGCGTACCTCTCTGGGCCCCCCGGGCCCGTCCCGCCGTTCCCATCGCTCTGGTTCGATTTGTTTTTCCCTCGCCGAGCCCCCTCTAGGAATTCTGCCACGCCGCCCCCCCCAGGCCTCGGAGCACAACAACCTGTGGCCCCCACGTCTCCTCCTCCTCCGTCCACACCCACATGCTTTTTCTTTTCCCCTTCCTGTTTTCACAGACAAACTAACACCTCCAAACACCTTGTTCTCGCTCGTCCTTGCCCCCGACGTACTGTGCAGCCTGCAGGATCACCCCCCCCAGTCCCCCTGCTCAGAGAATGTAGTGAACGTTCACTAGTTCTGGTTTCCAGAGAACCGAAGGCGATAAACAAAAACAGAAAAATTAGAAACATACTGAGAGAATCTTTTTCTTTTTTTTTCTGGACCTGAGGACATTGGAACTGTTTCATGTGTGAATCGCTCATCTTTCCTGAAACATGGATCATATGTATATACCTGGCCAATGACAGAAAAACAGTAAAACAGCAGTAGAGGGATATTCTCCTGATTTTTACACAGAGGCATTTTTGACCCCACGATGCAAAAGTCACAATTTTAGAAGTCACACTTACACACAAGCATCACGTATCCACACAATGACTCTGCTAAATGTTTACACAGGATGTAGTGAGAAGGGAAACCAGTGCCTTTTAGCTTTCAGAAGCGCTTCATATCCATGATCTCTACTCCAATATTACTATTATTTTTTTAGCATTAGAATCTAACCTTGACATCCTTCCACATAGTTTTTCTGTTCTAGTTTTTCCACGCTGGCAATATCATTTTTCTTTTCTTTTCGGTGTGTGTGTGTGTGTGTTTTTTTTATTCTGATCACCAGACGTAAAACACACGGGAAGACAGGCCTTTGGTACAGATGAAAACTGGAACAGAGCAGTAATGAAACATTGTGATCTCCATTTTTAGGTCTTGGAAAAAAAGTTTAAGAACTACAGTAAAACACATTTTTATGTGTTTGTCATGTAAAGTATATTTAAAAAAAAAACATATACAGAACGCCCCGATCATTCTAACATATGGAAAGTCACGCTACCCAAATTCTGCTACATGCTTTCTGCTCAATTGGATGGTTTGGTGTATTATAATATTTAGAGGCAGAGGTGTTTAGATTGTATAATATTAAGTGATTTGTAAAGTGGAATTAACTTTGTTCCGGTGTGTAGAGCTGATTTTGTGGACTGCATTTGGAAAAAAAACGATCCAAGCGAATGCGACTTGATGTCAGAAGCGTCCGTTCTCTGCCAGCCGCTGTCGTTCCGTACGAGGGGTTCACTCTACTTTATTTGGAAGTTGCTGTTTCCATCAATAATAGTGGCCTGGTTGACTTTTTTTTTTTTAATGAATTGTCAACCATGTAGTATCAATGATAGGTTGACAGAAAAAACCTATGAAGCTTGTGAATCAAAGCTCAGGTGTGACTACATCACGACTGGGGTGTTCCACTCGTGCCAAATGGAAGCGACTTTATACGTTTATTCCTCTCTCTCTCTCTTTGTGAGACGTGGTCGTTCTGTTGTGATTCGACATGATGTGCTTGTTGTGGCTTTGCTTATGAGAACGGTCCAGCGTCACACCTACAGCAGCATACGGCGGCCCTTATTTTCGGAGAGAGGCGCAAAGATATTGTGTTTTTCAAAAAATTTGCCGGAAAAAGAGGTGGCTGTGATGTGAACTGTGATGTGTGCGGCCGCCGAGCCGGGTGGTCACCGAGCGGGTACGTCCGAGGTGTGAAAAACACGTTTGTACCAGGGTTTTATGTGATGGTCAAAGCAGAGCACGTCAGCAGTGCTGTCTTTACCTTGGCGGCGGCTGCTGGAACCGCCATGACCCCCCCCCCTCCCTCCGCTTCCTCACCCCCCTCATAGCGGTCCCAGTTCTATTTTTCTCTGTATTTCTGGTAACTACCAGGCATCTTTAGATTTTCCGCTGTTTACTCTGAATGGTACTCGCCCCCCCCCCCCCCTCACATACACACACACACAGCACATAACTCTCAATGCCAGCTAATAAGACCAGGTAGCAGGTTGCCATAGAGACTGGTCATTTGTGTGTTACTTAACAGCTAACAGCACAGCGAGGACCTGGACACACACAAGCCGCCATTCAATGAGAGCCATCATGTTTTTAATCAGCCTTTCTGCCTAAAGGACGGACACTCGCAGCAGGGTTGGGTTTTTTTTTTTTTGTACAGTGCAGGCCTCGCGACGTAAAGAACACGAGGGGGGATATGACTAAACAGTGTGTTTTTGGGGAAACTTCTGCTTATTACAGTGTTACAGTGGTTTCCAGGTGGTGGATCTTCAGAAAAAACAGCTTTAACGTGTAGATGGAACCATATCCCTGCTCCTTTCTGAACGGCCATAGGTGTATATAGCAGAGCAGACATATCCAGCGCATTATTACATCTATTATTACAAAAAAAGCTATTTTTTACATGGAAACAACCAACCTCTATACTCCTCTATACAGGTTTCTCTTTTACCTTTCATCTACATGTTCGAAATAAAGGCCTTGCGAAAGGGAGACAGAGAGCCATAGAAATACGATTTTCAAAAATCAGGAAATATAACCTCGACAGATATCTTTTGGAAATTGATTTATTGTAAAAAAGAAAATAAAAATAAAAAAAACAAACAAAAAAAAAGGATATTTTCTGCGATTTTTGAATACACAGACTTGCTCCTCTTTGATATGAATAATTTTACTCGATCCTTTTTTGTACATTGAATGAGTCGAGAAAGTAAATATTTTTCTGTCCGTCGGTTTGTGGTCGATAAAGGTAGAACGTGTTGGATACATTAGGAAACGTTAAACATGTTTGTCTCGTGAAGTACATGTAAATTCTATGAGTCGTGGGGAAAAGTCTACATGAATGCTCACTGGGGGGGTGATGGGGGCTGGACGAGGGTTTGTGTTGTATCAAAGTGACCAAAGCAGAGGAGAAAAGGATTTTAAAAAAAAAGAATAAATTTAACACACAGAAGTATTCAAGCAGTTACATTTTAAGTAGCACTTATTATCCAACTTCTAGTACTTCTTATTTTATTTGAAAGGTATATTTTGTAAAGGTTTAAGCTTTGGATCCCATGTTTATTGCTGTGAGGATTTACTGGTCACTTTAAAATAGGAAAAAAAAAAAAAAAAAAAAAAAAAAGGTTGAATCTCCATGTGAAAGTGAATCTACCAGAGCCTGGTGGAATTGCACTACCCTCATACTGGTTGATGAAAGTTTCTTTTTGTATAAAATACATTCAGATATTATCTTAGATTAAGGGCAGATCATGTTTCACTGGTATATATGGCTATGGCTTTCATTGAAGTCCGTTTTGTTCGTATTTCAGTTATGTAAATGTAACCCAATGTAAAAAAAAAAAAAGGAAAAAAAAGCAAACAAAAAATATAAAAATGTTTGTTTGAAGAAAAAAAATAGTTTGTATTACTTCTATATTACACCTCTTTCTGTAGTCAGTGTCGATATTTTCACCTATTTGATTAAATGTTGAATTAAGTTATGTGTTGTTCTTTGACATTGGATTTGGCGTTGTGTTGGTAACAACTTGGAAGACGTTTCGTCATCACTGGTTTTAAGCGGAAATTCAGATGATTTCTCCTTAGTTCAAACATCTTACAAAATAAAGTTTCCTGTTTTTCAATGCTCAGCTCCAGTGGTTTTATTGTTTTCTCACACCAATTACAGCAGATCTACAATATTAGGATTTAAAAGTCTAGTATCATGTCGAAAGCTAAACATCACAGTTTAAGGCAGATACACAGAAACAGAAGTTTCCTCTGATTTTAGTCATTATGCTAAGATATTACATTATTTATTTAATAGCATAAGAAATCGGGGTCCTATATTGACTAGTGTTATTGTAAGAACTATAACAGAAATTAATATTAAATGTTAGAAAAAAAGATATAAGGGTGATATATAGATATAAGTGTTTTTTATTTTACTTTAGGTAAACATTTTTCATCAATAAAATCTCACAGAAACATGCAACATGCAGAAGGTCCCTAACATGGACTAAAGAGGATGATGTTTAGCAATGTGAGTTCAGGTTAAATTTTAAATTGTAATGGAAGTTGACAATTATATTATAATATAGCACAGTACAATGATTTTGCTATATTTTGCTATATATTTGCCAATATCCATTGCAGTCTGGACGCTCATGCGTGCGTAGCAACCACCCTGACGACGACACTATGATTCTGGAACAAAACCTTTAGGCCATGACAGACCTGCCAGTTTCTATTTAAGCTACACTATTTAAACAAAATAATCGTTAAAATTTTTCTCCATGTTTTTTAAATAAATTATTTCCAAATTCAGAAAGTCTGGTCAATGGGGTGAATCTGTCAAGGTGTGAAGTTGAAGCAACACACAAACTTGAGGCAGGAACGCGACCGTCCTGACTCCTCACATTTACCTTTGCTTACACAATACAAGCGAATGCTTAGCAGAAAGACACCAAAACCTGAGCTTTTGTAACCGTTCCTTAAAACAAAAAGGCACCGCAAGCACAAACACATTTTCCTGAGATAAATGTGCCTGAAACCCTGTTGACTGGATTATCAATCACAGTACCTTCAGTTACATATTTGCCCTTTTACTCCATCCATTAGAGGAATTCTTTCAGGCTTGGCGCCGGGAGGCGTACGACTGGCAGCCATATGCCCCGCATGCTGCTGCTGCTGCTACGACCTGCAGGCGTGTGGAGACGTGGGGTCAGTCCGGGGTTGGACTACAACACGCCAGGTGATATTTACCAGGGAAGATGCTGCGTGTGAGGATGAGACGACGCGGTCGGACCCAGACAGAAGATCCATAAACCACCACCCATCTCTGGGATATACTGTTACCGTAACAGGGCTCGCTGCGTGGGGGTTTCAACGCATGAATTCTCCAACACCTGTGTATGCAATTGGAGGAGAACTGAATACGAAGGAAAGACCTGCAACATGTGTGGATACAGAAGCGAAATAAAGCCAGGCACTAAATCACAAAGAGAGAAATCAAAGAGACCATCTGCAGCTGTTCAACATTTATCTTTAATTCTGCACAATCTTGTCAATTCACCAAAACACCTGAAAGAATATTTTAAGGCTGCAGATAGACTCAAATGATACAAAAAAAAATCTGGGCAACAAAAATTGGAATAAAAGGAATTAAGTTAGTATGCTAAAAAATACAAATATAAAATTTCATACTTAAAAAAAAATTATACCTTATCAAATGCTGTGTATTTATTTACAACGTCAATTAAACACCTCAAAAAGAATACAGTTCAGGATTGCTCTTTTAAGAAAGTCTCATAAATAAAAAGGAAAAGATATGAACAAAGTAGTCTCGTTTCACATTTGTTTCTTTTTTTTCCTCTCTCCCATTTGATTTTCCCATTAAAATGATACAAATGTTCATTTATTCCGTCCTGAAAGAAGGATCAACCAAAAAAAAAAAAAAAAAAAAGTGTATTTCCAGGAAAGCTGATGCAGACATTCAGCAGGTAGTGAAGGTCGGCTACGACATTCTTTGGAGCCCCACAGCAGACCAGCCTTCATACACACGTCTGACTAATCCAGAAACACTGATGATATTTCTCTCGCTTGAAAAACACATCTGCATGTGATTGATTTACGAGTGGCAGCCTTTCTGTAGACCTGTAAATATACGACCACTTCCTCGTACTGGCCCACGACCGGGGGTCAGATTTTCACTTTGTATGTGAAACTACTTCAGTTGTTTCCACCTGTGATGAAAATTAAAGCCTCTCTTGATGCGGCCGATTGAATCAGAGCCAGTTTTGATCAGATTTGATCTGCCTCGAGGGTTCAAACCAGCGGAAAGAGAGAAGGACTCTAAATAACCAGATCAATCATCTGTCTTTCTTCGACGGTTTGGAACACAGGTTGATTAGAAAAATAAAACATGCCGGTTTGACGAGAATTTCCTGAACGGATTGAAATAGTGCAAACTCTATAAACAGAACTGAATCCAATCATTTCAACCAGTAACAATGCAACAGTGCAGGGGAAAAAGAAAATCCTATATTGTATATACTTGCAGCTGGTCTCATCTAGCAGGAATCAGATGTTACTCCTACGCTTCATTGTAAACCGCTGATCTGCTTGTGGAGCTTGTTTGGGATTTTTCACATTTTTTCACGAGGGCTCTGCAGGGAGAGGTATTATAAATAAGGAGAAACCCGCCGACGACCTTTTTAACAGGCCATCTCCTGCGCTGATCTGCCCCGGGGCTCCCGCTGCTGCTGCTGCTGAACCGCAGCTCTGACACGTCAGCCGGGTCGAGTCTTTTCCCGAAGGGAATCACCGGACTGGCAAGTGCTCGCGAACCCAAATCATGTCAATCGGCTTCAAAAGAGAAAAAAAAAACTGCAGTCGCCGCCGTGGGATTTGCAATCATTCAAACAGCGCACATAGTGAGGAGCTGAACCAGCAAGTCCTAAGGTAAAAGGCCACTTGCTTTCTGTCACACCCATCGCCGTCACCTCTGCAGGACCAGATCCGTCCGTCCTCACCGAGCAGAGGACATGTTTCAAGCAGTGGAAGCACAGTTCAAACAAAGCCAGCAAGCGCTGAAAAATCTAAAGCCTTTAAAGCTCAGAAAGATCAACTCATTTTTACAAGTGTATACCCCTCAACTCCAGTCACACACACACACACACACACACACACACACACACACACACACACACACACACACACACACACACACACACACACACACACACACACACACACACTCCAGGTTCATTACCACATCACCTTCACCAGGACTACACACTAATCCAATAACACAGAACCACAGTGGGTTTTCTTTTTTTTTTGGTTATGTTTTTCTATTCTTTTTCTTTTTTTTCCAGTGCAACTCAGGGGTCTCACCCCAGTCCGATTCACTCTGTCCACGCGTCACCATCATCCACTCAGTATGGTTCTGCCGTCTGCTTGGTCCAGTTTCAATCCCCGGTCCAGTCGTCATGGGAAGGTCCCAGTCCAGTATTGGATGTGATCTAAAAGGAGTCTGTGCAGTCTAATCTAATCGTCTCCAGTCCAGCAGGTCCCACCTCGAGGCCCCGCACTATAAAAACTCCACATAGTTTTCTGGGATCAGCCCTGTCCGACCCTCCAAAGTCCCCTCCAGCCAGCCAGGCTCCCTGGAAGCATGAACTAGGGGGAGAGGGAGAGAAGTTGGTTTTATTTAACCATAGGATCGACACAAAGGTGCTCAGGAGAAGGGTTTTGCCGATGAGTGAATATGGTCATATATTATTTAAAGTGGTTGTTACCTATTGAATTAATATTCAAATTATAATAGCATTAACATTGTGTACAGCTCACTGAATCATATTGTGTCACTTGGAGGCAGGAAACGTACAATCTACCGTTGAACTCAGAAAGTCGCTATGGTGAAAACCTTTCTACACGTCGCATTGATTAGTTTTCATCTGGAGATGTGAGATGAATGTTTGATGGATTTATTGGAGCTGGATCACTCCCACTATGAGCAGCCTACACATACACATAGTTATTACAAAATTATTGATTAGAACATGCTGAATGTTAAAATGCTGACAATAGTCTGTTAATTGATATAATTTAAGCAGAAATGGTTCATTCTATCCACAAATTAGTAATTCGTGCACAGGAATTATTAAAGTGATTGCAGATTTGCACCCGGACACCTGCTGGGCTCTATATAATCATCAGGACTATTAGAATAATTTATTCAGGTGGTTGCTGTGGGGGGAAAAAAAACAATATAATGGAAGCTATTACCATGTTTATATAACAAAAAAGCTTCCAATTATTTCCCCGTTGCTGTGTAATGCAGCAATTTTCCTCCATTTTCTGTTGATGGCGTGCGAGGCGGCGAAATATAGGTAAACACGAGGCCATGCTACAGGCGAAATAAACACGAGCGTGCCGAAGCCGACTTTAAAAATAAATAAATAAATGAACCCAATAAAAAAAAAAGGCTGATTCAGGTTTGAGGATTTACATGTCGCAGCAGCTCATCAATGAAACTCAAATAATACTTTAATTTTGAAGACGCAGTGCGATGTAATTGACTGTGTGCAAAATGAAAGAGGATGTTAAAATGGAATATTGTAGGAGAAGTAAATTGTAATGAAGTGAATTGTTTGTTCAACCGCAGGGTGTCTGACTCACAAACGCTGCGACGATGCCTCCATAGAGGATTTTTTTTTGTATAATTTTGTGCAACGCAGTAAAAGCTCTGCAAACATTATATAACAGCTAGCGTGTACATGTGAGTATATTATACCGTTACAGTAAAAAAAGAAGCTGGGGGGGACGAAGCACGAAGGAACCGGGGTGTCGAGATAGTGCTCGCGGGATTACATGTCCCACCCACGGCGACCTCTTGACCCAAAGGTCTCCAATGACAGTGCTGCGCGTTACACAATCCTCTTAACGCGGCTAACTCTATTTAGGGTCTGGGAGGCCATGTGTCATCTGGTACGACCGGAGAAGAGAATCCATACCAATGCTGAGAGAGAGAGTGTGTGTGTGTGTGTGTGTGTGTGTGTGTGTGTGTGTGTGTGTGTGGGGGGGGTTACATTAACATACTATAATATTGGTATTCTTTTCAGCTATTTTTAGCGCCAACATATCTGGTACAAATCTGGCTATTAATCAATGACTATTTTCCCCAAACATCATGGTTTATATTTTTATTAAGCTGTTGAACTTCTTGAACGTCTGTGTTGGCTTGAACCTCAGATTCTCCCCTCACAGCTACATTTATCTTTAAATTCTTTCATTAGGAAGAGTTGAAGAAGAAAGCTGTAAATGTAAATATAGTGAGTTTGCAGAGGCTGTGAAGAGGTTCTGAAGGAGAAGGGAGGTCGAAAGGAAATGACAGAAAAAAAAGAGCACAGAAGTCATAAAAAAAATAGAAAATTTTTTTTCCTGCATCATCTTTCGTGTGCTTTGTGCATGGCGTCTTTCTTGTTGCCCCAAAAAAACAGCAAATCACAGATCTGAAAGGTATTAAGTGCCTGGCTGAAGCAACGCGTTGCACTAGCCTGCCCTCCCTTACAGTCCAGTCGGCCTGCCAGCCGCTGAGGTTCTCTGGAGACGTGTGAAAACAGAGCAAAGTGCAAGTCGAGGCTCCTTTTAAGGCCAGGTACTGTAGGAAAAAAATACACTGCACAAACGGAAAAATATACTACACCCTATGGAATCTGTAGCATGCTCTTTCCTCTCCCCCACATCCTAATAGAGGAAACATGAGGGGATGATGATTTAATTTCATTAGAAGAGTATTAGTCATGGAAAACCGTTGTTAAAGGCCTTTCACTCAGACGTTTTTCGGGGTGAAATCCATTGAATATCCACTTTTTTAACATTTTTTTTTTTTGCCAAACTTACATCCAGCAAAAAAAGGACAACTTTTTCATTTCGTCGTGATTGTTTGTTTCTACACAAACATCTACCCACGTCTTTTCCTTTTCTCCCTTTTCCTGCCGGCCACTCCGGAGCCTGACTCACCGTTCTCAAAGATGGTTCCAGCGATGAAGGACAGCTCCGAGTCGTGCTCCGCCTTGCAGGCGTACAGCGCTCGCGCCTTCTTGCCCGCGACGCTGCAGACGGCGAGAGAGGGGGGCGAGACAGCAGTTTATTGGCCGATTCACGGTAGAGAAGGGACGGCTTCAATGTATACACTTCAAGTTACACAAAAACCACAGAAGGGTCATTAATTTATACGATCCGTTTTACAGGAAGCAAACGGTCATACTCCTAGTGATGAAGGTATATATATATATATATATATTATACATATATATATATGCTAGTTGTTATATATAACAACTAGCATGTGAAAAATGTGCACACAATTCTCTGATTCTCTGAGGAGCGATAAAGCTTCTAAATTCACTCTAAACTCAGAGGTCACGGTTACATGTCGTCACAACTTTACAGTTGACGGCCGTTTCCCAACGCTCCAACGTTCTCCTGTTGCTTCACCGTTAATTAGGCACTTTGCACAAGAAACGTGGACCAACCTGACGGGGGAGGAGTCGCTGGAGGTGGAGGACGTCGGCTGCGGACTTGACGGAGCCGAGAACATCGGCCAGGAAGGAGAACGTGGCGACGTGGGGCTGGGAGATGTCGTACTGGTGGACACATGCAGGCAGTATCAGACGTCAGCTGTCAGTATTATAATATTATTAATAATAATAAGATGCATATTTATATATTTTCTGGACACCGTCAGCTGTGGTAAATTCGGAGGCCTCATCTCATAAAGATTTCATAAATATATATTTTTCTGTAATCACAAGGTCCTTATCTCTTTATGTGAAAAGTTTAAGGCGTTTATCAATCATCATTTATCATCATCACACTTCATTGTATGCCGTGTTTTGATAGTCGTTACCAAATGGTTCCAAATGGTCTTTCCTCTGTGTATTTCCTGCATGAAATGATGACATTTGGTGCATGCTGCTCACAAGGATCCGTGGGATGCTGCCGTAGTCGAGTGTGCTACTAAGAACACTTTGAATGATTCTGCCCGTTTATTGGGCCTTGCCCTTTCCTGCTCCTACTACTGTTGTATTTCAAAACATACTAACCTTAAGATGTCTGATTAAACTGATATTATTACCATCCACATTATTCAGTGAGATTAATAATGTCTCAATTCAAGGTGAATATAAAGTCAAATTAAAGCAGATAGTGTTATAATGCATGTACAATTAATCATTAATACATGATTAATAACCACCTTAAACATTTCTTATAATAATGAGAAAAGGCATTTTTTTCCTATCAGTGAAATCAATGTGCTTCCATAAAGTAACATTTTTTTTTTTTAAATACAATAAAAAAGTACAAGTACATGAAATGAATAAGAAAAACTGATCAATCAGTAGACAACAATGAAAAAGTAAATACAATGTGACCTTAAATTCAACGTGACGTTTTTTTACCTGGTTGGTACGCTGCCACGATTCCTCGGTTTCAGCCTGGAAACACACAAAATAATGTTTGTCTTGACAACAAGTCGAAGTAATCCATCTTAATCAATGAGCCACAAGGTTACGTGCTAAAATGTTTTCGCACTTGTGGAAATGAAGGAGAGCCATTTCAACTAATAATACAGACATTATGCCTTGAGAGGGATTATGTTTCCGAGCAGTTTCTCCCCTCGCTGTGACCTCTCACTGATGTCTACTTGCATTAGCTCTGCCGCGCACAAAGAACCAGTGACAGACCACAGAGTGGACCTCCCAGCATGCACGGCGAAAAAAACAAAAAGGGTCAAAATAGAACCCAAATCATTTTGCTGCAAGGAGAAATTGATTCCTTAATAGCTCTCAATGGGTGATGTGAGTCGCCTAATGTGTTCCAGCCCCGACTGAAATAACAATCTTAAATGAAGGCTAATAGCCATGATCAAGAAAACGGTGAGTCCCAGTGAGCGCCAGAAGCCAAAATAAACGAAGGATTTAGCCGACGTCACCATGGAGACACTTGGCCCCAACACAGTTCTGCTACCTGGTCAATGTATTAACTCATTTCAGCATTCTACAGTCAGCAGAGAGACTAAAATGGTTAGGGACCAAATTATTACTCAAATATAGTTCATCCAGTTACTGTAATTACACATAGTTGGAGCTGGACTCTTTTCAAGTCTGAGGAAAAGGAGATCAACATCTACAGGAATACAATCTAATTTCCAAAAGGTCAGTCAACGCGGTGCCATAAAACATAATCCACCACGCCGTGTGCCTCCAGTTTTATTAGTCTAATCTGGTGCTACTCGTCACCAGGCTTAATACACGGAGGAGGCAAAGACAGCGTATTTATAGCCAATCAAATTACCTCGGGCAAGACCGGGTTTTGTAGCAAGCTTCGGGATGATTTTCAATGACGAGTATGTTTCAGTGCCTAACACATATGTAGATTATTACAAAGCTATTCCAGAAATATCTGTCATAACCAAGGTCAGCCGAGTCATGGGAAACCGGACGGACGCTGCAGGACTGACGAAATCCAGCGAAGGACTCGCTGGATTTTTCTGCCCGACATCGACTGAAATAATACTGAACTTACAAAGCACTTACATAATTTGCAAAAAATCTTCATTTGCAGCCACAAACTATACATGAATTACACATTGAAAAAGATTAGAAGATGTGTCGTGCTAATTCTTTCACCATCATGTGAGAATGATTGATTGAACAGGTCTATTCAGCTCAAAGAAGATTTTATGTGTGGGAGAAAAACACCAGAGAATGCAGCCATGTACAATACGCCTAAGTTTACATTTGTGCAAACATTGCTGACAGAAAGTTACATTTGTTGATGCTTCCAGCATTCTCAAATGTCCTCTAATGATGTCTAAGCTACGATAAAGTATCCAGCAGCCATGAGAGTAAATAAAAAGTGGAATTCTGAATGCTTCTTTTCACTATGGATTATTCCGCCCTAAACTCTGCTTCACTTGGATCCAGCTTGTTTCGATATAATATATATATATATATATAAATAAAATTTTAAAATTACAGCAAATCCTAAAAGCTCCCAAATATGTCAGATTAAATTTTGAGTACATAATGACTGAATGAATTTGTGTGATGTGATGATTCAGCCAAGAAAAACTTGGTGTCTTGGTTTGAACACAGTGTACAACTTCAATGAAGGGTTCAAACATGCAGAATGTGAAATTATCACAAGGGAAAACTTAATGTTAAACTGTCCTCTCAGTATTATAATCTTCTAAAGTTGTGAGGGTGAATGCATTCATTCGGACTTGTGTTTCTGGCCACTGAAATTTTGTTTTTGTGAGGACCTGCAAAATCTGGTGACAATTTTGTGTGGAATCATCAGTCCCCCTTTACTTTATGCGTACTTATTTCATCCAACCCTCTTTAAAAAAAAAACAGATTAAAGCATCTTCAAGCTGTAGTGTATGAATAAGATTTGTACATGCACATGATTAGCAGAGGCAGAATTTTAATGCTCTTTCATAGCCATTCATTATTTTTGTTTACAGCATATAGACCATTAGTGTTTTGTTCCCTCTTACCGACCCCTCTTCAAATATCAACTCATTCTTAGCAGAGGCAATTTTTTTATATCATACATTTGCCCCTTTTTTTTTAGTGGCAGGAAGTGTGGTTGCCATAGAGACGCTGCTATAGGCGAGATATGGAAAAATCGTGGTCTCTCTATTTAAAAGTGATTCACTTCAATGACCACATTTAACACTGCCTTCACAAGAGGTGATCAGATGCGTCTCCTCTGAACACGCTGCAAAGACCTGCTGATGCTAACACCATATTCCAGCTCCACATAATATTGGCTTCAGCGCCGCGGTGGAATCACTTGTTGCCAAGTGACAGATACAGACGGAGTGATGGGTTTGAGGTGAAAAAGCTCTATCTTGACCTTGGAAGCAGCAGAATTCTAAAGAACCTCATCACACAGTGCACTCACTCACTGTTCTGGAGATTTCTTTACTATCACAAGCTTAATTCTGGCAGCTAGAGAGAATAGAGAGAATAGTTTGTAGAATCATGAAAAGAGTATCACCTTCATAAAGTGACTATTTCTATTTTTGCTTTGAAATTCTCAACAATTTTATTGACTTAGAAAATTGTGTAAAGAATACCCACGATAGCTCCAATCCTGTTAGTCCTAATAATTATTTGCAGTTGAAATAACTAATAGGGAATATTATAGTTTTTAGCAGACTTTAGCACGCACATAAAAAATATTTTACCAGTATAACTTTGCCATTGTCATGTCTGTTTACTCTCTCACACACAACCACAAAGATGTTGTGGTGAGCCTTATTTATTTATTGAACTGTCAATGTGAGTGATTCTTTCAGCAATACACTTTCTCTTTCCATTTGTCACTCACAGCTTGTCAGCGTGCTCCCTCTGTGCCAGTTTCCCTGCATCCTATCGAGCCTCTTCAAACGCATTCCTCCTCCCTCCCTCGCTCCAGCAGGGCTGTAGATCTCCAACAGCTGTCTGACAATCAGCGCATTTTGAATGACTATATAAATCAACAGTGGTCTCTTTCCACCACTTCAGAAATACTTTTCCTCTCTTTTAGATAAGAAACCGTGTTTGCCGACTGTGACGATTACAAGATATGGACGCGTTGCATTTCACACGTTGCAAAGTTAGACCTGTTGAATGTAGTCGCACTTGATGCTCAGCATATCTGACATCTGATTTAATTTAACTGATTAAACAGGTTCCCCGACACCACCTTTTTTCTCCTGACAGGCCATCAATTATCTGCATTACAACACACCCACACCCACACTCCCACTGACACAGACACTCGTGCTAAGATAATTGAAAGACAACAATGAATGTACTAAAACATTATGACATGTGTTTGTATTTATTGTATCTGCTGTCTAAAAGAAGAAAAATGTTGGAATAATTAAGTGCAACACAACAACAGAACTCAATTCTTGTCTTGGCCAGTGTGACAGTATCACACGTCTTTTTAACCCTTTGGAAACCTCGGTCTCGATTTTCTGCTGTTTAAATAAAATGTACCGTCTTAAAAAAATAAATAAATAACATAAGGTTTAATCTGTTTCCAATCATTTGTGACCAGCGGCTCTCACCTCCTGACCTGTGACTAAATACAGATCAGATACAGCTTCAACAAGACCCTACAAATGTTTATTTTTTTCCGTTCTCGACAGATTTCAACGAATAAAAGGAGTTACATAATGCGCAGCAATTCAAAGAGTCATGTAACTAATTCAATAATACAAAATTATTCAGTCCTCGATGATTCATCCATGCATTCACGCTTTATTTATTCAATTACTTTTTCTCAGAATAATACTGAGGTGTCTGTGGTGCATTTTTTTCCAATATGTATTTAACTGAAGTAGTGGTTCTCAAAGTTGTAATGTTTGTTTTCCTCTGGAGGCATTTTGCTGAACGATGTACTGTAAGTATAATAATGGATAACTGTATGTAGTAAAACACATACATGTGTAGATTACCCCAAAATGGAGCCGTTCCCTTAAAAAAGGACAACCTGGCACGCTGTAGAGAATCTCACCATACTCGTCTTGGGCTTGGCGGCTCTCTTGAGATTCACACTTTACTGACACTCCAGCCAGAGCTTTGGAAATACACCAAACCCCATTGAACAAATCAGCAATTAAACAGTGATCAGTGATGGATCGCTTGTTAACCGATTTAAGTTACAATTTTAGTGACTTTTTAGTTACAAAATAGGTGCCGAATCAAGCGTTGGCTCCTACACTTTTTTTTTTAAATCATCAATCATGTTGCTTTTCTTACACTGACAAACAAGGCCTGTTTTAAATTGTGTATTTTATAAGGACGTTCAGCATGAGTCACACTGCTCAGTTAGGGAATGCTTTCAGCGCCTTCAGCAGACACATCTCCAGCGTTTCATAGTGGCGAGAAATGATTTTTTTTAAACCTAATTTCAAATACATGGCAATTTGTGTAATCATACCAAATTGGCTTCTGTGGCTAATAACACTTTTTTATGTGGTGTGACAAACTCATAAGACATTTCTTATTGCTTTACACACACTTTTAAGCAAAAAGAAAATCTTCCGCTGTGTGTCCTTGCACACGGAGCCGGGTCCAGTTTGGACCGCACATCATTTCTTTTCCGCACTTGAAAATACGATGCAGCCATAAAGCGAGTGCAAAGAGCGTAAGGATTTCCATCTTAGAAATTGCAAGCTGCTAACGACTAAATTGGCTGGGTCAGAGTTAATGAAAGGAAATCTATTTCACTTTTGTCACATGCATGCATGCATATATACATGAAGGGCTGCACGCAACCTATTTTACACAGGCATCATCTTGAGAGAAGAAACAGCAGAAAATAAAAGATAAAAGATTTTAAACCAACCATTTTGTGCACTATTAGTTGCCCTAACAAGACCAACAGGATGCTTTAACTTGACTGATCATGAAAATACGCTTTTTTGTATATTTTGCATCTCCTGTCATATGTCAACAATAAGCAGTAATGGGTGACATCTTATACCAGACACATGGTATTGATGATACAACACAAAACTGGATTACATTTATAAGTGGCATTTACAGCGTGTTCAGGCTTTGTCGACCATAATTCACACGGCACTCCATTTTGAAAGGACCATTGTTCTTGATGTGCCACTTGTGTTATATTTAAAGGATGAAGCTGCTTGTCAAGGTATTCTCATGTACTCGTAATACATGGTGGCAGCTGGGATACAACAGAAAAACAGCAGCAATGGTAGCTGATAAATGTGGCTTATTTCATTTCAGCTGTTATGACACAAGAGCGTCTGAGAGGACTTTACTGGAGCAGAGTCAAGACTAGTCCACTGTTCCCTGCTGCAGCTGCTACGTGTGGATTAACAAAAACAACTGCACACATATACAGATGTGGTCATCCACTTTTTGAGAAATGACCATCAAGCCTTACTGAAACTCAGAATAATTGTTATAATTGAATGTATGTTTTCATTTCAGGATTCCAAATCGCATTACTCTTAGGACTAAGGTCACAGTGTTCTGTGCATTTATTTGTGTGGCTTTTTGCGATTATTGTAGGGTTGTAAATGCAATTAAGCTCAAACATGCTTCCCCGAGGGACCGGCAACATATACAGTACATCAGGATCAGAAAGTGGTTTACCGTAAGCTGGAATTCACATTTTAAAAAAGAATAGTTGAGGAAAAAGTTTTACTTGAAAACATGCCACTGTGGTTTTTCTATAACAAAAAAAAAGATTTTATTTGCCATCTTTAATGGATGTAATTTATTTTTCTTTTTACTCATGTTGTCAGAGGTCACCTTATGAAATTACGTTTTACTGCGGTACTAAAATATATTAGAACGTAGGTATGAGGGTGGATAGCCACAGTTGCTACAGCTATAAAGGCAGGGAAGAAAGAGAACAACTTGATGGCAACAAGTGCGGTGCATGTTCAAATGTGGCTTTAATTAACCACATCAGCCAGATTAAGACCTGATGTCCTCATAAGTGACAGAGCACCGCTTCCAGAGAAGAATCTCATTTGTGTAATTTGTGTAAATAACAGTGACACCGAATTCACACCGTGAACTGAACGAATAAACAAATAAAGGCCGACATAGGAGCGATGAGGCAGTAGAGGCAGTAGAGGAGAAGGAGTCACGGTGGGAGTCAGAAAGAGAAAAGTAATCAGCGGTGAATCATCTCCATCTCCGTGGTGACAGGCTGTGTTGGAGGGTCCGTCACACCAGGACAGAAACGGAGTCGACCGTGGTGGACAGCGTGGACCTTCTCTCGGACTCACAAGATGTACATCAACGCCAGATGGAGACAGTTTGTGTGTGCATGTGTGCTTTATGTGCTCAGCCTCACATCGTTGCGAATTCCGTACGAAGGCGTGTGTGTTTACACCTGTTAATAACCTCAGGATGGGTGTGTCCGGCGCTTATGTAAAGATACACTGTACTTCTCACAGAGGGGCTCAGAACTGGACAAATATATTTTTGTTTAAGTTGGTCTTTGGTTGCAGTTGTGTAAACAGCTGGTCGCACATTAGGCCGGTCTGAGGAGATTAATAAAATATATGTTCTGAGCCTTTTTACATAGCTCGATTGTATTCTAAAATCATTTCACTGAATAGTATAACTGCATGAAAATGAGATTTGTGCTTTTATTTTAAAATTCCCTCACTCAGGTGGAGTAGACCCAGTAAACAAATATGTCTCCAAGCTCTCAGCCGTGTGTGTGTGCGCTCATGCAGGTCTGTCAGTTTCTGTGCATGAAAAAAAAAAAAGTGTGTGTGTGTGTGTGTGCGCGCGCACACATTCTTGACTCTGAAGCAAGACATTTCTCTTTTCTGTGTTCAGCAGCGGCTGACATTGTCAGTAAAATGAGAATGGACTAACACTCCCTTTGAGTTAACTCAAATGATAACGGATAACAGTCTTATTATTTCATTATTAAACCTTTAATATAAGAGAGTGTAAAATAATTAAATTAAAAAAATCAGTTTTAATTCAAGTAACAACTCCTTTTTTAACCTATAAGGAGCCACAGTGAGACCAGGGGAACAAGAACTTTGGATGCCCCAGACTATTCTAAAAGGCTTTATGTCTGATCTTTACTCATTCGGGCCCAAAGTGACATATAGAAAGCATCCTAAAATGGAATGGTTTACCACTAATGCCTAATGTTACGTAAATGTCAAAATACAGATCTTATGCAACAAAAAGTATTATTCTGAAAAAAATGTGTTCCATGTGGCCCACTTGGTCTATGGTATAACCAATATTTAGAAATATTTTCCTTTAAGGATTAAAGGGTCTGAGTTCTTATGGGTTAGAAAAGTCTCCGTATCTGTGGTTGGTGTGACAATATCACAACATCGTGTTCCATGCAACATAATTTTTTTTTATATCAATTCAAATTTAACAATCCAATGCATATCCAAAATGTTAACTCCTATTATGAAGCTCAGAGCTAAATTCTGATGAGCACTAAACAGGGTAGAAAAGAGTCCGCACTGGTTTGTAATTAAGGATTTAATATTAATCATTCGCACTGATTAGCGGGGATCATTACAGTGGGCCGGCATGCCGCTCCAACAGGAACATCGCTAAATGCAAAGTAGGGTGATTCTTAGGATTTTCATGACATCTTAGTTCTGATAGTAAGTTAGTTAAAATTCCTTCATGTCAGATTAGGGAAAAGCAATTATTGACTATTGCTTCAACCATGCAAACAGGCAATCAGCAAAGCCAATCTTGTTTGTGTGTGTTTGTGTCTGCATTTAAAAAAATGTTTCTACACACCTGCATACGCTATATGTCTGTCTGCATAGAGAAACGGGTCCAAACGCCTCACCTTTCACTCACAATCATCTAGTAAATTGTGAAGCAGCTGCTCATATTTATTTATTTATTTATTTTCCTCTAAGTATTGTTTCTCCATGCAGTGTCACATTCAGATCTGTCACCATCATCTGCATAAAAACCTGAGCTGCAGACTTTTTAAAAGACCGTTTCCTCTGAACACATACCGAGATTAAATGATCCTAATCAGAAAATGTTCCAATGAACTGTTTGTCTCAGAATGTCCAGGGAAGTATTTTTCCTGCAAAAAAAAGACACTCTTCACTACAGCTGCCTCGCAACAATAAACGGTTACCTGTTATTTTAAAACTGGTGCTATTGTTATTTTGTTTTACTTTAAAGCAAAAAGGCAGTAACTTCGCAGGGTGCAGAACTGAAAGTTATCCTGTTGTCCAGCCTAAGTAGTTGTAGGTTGATTATTGGACATGTCACAGTTTTGTTTCTTTATATTACCTTATTCTTCATATGTCATACCTTACCCTTATTTTGCAGTTATAGTATTCTTGCTTTATTTTACTGAAAACATGGCACCATACCAAGGAGGAAGGCAGTAACTACAGATTCTCTAAATTCTAATTTACCACAACTTGGATGTGTTAGATGCACCGAAAAATGAGAAACATTTGTTTTCTTGAACATGGATAAATCAAACCCAGAGTAATTGGACCATTTTTGGCCATTATTTTACTCCCGGAAGCCGTTTTGGTGCTGAAACAGCTGCTTAACAGCTTCAGTGTGTCACATTGCTGAGCTGTATCAAGGCCCAAATGTGAACAATTTATTTTGAATTGGAACACATTATTATGTGTGGGTATTAGATTAATGTGCATCTGGGGGTGTATCCATATCTGTAATCTAGTATCTGCTACATCCACAAATCATGTTATTGTTAAAGCTCTGCAAAACAGCTTTGCTTTGTAGCAATATATTTAAACTCAAATTTAACAGAGCAAAACAAGGTCATTTTGCTCAAGTGTTTCAAAGGCTTTTCAAACTCTTGTGATGATTACTATGATGAATAAGTGGATTGAATTAGTGGAGTGAAATTGCATTGAAATCGCTGATAAAATGTCAAAACAGTCTTGTGAGGATCAGCTGCCTGGAAACAGTAACTTGTACAGTAACTGATATGAAAACAATGCAAGAATAAAGTTGTTTCACTAGGGCTTTTTGCTTTTTCTTACTACACAAACAACTTCCATTTTTGTCAAATCAACACACATTTAAGATAAGGGAGGGCAGCATGAATGTGTACTTCATTGTTTATTCGCTCTGGTGCACTTACAGCGAGCTGGGCCGGATCTGCCGGGTGTCATGGTCTCCGTCATTGCTGGTCAGGCTGTGTCTCGGGGTTCGTCCTTGGCTCCCGCTGCTGCTACTGCTGCTGCTGTTACAGCTGGCGGCGGAGGAGAGGGGCTGCAGCTCAGCAACTGTGGCGTTAACACTGTTGCTCTTCTCACCTGCACGAATCAAGAACGTTTTCACGATCTGTAATCACGTCTAGTTTTATGTTGCTATGTTACTTCTAAATGTATTTTTTTGTATCTTGCTGTAAAATTTACATTTCCTTTTTTCTAACCTCACTGTTTTAATGTTGTATTTTCATAACATCTCTTCTAGGGACCGGTGTTGTAAAGCAGCATCTGCTCTAAGCACGATGATACTCGCATCGGATCGCTGTCTCGGTTTGTCTATGTACATCGTTTGAGTATTAGTATTTTAGTCACCTTTCTGGGAATGTGTCGGTGTGTGGAAGAGCGTGAGCGGCCGCTCGCTGCAGGACGGGGTTTTGCTCTCAGTGCTCCTCCTCCTGGACAGGTTGAACTGCATGTTCGTCGGACCTCCCGCCGAACTCGGCACGTCCCTGAATATCTGCGCAAACAGGGTAGATAGATCAAGTTTAATGAGCCCAACATGCACACAGCATTCTTGCTGCAGTCAGGCAAAATATAGACCCAATGCGTAACTGCAGGGCAGTGTAGGGTACACTATCACTGAAGGTAGTGATTACAACATTCTGCTTGTAATGTAAAAACAAGTACACAATGGAGCAGATTGGGTTTCTATACAAGAAACAGCACTGACCTACCAGTAATCTCTTGACTCTTTATAGCCTTTTGTATAAATACTTTTCTTGCTTTCTGACCCTCTCAGGAGAGATGGTATAATTATATGTGCTGATTACTATCACTAATATTCTGCAGTTTAGTAGATTAATGCTACTGAACTGCAACCAATGTAGCTTAGGTTCATACTGCATGTATGCATCCAGTAAATGGTTTGCTGCTGTGTATTAAACGGAATAATACAGAGAAGTCAAATTAATAACAGGGCACACTATAGGCTTCAGTCTATGATTGATTTTAGCAATTATGACATTGCTTAAATAATCTCTCCTAAAAATACACCTTTATGGACTAGCATTTTGAAAGTAGTTGAAAGAACTATATAGCAGAGTTTCAGAAGCAGGACAACTCCTCAGTTGCCAATTCCAGTGTCCCTTTAAATACGGACCTAACCCTCCTCTCCTTTTCCACTCTCGCAGTCCTCGCCCCTCCCTTCCTGTTTCTTCCCCTCTTTCCTCCTCTCCATAAAGTCCTGAGGGGGCCCGTTGTTGCCCCGGAGCTAAGGCTGATTCCCTATTTGGTTTTCCCAGCAGACGAAAATTGAAACACCATGCACATCTTCATTATTATAAACAAATCATTCAAAACGTATATTCTCGATGGTGTGGTCCATGCAAGTGAATCTCTTTTTAGTCCTACTATTTTATGATCCTCTCATATACAGCTCTTTGGGTATTAGAAATTTGATTAACAAATTTGATATTATTATTATTATAGCACAATTAGGCAAGACAGTAAATCACATGCTGTGATATAAATGCCATTTCTCAGATTGCTTCCCCTTCACCAATTATCTGTCTCTACCCTTAATGTCTTTTTTCCACAAATAATTTTGCTCTGCTTGTATTATATCTGTTATTTCAGCCTATGTGACACGTCATCATCCCCTCATCCTTTCATCTGTCAACGCCTTTTTTCTGCTTTTTCAACCAGCTCCGCACCCACAGCTGCACTTAAGGAAAGGAGGAAAATAAAAAACAGACTAGAGAGCTGGAGAATCCATTTTAAAACACACTGGATTTGTTGTTTTAGCTGCAGAAACTCGCAATAAAACGAGCAGGATCACTTGAAACTGTTAAAACTCTTGCTTACAGTACATCCCAATGCCCCAGTAAGTCTATAATTAGTTTCCATGCCATTTACAACTAAATGGAATATTTCCATTATGCTGTCCAGAGAAGAGAATAAAATAGAGACAGTGAGATTTTTTAAAGGACACAGAGACACTCTAACAGTATTCGTTCTCCAGTTGTTTTGCTTTTGCACACTGCGCCAAAGACAGCTGTCAGCTTCCCTCAGAAGTCTGGAGGATGAAGAGGGCCAATATTGTGTGTGTGTGTGTGTGTGTGTGTGTGTGTGTGTGTGTGTGTGTGTGTGTGTGTGTGTGTGTGTGTGTGTGTGTGTGTTAATGTTCATGCATGTACTCACACAGGTGTGGCATATTGTGTTTTTTGTCTCTGTGTGCATGCATGTGTGTGCATGCACAATTGTTTGTTTCCTTCATCAGCCAAACAAAGCTGTGTGTGCACAATACAAGTGCCTCATACAGTCAGACTGATTTGTCTGTTGCTATGGTGACATCTGTAAGCCGCTTGGTCTCCCAATACTCTGAGTCTAAAGGGGACAGTGGCTTTATATAGTTTTTATACAGCATTTATAAAATACTGTAAATTGAGGTAAAGTTTTGATATATTGGAATACCTCAATATTTCCCAACATATGCAATGACTTTCAGTATATATGTGATTTTTTAAAACAGTTTTTCACTTTCCACCGCACACTCAACCCTCTTATTTTTCAATACACAGCCTTACCTTCTCATGGTGCTCTATTAGAATCTCCACTACTATATTCTGGAACTTGATATCCATGATAGCTGCCACGGTCTCCTCTTGTGGCCGGAGAAGAGTTGGCCCGAAAACCACACCCAAATTAGCAATGGTCATCAGGTTCTGCTGGTGGTGGCTGGCCACACTGTTGAAGGGGTCGGACAGAAAGAGAGCGGTATAACATTTGATCCAAAAAGAGACATTTTACAGATGAATATGTGTAGTATAAAAAGTATTTTAATTTTTAACATCTTATTGAGAGTGAGCAGAAAGCCACAGACATCAGTCACATCTCTCGACTCTTCTGTTTTTACTCAAGTTGATTTAGTATCATTTACTACTCTATCAAGCATTACCTCTACAGTAAGAAGAACCTTTAAGCTCATCCTCATAGTCTCTTTGCCAATATTGTTCACTAAACTGATTCCATTAAAGCATCTGATTTGATTTTTAATGATACAGAGACGTGAAGTGTGATCCAGCCATTCCACCAATAAGCCTATGATGATGCTGATGATGATCGTGGGCAGGCAAAATCTACTAAACCTTGGTAAAGATGTGCAAAATACTTGCATTTGCACTTGCCTGCATGTTGTATAAACATGGCTAATGTCCCATTTATCACACATTATATCACACCTCTGCTGTTGAAGAAACTAAGCCAGAGGGCTTAGGTGGGGGCCTAAAGTGAAAACACAATGCCTGTCAGCTGCGGAAAGCACCGGTGTCATGCCCTGCTTCTTTGCTTATGGGCTGCAGTACCTTGTGGTTACCTAAGCTACACACAGACAACCTGTTCATTTGTAAATTCTCTTGTCTACATGTTGTGCAGTACAAACCAAAACAAGAAGGAAAATGTGGGTTTTGTAACACTGGGGAATAAATCTGCATCAGTATTTAATAATAAAAAAGTATATATTTAATTAGAAGTATATTAAACACACTAGAGCACAAAAGGGATGTATGTTTGTTATTTACCTAGTTTATATGTGCATTCATTTTAATTTCAACATAGTAAGTCTGCATTTTACTGTCATTCATGTTCATGCAAGTTTCTGCTCTTCTTTTCTAGCTGTGTTTCACTGAGCTCTCTGTGCACACACACATGAAAAGCATGTGTGCACAATAAAATAACAGAGCCAACAGTGGGAAAAAAACTCCTTCAGCAGTTTAGTAGGGACTGTGTCTGAGATACGGAAGGACGAAAATCATGAGTCAGACTGGATTTACGACCTGATGTTTCTTGATTTTTGTGGACAGCTCACAATCAGGGACAAACAAGAACTGGAGGGACTATTCATCAATTACCTAAAATACAATTTTTTATTGTGATGATAATGGTTTTGTGACAATTGTCAAGTAAGGGCCTTGTTGTGGAAAAACATCTCTGCAGGAGTCTTACAACAGATTTGTTGAACATAATCAGCAGAAGTACTCCTAATGTATCCTACTGAAATTTCCTTCACTGAATTTTAATCTCGAAGGGTGACTAGCATCCTATTATCTTCCAGCAAGCACCTATTTGATGAACAATATTATACTATAATAATATTTTAACAATAGTGGGAGAACTTTAGTTGAAATGTTTTTCTAGAGTTATGCTACAAACATACACAGGGCCACCTTTATACCTTTACACCTTTACCTTAAATTAAGTGAACTAGATGTATGAGCTTCTTTGCCATAAAAATGTTGTCCGAATTTCATGTATATTTATTGAGTGTATGTTTTGACCTAAAATTAACGATTAATTACTATGCTATAACCACATCGGCTCCTACACAGAATGACCTGCGCGTGACTGTTAACCCTCTCCCTTCAAGGGATAAGTCGGAAAATAAATTTGACCTGGTAGCTGGTAGAGTTTTCTATTTTCAGTACACATACAGCCTTATGCATGTGATCAAGAGATTACATGACCTAATCCTCCTCGAGGATGAAAACCCAACAGCAATCAAGAGTTTCCCAGTAGCATGGATGTAGGAGAGAGAGAGAGAGAGAGAGAGAAAGATCTCTATTGCTGTTTAGACTACACAGCTCAAATTGCATACTAAGCTGTTTATTAAGTGTACACTGTCTAATATAGAAAAACAACAAAATAACAAGGACTGCAGGAGTACGTCTGTGTCCAAGTGTGTGCTACCTCCACCTACTTGGCCAGGTGTTTCATTAACAGCTCCAACATCTGTCTGTTCTTCTCAGGCAGCCGGTGCACCAGAGCATGGATCTCTGTCACCCTGGCCTCCTGGTTGTCCAGCTCTGGATAGAAATAGATAGAACAACAGGTTAATGAACCGTTATGGGAGTTAAAGACTTCAGCATAAACAAGTGTTCATAGTATATATGCATGTATACTGCTGTAAAGCAGCAAGAAGAAGCAGTTCACTCTTCCTGTAACATAGATGACATAAACAAGTGGCAGTAGCTCTGTTATACAGAGATCTTCATAGCTTTGCTACTGTCAGCAAATCACATGAAAACATCAAACCCTGTGTCATAAATGCTCATTGTATTGGAAACACATCAGTGAGCCACACACCTACACTGGCTGACATGTTCTTTCACTACTATAAACAAGGACACTGTAGTATATTTTTAGTGAATCCCACATACAGTATACTATACATCCTGCTGCCCTAAATAGTCACTAGAGCACATGTATATTCATCCATAACTGGACATAGTCCCCAACAGATGCACTGTTCCGTTAAACATTTATCAAACACTTCATGATTCAGCTGTTTTAGGAAATGAAAAGATGTAGATCTTTGGTAGCAATCGATGGGTTAGGGGCAGAGAACCAAAGACAGTGTATGCAAGTTGGAAAATATTGAGAGATGGATTAACACATCCTTAGCTTTGGTCTTTTTATCGGTTTTGACGATTAAAAAGAAAATAGAGGCGAGCTTTGACTCGAGTCGATGTGAGTGCCCTCATAGAGTCATCTGAAACACTTGGAATATACATTGAATGAGTATTTTTTTTTTCCACACGGACACACAAACCAATCAAGACAGGCAGAGTGATGGAGTCAGAGACAAATAAAGAGGTAGTATTAGTTACTGAGTGTCACTTTACTAGCGAGTGGGGAATCTCAGTGTCCTAGTGATTAACAGGTAGACAGGCAGGCAGTGAGACATGTTGCTGATGAATGACCACAATAAGTCACAGCTGCAAATCTAGATCGATAAGAGAGATGACACCGGATTCACACTAGATCAACCTTTGGGCCCTGGCTGTCAGTGACTAGCAAAACACACAGAACTGACGGAACATCTAGCACACAACCACACACACACACACACACACACCAACATATAGCTCCGTACAGATGCATGCACATGAAACCGGAACGCCCATTGTTCCCTCTAATGCATTCTATGGCGGTCCACCACTTCATGCACATTATGCTGAAGCACACACTCTTCTCTTCCTCCAAGCCTCAACTCATAATGTAGAAACAAACACATATGGCACATGCACTCACAGCAACAGCAGGCTTTCAGCAAAACAAATTAAGTACAATTAAAATGTGTTAATTTGATCACTTTATAAGAGTGACATAGACAGGGAAATAGAATATAATTCACCCAGGACTTAATGGATAGATATCAAATTACCCTTTATTTTATTTTTGTACCTGCTATTCTCATTACATTAAGTCAGGCAACAATGTGATTGTGTGAATGTGTTTAACCCAGGCTCATTAGGAAGAGTGGGTTGAGGTTTGGTAGTTCACCCTCTGGTTTTTCCTGTTCGTACACCAAAGCACCCTTGAACAAGAGGATGAACCCCCAAGTTGCTCCCAACAGTCAGGCATGGCTTCGGTGTGTGAATATTTGTGAGAATGGGTCAACGAGAGGTGAACATTTTAAAAACACTTCATCTGTTCAGGTGCAAACATGCAGCCTATTTACCATTTGTTGAAAATATGGTCAATTATTGGAGTAATGGACAATGGTCAATCAAAACACAACATGAGATACAATTAATTATATAAAATAGCAATGACAATCATTTATTGAAAACACTATGGAAAAGAAACGCAATGCGTCTTTTGTTTAAAATCATTAGAAACATATGGAGAATTGTATTGAAGTGTGAATTAAGTGCATCATTACATCATTACTGGTCAATGTTGATGGAATGATTTTAGAAGAAAGCCTTATTTTTTCCTCTTTTGGACAGTGGGCAAACATGAAGAGGCAAATGGGGAAAAGAAACTACAAAAGGCTCCATCTAATTTCATATTTGCAACAAAAGAAATTATTTTAAATTATTCACAAAAAAATAGAGAATAGTAATTTGTTTTTTTCCTCCAGAAATGAAGACAAAAAATGAGAACAGAAAAGAAAATACACACGGACAATGCGCAGTCTGAAATATCAGTGTAACACTATGGTCAGTACTGAAGCTATAACAATGAATGATAAGTAGAACAAGCAGATGTCATTTATCTCTGCAGCCTTCACCACATCCGTCACCATGACCTTTTACAGACACTCTTTCTCACCCTGAATTTCCATCCTTTAAAAGAAAAAATAAAGACACTATGTGTGTAGTATTCATTTCTATCTTTTAGCTGAGTAACTCATGCATATGAATGGAGACATACAGCTCTATTACAATGTCCTCTACACATTAATTTCAATGTTTTACTGGAGAACATATTAAGAGAAGGAGATTTTTCTGAAACTCTTTCTAGAACGTATCCATGCATGTTTCCTAGAAAGGATCGGGAAGCGGCATAGTTACAAGGTGAAAGTTAACCTTTATTATATGGAGGATGACTCACCTTGATTGACAGGATGAATGTTATCCTATTGGTTAAAACTGCTTTGGCCAAGATGATGTCTTGTGTTATTTTATTACAAGAAGAATATATCATTAAATTTTAATATGGAAATACAAACCAAGCTCCTTTTTAGTTTAATAGGGAAAAATATTACCAAGGATGTGATCTAAAATGATTAAAAAGATACCTTTCACCTGTGCTTTGACAGATAATTGCTGTAGAACACAACCAGTATTCCTTTTCTTGTAATAATTGTTACTGAAATTTTCATTTGTGCTGTGGACAGTGTGGAAAAACATGCAAAACGACTCTCTCTCTCTCTCTTACAACCAGACTTACAGTATACCCAGAAACCCCATGTGTAAATATGCAGCTGTTTGCTAACATATTGGCTATATCAACTTTATAAGACA
This sequence comes from Eupleurogrammus muticus, assembly GCA_036785175.1. Lineage (NCBI taxonomy): Eukaryota > Metazoa > Chordata > Actinopteri > Scombriformes > Trichiuridae > Eupleurogrammus > Eupleurogrammus muticus. The sequence continues at coordinate 11,974,252 of JAYKQN010000007.1, read as the reverse complement.
GGAAAACGTCAATGCTGTTTACAGTGTCTTCTGCCTCCCTCAGTTGGCTAAAATCAATCAATACTGCACATTCTCCTTTCTACCCATAATTAACCACTCACTTCATTCTTGAGGAAAACTATAAAGTAAAAGCAGGCAATGCCTATTTAAATGATCACTTCGCACAGTTACAATAGATAAACGTAACCGTTAAGAGGAAGCTGTATGAAGGAGGAAGGTGTCTCTGTTTCCTGACAACAAAAACCTAGATGATAAGGGGGCTAACTCTCCAGTCTTCAGTGTCCTATTATGTGCAGTGACTTTCTTGTGAAGCTGAATGGCAGGTCAGGAACCACCTGGCCATATTTGGAATTTTCATGCAGGTGATGTGGAGTCATGTTTTGACCACTGATTTACATGCAGGCTGAAATTACACCACCTGGCAAGAAGCAACATAATACTGCCCACATCCATTCATGCACAAAAAGAATTCTAAATTATTGATTATAGTGTTATTCCATTGTGGGGAGCAATTCTCTTGCTTTAAGAAACAACTGGCCATAGATGCTTTTTAGAAGATCTTTTTTTGCCACTAAAGCCATTTTAGAGCAATAACAGAGAACTTCTGGTTCCCTGGTGATGGAAAGGGCGGTTCATAAAAGGCCAACATGAGATGAAAAGAACACTAAAAAAGTCCAGGAAAGAAGATCGAGATGTAGCCTGACCATAGAATGTCTAGTTTATAAAGAACAGAAGACGTACGGTGTCAAGCTTCACTGTATAGTTTGTATTTCACATTATTATACTATTATTTGCCTTTAATTAAAAGAATATATCCAATGTTACTCACTTTTATTTATTTTTTAAAAAAATGGTCCCACTCACACTTGGTTGCACACAAAGGAAAAGGAAGTAAATATTTGAAGAACGAAAAAATTATCAGATGAAAGGCTAAACACGGGAGTGTGATTGATCTTGAGGCATGATACAGAATTTTCAAAAGACACTGTCAGCTGAGCTGCGTTAAAAGAGGAATGGAACCTTTTAAAGTCAGTGAAATATGTGTCACGCATCTGAGACTCTCAATGTCAAACTAAACATTTGCTTTAAACAATCAACTCAGAGATCTCTTTTATTTATCTCTGTCTCCATCTTAAAAAGGTTATGAAGAATAAACTGCAAAATGGTAACAGTGAATAATATTTGAATTTGCTTTTTAGGGCCTTATAAAAAATAAAAAAAAAAAACGCCTTGCAGTAGTGAAAAAGGCCAAGCGGAGAGAGCTGATGGAATTCAGGCATCTTATGCAAGTGAAAATGTCAGATGAAAATGAAGTAAGAAAATTAGAGAAATCAAAGGTGAAACAGAAGACGAGGATTGATGAATTAATGAGAAAGAGATACTGTTAGATAACCCTAAAGACTGGAGCCAGAGTAATTACAGTATATTTGTTTTCTTGCTGGCACATGCCTAAGGCAGGTATCTGGAATCCAGGTGTCAACCTCCCTGCTCCTCCTCCTCTTTCTCTCCTCCTTTTTCCACCCCATTTCCTCCCTTTCTTCAACCCTCACCTCCGCTCTCGGTTTAAAAACAGACCTTTAAAAAAGAAACGGGATGGGAAAGAGTAAGCTGAGATGAGGAGGAGGAGGAGGAAGATGAGGCTTGTGAGCAGGGTGATGGGCGGAGCCAGGGAGGGTGAGCGTGAGCGGGAGGCGGAGGGAGCCGAAAAGGAAGAGTTCAACTGAGGACGCTGGCCTCAAAACACCCCGCTGCTCCTGCAAAAAACTTGTGCTCGCACACAAACTCTTTGCATGCGCGCAAATGCAGACACCCACATAAAACAGAAACTGATGAATGGCAGGGGAAAAACAGAGAGCAAAAGTTTAACAGAAGGAAAGAACCAGAGAGGGATGAGAGATACAAATTAAGGTTGCCAAAGTCAATGTGATAATGCGTTAACACTTTAATGGTTTTACCTTCCCTGATTTTTTTGATGGCATTAACCCTGATTCTCATGACTCCTTCCCTCACCTGGAAATTATCCCTCTAGCATTCGGTCTGATGTCATCCAGCGAGGAACAATGAAGGAAATCAAAAGAATTTCCAATAGCAACTTCAGAGCTCTGTCAGACGGGATCACTGGCAAGAGCAAAATTATTTGTAGCTATAGTCAAGCAGCTGATGCAATGGATGCAGGTTTGTTAGCCGTGAGCTATCCCACTAGCAGTAGTTAAATGTGGATATAGCCAGCAGGCCAGTTCATATTGTGTAGGATGAACAAGGGTCTGCATGAAATAATTTGAATTGCATACGACTGCAATTGAAAGAGTAACCCACACATCAAAGATACACAACCTGTAGGATGAAACAAGAATGAAAGTAAATTTTCTTTCCACCCTAATCCACAATCCCTTTCCACCGTTTCCTGCTCACTTTATTTATTCTTTGTTTCATTTTATATAATTCTGTTTTTAACCCAGTGCACAAGAGTTGTTTTTAGATGTTTTTGTGGGCTTTTATTTCTCCCATGTGAGGTTGGGCACAATTACTTTATGTGATTTGCTTTTGAAGTGAGGGATCCAGGAAGCAAAGGAACGTTTAGCTGGCCAATGTGCCCATCTGTTGTTTTTAGAAAGGTAAATCTATAAAGGTTTCTGACAATTATCGTTAAAGGATTTACGACAACAATTGCATTGCCCATAGGAAGTATGTATTCCTATAGGACAGAGGAAGGTTAAGTTGTTTTTCTATGTGTCGCCAAATGAAGGTGTGTCAGATTGTTATGTAGTCCTAATAGATAAATTAGCATTTGGTAAGATCTTTCGTTACGTCTGCTGCACGTCTGGTGCAGGAACAACAGGACAACACAGCTTTGAATTGTAACTAAAAAAAACTGGGAAGCAACATGAGGAAGAGTGCTTTGATTGGAACTTGGTTTGACTGCTTAAGAAGAAAGGCTCTATATAGCAAGCAGCTACCCCTACACCACCACAGCGTGCCAGGATCTTAACTTTTAATGATAATAATAATGTATTGATAAGGATACACACCACACACCATTGTGCCATGCACAAGCTATTTTCAAAAGCTGAGGTTGATCTGACAGTCAGATAAGATTCATGAGCTACAGACACATAGACACTCCTTGCTTTATGAATAGATAAACGTGTACATTTTAATAAAGCAAGCATCTCATATCTTGCCTGATCCCATGTTGATAATGGTATAAACACTTCAAAATGTCCCTTGATCATAATTTGTTAACATGTGTATGCAAAATATGTATATAAAAAACTATGGACAGGAATGTGAGTAAATATATGCATTGGTTGACAGCCTTATATAAATCTGTAAACTTGGCACTGGCATTTTAATATTTTAGCACCATTACAAAAATGAACATGCATTCAAAGTAGCATGGATTGCGTGGGTTTGTGTCAAAACAGCCATATTGGCCCTTTTCTCCTAACACACACACACACACACACACACACACACACACACACACACACATCAACACACTATTCTCATTTTCTCTCCAGTTGGCTTCACTCTGGAGCCTTTTCCTGGTGGCGTTGCCAGAGACACGCGGTCATTTCCTGAAGTTCCTTCCCCTGTCAGCTCAGCTTTCTAGAGGCTTAGCTATCAACAAACAAAGAGAGCAGGTCACTGACACCTTCTGTAACACAGCAGGTCTGAGTAGACCAGCAGACTAAACTGCAATGAGCTTTTCTAGAACAAACCTTTGTTTTCCAGCAACAACATAGAACTGAATTGTATCGCCGACATGCACAGGCAAAGCTTAGATGTATAAAATATTCTTTTTTGCTGTGGAGAAGCATCATGCAAAGTCTCTATCTCATGGTCTAAATCAGCTTCTCCTTCCAAGAGCTTTTATTTTGTATCCTAGCAGCCACATGACAAAAATCTGTGATAAAGTGCAATGATTGCACTAAGTGTTGGAGAGTTTAGCCCATATATCTTCAGGACGAAATTATTCATCCTGACTCAATACACCACACCCATCACATGCTGGTTATAAAAAAAAAAGGTCTCTGCAGCTGCTGTTTGACCAAACAAACCTAAATACACTAAGCTTTAACTAGTTTGTCAATTTTAGATCAGCTGTTGTACATGTAAAACGCATAGGATAGTGAGAAACGAAATTTCGATTCCTTTGTATGTCAAGTACATGTGAAGAAATTGACAATTGACTTTGACTTGAGCTGCCCCCAGCTTTTCCTCTTTATGTGGAAATTTGAAGCTCATAGATATTGTACATAGACACACACACACACACCTTAAAGCAGGGGGATCAACTCCCAGAGCTGGGGGGTCCCTGGTGAAACGGCGTGTGTGCTGGTGTCTCAGCAGGTGAACTGTCTATTTGTAGCAGGCAACTAGTTTAATAGCAAATCCTGACCTCATTCACAAAATGATTCATATTTTCCAAATTAAACTGGGGAGGAATGTTCACAAAATCTCTTTATACAGACATTCATTGGTCGGAGGAGGAGGAGAAAGAATGTCTGTTGAAGTTATTCCAAAATTTTTTTAAATTTGAATCCATACGCACCCCATTCATAAACCATACACAACAACACAAATTGACAAACCAAAAGGTTACTTGAGGACTTTCCTCCTTAGCAGTTCAAAAACCTTATGGGCCTGTATGTGTTTATGTGGGTAACCTCAGTGGTAATCTAACAACCTCAAACTGCAGGAGAGTCTGTCTTATGCTCTGCCAACTGAACTCCATGGGGTCACATTTGACAGGCAAATAAGACTTAAAAAGAAAAAAATACTCACTGGCAGCTTTGATGAAGCTCCTCTGATACTGGTATGTCATGAGAGGAGCAGGAAGCACTCTGGAAACACAGGAGACCGTAGGTTGGAGAATGGCATCGTGGAAAATATAACAAGAGCTCAAGGTTTACTGCTTTGGTGAAAACCATTAATATAAATAGTTCTGGATGAGCAGCCATTTAACTATGTTCTAAACGTTCTTGTCTTATATGGCAGCCTTCTCCCCTGCCATGCACAGCTGGACATCAGTTTTATCAGTGCTGCTTGAGGGCTGTAATGGATCATGGTGGTTCTCAATGAGTCCTGGTTCTCTTGATTATAAAAATGTATATAAAAGCTATCTAATATATAGATTATATATATATATATATATATATATATATATATATATATATATATATATATATATATATGGGTAGTAGTCTTTCAGTGAATCCTAAAATTTGTGTTTAGGTGTCATATGTGAATGTTTGCGTGCCTCTGTCTGTGATCATTCAGGTACAGTACAGTGACCACAGCCTGAACACCGATACTCTCTTTCCCTTCATGTATATTTCTTTAAATTTAGCTGCCTATTCATGGCTTCCCACAGTCCTGACCCTTCTCTCATTACCAATTTGTTGAGGAAGTAATTTACCATCAAATGCTTTGCAGCGGTCAGGAGGTAAGAGGCTGTACTAGGAATGTATGATTTTGTGCTACTGGGAGAACACAAAGTGGAAGGCTGCTCTCTAAAGATCATAAGGGTAAACTGGGTAGGCAGATTATAAAATACACACAGGCTTAAGAAAAAAAAAGTACAGAAAATATCGTATGAATAAACGAAAAAAAACATTATTACGCACTCATTCAAGTGCTAAGTGAATACAGCGGTGAGTGACAATTGCAGAATGAGACAACCAATTCAAAGTCATGAAAAGAATAATGAATCCATTCACTCTGGGTCTTTGAATACTTGAACAGAGTTCTAGGCTAAATTCATGGGAAGAATACTCTGTATTACTATATCAGAATTTTCTGTTTTACACCTCATGTGTGCATTCATTTAACATTTATGTAACCGTCACAAACCTTAGATAGTGCTTGATAGCACTAGTCATAGTCTTGATCTCCCACTCTGGGTTATCCAGCTCCACATCAGCACATGTTTTAGGATCTGAGCAACAAAAATAGGGAGAAAAATAGGGAAATGCATTTGACTTTAATATATTCAACCCCATTAGATTGTTGTAAATGTATAGAGTAAATGTTTATGTGCGTTTACCCATTGCGAGGCTTAGTAGCTTTTGTACTCTGGAGCTGACGCCAACTATTCTGTACAATCCCTGCTCATCAATACCTAAGGGGAGATGATGAGGAGAACTTAACTTCTACCATGGAAATATTAAATCAAACTAAAAACAGTATTTACAGTGCAGTTCACTCATTTAAGTATAATAAAGTTAGGTATTTCCTAAAATAAAATAATACACATCAGCAAGGTACATTTCAAATGTTAATAAAGCAAATCTTAAAATACATTGTGTGGGAAAAATAAAAATACTAAATGGTTGTTATGTAAAGAACCATAGCCAAATAAGATATTATGGCAATAACATGCCACTTTTTCATGCTTTTAAACTTTGCATCATAAAAGAAAAATCAAGAATCCAAACTATTACTAAGTATATATTTCATGATGAGCTGTAATAAACTGCTTCAAGGCATTTCGAGCAATTTTAGTATTTAAATGCATGCACATTTACCTTAACGTGTGATTTAACAACATCATCATTTTTGTACACATTCCTTATGTAAAGCTGACAGCTCAGATATACAAGCCCATCATTAGGTACCATCTAAATGTAAATGTGTCTGCCGAGTGAATCCGAAGACTTTGTCCTAATGGATGCTCTGCGTGTACCAGATGATAGGAAAATGTACAGATACTGCACATGTGGACATGTACCGTGACATTTCAGAAGAATACATCTCGAAAGGAACATCCAGATGCAACATAACACTCTTGGGAGTAGAGGGCTTAAAGCTCACTGATTACCTTTGACACGTGTAATTTCAAAACCCCCTCTATCAACAAGCTGGTGTTTACTAAAAAGGTTTTTCCCCAAAGAGCTGTGCTGTTCTTATTGGTGAGTTCTTAGTGAGATTGTTTGCCACTGGATTTCACTATCCACTACATTATGCAAAAAATCTATTCACCTTGGATCTAATTATGTCAAAAGAAACACTTTTCTGTAGTTGCCACTCATGCGTATATAATAAGTGCATGTGCCTATGTTTTTATGCACGTAGTATCTTATATGATAAATTCATCGTGATCATGTTGAAAGTAATTTAAGTATACATATAAAGGAGTTATAAACAAGCAAAATATGGACAATCCTGTGATGTTGGTTGGCGTCTGTACCCTGTACCACTGCAATGGCACATAAAATAATTCAGATCTATATTCAATTTATGTGAAGCCTGCAGTGCACTGTATCATACTAAAGGGGCAGGAAATCCAAACACCAGGAAGAATGAAAGAAAAAGGATCGGAGTTAACATTGCACCTCGAGTCTCCACTGCATAGATGAATTTTTTCATCACATTGAAGCCGATCACATCCAGCTGGGCCACTGATGAAGAAGGAGCAGAAGAGAATGTATGAGATATGCAGGGAAATGAGACAGTGAACTCTTTCACATTTATTTAGCTCAAAAAAAAGAATGACCATCATTGAGAAAATGGTGACACAGCAAGAATAAAAAATGAGCAAACATCCTATTTCGCATTGAAATACAAATACACTTTGGTCAAACAAAAACACAAATATTTTTTTAATTTAACATTCATGCTATATCCTCCGACCCTAGCCCCACCAACACGGAGATTCAGATGATAACAATAATTACTCCTTTTAATCAATCCCAATTAAAAAGGTACTTACAGCCTTCAGCCTGGTTGTCTTTGTTCAGATTGTACACCTGCAAAATGATAAAAAATAAATAAATACCAACTCCTTTAGCTAGCTATAAACTGTGATTCATCAAGATGTTGATGGACATACAACTGTCACATTTATTGTTTGCAATCTTCATTACGTCAGTTCCCATGGTAATGGAAAGGTTAGGGTTCTGTGAACATCTTTCCCTGAGCTCTAACACAGCAGTGGTAGCGCACCGTCACATGCTCTCCCTCTGCTGGCCGAGGTTTGTGACTCTTTGACTCTTGTGTGTTTGTGTTCTTGCTTGAGCGAGTCTCTCTGATCCAGCTAATTGGCATGGAAGGCCATCATAGGGGACCGTCCAGGTCCACCTCAGCAGGAGCAGCAGGAGCTGCCTGTGTTGTGCTTAATTCTTGCCCTTTTATTTAGCTACGATAGATTCAGTAGTCTTTTTCTTTTGCAGATTTTTTTCCATCTGGTTCAGTTGATGTGGTGTCGAGGTAGAGGAGAGAGGCCGGATCCTACTGCCCCATGTGGACAGGTTTGGGTGTATTTCCTTTATTTTTGTTCCTTTTAGCCAGCCCATCATTTAACACTTGTTTTGGGGTGTGTTTGGGAGTCTGGTTACTTTCGTTTTTTTTGTGAATAAACTACTGGCTTTTGTTAATTATGTTAGACCTCTTGTTGAGCCATTTTTGAGGTGATGTTTCACATATCCATAAGAAATTTCTTATGAATCACAAGTTATGTTATCAATATGATATACAAAGTAGAAAATGTAAATTGGTCCGTGAGGTGGCATGTTCAGGACCAGTTGGCTGCATCATGCAAAGCAGCTGTGGTCAGTAGTGGTTAGAACTGATTCTCACGGTGAATGAACAGTAGCAGCAGCCACAGAGCAGGAAAGATTTAACATCAATAAACATGAGTTCGCGTGTTAAATGTGAACATCAGCATTTTTTCCCCTCTATCTTCATTGCAGATTGCCTGGGCTCAGCATCTGCTTGTTGAAGCCTGCCATTATGGATGCAGACGATTTTGGCACATTTGGATGGCACAAAGAGGGAGGTGTTGGTACATGAACATGACTAAATGAGAAAGCAGCACACTTCGAGCCTTAGGGCAAAAAGCTTTTCAAGAAAAAAATGAGTTTTTGGGCGACTACCTGTCATTCAACATTCAAACATTTTTATTCTTGTCTATTTGGGACCTCTCATCACAGATTGCATACTAAATGTCTGAGGTTTGAGCAGCTCCATCAAAACTCTTCTAAGCATCTCAAAATATATAATTTGTAAAGGCCTGAAGCTGTCGGACTACTGTGTATTTCACAGAAAAAGGCTAAATGTCCCTTACAATCTTTAAAATAACCCCTCAGATTTAGCAACTTTTAAGAAGTCCTGAGCCCCTGGATTGAAATTATGTTTACAAAAATGATTTACATCATTGGAGCTCTTGCTTTGTTTAGAAGACACATTGTCAATCCCTCTCTCTGCCTATCTGTCTCTCTTTCTTCATCTGTCAAATGCACAATTTGGTAACCGTGGCAACCTACCGGTTCTCTCCCGTCCATCGCTTCCATCCACAACCTGCGGTCTTCTTCTGACAGAGCTTGCATGGTGATCACTCCCGACCTGCAAACACACACATGCACACCAAGAGCAAATTGGCTTATCAAATACTGAGGTCAGTGATAAACATTGTCGCTTAGATTCTATCAACAACCTGGCCAAACATGCACAAAGATAAACATGCAAATGTATGTGCGCAGTAATTTACACTTTCGACACAACCTACAGCAGTGAACAATCGTAATGTTAAGTGAACTATTATTCTCTGTATTCTAATATACATGATGAGCATAATATACTAAATTTAAAATGCTTTATTTAAAAGGCCCCGTTTCTAAAGAACACCTACAGAAGATCCCTGCACACAAATCTCAGTCTTGTCTAAGAGCAAAGCATATTTAACCTAGGGCACATACATTTGTCAAATCCACTTACTGCAGGTAAATCACCCTGATATGAGTAATCTTCAATGTGTACACACACAGAGACCGATAGACACACACAGCCTTATTACTCATGTCCGCCCCAGTCTCCTATAGATTTCCCTTGGTCATACACAATGCACAGCACTGCACTCCCTGTCCACACAACACACACACACACACACACACACACACACACACACACACACACACACACACACACACACACACACACACACACACACACACACACACACACACACCGCCCTACAATCCCTACATACCATCCTGCGCACAATCACTCAATGTGCACACCCACATACTGTACACGATAAAATACAATAAAAACATCACAAACTTGTTAAAAAAATACTTACAATCAATTTTGTGAGTCTGCACAACAAAACCTTTACATATGAACACACTGTCAAAGCAAACATCTGTTACACTCCCTCATACCACTTTAAACAACCACACAAACAAGAGGTTAGGATGATAGGAAGGTGAGTTGACTCAATGAGGTAAGGTTGAAGTTGAGGAGTGGGCAGGGTGGGGGGGGGGGGGGGGGGGCAAGGGAAGGACTGTAGGAATCAAAGCTGGCAGGAAATCCAGCTTGAGAGGAAAAACACCCACTATGTTCCATCTCCAGATGTAAATCAACTGAACAGCACCCCTATGTGTGTGTTAACTGCAATTACACCATGTAAAAAGCACCTCATGTCAGTCACTTCACTGACAATGGATGCTGGATCCCTAAATATTTCATTATAATTTTGTCTTTTTCAAAAAGTCTTGGACATTGCTGGTTCACTAGGGAAAAAAAACCTTTCAAATGTATGTTTAAAAGGAGTTGTGAAATAGGTTATTACTTACTGATTTTCCCCAAATATCCCCAAAAGAATCAATCAGAATTGTTTCTGCTGCGTAATTCAATGACATGCTACAAATGTGATAACCGGTGGAGTGGTTGTAATTAAAAGCCCTTAAAATTTCCTCCACGTTTCTTCTGCATTATGCCAACTGGGGTTCATGGAGACAGACACAGTTTGTACCCGAAAAGACATTTTAATCTTCTATAGTAAAAGATAAAGAGATAAAGTTAAAGATTATAAAAAGGATACAGTTGGATAACAAAACAAGTTAAAGAATTGGCCGTTATTCAGAGTAAAAAATTAAACTCACCTGTCCACGGCCTCCACATCGAAACAGAACCTCTTTTCTATCGAGTCTGTCTTCCTCCTGGTGCAAGACTTGAGGGTGAAGCTCTCCTCTTCTCCCTAACAAGGATAGCAACAAAGATACAAAGAAAACATAATTATATTTGCAATGACAATTCAGAAATGTCTCCGTTTCTTACTCATAAGGACTCATTCTCCAACCAGAGCTACTGACTGTAGTTCCAATTTCCTCACTTTAGCTTTGAGATACTTTGCTCTAACACTTGCAGAATGAAGCAGGCTTCTGTTAATACCCTCCATGGCGTCCTGCTGTGTTGGAGTTGAAAGGCTCAGCTTGTGTGAGTGTACTGGGCTTGGAGAGGAACTAGTAGCCGAGCCGCTGAACGTTAACCTGAAAATTCCTACTTGTTTGCTCTTTCAGTCAAAGAGATCATTGTTAAGCGATCTCCAGCATTTCTGATTCTACTTTTTGGAAAGAGTGACAAAAAATAGCCCAAAACAGATGGTAGTCATGTTGCTGACTCAAACCATATTTTGCCAGAACTGCACACTTGTTTTTTAAGGCAGCTGCTCTGGAAATTGCTATATCTCTATTAATACGGTACATCCTTGTACTACAGAACTCTGTTGTTAAATGGAACCACATGGCAACAAAGAGCTGTTTGTCTTGACACTAAAAGACTGACTAAAATTTGAGATTTTTACTATACTGACAATTTTAAATATTTCACTTTCAAACTCTGCTGTAGCTTCGCTGAAAAAAAATATCTTGAAGGATTGTGCCATATATTGGGAATAATACAAATATGCCAACCACACAGTGGGAGCTTATTGTGTGCTCAGCAGTAAGAAAAGTGTGTTAATGAGTGTTGGAGAGCAGCCCGGTGGGACAAACTAGGCGAAAACCAACTTCAAATCTGAAAACACAATGACAGGCTAAAGTGACACTATTGGCAAGATACAGTAGGTGTATTAGTTTATGGAACATTTGCATCTACTGAATTAGATTATATGTGTGTGCACTAATATTGACGCATACTGTTTTGTGACGTTTATTCCTTAAATGTACAGTATATACTCACCGTTTTGCCTCCTGATTTAGGGTCAAATAGGACCATGGTGACCCTCTTTGGCTCACGATGGTATGTACAGTAGTACTTCACCCAGGTAGACACAAATGAGCCTGTATGAGAGACAGAAAACCTCAAGGTAATCACACATGGTCAGATCTACTGTCCCATCTCCAACAGATCAGGCTCTACTCTATCATCAACCATAGGTTAATTATGGTTGGTTTGTCTTGCTGCTCTGACACGATGTGTATGGAATGAACGACTGTATGTGTGTGTGTGTGTGTATCTCAGAAAAAAAGTTACACATTTCTAAGCATGCACGTACCAATGGACACACACATACACACACACATTCATACATATTTCCATGTTAATGCAACCACTTTATTTCAGAGATTGTGTATCTGTTCCTTTAAGGAACAGGCTTTTTTATTATTTTTTTTAAGATACATGCACAAACATAAGCGTTCTCATAATCATGCAGATACATACGCTTCTCCTGTACAAACAGGTATCCCTCCATGGTGTGTTGGCTGACACTCTTGTGTTCATGTGGATTCTCCTTCATTTTCCTCATCAGACACTCCACCTCTGACCGCGTGCTCTCAAAGCGATTCCTCGTCTGTCCAAACACAAACATGGAGGAACACTCATCTCAGGCCTTTAAGGAATGTTCTGATCCTGTGTGAGCTAAACATGCAACAGCAGACCATATAGTAACCCGTTTCTTTTAGCAGTATAAGAAATGCTATTAAAGAAAAGCAATGCCCATTGCTATAGTACCTGAATTATCAAGCTTTATAATTTCCACATTTCTCTGAAAACTGTAGGTGTCATTATACTCACCCCCGTAACAAGGTTTAACTGTGACATTTTGTTTTAAAATGCTATTATTTCTAGATAATTCTTTCAGTCTGTGTTTTTTTTTTTTTTTTTACTGTTTTGACATTTGGAGGCATTATTTTCTTTTTTCTTCCTAAATTGTTTTGTGTGGGATTTAGGTTCAAAAAGCCATACTGATTAAGTTTACCTGCCTAACCTTTAATATTGAGGGTTGCAACAAAAAAATAACAGCCCTTCTAAAATGTTCAGTTTGAAAAGGCTTTAAATCGTAAATAGATGTACTGACCATTAGCACTTAAAACTTGGCAGAAAAATGACAACATAATTGATGGGGAGACAGACTGCAGATTGAAATACGACTGTATGTTTTCCATTTTTGTCTTTTTAAAGAAAGTTTAGATGACATAAACATATACTGTGTTTATGGGCAGCGCTTATTATCATGCTTTGCTTGTGTGCGTGTCATGTGACCTTACGTTCTGTATGCTGATGGTTAGATCAGTCTTGAAGTGGTTGAAGTCTTTTGCCAGCTCATAGCCATGGTGATAGTAGGTGAACAGGCCTTGGAGAAATGCCAACAGCTGAGGGACAAAAACAGTGTGAACGTTTATTAGGTGAAGAAGAGAGGGAAAAGGAAAAAAATACGATGACAAGTGAAATGAAAGAGGGAAGATGGGGAATAACTGCAGATGTGTGAGAGAAGGGGGTGGAGGACAAGTGGAGGAGGAGAACGTCAAGTATGTAGCAGGAAGAATGTGAAGAGGAACAGAGCAAATTTAATATTTTTAAAAAGACTAAACTTAAAACAAAGCCATATGTACTCCGCTGCAAGGTTAAAAGTCGGGTTTTTGTGGTTTATGTGCAACAAATTGTCTTCATTTCCTCAGTAACTACCACCGAGGTGCCCTCAAGTAAGGCACCGAAACCTCCAAACCACTCAACTCTGCTCTTCAGAAGACTGGGATAGTTCGGAACAGCTGCTGGGTGTGGGTTTGTCAAAGCGAGTGAATGTGAAACAGACTACTCCTGGGGGAGAGAAGAGTTTAGAAAATAGGCACATTACATAAAAGGGGAGCAAAAAAAGTGTCAACTTACAGGCTCCACAAAGTCAAACATCTTCCTTTCTTGCACTTCCTGCACCTTGAAGACGTATTCCAGAGAAACCTCATAGAAATGCTGCCGTACGTTATCTACCTGATTGTCCGCCTGCATCAGGGAAGCAAATTGAGAAAAACAGGACGTGCTGATATTCATGGGACAAGATGAGAAATATCAGACACAACATCTTACCTCGTGCAGATGCGACTCTTTTTTCTTTGCTGAAAGACTAAGGTGCTTTTCCAGTACTGCGCAATACTTCTCTGTTTCTTTGTCATATTTTTTCTTGGCTTCCTTCAACAGATAAAACAAAAGAAAGTTAATTAAAATTCCACGGAACATCATTCTCAATATTTCTGTGCCATTACCTCTCAAATATCTCATTTAATTCCATTACTATGACTATTAAGACTGCCAGTCAATCAACCAAAGGGCTTGTAAAAGAAACAGTCATAGGTTTGAGAACAGGAAACAAGGCAAACTTCATGCAATGTAAATTTATCTTTAGTTTGCTCATCATATGTTCCTTTTTTTGGGAGTCCAGTATGAAATAGTTCCTCTGGGGAACACAGCTGCTTATTGAACAACAGGCTGTTTCAGCTCACTGACATAAAAGACAGACAGATGGACAGATGATAAACCAGGGACTGATAGAACAGGATGTGTATTCACCAGTACCGGAGTAAAATATGCAGAGGAAAAAAATGGAGTGTTCCAAGAAACATACAAGAAGAAGGCATGAGACAGCAGAGTTCATTTTTACACATGTACTGGTTGTACTGGAATTATTACTTTAGGATATTAAACTAATCACAACAGCTAAAGGAGGAAACATGGATGAGTACAGGGAGAACTCAGGGGAACAAAAGGTAGATGATAACACAAACAGAGGAGGGGTAATGCAGGGTGGGTCTCCCTTTGGTATTACTACTGTGCTGCTTGCTAATGTTATTAGGATTCTTTATCCCGAACTCATAACATGACCAGGCTGGAGCTTTCCAGGGAAGCTAAAAAGAACACATCTGAATTTTCTGAACTAATGAGCAAATAAAATCTCTGTTCTAGGCATTAAATAAATAATGTTCTGAAAAAAAGATGTGAATTAATTTTTTTTGTTGAATCCGGCAAATCGAGCAATAAAAATGTTTCCATGTGAAGCTTCCTTAACTTTTTTTTGTTTCTCTGTGGCTTTGAATATTTGGACACATGATAAAATTAATATAGAGATGGTAATTGGAATGGACGTCGGTAGAAACGTGTCCAACGGTAGAAAAAATAACAAAAAAACCAATAATAATAATACTAGTACCCTTTTTGCAATTAATTTGTGATGCATCCCATATGTTGAATCCAATGAGATTTGAGTAAGATCACCTGACCGCCTCCATTTAATAATAATATAGAATTTTCATCCTTGTTTTATTGAAGCTGGAAAGAGGAGTTGGGAAATGGTTCTTTCGTATTAAGCCGTAAGGCCTTTCCATGCATATTCATGTTATGATTAATTGCAGATGTCATAAGTACCAAAAGCACAGGCGTAGTAAATTAATATTAAAATAATAATAGCTGCATTTGAAGTGTATTGTCTATTCCTGTCTTGTAAGACGAGAAGCCATCTGGGATGTAGGCTGATGGAGGTCTGTGTTGGCCGTTTGTCAAACGGCAGGAAACCCGTGTCAAAAGGCTAAAGGCCTGATAACCTCTAGCAACCTGACCCTTTAGGATGCGTTGGTAAGATGGCTATTAGATAACAAAACGGATATCAGAAGGTTTGGTTAGACTGGACAGAAAGTTAAAAAAAATCCTTTTTAAGAATAGGAAGAAGATGTGTCAGGTGGTGATTTCTTTCATCAGCACATCAAGAAAAAACATATTTTATTTAACTTCTGTAGTTTCAGGGCCTGGTTTTGTGTATACTTACTACTATGATCAATGTTAGTTGAAATTTTATTTGTGAAAAATCAGTGATTATGTAGATCATAGAGAAGCCAAAAACAGACATTCCTGTCTTTATGTTTGTGTGAATTTATTTTTCCCCACTCCTATTGTAAAAGATATTCGCCAAGAAAATAAACAAAGTGACAAAATAATGCTTTGTCAGTCGGTATTTAGACAAGCCTACGACCACCCCCGGCGGCGGTCACATGACACAGGTGTCTCAGTGCCAAGGTCGTTTCAACAACAACTAGGGTCCTCGGGGCCAGAGGAGGAACAGACAACAGCTGCAGAATGCATCAGAGATGATGAACGTTCCTTTAAACAACAAGGCCTCTGTTAGAAGTCCACCTCTTTAACTATTTCAAATTCACTGTGGAAGTCACGTTTGTGATGACTGATGCCGCTATAACTCTCTCCTGCGTCTCCCTCATTATGAGTTTCACTTTGACTTGAACATATGTTTAAACATCTAAGAGGAGGAAGATGATTTTCTTTTTGACATTATTTATAAATGTCCAAAAAGACAGAAGTGCAGACAGTTGAAATGTCATGTTTTCTATTAACCACGGTTAATTCTATACTTAAATTATTGGTCAAACAAATCTACAGTAGAGGTATTTATGACAGTTTATTTTAATACACTTCTGATTTCAGCCAGCAGGTGGCAACATCCTCCCAGTAACATTGCACATGGATGATTTTTCATTTTTAGAGCCATAAATGAAATTCCTGTATACAGGATCACGTCCTGCCACCGGATTGACTCATCACAGCCACAATCTAGTTTGACGCTGAACTCTTCACATCACAAAAGCTCTGTCATGTTAACAATTACTAGAAAGTCCCTCTGAAACATGAAGCCGGCCAAAACCTCCTCGCTCCCCAGGCCTGTGGCTGCATACAGCACATGGCATGAATCTTTGTTGTGTTGTTTGTCTTATTGAAAACATGCAATAACAACAACTGTCAAAGCAAACCTTAGCAGCAGTAGATGGTTTCACAGACTTCATGCTGAGCGTGTTAATTCAGATCAGTGTGACTGATGTATTCGTTATACATTATCAGCACTATGTCCTTTTGGGTTAAGAGAAATGTCATACTGTTTATGCTGACAGAGCAGTTTGAATTACTTGTGCAATGCCTTTTTATGGCCTTCCTTCTGCCACAATTTGATTTGCGTAAATTCCATGGTGAATAAGATTAGAACCTGGACGTGAACCCCAGAGTTTTCTTTAAATAAAGCCAGCGTGTTTTGAACATATTTCTACTATTCTTCATCCGCTCGCTGTGATTCCCTTTAAACTGCTCTTGTGTGAGAGGACTGCCAGCTCTGACGCTTCAGGACAAGGTGTAACTGTGCCACGCAAATATGTTGTCAGTCCTTTTAGGGCTAAACTGGGATTAGTACATCGCTCACGGTGACCTAACTGTACAGATTATGTGTTCACTTCTTAATCTGGCCACCATGTCACAATCAAACAATGACCTGCTCTAAAGGGGGTGGATTACAGTGTGCACAGATAACACGTTTAATACTGCATGTATTAGGGGGAACCCCCACGGCTTCTCCTCTCAGTTCTTTGACTAATGACTGCACAGGGCAAGGGATTATTAAAAAATGCCATATTTGCTTCATAGGGCAGGGGATTCCTAAAAATGTAGCATTAAAATAACAATAGTTTAATTTATGAAACGTGAATAAGAAACCAACTACTAAAAGATATTGTTCTAGTAAATCTTGAGTCACATATGGGACTTAATGATTCTTTCCCATGTTTTATTAAATTTGAACATTATTTTGATTAAACAGGTAAACATCCTCCTGTTTACATACTCACTTTTTTTATTTCAATGTTTCCATGTACATATTGGCTGTACATTCTGCCAATATTCATACATCAGGAAAAAACAGCAGCAATGCCACAGGGGAGCCCGATGAGACCTCCACTCCTGTGGGAATCCTATGGCAGAATTATGTATTCCTCTAATCTCCTATTCAGGTCATGTAGTGCAACACCACAATGATGGGGGAGGCTACCCTTAAAAATGCAGTACATATTCTCTATAAAATACTGTAATTCATTTTAATAAAAATGCTATTCTGAAATTGTTTGTAAGATGTGCACTGCAGTATGATTATCAAAACAAATTGTTTAAGTGATGCCTCAATGCAGCATAAGGAAGGATAATTATAATAAATGCAAATAAGCAGTAGAAATGCTGTATTTGCTTAGCACCAGTGATGAAACTGGAGAATTACATTCAGTAATACACAGCATATAAACTGCATTGGTAAACATTTAATCTTAACGACACAGTATAGTGCATGTTTAACTCATTCAAATCAACTGCAGTAAAATGAACGTGGTTGCAACGCCTGCACATCTGCAATGCTCCATCGAGGGTTCACAGCATTTTTCACATACACATCTGTTAATACCATGCAGTTTATTTTGAAATAAATATTATGATTTTTTTATGTTTACTGTACTGTACTAAATGTTTTGAGCTGGTGCAGATCTCTCACTGCTCTGCTGAATAAACGCGGGGCCTTGATTGATTTACTGATTTCTGTTACACTGCCAGCATGTCAATACTGACGGACACAGTTCACATGCAGCAGGAGTTATTTCTGTCACCGGTCATGTGGCTGCACAGTCACCCCTTACTATACCTTGGCTGCACTGATCTGCTCTTTCCTGAACCGCTCCAGAGGCATAATCAGCACATCGTTAGCATTCTCGATCTGTGGGCACACAGACAAATGAAATTAAGTTTGTAGATACTGTAGGCATTATTAGTGGTGACCAGGGGTGGATAACATACTCAAATTTTTTACTACTGAAAGTAAAAAAAAATAATAATAATTACTCCATAACAAGTCAAAGTTGTGAATTAAAAAAAAGCTACTTACTAAAAGTACAAATATTTGCATTGGATTGTACTTGGCTGGAATACACTTAAAGCAACAAGGTAAAAATACTCATTATGCAGACTGTGGTATTTTATTATATTATACTACTTGTTTTTAATTACAGAAAGTGCAAACCAAATTTAAATAAGTGAATAATACTAATATTATTAAAGTAAATCAATTTTGAATAAATTATTAAAATCATCATTTCAAAACAAACGTGAATGTTGTGGAGTAGGAAGAGCAATATTTCCCTCTGAAGGAACAGAATAATAAAGTGGCATCAGATGAAAATACATTAAAAAAACACTTACGCTAAGTACTTGAGTAAATGTACTTAAGTTAATTTCCACCACTGCTGACTATAATCCGTATTGGCGTCACTATTATATCTGTGTTCATGTTTATTGCTTTTTCTGTTGACATCTGGACCACATTAAATTCCTTGTACTTTCTGCTTGGCAGCAACAAATTGATTGATTATGGCTCTGTTAATAATAGTTGACAGCCCGTTCAATATCAAGATATTTCCTGAGCGATAAGGAGGGAAAAATTAAACATTGAAATTCCCAACCCTCCAATGGTCAACCCCCCGTATTATATTCAACACACTCACCATTCGTGTCCTCTCATCCTCCAAGTTCTGTAGAACCGCAGCAAACTCCTGCAGAGACTTGGCTGAGGACAGAGGTGGAGACAGGAGACAAATGGCGAGAAAAAAAGTTAGCATTTTAAATAATTAATAACGAGAGAGACACCCATATACAGGCGAACAGGAACAGAGAGCTGACGATGTTTTGTCTCCGCTCTTGGACCGCTTACAAATTTGACTAAACTCATGACACAGCAAGAGTAATTAACTGGACATGAAACCACAATTTATTTGTTTCTATGGCGCTTTCACAGTGAGCACAGTGCACTGCTTGTTTCCCCGCTCACTGGCAGGCGAGGTACTGCTACATTGTTGTGGGTCAGAGTTTCCACTTCAATTGCCTCCGTCCCTGTCCACACATAGCATACACACACATGCACGCACGCATGCGCACGCATGCACACTTTGTTCTTCAGACATAGTGACTACATACTGAGCATATGGACTAGCATGTAAAAAACGTGCATGCATGTAGACAGTGATTCCCAAGATTATTTTTTTGAATCATCACATGACAGCACACTCTTACTCTCAGTGCAGACTGATTTTCAACAGCAGACTTCAAGTTACAGGATTTGCTGCTGAGAGGTTTGATCCAACTATAAAGCAGCAGAACCTCAGGACTGTGCAAGGAATGTATTAAAAACAACACAACGCTTTAATAAACCTCATAAAATGCAGTCAAATCTTTCAGTAAGTAATCGCACATTCTTCGTCAACCACACAGAACAAGAAGATTGTAATATTGAGAAAATTAGAATAGGACAATGAGCTAGTAAAACGTGACACGGCCCATTCTGAGGAATTTTTTCACATATTTGAATATGGCTCATATATTTTAATGGATATGCTGGAAATCGGTTTGGAGGGAAATCATCACTCGGAGGGAAGAAATGAGTTTTGACATGATTATGTATATCCTAAGAACAACAGCGCAGCCCAGTTGAGCAGCAAGCTGTTCAGGAAAGATAGCGGGGGACAGTTCAACAACAGTAGTGGGTGTGTCAGGCCAGCGAGGGGCTGCAGAGCCAGGCAGCATGAGAGGGCGTGGTAGCGGCTGCTGCATGTTGCACACAAAAAGAGCACAGAGGCCTGGATGAGTTAACGGACTCACTAAATATATTCTTATGTGCACCAATTCTGCACCAGGATTAAATAATATTCATGCGGTATGTGTCACACTTGGAATCGTAATCTTGACTGTACTGTATATGTTATGTAAATGATGCTTTTATTTATTTATTTTTTTTAATTATAGACTATGAGCAGAAATCTATAATGTAAACTGTGCTGTGTATCTTATGTTACTGGACTTAAACATTCAAGAATAAAAAAGAAATGTGTTTTTGTACACACAATGTTGAAGCAGGTGTACCAGAAACTACAGTTAATGTCTATGTAATGATAAAGACCCCTTGTTTTATCAGATTAGATGTTGGTTTTAATATTTTATCATAAAAATGAAATAATATTTAGATAAAAGATAGACAAAGAGTGAAAGCTAAAAGTTATACAACAGGACTGCAACATCCAAGGTTTTGAATACTAACAGCTATAAATTTTACAAAATTACAATTTTTACAAAAAAAGTAATTCAAGAAAGATAAATTAAAAGTTTGTCTGGCTGACTACTGTTCATATGATTGTTCTGTTTCAGTGACTATAAATGACAGCACATTGACTATTGTCTATTTTGGACTTTCCTCTGTCGGTAATATGAATGTATTGGATTTCAGATTAGCAAGCTCACCTATACATATCTCATCATCCGTCTCAGCATCCCCGATACACTGGAATTTAAACTCATTGAGAGAGTCTGCAAACTTCCTCTTAGCCGTTGATAGACCTGTGAGAACAGAGACAGGAAAAGAAAAAAGGAAGCGATTATTTTACTGTTGAGAACGCTTTGACACGTTTTTTTCCCGAAAGAAAAAGACATATTTCTTCATGGAATTTAGTTATCAGTTGAAAAAGGCTCGTAAAAAAGTATCACATTATCACTTTGGTCTTCAGTTGCCCGAGATAAAATTGTAATTCAATCATGTAAGTGGATATCACTCTTTGTCCTGGCTGCTTTACATTCTTTTGGTCTAAATATGCTGAAAGTGAGAGTGAGTGGAAAAAGCCTGAATGCAGACAGACGGATAATGTGAGTGGATCCCTGGTGGTGTCAGTGATGAAGGTTGACAGGTTGTGGGAAGATTTGTGTGTCTGCGTGTGCTGAAAAAGTGCAAAAAGTTCCATTAAAACGTAAGTCACATTAGCCAAGCGAGGCAGTGAAGAGCTCTGGACTGATGGATGCCTTTCAAATAATACATGAGGCGCTAAGAGCTCCTGGGAGACGGATGTTCACAGCAAGTTTGGCTTCTCCTCCTTTTAAACTCGAGGCAGGGTCACCTGCACTGTAATATTTCCTGTGTTAGCTGGACAGGTTGAGATCAGCCACTATAGGATCCGACTGAAAGCGAGAGAACCTCCTCCTTTCCCCTGACACTGAGACAGACTAAATCATGGAGTGGATCATTTACATTGATGCACATGGCTAATTGCTAAAGGGGGGAAAAATACACAAAACTTATAACAACAAATGTGCATTTCAGTGACATTTTGGTAAACTGGATAGACATTCAAATGAAAACCAGACAGGGACACAGAGGAATAGATAGAAGGAAAAGAGAGGATGGATCAAGAGTTTCATGGAAAGACAGATGGGAGTCAGGGAAAGGACAGTGAGCATAGCGAGAGAAGAGAGACAGAGCATAATTGGCCGTGTTCGTGTAAATACCACAGGTCCTCCATGTACATCTGTGCGTATGTGGGGAACAATCTGTTGCAGTTTGCCAGTCGCAGAAATGAAACGCAGGCCCGAGCAGCTTCTGCGTGCGCTGCCAGGAACCCACACACATGTCGCACAAACACAGACACACACCACTTTCTCTCCTGGGACCGAGTCAGAAAAAACATCTCAGGATGTCAGTCAGTAGTGAGTCACAGTGGCTCCGTAGCGTCAAAATAACTGAAGTCTGACCAAACTCAGACCGCACTCTGACCTTGGAGGATAAACTGTAGATTTGCAGTGCCAGTATCTAGTAGGAAAAAAAAACATTCACCAATAGCAGCCCTAGGTAGAGTGACGGATGAGAACTAGAACAAAGTTAAAGTTGATAGGAAGTTTTCAAATTCAAATTGTTTTAATTTTTTTTTTTTTTTAATTAAAACTTTTGGATTGAAATAAATTGCCTTCTAAGAAGCTCAGTTTAAAAATTTAATGTACGTTTCATTATCACTATTCATATCAATGCTTTTCAGCAAAAAAAAAAAAAAAAAAATCACCTGTTCTGTGATCAAAAAGGAGCTGAGTATCAAATAACATTCTCAATCTCAGCCTGAAAAACCTCTAAAGCAATTTAAGGTGGTCTGTGGTGGAGACAAATGTGTTTAGGTTTGAGACAGCACAGTTTCTGCTGTAAAAGCAGAGTATGGCCACATTCTTTGAAGCTGGTGTGTGTGTGTCCACAGCTTTTAAATCTCAGCACCTGGTAAAGTCATCCATGAAACACTATTATTAGTGATTCAACAACCCTGTGAAAGCTCCGCTGATATATCAGGGTCTTAGGTCATAGGACGGCGAATTGTACTTGTTAATAATTTATGTAAACTGAATTTTACAGTAGCCCTGTTGACAGTAGGCTAACACAGTTACTAATTAATTGATGACAGTTCTGTTCTATTCAGGTACAGAGCCTTAAAGGTACATTGTGATGTGTTTTTGGCAGAATCTAGTGGCATGGTTTCAAATTGTCAATATAATATTTTATTTAGGCCAAATGTGTCCTGTTAGTTGCTGCTAAATCTTACATACTTTACCTTTATTTTTTGTGATTGTTAACACCTGTTTCCCCACAATTTCATGTCAAATGTACTAAAATGAGTAAGTCAACACCACAGTAACATATGACAAATCATCACATTTACACCTCATCTCTCTCTCTCCTATCCTCTTCACCTACATCCAGGTCTATGTCACAAAATTATAGCCCTTTTCTATCACCCCCTGTGTGCTGTGGCCTTCCTCTAAACCACCACCTGCTTACCTTATTTTCTGCATGGTTAGCCATGGTGGGAAACCCAGCTCAACAGCACTGATGTCATGCTATGTGTCCACAGAGGTGCAGAAAACTAGATCTCCTTCTGCACTCCCCTCCTCACTCTCACTTCTCCCCCTCCCCTTCTCCTTTCTTACTGCTCCGTCTTCTCCTTTCCTGCCACTGACAGTTCCTTTCAGCACCTTTCCCAAGTGAAACGTGCCTATCGTTGTTAAATTCCTCATGCTGCCTCCGGGCCACACTCCACATGCTCGCCTTTATAAACATCGAACCGCGTACCAAGGAGTAGGACAACAGAAGGCAGCCTTGGTACTACTGACACGATTATGTAATCAGTTTATGATTATGTGTATTCTAATAGTCATCTCACAAAGCTAGAGGTTTACTATGGGTGTGCTGCATTAAGTTAATGGGGAGAGAGGAAAGTTGAAGTAATTCCAAGGTTGAGAAACTGTTATTTTACTTACATAAAACATGTATTGCATGAGGTATGGAGGCTGTTCTGACTGACAACATGTACACTTCACAGTTGCGGTGGATTCCATATCTAGCCATAATAGCCGATGGAACAATAACTATCATAAATGGCACCAATGTCTGTAGTAAATAGTTTAGTGAGAAGTGGTTTCTCTGATATTGCAGTAGAAGAACCGCAAAACGGGTTTGGTTTTTAAAGTTTTAGAATGACGCTGAATGCAATCAGGGATGCAGAGTACGCTCTTCACTAACAGATGCCTTTTTTTGGTTTGTTTTTCATCCAGTCAAAAGTCCAAAATATTAAAAAAAATCATCAAAACAGTTGCAGATTAATTTTCTGTTGCTTGATTAATCTATATAGAACAGACTTATTGTTGCAGCTCTACAATTGAGGCCATAGTTCAATTAAAAACCACATCAGGTTTTAAACTGTCACCACTTCTGTAAATTTGCTACTGCTTACACATCTCTGGAAAGCACCACTTAACATAAAGAGGAAATCACTCATAGATACTTCAAATGCCTGTTGAGAGGGACATTTTATGTTCTGTTTTAGTTTTACTTTGTCCGTTTATAACTGCATAAGAGTCAGAGCAACACACTCTCATTAAGACAAGCACATGGTGGCATATGGTGTACTGTCTCATTTTATAGCTGAATATCTATGCTGTTGATCAAGTTTTCAAGTTTAAAGAAATCTTTAATTTAGCAGAAAGTATAAATGTACAGTATACTTTTTTTTTTTTTTAGAATAGATGCACATATATTAGTTTATCTCAAGTATAGCAAAAAACATTATTACATGTGTAATAGATTTGGCCTGGTGGATTGTGCCCTGACTTGTTATACTAAATGATGGCAGACACACCCTAGATTAGACCTTTATATTTTATATGGTCTCACCACAGCTAAATCTGCAGTAAAATATGAGTTCAAGTTACAGTGATCATGAAAAATTTGTGCTTAACACTTTTATAACTTATTTGGAGTTCCCATATGTCATCATTTAGATGAATGGTCATATGATATGATTGTATGACCCGCCATTCATCTTCAGTGACTTCAGGTGACTTTTGTCTACAGAAGCTGAATTTATGATAAAAATCCCCAAATCGATTTAAATTCAATTTGAACATGTGACCTCTGTCATCTGGCCCAGCATCATTCTATCACTATAACACTATAAGCAGCTTTACATCCACTTGTCAATGAAGATGAATATTCCTCCAAGATAAAATCATCCTGCACAGGATATGTCTAATTTATCAGTGGTCTAATCAAATTGCTTTCAATATTTCATGCAAAATTTATGCAAAATTTAAGGTTAGAAAATCTGAGTATGTTAATATTATCAATTGCTATTTTAGGACGTTTTGCAGCACCATTCTAAAATATGATAAAATTGTTCGTACCCATTTGTAATAATACAAGGCAATACAGTCTCCACTAAGCAAAATATTGAAAGAACGACTGATTCATCCATATGTATTGAGCTCAGGTCATCAGTTGCATCGTGTGCTGAAACTATTTTTATAGCACTATTTTTCCTATTATTGTTTGTCAGTTATTCGACAGTGTTGCTAGCGAAACATTACAATACACTCTCAAATCTGACAAGTTTCATTACAACCCACAAGCTCCTCGACTGTTTATCTCAATTCGTGTTGCCACTCCGAGTAAATAACCCGACGACTGCGAATTATGACTTTATTCTCTTTTGGAAACATTGAGTTCTGGTTGCGTCACTCGAAACCGTGATGAAAAACAAACGAGTGTGCTCTTGTGATTAGCTTACTTGCCCTTGGAGGATGCCTCACTGTACATTTTGGCAAACAGCGTGATGAGGTAACATACGATTTTTATTCTGGCTCATATATGCAAATACATCATGCATGTCATAGCTGGCAACACTGACACTGACACACACGGACACACACACACACACACACGTGCACACAGACACACACCAGCTCGAAGCAGGGCTCTTGGTTCACTCAACGTGTTGCCAAATCAAAACCACATTGTTGGACTATATGATTCTGTTACATCTCGCCAACACAAATGAATTACAACAAAACAAGGCAAAAGAATTACATGCCGCAAATACATTGTCCTGAGAAGCTTTAGTGTAAGAGAACGTCTATTTTAAGATGAAGCAAACGATGCCTCACCATTTATGGTAGTTATTTTAGTGCAGTCATTATAAAAAGTTTCAAACCCTAGGCTACAAGATACTAAAAGGCCAAACATGCAAGTTTTCCAAATTATGATTTTTCAACAATTTATTGATTTATCCTCAATTTAATCTAAACAAGGGATGTGCCTCTAAATTACCTCTGTGCACTAGTGTCAGTGTTGTCATAAATTGATGTTTTATACTGTTTTAAGACCCATGTGAAGCCCTTTTTTAGATCCTCATTATTGTACTGTGTTAATCGGATGAATGATTTCGTCATTAGACGTGGTGGTCATCATTAGCATTAGCAGTATCAGGACCAGAAAGAGTCAGAGATTTAACATTAAAAAGGATTTATTTCAGTGTTTTTAACCTTTAAATCATTTTCACTTTGGAGAGGAGGAAACATCTGCAGACAATTCTGCTCCAGTAAAAACCTCCTGAATGTCTCATTCTTCAGTTATTAGAGACACAGGCTGAGCTAATGTTAGCAGCAATACCTATGATGTCATCAACTCTGTCTCTGGTTATTGATTCTGATTGAACTTTAGCAGCGAGAGAGTTAGAGAGTTACATACTGTGAATTTATTTTGTGTGTAAGATGAACAAATAGGAAAAACAGTAAATGTAACAAGGAGTAGTACAAGTAGTCAACAGATCTGTACTGATAAAATAGATTCTCCAAATATGAATCGATTTTCATATTAATTTCTAAAATTCGCTCAAACACCTACAGCTAATTTTTGGCAATATTTTGGTTTTAGAAGAAAATGAGCTTGACAAATCGAAAGTGATCTACAACACCTGCAATATGGAGATAAAGTATGGCGTAAATACAACCAACCTCAGGAACCACATGTTGCATCCATCCACCCCACCGCAACAGATGAAACTCAAGCAAGCTCATTCAAACTCAAGCATTTCAAAGTTGAGTTTCTGATGGCTAATTGAAGTTTGAAACAGAACCTCATTACATTATGGTGTCTCAAAAATGACTCTTTTGTCTTCTGAAGAAGTCCTTCCAGACACGTACCAATTGAAAATGTGAAAAGTAAGCTTCAGTTGACAGTGGGGGGGGGGCATTATAATGTCAATATGTAACGACAATTAATAAATTGGGCCATGTGCAGATATATAGATAACATTTCAAAAACTTAAGATTGGATTGTGATAATTGATTCTGAATCTTGAGAATCTGAATCAATATTTGAATACAAGTACAGTGAAAGCACCATATGACTGATCATCTCTAAAGTGATCGCTTGATTGACTTATTGAAGAAGACATTTTTCCGTCTGTCCAACCCCCCCCCCCCAAAAAAAAAACACCACTCCCTAGCCATAACTCTGGTGAAATGACCTCGTCTGATTAAATCACCTACTTTGGACTAACATTGATCCGTTTAAACATACATTCTGTGATGGGTATAGTTCAAGTAAATAATCTACAGAGATGAATTGGATCCCACTTCTCAGCAGCGACAGCAGCATTCCAGCACAGCTGCGTAGGCCTGTTGTTAATGAGATAAAAATCAGCTGCTGGACACAAAATATTTGAAGTATTTTCAATATGCAGATATGAATATAAAAGGTTTGAAAAGCAGCTTTGTTGGGCATCTCAGCTGTAGAATGTATGGATGATGCACTGCCGTCACTGCTGTTTGGTAGTGTGTGTGTGTGTGTGTGTGTGTGTGTGTGTGTCCATGCGGAGGACAGTGACGGCCAAAAATACATGACCCTGTCGACACTCGGCTCTCTGTCCTATTTCCCCCCCCCTCTCTCACTTGTATGACAGAATTCCCTCCATTCTTCTGTCTTCCACTTCCTCTTGAGCTCATGACACCACCCAAAGGAGACGGGCAGAGATAAACTAACGAGCAAACGGCACCAAGATAACACATTTACAGTGGACTTGAGAATATGTGCTCTTGGAGTTTGGAGAGAATAAGTACTTATACTAGCCACGAGGGTTAGGGTTAAGGTTACGATATACACCAATGTGCCATGTGCAAGTTATATCCAAAAGCTGAGGTTAATCTGACAAAGAGAGAGATACGCGAACCTCAGACACACAGGCCCTTCCTGTGATTATAGATATACTATTTATGAAACTATGGTGATTGTTGCTGGCATAATGTCAATACGACGATCAAAAGGTAATTTTTTTTGTATGAGATTTTCCCAAGAACCTTCCACAGCTCAAAGAAAATAATTAAAAGGAAACTCCAGGTGCACATCCACTGCATTCCTGGTACGCATCCACAGTGTATTTAAGTTGCACCACATGGCGTCTCAAGAGACAACTTTACTATTTTGCCTAATCCACCTTTACATAAAGTTATGGTCTAGGCTACTATGCGGATCATGGGTGCACTGCTCCCACAAGCAGCATGTCCCAGACGTTAGACAGAGCCCTATATCAACAACCATCAGGATTTGGACATATCACTATCAGTCATGCTGTAAGACTTGAAAGTGGAAGAAAATTCAGAAAAAAAAATGATGACCTGTCAACCACAGTCCCCTGACTGTCTGCTGTGACAGATACTAAAGGTTCTTTGTTACTGACATTACATGGGAAAAGGGGATAAGAACCAAAGGTGGTCAGAAGGGAAAAAAACTGTACTTCTGGTTCTTAGTTTCTGTTCTCTTCACTCTTCTCTGAAAAGTTACATAGGCATTTCTTTAAAAGAGTTTGCTTGTGATGTGTACGGTGATACTAGTGATGGGACTCCTGTCAGCCATGGATATGCCAGTCACATGCTCTGTCTGGACTTCAACAATGGCATTAGAAGGACAGTGGTTTGGATACTGCTGGAATGAGGCATCCCGCTCACAAAAGGCTCAGGGAAAAACAAACACAAATACACACTGTAAGCGACACAAAAGGAATCTGTAATCAACCGAAACCATGCAGCGGCACTGTACGGGACAACGGCTGCTATGTGTATTAACTCACAAACACACACACATACGGGCCAAAGAATGGGCCTGTGTGATATCAACAGGATATCCAGCAGTAGCTTGAACTCTGCAGTAGCTTTGTTCCACAAGCATGCGAATAGAAACCCTATTCATCAAGTGGGACAAACGCACACACAGACACAACACACACACACACACACACACACACATATGCACACATGCACACTATTCATCTGAGGAGACAAAGACAGATTTCAGTCTCCTCATCCAATTCTTTACATGACCCAGCAGCCAAGCAAGGAGAAGAATGTGCAACTGAGGCTTACAGAGAAAGACTGTAAAATCATATGAAGTATACACAGCACACTGGTACTTAATTTTTAAATATCATCATTAATCATCCTTGCATAAAAGCTTATGTTGTATTAGCGCATCACCCGTGTTATTTGTATTACATTGTATTTTAATTTACAAGTGTTAATGTCAAGAAGTAGCATGGGGTCATGGCAGGTTTCTCTCAAGAGTAAACAGACCCAACATAGAAGGAAAAATTGAACCGTGATTTGTCTGGCAGATATCGCATTTTTGATTTCATTCGCGATTTTCTGCATGACACAACCGCATTTACAAGCATCACAGCATTGACATCATACCATTAGATCAATAAATTCCATAACTCTAATGGATGAATGAATAAATAAAGTCAAGAATTGATTTCAAATGTATTTCTATTTATCAACAAGAAGCAGCTACACATATGCTACATCATAAGCTTGAACAGTTATTACAGTTGTTTCTTAACTTTAAGTAGAGCGAAAAAAAAGTGTTTCAGTGGTGCAAGGTCAAGGGGAAGGAAAACAACAAAAAAAATGCAGCTTTGTAGAACTCAAGGTTTTTTAAATCTAAAATGACAGATATTTCAGTCCTAAGATGAAGAAGATTACTTAATAACGCAGTTTCACATTATAAATCAGTGTTTCTCCAATGCTCTTCTACAAATCCAGGACATCCAGAAGGGCTTGAGTCAAGATGCTGTATACATTAGCTCAAGTGTCTCTAATAGCCTAAGATCCAGACAGTCAGGACGGTTTTACTGGGAGCTAAATTATCTGCAGATATCTCTTCTCCAAACAAATAGACCTGTGATTAAAGGAAAACTTAAAAAAAAAAAAAAAAACACAAAATATAGCGGGTTCACACTGAAAATCTTTTGCTGCTACCAGCGCTTATGTTACCACATGCTCTGCTTGTGCTCTGATAACTTCCAGGTCCATATCCAGATAAAATGTAAATTCATGACAGCGCAAAACTGACATATGCACATGGGAGACGTTGAGAGGCAGTCATGTAGTGTCCCTTGATTAGATTAAAAAAATATATATCTTAATTATGACTTTCTCTAGCTTTGAAATCAGTTGAAAACAACAACAAAAGTTCCATATCAGGCCTACAGCTCTGGGCACTCCTAACACGAACAGCAGATGAGCTTTGCATTAGCAGCCATGCGGCAAGCCTGAAATGTGGAATCTCTCCATCACCTGACCCGATGTGATCGCCAACAACTCTCCCTTTGGATGAATACCTTGAATTCTTGCCTGGGAAGCTACTGTACAGTATGTGTACATGTGTTAGAGAGAGTGACACCAGAAAAGGTCAAAGCTGTCTTAATACAAATATCATGACTGCGGCATCCTGGTAGCTTCATACTGAAACAAATACAATCTAATTAAAAACCTTGTGAGGTTAAATCTAATGTAAACTCCGTAGAGGATATCTCCTTCTCTGAAACCAAGCAGGAATGGTTCAAGACCAGCTCGTAAAATATATAAGTGAACATTATCAAACACTGAGGATGAACTTAGCGTACAGTACATGGGCAGGCCTTCCTGCTGTACAGAGAACACAAGGTCAGTTTGACATTCAGCGAAGCCAAAACAACACGCTAGTTGGTAACAATAAGCCAGAGAAGCAGGAAAAGTGTGAAAGAGAGAGAAAGGGCGAGGAAGTGGGGATGGCTCCTTTCAAGCGTTGCCATGGTGAGCGCAGGTTGGGGGAAGTAGGGGTCGGGGGTCGCCGTTCGTCTGTCCATTCTGCTCGGTCAGCTCTATGGGAGGCAGACTGGGTCAGCTCACAGTGACGCACAACATATACAGGCTCATCAATCCTGTTGTGTCCGTAGTGGATCGTAAATGGGTGATTAAGGTCAAATCTGGCCATCTATACAGATCCTGTTACTGACCCGTACTTAAGTTCCATCATCCGCCTGTAATACGAGCCAACAGCACAGCTGGAGAACAGTAGAAAAAGCTCATTGCTGTACAGTGATATTAGTTCTATACCATCTAATACCATGTCATATAGGCTGTGTAAAGCGGGCTAATGTTTAGAGGTTAATGTTGGATTACGTATTGCAGGGGAATCAAATTCAGCCGCTGCGGTCCTTGGCACATGTGGCATGAATGGTGTTACATGGCACAAGAGAAGTATAATCCAAGAGCTTTTCAACGGTGTGCGAGTTTGAGTTGGATGCAGCGGCAATAACGTCAATCCGGAGACAGAGTGAGATTGGCAGAGAAATGAGGAGAAAGAGAGGGGAGGGGGGAAACGGCTCAGATTTATATTTTATCTCATCACCTTCCAAGGCCTAAGCTGGCTAGCTGTTCAGTAAATATGTCGTCGGGGCGAGCTGCTGCCAAGATGCGAGAATCGACCTCCGGGCAGCGGCCAACTCTTCACACAAACATCCCCACGTGCAGCAGGCACACACATACAGATACAGTACTGTACATACACACACATACACAGCATAAAACTGATACTGTATTTCATATCACCGATATATCATAAAGCTGTAAACATGACAGTGTTCCTGAATGCAATGAAGCACGATGATTAGATTTCAACGAAAAATACTGCTAAAGTAAGGCTGAGACAATTAATCAAGTCATATTTAGTCAATAAACCAGTCAACAAGAACATCTACTCCAATTTTGTTAACTTTCTTTGTTTTCCTATGTCTATTTATAATACCGGAACATCTTTCCATGATTTACAGTTAAAAAGAAAACTCCTTATTTATCTAATTTCTTCTTTTATGTAGCCCCTCAGTTCAGCGTCTGTTTGAAACAGCCTGCCCCGTCTCTAAGGCCCCACCCCTCATTACTGCATAGTACGAGGATTTCACTTCTACTTCTCATTCCAAATTTTCTACTCAAAATAGAAACTTCTGAAACACGTCTGTACATGTTCGTGCCCGGATCCACTTCGAAATATGCAAGTGCCCAACATGGTGCCCGTGAACCTACCATCTTGTGGTTTCAAATTTACTAAAGCAAAGAGAACGTCATGGACATTTGTATTTTTTGGCAGGACATTTCAAAAAAAGTCGTGTGCAAGTTTTTAACTGCAAGTAGTCCTCTACACTTTAGGAATTGGGTAAAGAAATCTATCACAAGGAAGTTGCAAAACAGTGTTTTACTGGCCACATGGCCCAGGTTCACATTACTAGTGTGGTGACCACGTATGTTTGCAGCGGGGCAATCCAAAACATACTCAACAACCTCGACTGTAGCTGTTTCAACAGACAAAATGTCAAAAAACACACACACACACACCCACACACACACACACACACACACACACACACACACACACAATCTCCGCATACCTCTCAATCACACACTAATTGCTGCCACTTGTATAAATATTCCTGCTGGTGGTTTAACTACAGGCTGACACACAGACCTGAGGTCCAATACCTCAGTTATACCCCCCACAGACCCCCATCACTAGAAACTCACTGTCAAATGTATTTGTAATGCACGTTTATCCACAGAAGGCAGTGAGAGCGGAAATGAAGTAATAGTAAAGCTACAATTTATTAATTTAAATTTGACATTGGTTTAACCACATTTCAAAACAGGAAATGAAACTAGCATGAAGATGGTAGTTTTTAAGCATATATATATATATATATATATATATATATATATAAATAAATTGTACACCGTTCATGACTACGATTCAATTTGTGTGAATACCTTTATGCAACTACAGCTTACAACCTGAATTTGTGTGAATACCTTCAAAATAAAACACCCAAAACCTCGAAAAATTACGATGAATACACCTTTGTTTATATGAATCAATTAGGAACATTTGCTTTTAGATTCACTAGAATCATGTTGTGAAAACCTTTGTGCGCTTGCCAACAGCAGCTCTGTGTAGACCATAAACACGACTAAACTGCGATGGAACTCCCGCGCATGGGGGAGTCATGACTGTAAACACACACACACACACACACACACACACACACACACACACACACACACACACACACACACACACACACACACACACACACACACACACACACACACACACACACACACACACACACACACACACACACACACACACACACACACACACACACACACACACACACACACACACAGGGGCACTCACTGGCCAGCATTTGGAATCGCTTATAAAAAGCTAAACGTGGGCCAACACATGACACGGCAGCATGGTGGACAAAACCTTTTTTGCCTATCAGCAGATGGCTTTCATCACATCTGAATGTGTCGGTGTGCCGGCCGAGGGGACAAGTGTTTGTGTGCGAGAGAGCGTGTGCATTGTTAAATCTCACTGTAATTACCCGAGAACACGGCGTATCCGATCTGTTCGTGGAGCTAAACATTTGGAAAAAAACTAAAAAATACATAGCACACACCCCACTCCCATTCCTGTTTAATGAGTGTCAAACTGCCCATCCCAACAAGAAATCCCACAGAGGGGATTTGAAGAGAGAGAAGATGAACTTTAAGGAATCCTCCCAAGTCTTACATAAGTCAATGAAGCACCATGCAAGTTTATTGTGGCTTTCTTTGCCTTGTAATAGTACTTCGCTCATCAGAAAGTGGCTGAATGGCAGTTAGGGGACAACAAAGTGATTAACAATGGCTAAAATAAAGCCTGGGAACAAAAGGAGCCCAACAATGACACACAAAATCACGACTAGAATGAACCCAGTGTTAGATGGAGAGTAGGCGGTAGGGGAAAGTTGAGGGGGTGGGGATGGGGGGCCAGAGGAAGTCATATAGTTTTAGTGAGGGACAGCGGGAACTGAGCTGAGAAACATAAATGAAATACAAGCTTCTGCCGAGGTTAGAATAGTCAGTGAGGAAGATAAGGCGAGTTTATTATAATGTGCTGTATTTTAAAAAAGAGGAAGCCTGAAGGGAAGAAGAAAATGTTCATCATCATTGTCATATTTATTTCAAAAATAGCTGCACACATATACACATTATCAACCTTTCAATATTGCATCCATATCTGAAACATACATTCTAGTATGATGATGTGCAGTTCTCTTATTAGTCAATAAATTTAGATCATGTGGCATTGTGCATTTGAACTTTTCTTTGCAGGAATACAAATATAGTGGATTTAGGTGTATTAAACATTTAACTTGTTTATGTGGATTGAAATTGATTGATTTTCCCCACTAGCAGTTCATGTTTACACATTGCTTACGAGGTTTGAATGATATGCAGAGAAAAAAGCAGCAAATCTCACAAAGTGGAATCAAAAGGAAAGAGGACATTGATTGGAACGGTTATTAACTGTATAAGTGACTCTAACAGATGGACAATTACCATGTAGCTATGGGAGTGAAACCGAGAAACACTGTACAACTTGGAGGCTTTCGCTTTCTCCCTCCTCTTATCCCAGGCCACATAGCTATCGTATCCTAGCAACAAGCACAAAGAAGCCGGGCCACCACAAGGAGCAGGAAGTTCTGTTTCTCTTTCTCGGTTTAATGGTATCTCATATTTCTTCCTCTTTCTGGGTCTTTCATCCTCTTTTTTCCCTCTGATGTCTTTTAGCCTTTCTCCTCTCTCACTGTTTCAATATGTTTGTTTCGTCTCTCTCTCACTTTTATGCTCCGTCACACTATCCCCCCACCTCTCCCTCCCTCACTTATTCTCTATAACCCCCTTCAACCCCTCTCTCTCTCTCGTTTTGGCTCCGCCACGCCTGCTGCTGACACAGCGAACACAGACAACCGGGGAGGTTTTCCTCTTTCTCTTTAAAAAAAAAAAAAAAAAAAAGAGTGTCTGTGGGGTGAAATCATCCCGACCGCCGGCTGACGCTGGAAAAATCCACAGCAGGAATGTGGGACGATCTGACTTTGGCTTCTGTGAGCGAACGATACGGGGCCAGAAATGCCCTGCTCGGGCTAAAAATGACCTTATAATTTGAAGGAAAACACCAAGTTTTTCAGCCAGTTTTATAACATTCTCGTCAAGTGAGGAGAACAGGGAAGCCACAAGCATCCATGCGTTCCCCCAGTATCATTTGCTGTTGAACTGTATTCACTATGTTAACAATCTCTGCAACGAGCATTATAAAAAGACTGACCATGGGAGAAAAAAAAGAACTATAGGTGGGCATATTAAATTCATTAAATTGTGTGAATCATAAATACTTCTACAATAATAGAAAAAAAATCGTTGGCGATAAATTATCACTAGCAATTCTGATGTTGATACATGGCTTACATAGATATTCACTGGATTTTCAAATGAAGGGTTGTGCCATTTCTTTCTACGCTTTTCAAACATACTTTGACAGAATTACACTTGTGCTCTGGGAATTTGAGATGGTAATTTTTCTAAATTTCCTGAAAATTTATGAATGTAATATTATTCATTTTCTAGGGAAAATACTCTATTTTACTGGGTGAAGCAAATTTTTTTGCATCAGTGCTACACAAAGAAAGCCTGATTGATTAATTTAGAGACTGACTGATCTCATTACTCGGCTCCAGTCCCTCCATGTATTGTGTGATAAAGTGCTCAACCATGAGTTGATTAGTCCGTCGACAGAAGGGTAATCTACAACCGTTATGATAATCCTCTAATCAAATCTCAAAATGACGAACTTTATCAAGTTACGACCTATTATTGTGATGATTTTTTTTGGTCTTTTGTGGAAGTAAACTCAATATCTTTGAGTTCAGATCTATGATTAGTCCTAACAAGAAAAATGATGGGCATTTTTACCATTTTATGACATATACCAATTGAATATTTGAGAAAATAAATTGTATGATTAAAAGAAACATGAATTGCATTCCCTAACCAATGGTCCTCATTTAGAAGCATTTCCTGATATGACAACCTTGATTTAACCCAAGGAGGCAAAGCAACCTCTTTAAACAGGAAATAAGAATATATGACCCTCCTCTTACACAAGGAGTCCGTTGACCACAGGGCGATTGGAACACGAATACAAACACAGACGGAAACATACACAAAGCGACAGAAAGACGCAGGGTAACATGAGACAAAAAACACGCCTCTCAACGACAAGGTGAGAGACACAGGAAGGAAAACGAACGCCATTAGATGACAGAGGGGTTTCCTTGTGTTTGTGGCCGGTAGTAGCTGTTCAAAGCTGCCTGGGAGTCCCTGTTGCTTGGAGGTCGTTCGCTGGTACCAGACAAACTAAATGCCATTCCAACACAAACAGTGGAAAAAGAACATTCAGTGTTTATCATTATGTCAAGAGGTTGTAAATAAATCATATTAAGTCAACAACGCCGAGGCAGCTCCTTTCACACATTTTCCCATCAGTTTTGCCAAGAGAAGTCCTAATGTAGTGTTCTCAAATAATGAATGAAGGCAACTAAAGTTCTCAAGTCTGACTTTGTAGTTTATCCCTTCATGATAAGACAGTTACTACAAAAAAAGGAAACTCATAAAATCCAACATCCAAGCAGCAGTTTGCTGGTATATAGAGCGGATATAACGTCAGCTCCTCTGATATGTGATCCCGGCTGTGGTAACACATGATAGATCAGACCAGTATCCCAGGAGTTGTGATAGGAGACGCGGAAAAAAGACAGAGGTTGGAAACCACACTAACCAGATTAGTGCCAGGCTCCAAATAGCCTCTGTCCACTTCCTCTGACACAAACTGACCTCTGTTTCTGTCAACACACACAAAACACACTGACAAACAACTGGAGCTAAACAACTCACTTATTCTATAAAAGGGCACAGTTTTCTATAGGTTACAGAAAAATTGGAAGTAAGTGGTGGACTTTCTCATTTCTGACAGTTTGACCTGTCCCCCTGCATCCATGTATATTGTGAACTGAAACCTAGTGCCAGTTCACCCATACACCTTGGAACAGAATATTCCCCTGTTACGTTCAGTTCAGTAGGTGGAGGTAATGCGCCTCGAGCTGGCTACTTAATGCTAATTACTCACAGAAAACAAGAAAAAAAGACTATAATGTTTAATACACTTAAACAATGAAAATAATACGTTTATCATATTTTTTTTACTACATTGCAACATTACTACATTTTCTTTATTTGTAGAGGTCTTTAAACAACCACAAAATCTAAAAAATAAAAAAAAATGAACCTTCTCAAACAACATTCATTCATATATTTATTCTGAGATTATTTTGCAAACATGCCAATGTAAAGCATTACATGGTGAACATAGTTAATGTAGTTTCTGTGATGCCAGCTCAACAGCAAAGCTAAAGACCTGGATAAAATGACAGCGAATTAGCTGCCAGAGTACAG
Source organism: Eupleurogrammus muticus (assembly GCA_036785175.1). NCBI lineage: Eukaryota > Metazoa > Chordata > Actinopteri > Scombriformes > Trichiuridae > Eupleurogrammus > Eupleurogrammus muticus. The sequence continues at coordinate 11,936,557 of JAYKQN010000007.1, read as the reverse complement.
TCTAAGTGGCAGTGCTGAATATATTGAAAATGCCAATATTCCCCGTCTAAGACAATACAGGACGGCAATTTTAAGAGCCATGGACATTTCACCATAAAATAAATCAGCAGTCTCTAACAGGATTGGCTGAAATCCTCCTTGGCCTCATTCCATCCGCTTTCATGAGGCAAACAGAGGTAAATGTAGAAAGAAAAATGAATCCATAAATGAGATACAATTGTAAACAGAAGTTATCCCCCCAACTTGAAAGGATGAAACAAGAACAACGAAAGAGAAAGTAATTTATATTTGTCTTTTCGTGGTTAACTGGACATACTGTTCTAAACATGGCTACAACTGGACGTGAAAGTCTTGATTTCAGAAATATCTGTTAGCGTTAGCACATCTTTAATCACTGAATTTACGTTTATTTTCTCAACTGAACTTTCAAATGTTAAATAAAGCATCCTCCAACCAAAGGTCATACAATGACAACAGAGCCGTTTCTATGACAACTGTGCAACGCCATGTTCCCAATGGTCAAAAGCCATTCAAAATACTAATAAGTGAACCTTGAATTCAAGTATTTAAACACAACGTATGCACAACATCTGTAGCACCCTGAACGCAGCATATTGCAATAAACTATTTTTCCCAGGCTTACAGCGGCTGCCCTTCCGACTTTCTTTGTCTTGGGGGAAGTCTGAAACAGGAAATGCCAAAACAAGAACAGGAACAGGAAGTAGGTTCCACATCCAGACTGTTTTCCAGCCAGAAAAATACTCAACCCAAACGCTAACGGAAAGAATTCTGTTAATTTACAGCACAGGAAATATCTCAGGTATTGCGCTGTCAAGAATTTATTTAAAAATTGTCATGTAGAAAACAACACTAAATGGTTTGCATCTTGCAAAAAGAAAATTTCCATCTGATGGCCCAACTTTTTTTTTGACAAAAATTCACAACTTAAATAATTATTCAATATCCTGTCATTGCTTTAATCATTACTTTATGTCAAATGATTGCAGTTGTTTAATGTGACCAACACTCCAAAAAAAAAAATAAAACATTCATTTTACTATAAACCACAGACGCAGCAAATCGTCACATTTTGAGAAGAAGGGAAAAAAATCTAGTTGAACCAAAGCTTTTTTTTCCCCTTATTTCATTTGCCAGGTATTATGCGCTTGGTGTCGAACATGAACTCAAGAATATAAAAAAAACTATAACATCTAGCCTACTATTAGGACTCGTTCAGTGAAACAACCACAAAACACAAAGTCAGCCACCAGTCAAAGACAAACACACTAATGAAACATGAGCCTTGACATATAACCTTTGGGTTAGAACAAAAAGGAAACAGCGTGATCCCATTTCATTTTTCTGAGTCACTGCACACATACACACAGGCTGCGCAGCCACCGCATGGCAACCTTTAACTTGGCCAGGGACCATTTAGCTGCTGAATAGATACAGAGAAGTCATCTTGTTGGGTTTCTAATGCCATCCGACATTCGCCAGTGAGCCTAGCAACCCCCCTAGCCCGCCACCGCTACCCTCCCCCCCTTTTATGTGCTGTGGCAGCAGAGGCTCTGCTGGAGGTATCTGAGATATCAGAGAAACCAAGGCTTCAAACGGAATCTTGAAAAATGGGGGAAAAAGAAATTCACTTTCATCGTTGGATGGAGAGTCTAGCCTACTTGCCTCTTAACCTCTCTCCTCAGTGGCAGAGAAATATGCGTTCAAATTAATATTCTTTCGGCTCTACGAATGAGCCTCGCGGTTATTACCACCAACACCCAACCCCCAAACGACCCCCACTCTGACCAAGGCTGAAACCTCAACCTTAAGTGAGCCAAACCCCACGCCGGCCGAGCACCTAAACTAAGCTGTAATCTCCCTTTCTTCTTCTTCCCTCTTCTTCCCTCATTAATCCCTCGCCGTATGCTCCTTTCGTGTCGCAATGTCACCAGGTTATGGGGCCAATCCGATAAAGTCGCAGAGCTAAAAATGTTGCGTTTGACCCCCTTGAGGCTCGTTTCCTAACATGTTACTTGAGCAAGAATAAAAAGAAATTTTGCAAACACGACGTTAAGTGTGTGTGTGTGTGTGTCTGTGACCATAGCTACAAGGCAAACATTTTCATGCTGCAGTGCGTACACATACATGTGTGAGCAGGCTGTCTCAGACACCTGCCACAGCCCGACAAGCTGCTGTGTGGTTATGAGAGGACAAGGGCCAGGACACAACATGGTCAAGTAATGTTTCATATAACATGATATTTGATGTTATTTCTGCAGTATTTTTGCCTGTAGAAGGTATGTATTCCTATAGCAAACTGGAAGCTTAAGTAGGCTTTTTATGTTTGGCCAAATGAGGGTGTGTTGGACTGTTACATAGTCTTAATAGACTAATTGTACATTAGCTAAGACATTGAGATAAGGAGACATGCAAATACATTATAAGGCGAAAATTCATGTTAGAAGTTGTGATGCCAATCTAATTATTAGTTTTGAAATTATGTTGATAAGGTATGTAAAACTAAACAATTTAAAAAGATAAATATACTGCATATTAAGTAAAAAAAAGTATGAAAGATGAAAACACTACACAATAATTGATAATTGATTGAAGAAAACACAAAAACTTAAGTAAAGAAGATTGCAGCACTTTCCAAAAGGTAATAAAAGTAATAATGATTGGCTTGTTTTATTCAACATTTGATTTATTACAGAAAATACAAGCCAACAGCATTCTCCCCTTTTGCCTCAACTCTTTCTCCAAAGAGGAGTCTAAAAGCAGCCCTGAAGGCACCATGATACGCTTTATTAGCTTCCAACTATACACGGGCACACACAAAGTGTGTGTGTGTGTGTGCGCACGGATAGTGCACATAAAAAGAAGACATGATCTGTGCTCTGAGTGGGTTACAGTCTATTGTTAGTGTGGCCATTACCCCCTTCCTGTCTCTCTGCCCCTCTTCACCCTGATTCACCCTCTCTCTCTCTCTGTCAGATTGGATCACAGCAGCCGGGGGGACGTGGTCGAGTGGCTGCTGCTCAGTGGCTTGTCAGTTCAGGTCTGTCCTCCGAGGCCAGCGTGACACCACGAGGGACTAGATGAGGAAGGGGTTGGAGGTTCGAACCAGAGGAAGATAACAAATGGCCACCCTGCTCATTCACTCAGAGATTTTGGGAGGAAAAACCTAAATGTCTACCTCTGAACATGTGATATATAGCTTTTTTTTGCCTTGAGGCAGCAAAGCAATATATTATAAATTCCATCCTCTTTGTTTGGACAGGTTGATATCCCATGAATGTTTTTCTCATGAGCTGAAAGATTAACTCTAATGGAAAAAAAACTGCAGCCAACTGACTGGTGTCCTAACTATTGAGCGTTAGGTTTGGGTCGATATCCAAAATGTAATATTGTTATATTTCCAAGATCAAATATCGTAATAAATGATATGAAGAATACCTTATGCACTTCATGCCAATATGTAGTTTCATATTACCAAAAAAAAAAATTGAAGTTAAAAGCAAGCCAAGCAAACCTTTACACTTCAGTCTGTCTGTGCAAGGGCATTAAATTCTGCGCATAATGTGGTAGGATATCACACCTTTTTTCAGCATCAATCATTAACAAACAATGTTGCATAGTAGAACTGAATTCAGACTACAAACCACTGAGAGGAACTGTGGATTATGCATGAATATCGAGCCCTTACAAATTATACTGAACCTAATCATGCTGTTCATCACCTACTGCCGTTTGGACTAAAGTACACATTCTGAAATTGTAGATTTAAAATCAGGCAATAATATATCCCTTTGGTATTAATATAATTACCCATATACAATTTATAAACATTAGAAGCCTTTTAAATGGTCCTATATTGTACATTTCTCCTTGGCCAGTTTTGATATCCCTCACAAGAAAAATGTGTGGTTTTAAGTACCAAATTGTGTCCAAATATAGTTTTATATTTCATCCCAACCTTTTAGAGCTCTAGAAAGAATATTCTGAGACAATATTCATACACCTACACCTTCTTATAGACCTTTACATGGAAACTGAATCTGTGCAATGATACAAGCAAAGACAAAAGCTGGATTACAAAGAATTCCATTCAATTTACCATTTAAACATGTGAATTATTTGGTTTAGAACAGTCTAATCAATAGCTATTCAAAGAAACTTGAATACCTCCAATTAACCAGAACCCAGATAAAGAGTCCAACATGTGATGGTCCGTTGACAGTGAGTGGGAAGCCTGCTTTGTTGGATCTCCAACAGTGCACACTGAGACAAATGAGCTTTACATTATTGTGGTTTTTGGTGTTTCAATTCTGGCCCGGAAAATTTGCTTTTATCACCATATGATCCTCTGCAGCATTCCTGCGGTCCGCATTTGATTTTCATTGGACGTCTCTTGATGTGACACATTCAATTTGAAAAGGGATTTATTTTTTTTTTTTGACGTCTGCAGGAATCTGTAGTGATGGGGAAGATTTACGCGCACACTTAACAGTCTTCAATTCAATTATGTAGAGCCTCAGTTCTATTTCATACCACCGTACAGATGAAATGAATGAGAACTGATGTGATAATATAACAAGCTGCTGCTGTTTTAAAATCGTTTAATCACAATGTTTAAATCGTGTAAATGCATGTGAGACATATTGTCTAAGCCATTTCAGTTATGATAGGTTCCATTCATTTTAAGGTTTTGCTGCTGTTTACCTACTCTTTTTCTGATTTATTTACCTCCTCTTTTTCTGATTTATTTACATTTTGACAGAGCTTGACTTGGCATATGCCCTCATTTTCCTCTTTAAAAAAAAAAAAAAAAAAAAAAAAAACATCCCGATGAAACAATCCCTTTTTTGTGTCAGGTTATATAAGGGACTAAATTTAGAGAAGAAAAGAATGTTCTCCATGCAAACTCCTGCTAAAAGCATAATTTTATTTATTTTTGGATGAGACACTTGTCTGGTACTCAATGACAATGAGAAACAGACATGTCAATCTCGATTTTTGGTGTCGGCACAGGAGACGGTGAGACCACAATGGACTTTCACAATTTCAAAAATAAATTAGAGGACACTGCCGTATAAATTTAACACTACTGTAAAAAAATAAGGAATATAACAAAATTAATAGATGAGGAATACACAGTAGATTAAAAGTATATACTATAAAATGTGTTTGACTCATTAAATACATCTGAATGAGAACTTCACTAAACCAGGAATAATGTACAGTTTTTGTTGTATCATCAATGTCTCAAGTCATCCGACAGAATCCGCACAATTGCAACACCATTTATTCCTGACGATACTCACAGAGATGCTGCGTATTCAGCTCGGTGAGCTATTATCACTCAGGCAAACACAAGCTGGGCGCAGACTGAGCCAGCTCAGCAGGCGGACTAAACTCAGCCATCTCGACTAGTCAAGTTTTCTTTGACCTTGATTTCAACTTGCAAGTCAGAAACAGCCTTGGTGTCATGCCGTAATTTCCAAACTCAATAGACCTGAATAAAGAGAACAATTCTGAAACCGATAGATGCAATCCATCATCCAGGATATTTGCATATATATATATATTTTTTTTTTCTAAATGCTATATGTCCCCCCCGCTAACAATATCATCCTGGGTAAAAGACAATAGCAGTTTAAGCAATGCAATTTTTCTATAGTCAAAAAAGCTTTTTGGAGAGAGAAAACACATATTCGGTCACTTTTATTTTATATGCAATAACGGAGCATAAAATTGTGGTATAACTGACAATAAATGCACGGCCAGAAGCCTCTACCCATACTGAATCCTTAATCTCTTTCTGGTGCGTTACAGGCTCTCCATAAATCTCCTCTCACACAGTGATGGAAAAAATATTCAGTAAGCCCTTGGAAGAAGTTTTCAGGGCACCTAAGGTTCACTTTGACCTGAAAAATGAGACGCGGTGCACATTCGGTGTCATTTCTGTATCAAAAGAATTATAGCCTAATGAACTAGAGTCAACAACGAATTAAAAAATAAATAAATAAATAAAATGGAACAAGATGAGTGAAATGGTTAAAACACCCACCCCCACACTATGTAAGTGTGTGTGTGTGTGTGTGTGTGTGTGTGGTTGTGTGTGTGTGTGTGTGTGTGTCTGTGTGTGTGGTTGTGTGTGTGTGTAATAATCACATCAAATGTGTGAGGGTGTGATGTGGACCAAGCCAGCGGGATGGAGTGGTAACATGGGATTAAATATTCTTAGCAGAAGGGTTATTTTTGGAGCAGGCGGGACAAAACGGATGGTAGCTGCACGCAGACACGCACACTTTTAAATATCACACACATACACACTCCATTGCCCTCTATGCCAGTGGGTTGTGGTTTGTTTGGGTTGGCTCTGTAGAGCAGTGGAGACGAGTCTTCCTCTCAGCCCACCCCTGCACACTCCCATACACTAACTCGGGGCGAATTAAAAAAATTGCATGTTTCCGTCAGACTACGAAAGCATACTGCAGACCTAAACATCAATATTCGTAAAGTGGCATGAAGAGACAATGTATGAAATTATTTCATTATTCTACGTACAAGTAGGCTGTGCCTGGACGCCTGCCAGTTCAAATCCCCCAACCAGCTGGGAAAATGTAGTTGGTGGAAGTTGAGCAGTAGCACACTTCCTTTTCCCAACAAACACAGCTGAGGAGATGTTCAGAAACTCTTGTTGAGAAGGGAGAAAGTAGCAGTTAAGAATCAGTTGCCTTGTACATTATGGGTTGTTTATAGCATTACTGCTGCTCGGCTAGCGAGCATCTCCAAGTCAGTTCATAGTGCATCATGCAGGAGCCAGTCACCCTTAAAGTGTTTTGTTAGTTCAGAGTTCCTGGAGGCTTGTGTAATGCATTCTGCCGCAGAAGAAATAAATTCATGATGAGTGAAGAGGACACCAAACTGTCTCCTGATGTCTCTACTACAAAAAAACAAATACATTATCTGTAAAACGGGCAAGATTTAGGAATTACAAGATCAAATAGACCAAAAAAGGATAGAAAAATGCTAACCTGTGAAAAAAAAAAAAAATGATGCTTCCAAGAGCTTGACATGGCTGCTCTTCTCCCTGGATTAATAGCATCTCTAAAATTTCCCCCATAGGACAACTAAGAAAGTTTTCCAAAAAAACAGGTGCTGGAAAGGGAAAGAGGTAATCTTATAATCTGGGTTGTTTTATATTCAGGCAAATATGGTACACGCATTATGTGATGGATGTTTCCATATGTAGTCGTGTATGGTCTGTTTAAAAGCCATTTAAAACTTTGTTACCTGTTAATATTCATGCGTCAATCATATTAAATACTTGCCTATTTACACATTTGTATTAGTATTCATTTAAGCAACACCTTTGTCTTTGTTCTACATTTCATTATCATTTCCTTTCCCCTGCTAACTTCCCCTCAGTCCTTAGGAATACATAACATCATACGTCATGCGGAGGGAAGGTGGGAGGAGTGAAGGAGATGAATGACGTCTACATATTCAGTCCCAGCTATCATGGATTGACCTCCAGTTATAGGTTCAGTGATGATATCCTGCTTTTTACAAAATGTCAGGATCTGCAGAATATTGACTTTCAATTGCTTCAACGGTCTGCGTTTTCCCGGACATGTATTTCTTTTTCTTCGTCACCGGACAGGTTAAAACATGCTGGGTACTATCTGACATGACTCACTTTACAATTAGCCCAACTGAAGTGAATTCCTTCAAGAGCTCGCTCACCATGTTGCTCTCGTAGATGACCATGGTAACTGGTTATGCTTCTTCTACCATGTTTATTACATTTATGCGCAACATAACCAATTATGCCATGTTCCAATAAAACTATGCTTGGCGTGATTGCATTGAATTTTTTCCACTCTGAACCAGTTGATGGAAATGCACCCAATTACCATTTTATTTTTATGCAAGATTTTAAACATCAACTCAAAATCCACTTGAAAAGTAGAAGATAACATGTAATGTAAAGCAAAGGGCTATCCTGCAGGTCATTTTATTACATTAGCACTATTTTCTTGTACCAAATGCGTAATGCATTGTGGGTGTATTGTTGTTAACACACTCCCTCAATCATACAGAGTATACATACTTCAGTTTTTGAGACAAATAAAATAACACTAATGATAGTGGTGCGGTTCCCCAGGCAAGTTTAACTATCATTGAAATGCAGCAGTGGTGTCCACTAAGAAACACATCTAGGTTTTTAGCAGCAAGATGTTTCATGCAATGTTCACCAGCTCGTCGCTGACTTTTTCTGCTTCTCTGCTGTGTTTGGAAACGGAGTTGAAGAGAGCAGCTGTGGGAATGGCCCGTAACAATCCATGTGAGAGCTGTAAAACCCGAACGGTGATATAAAAGCAGTTAAAAACACTGTGGGGCTGCAAAAAAAGTTGAGCAACAGTCTATGTTTACTGCCAGATTATTTTTCAATATTTACTCTCTTTCCAGGCAACAACGCTAATGTTGGTCCATTGTACCCAATAGACACATATACCCTGCACCTCAGATATAAACGGGCTAACTCGAGTAAGCACATTTGTACTTTAGTTTGCATCACATTAAATTAGGTCCAGTCACAGCATTGAAACCTGAAACTTTGCATGCATTTGTACTTTTTTCCAGTAATAACGCTGAACTTAGTACAGTAAGGGAAGATTGCTGCCTCTAGGCCGGATAAGCATAGTGTCTCTTTCACCGTGAGGTCATTTATATTTAATTGCTCTCCTTTTTTTTCTGCCTCCATGTTTACAACTGCTTATTTTGCTGACAGTGATAGTTACAGATAAGGCCATGCCTCACCCAGAGTCAATGCATTGTGTTCAATAATTCAGCACATCCAGGACCATTCTGCATTAATCTACAGTTTTGTATGTGCGATCACACACACACACACACACACACCATATTGTCTCATTTACTGGTTCGGGTGTATCGTTTTTCAACGCCGTCACTCAGAATCAGAAATGCCATCAACAGCTAACAAACTACACACTGTTAGTAGCGTTCTCAATCACATTATTAGCGTGTTTAAGGACGGTGGGATTACTTCACCGCAGCGGGGGTTTTCTTATGTCTCATTGTCATAAAAATAGCACAACCTCTGGCGAAAACATTATGAGGCCCGGCCACGCAAGTGCTCGTGTCTGCTGTGGTACAAAATGAAACAATGGGACTGATGGAGAAGGTTTTGAGGCTTCTGCATTTAATTTGCGCCGCTTCGCTCATCCTTCAAGCCATGTTTCTCTGGAAGCACAAATTCTATTCTAATAACAAAAAACAGAGTTACAGGGTGACAGGGCGCAGGACGAGAGAGACCAGAAGAAAGCGGGGAGGGTAGCGGGTGTTTCCATGTCAGACTGACAAGGGGAAATGAGGAGGGACGGGAGGACGAGAAAAAGAAAAGCGAAGGAAGATGAAGTTAATATGTTTATGATAAGATGTGCATGGCCACAGCTAAAAAGGGAAAAGGAAGGGGGGGCAAGAGGAAGAAGAGGAGAGGGGGAAAGTGGAATCATTGTTTTTGGAAGGTCAACTGTCTCCTTCAATGCCAGTCTGGCTGAACACAGTGAAAGCCTCCAAGACTTATTCTTTCATAGCATGCTTAAAGTACCCTGGTGGCAGATTAATCTTTTATAAAGAGTCTTTTCAAGGTGACATACGATTGTACAGGTTAATCATTAGCTGTTTTCACAGTAAGCTTCAACTCCTTTATCAAAAGTATGTGTAAATGTAAGAAAGGAGTGCCGGTGAAGAAAAAACAATGGCACAGTAACAAGATCTCATGCTGGTAAAGTAAGTAATAAAGGGGGGTTATGTTATTAATTATGTGATACCTGTACCAGTATGATATTGATTTTATAAAGCTGCTACAGAAGAAATAATATTTTAAAAAGGACTGCCATCCGAGTTCACTGTTCCCTAAAGAGGAAAACAGAAATACCCAGAAGCTCTTGATGGGTGTAGTCATATTTCATATTTCTAAAACCCCATGAAATGTGATTTCTACAGCATTTGCACACAGATCATTCCCCATGTGGAAACAAACTCTTAATTGTCCTCGGTAACCACGGAAGGAAGGCTGCAGGGTTCACTTCTGCCTGAAAAAGGTAGCAAAAGGTTATCCTCATTTGGTATCTTGCAGTGTGTTTACTGACACAATGAATGACTTTATTGTACAGGTACAGGTGGTGACTTTTTATTTGCTTTTCTTTTACAAGACACAAAATGTCTTTTTAATGCTTAGCTCTGGAAAAAAAAAAAGCTTTGGACTCGTGGTTTGGAGAAAGGACTCAGAAAAAAAAAGAGCTATGAGAAATAGAGATAAGGAGAAGCTCAACAAAGCCGGGCTGTGTTTTAAGGTGTCTTGTTATCTCAGCAGGCTGTAGGCACAAACCACAATCACACAACTTATTGAGATCACATTTAGGATGTGACGCATCATTCTCTTTATCATTCTCATTTAGGCTGTTTATTCTTGGGGAGTTCTGTTTGTACTTTATATTGTTGGCTAATTAATTACTGGTTAATAACAATCTATCATAATGTTTGATATTTTGTGTGTAATGTAATTTGTGGAGTAACTAAAGTGTTACAGCAGAATAAAAAAAGTACAATATTTACTCGTATTTAAAATAAAGTCTGAGTTGCTTCTTAAAAACCACAAAGAGGGATTGCCATCTCCTGTGTGTCTCATCCCCTCTGGATAAATCAACAACCTGTTCTCATCTTGCACACTGGGAACTAGCCATTCCTGAGAAGAGGGAAGACACGAACACCATGCCAGCTTCTGACATATAAAGCTGGCTTCTCTCCATTTTCTCTGACTCACTTTGGAGCTTTGATGTGGGAGGGAAAATATCTTTTTTTTTTTTCAATCAACAACATGTGTCAGCGTCTGTGTGTGTGTGTGTGTGTGTGTGTGTGTGTGTGAGTTCCAAAATTTACACCTGCCAACCAGGTAGAGTGTCAATGAATATTTGCACTAAAGTAACCTTGTCATAAAATATCCTGGACTATTGTAAGAAATTACTCATGTTTGTTTCAATACAATAAAGACACATATGCAATTTTAACACAAATCTAAGCTCTACTTACATAAACATTATTAACAAAAACATTTAATAAAGAAAAATACTTCCAGGGTAAGGTTTTATACTGCTGAATACAATACCAGTTACAAGTCTGGGCAGTAAGTTCTACAAGTGAGTTTCTTTTTTAGTGACTTGAAGCCACACCTTGAAACTCCACCGCAGGCTTGGTTTTATGTTGATTATCACACACATCTTGGATTTGGGACTGACAGCTCACGACTTGGGGCAAGGGAGCAAATGACATCCTAGAACTGAAGATTCATGTCTATGAGGTGCAGAGGGTTAAATAAATCTCCATGCCTTCCTCTTTTTTTCCTCTGGGATAGCCAAAACCTGTATTTCATTCCCATGGTATTCAATGCTTGGGCATAACCTTTTGTCAGTAGCTGCTTGTTTGGAAAACCTGGGCATTATGACATGGAAACATATTTTCCTCTACCACCACCATAAAACAACGTCACTCAGGTCTTGTGACTCATCCACCTGCCTCTAAAAACAAGGCTTCTTCTTGCTAACCCAATAAGAAGTGCCGATTCAACAAAGACAACACTGACATATTCAGGTGCATACATGTGTGTAACCTTTACCTCCTCCATGGAAAAAACATCTCAGTGCAGAAAGGGAAAAGATAAGGAGAGGGAAAAATACTCATTTGCATAGTAGAAAAGTAGAAAACTGGATGGGACTTATTATATATTATATATGACATATTACTAAACTGATTTAAAAATGACACATGGAGACCTCCAAGGCTCCATCCTGGGGCCTTTTCTGTTCAACGCTACATACTCCCACTAGCTCTAATTAAGGAGAAAAAAAAAAAAAAAAAAAAAACTTTGTTACCACAGTTATGCAGACAACACACAAATTTAAGTAACAATATCACATGACAATATAACCTTAAAAATGTTGAGTTAGTGCATTGAACCAATCAATGATTGGATAAGCAACAACATCCAATTAAACAAAGGCAAAATGCTTAAAAGTCAGCAGTGAACTTCAATCAGTAATAATAAAAAAGCAAACCAGAAGTTTTGGTATAATCATGCATGATGAAATCTTCTCCAAGTGTTTACATATCTTCAAAAAACTTGACTACTGTAATGGCATCGAGGGTGGGACATCAGGTAGAGTAAATTACCGCCCTCTATTTGCAGTGCAATTAAACAGTTTGTGCCTATAACCGACTGCAGTAAAATCAGGTTTATAAACAGCTGAGAAAAACGCAGCTGTCTCTTTATGACCTAACAGCAGCGATCAGGTAACTGTGTGCCAAAACTTAAAGAGCATTCCTTCCAGAGTTCATGTACTCTCCTCTCTTCCTACTAACTTCCAGGTGCTTTGTGATCTTAAGAGCACAAATGCTGAAGTCAAATTAGTATGTAGAGAACAAAACTGCCCTTATGTGTTACATTTAATGATAATAAATCTGATTTATATGGCACTTCTCCAGTGATCAGACACTTGTTACTCTTCAAACACAGCCTGCCAAGTTGCTTTCTATAAGTCAGACTATGCAGTATTATAAAGACCCTGAAGCTCAATTCAAGGACATAATTGAATAAAGTTGGTTTTCATTGGAACTGACATTTTTTCACACTAATAGCACATACTGCTTTATTCGTTTGAAGAAAAGTAACTTGTTAATATGGAGTTATGTTTCTGTTCAATCCACTGTGATTTATTCCTATGGAAATTTCTTCAGCACATCTGAAAAAGGCACAAAGTCTACGGTCATGTGGAATAATATATAGTCGGGATAAAGTTTCAAGTGACCTTAGGTAACATTTTATTTCCTCGCCATAACTCATCCATTGGTTGTTTTTTTCCTATTTTTCCCTTTTCTTTATTGAAACTAAATGCATAAGAGTAGGCGGACAATCATCTCTAATAGTACATTTTATTAATATTTATAACATACTAATATGTAGCCAGGAATGAGGTCCAGGAATGAGTGTACTCTTCCAGGCCCTCATTCCTGGCTTTTCTTTGATGACATCCATGACTATAAGGCTTAAGATACCACACCTGGACATTTTAGGGTAATGATGCCATGAAAATAATTACGTCACATTCAGCGGAAAAACGCTACTTGATTGAAGCCAGCGCGGCAAGATCTCTCCTAGCAGCATGATCTCACTATTTAGTTTATTTAGGCAGAAAAGCATAGGCATTGGCAGTAGAGTCACTTTAACTAACTAACTAACTAACTAACTAACTAACTAACTAACTGTCTGCATGTTGGTACAAGCAGTTTTATATCAAGAGATCTATCATTTCATTAATGATAAGCATTGCCTCAATATTTTCCTTTAAACACAACTGTAACAGCATTTTTCCATTACTGAATGTGATGAAGGGCTTTTTCTGTACTTGAATTCAGATTTAAACATATTGCTGGTGTTCATGATTGAATCACACTTCCTAATTTATTTACTGCAGAAGTGCATTAAATTAATAATACTGCCATAAAACCTGTATTATTCTTGGAAACAGTACATGTTAATATACTTTATTAATATACATTCCAGTCTATTTGAAAGCTACCACTACCTCTATCTTCTTGTCTAAAGCAATATGCAACTACATTAAGCACAGGCACATGGACCTTAACCTGCAAGGAGAGCCCAGATGCTAAAGCCAGGTAATGTGTATAATGCATGACCCAAGGTGCATATTTTAGGTAAGTAAGGTCGGACAACTCTATAGTTGTGGCTAGGGAGATCAACAGCCGCCCAAATGACCTTTTAAGGGTCGAATAGAGTACCTACTCTGTTGGCCCCTGTAAAAGTTCCTGCCATGGAGACGGCACCGGGGCCAGCCCCGTAACATTAAAAGCTCCTGCAATGGAAATGTGGCTATTGTCAAAAGAGATGAGGCACACACAAGTGGTACCACAGTGCATCGAGGGCTTGAGTCACCATTATGTTACATTATTGTCTGGCAGTGTAACTAAAGACGTCCCTGAGCTAAAATATTTACTAGCCGTCCAGCTGCAGTTCAGGGCTGATACTAATTCAACTAATGAGATGAAGCAGCACACTGTCTGGAAACTTCCGTATAGAGTAGGGCTGAACAATTTAGAAAAATAATCTAATAGTGACCCCCCCCCAATATTGCAAATGCAATTTAATATGCAATTTTTTAAATCATTTTTCATCCTATATTTTATCTTTTTACCCAACATAACTAATGATTTTAATATGACCAACACAATATTAGATAAACATAAATTAAAAGATGTATCACTTGAAATAAATGCACGGCATGCTCTGCATAACACCTGATGCTCTGCAGTTTTGTTTTTTTTATAAACTCAAGTAGTTCCACACCAACAATGTGCTGTACCCTTTCTCGACTCAAGTTTTCACGTATTTTCTTTCCAACTGTTCGATTGAGCCAGAGGCCAATAAGCATCGGATTAAAGGGCGATAAGTTGATGGAGCAGAGTTCTCCCCTTTTTTCACTTGTGTCACATGATCACGTATGTTATAGTTCAAAAAGCACTTTTTATCATATCATGATATTGCATATGTAATTATTGTTCAGCCCTGGTATTCAGTAATAACATATAATATAAGACGCACACATTCCATTCTTGCCTCACATCTGTTCTGCTTCCAAGCTCATTATAAATACATCTGATGACCGGGTTAGTTTTTGAGCCTAATGGATTCCTAATGAGGTTATTAATTATAGATGTACCATCCAGCATAGATTTTCCTATGAAACCTGTTGATAAAGTGTTGCTGTAGGAATTTTCTCCATATTCCCACTATAACTATAGAAGTTCCAAGCTAATGTTGTAAACAGACATATGACACATGACTTTATCCACAACGTACTGACATCAAAATACGTCACACTGGTGCCAGATATCATTATGTTTATTTGTTTTCTAGCAGTTTGGCCTTTTGCCATTTTATGGCTAAAGTATTTTGCGTTGGAAAGATGCCACGTGTTGTTTGCAAGTTGCAGTCAGGGTGTGTAAGATACTTTAAGATACGCTCTCTGTTGTCAAACTGTGAACCTCAATGCAGTAATAATAAACATTTTTTTTGCCTTTAGAGGGTTTTTTTCCCCCGTTGTCACATATGATATGATGTATTACAGATTAATTATAATTGATAATATCATATCGCGAGCAGGGTTTCCCGCAGAAAATTTGTTAGGCGAGTTGGTGACCTGGTGTTATACGAACACTCTTTGATTGCATCTTGCAGATGCTGCAGCAAGCGTGGAGCAAGTGGTTTTCCTCTGAAAGTAGAAAAAGACAGCACTTTTAAACTTTTCATACATTTTGTTGTTTTGGCGGTGTCTATGGCCACAGGAGCCTGTGTTAACATGAGGAATAAAATAGCAGCCAAACCCGCTAGCGTGTCAGCATGGGAGTTTTGAGAGACGCTGCAATACTAAACATGTATGAATGTGGGGATGCAGAATTCTTTTTTTTTTTTTTCTAAGGAACGTAGGCAAGTCGGAAACGGACGCCTCTGTGGCAGGAAACCCTAAGGAGTTACCCTGTGATTCTCGCCCCTACACTGGAAGCTTAAAACTTAGTTTAAAGCATGTACAAGCTCAGTAGTTTGGAGTCAATCCTGGCCCAATACACAATCTATAAAAACCTGAAATAAATTACACTGTAAGAATTAATCCAGCAGTTAATCTTTTGAGATAAAAATTAAATTCATAAATGCTTTCATAAGGATGAAGAAGTAGTTCTCATTTTAAGCATTTCTAGTTCATTTAACAACTTTTTGGAAAATCCTTTTCTGCCATTTTCATACAAAACATCAGTGAGTCTTCCATCCATCCATTGTCTATCCCGCTTATTCCCTTTCGGGGTCGCAGGGGTCTGCTGGAGCCTATCCCAGCGCGTTAAGGCGAGAGGCAGGGATACACCCCAGATGGTCGCCAGCCAATCGTGGGGCACACACACCATTCACACACCATTCACTCTCACACTCACACCTATGGGCAATTTAGAGTTTACCAATTAACCTGAGCATGTTTTTTGTATTGTGGGAGGAAACCGGAGTACCCGGTGAAAACCCACGCAGACACGGGGAGAACATGCAAACTCCACACAGAAAGGCCCCAGACCCAGGCCCAAGGCGGTCTTGAACCTGCGACCTTCTTGCTGTGAGGCAACAGTGCTACCCACCGCACCACCGTGTCGCCCTTCAGTGAGTCTTTAAAATATCAAATTGTATTTATGTTTTTAAAATGGTTTAAGTTTTACTCAGAAAAAAAATGCTGTCTTTAATCATTTAAGTTGGTGCACCCTACGGTGAAGTGTTGTTTGGATCCAGTATGGTGTTAAAAGTCAGCGACTGCATGTCCCACCCTAACAAAAGCGAAGCAACAATAGCATCAGAGCCGGGCTGAGTCGTGCCCTAATTTCCTTCTACTACACGTGACGTCACCGCTAGAGCAAGACCCCCAACCCCCATTGAGCCACGCTGCAGTGGCAACACACACATTCACCGAAAACACACATCTTTTTATAAGCAGAAATATACCTGTAATAGGAAACACGTGTTGCATGAGCTCTGGTCAAATGCAGATTATTTATACTGTCCAAGAACATGCTGCAACACAGCCACACGTGTTTATCTCTTTGCTCGTATTGATGTATTCAGGAGAATGCCATCATCAGACAGAGTGACACCCTCCTCCCTTTCCCTACCCCCAACCTGCCTCCATCCTCTTCTTCGCTCTACAACTTAAGATTTTTCTACTCCAAGCTCCTCTATAGGAGGGAAAGAAAATAAGGCCATGTTTGTTTTTATAAAACACTGACATAAGTAGTAGCATCACCCCCCACACACTCTTTTCTTTATTTTTGCGCCTTAGTACATAGTTTTCTTTTTGCTTGGGATCTTTCAAAAAGAGTGCTCACTCCCGCCCTCAGCCGTAATTGAAAATTAGTTATGGTGCAGTGTGCTTCAGTGTTTGTGTGTTTGTGTGCGTGTCTGAGACCCTCGTCATCCATCAGCAGAGTTGACAGTTGAGTCACTGAATGCCTGCTATTACCCTTTTTCACCGACCGCACAGTGGGTGGCTGCAGAAACACAAAGATAGACTCTAAAAAAGAGAAATAGGAAGAGTTAGAGACAGACTTTACACATTGCAACAGTGCACGGCCGGTTTCAGGGAATTCCCACTTCCAGTTTCGGATATTAACGCGCACACGCCCTCTGTCAGGGTTAACGGCTCGCTTGGAAGGTTGCGGGGGACAGTCGAAGGTTCAGTTTGGAGTCAGAGTCAACGTCTGACAACAAGGCCATTATCAAGACGGCGCTAATGGGTGGAGGGCCGTTTTTAACCAGTCACAGGCCGCTCACACAACACAGCTGTGTGCTCGATGCGTGCTTTTAGGGTCAGGCTTTTGATATATGTACTGTACTTAACTTGCCATGTTATTTTCATACGGACGTGGCTCTTGGAGAGTCATTTTTAGTTTTGGGGCTATGTTTATAAAGCTTTCGGCATCAACTGTTTCTAAAAATGGCCAATCTCTACAGGCACTGTTTTATTGGCTGAATCTGGTCTATTCATCACAACACGCTAAAATGGTCTTTGAAAATATTACTGTTCTGTCTATGTTGGTTTTGTCAAAATTAACCGAGACATTTTCCTTATCACATCATGATTTTATTTTAGTTTAAGCGTTTTTGCCTAAATAAATGAGTTAAATAATTAATTTAACTACAACATTTAACATTTTAACTACCTAAATTTATTAGGTAGATAAAATGGCAGAATAGCCTATGATAGATATTATATTGATGACGTTTTGTTTTTTTGAGGGTCAACCACATTTATACTTCTTTGTCCATCTGCATCTATCATCCTGACATATTATTCATCTGATAGCATTATCTCATTGTGAGATTGGGACACACACACACACACACACACACACACACACACACACTAAGATCACACTCTGGCCACATGTGCGGTGCACACAGAGTTCGCTCCAGTCTCATCTCATAAACACTTGTTAAGGAATGTGTGTACTATATCCATATTTAAAGCATTCATGCACGAATGTGCGGCAGATTACATACAAAGTCAAAACTAACAAGCGGCTCAGCTTTCCCCCCCTTTATGCTTCAGGGCCCTAGAAGCACAATTTGATGTTTAAGGAAAAGGATTGTCATGACAGAGTGACATGCCCTGCTTTCACTGCGTGTGTGAGTGTGTGTGAGCGTGCATGTATGTGTGCGCACAACGGTGCATAACAATGTGATTATTCCATGTCTTTGTAATAAGAAGACTCCAAGAGTGAAACATTACCAAGTCCAGGGAGCGGTGCCGTCAGCATTAAGGATAATGACCTCATTTTGAAAAACTATGACAGCTGAGCCTTGGGACTCCAAAACAGGACTAGGCGTTGCATTTGTAAGGTTACAGGAAGGACTTTATAGTGGTTTGATTACCACATGGATTGTAAAATAGGTTATTGGGATGAATGGTTTGCTGATTGTTCGGCTTCACTTTTGGATCATTTGTTTGGATCTTTTTAAAGTTGACAGTGGCATATTGTATTGATAAGATACAACATGTGTGTTGTATCAAATATTCACCATCTTTAAATGTGGCCTTTTCTGTGTAAAGGTCAATTAACCAGTATTCAGGAGTCAAGTGCTGCTACAACACATTCAGGATTACAAATACACAGGATTATCTACCCATTAAAACAAGGAGTGTCTGTGTGTGTCAGTGGCTATTTATTCATCATCATTAAAAAAGGTAAAATCCCTGGTCGCAAAGAGCAGCCACCCCATATGTTCCTACAAGCACAGCATTAGTGCTAAGAGTAAGCAAGATAAATAGCAACTGAACATAGTATATTTAATATTAAAACCAACCTCCCATACTTATTTGGAATCAAAATTGTTCTGTCACTGCATTACAAGGTGAGGATAATAATAAAAAGTTGAGATTCCTCAAATCTAAGGTCTGGAGTCACACTCAGACAAGATGATGTAGAGCAAAATGGTGTGAAAAAATAAAATATGTCCTTTCACACTTTCAGGTGAGAACACACACACAGTGTGTCTGTGTCATATAATAAACTGTCCAAGCGTGACAACTTGTTTTCCTCACCACACCAGGGAAGGCTCAGCTAGTAATAAAGGTTTCTATGGCTGGTTGAGCCATGTCATGTTAGAGGTGGAGCAGGCAACCAACCACTACGACTGGCTCCATAATAACAAGCTAGATCTGCCCTTAAATGACATCTGGCTAACAGACTTCTAGACCCTGTGTACAAAGTTTGTGTATGTCTCACGGCTACATATTCAAGGGAGACTGAAGGGTTTTTAGAGTCTATATTCAGAGTTTGTGTTGCCCTGGCATTTGTCTGGATGTGTGTACATGTCTGCTTCCTGCAGAAAATATTTAGACATGAACAAACACAATGGAGCTGCTGTAAATTTGCAATAGTGGCTCAGGGCCTCGTTGTAAAAAAAAACAAAAAAATGAAAATAGCACTTGACATTTTAAACCTTCTCATTCACGCAAGAGAAAAATAGAGAAGCATGCATCAAAAACTCCCTTAAATCACAGATGTCAAATGTATGACATACACCTATGGTGGTGAATATTTTCAGGTATGCAAAGCTTAACAACAATATTTTTTTAAGATAAGATAACTTTATTGATCCCACAACGGGGAAATGTGTCTGTTACTGCAGCGCTACAGAAATGTACAAATTCGTAGAATTTGTTGATGATCAGTAACAAATAGCTTCAAAATGACTGTAATGAAGCTAAAACTTTACTGTAAAGTCTAGTGAGGGATAATCATGTATTTAAAGGTAAAAAAAATTATAAATGGGAATGTTTGTTTTTCATAGAAAATTTTATTAAAGTTAATTCGCTATACTGCAGTAGCCTACAACACTCATTAAAAGTATGTTGGTTTCTATCATCATCTCACCCGACCCTATACAGGCCTGTAAACTAACCTGTACGGAAATTCCGGACATGACGGGAGATGTAACGACAGGCTTCACTCCACAATACAACGGTTGGGATTTAAGTCACATGGCACGTGGGGGTTGTAAATGTTTTGCTCTCCCCTTCTGTGTGGTGAGTAGCACACATGTAGTTACAACCAGAACACATGTGAAAGCTGTCAGGAGACTTGGGGGGACTCCTCCAGCAGCAATTAGCAACTCCAAAAACCTCTCAGGACAGGAAAGACGCGTCACAACACACTGTGTCTCACCTCATGGTTCAGGACTTGCACTGCTGTGTAGCACAGGTATAAAAAGATTAACTCTGCAAATGTGCTGACTTGCTTTGTCTAGGGTGCACCCTGCTATAATAGAGCACAGAACTCTCTCTCTCTCTCTCTCCCTCCCTCATCCCAGCCCCAGTAAACCATGCCGTTTGATTTCCAGATCTTGCCAAAAGGACAAAAACAGATGTGTCTTTATAGCTACGCATCAGCTGACAGAGCTTTGTGGTGACAGAGGACAGAGCTGGTTTGTTTTAAAAAAAAAATGACACAGGTTGTGGAAAGTTCAGGTTAACTAGGAGCCCGTTCTGTTCTGGATTTCCCAGGATTTGACTAGTGTGAATTATGTGTATGAACCGTGCAAACTAAACACACACATACAACCCACAACTGGAAGCAGTAGTCAGTCCTGTAGCTACAGACCTGAGAAGACTTACAGCATATAGGCTTTCCATGCTGTTGATGGGATTTCAGTTCCTATTCATCTGTCAATTTTCATGCCAAAAGAAGAAAAACACCACATCATGCTTGATAGGTTGAAGACAAGTGATCCAGCAGCAAAACCCCAGACTGAACTCACTGACATTAACACTGATAATAAGGAAACAGTAACACATTCAACCATACAAAGAGAAGAAGATGCTGAATAGCTGATATCAAATATCAGGCTCATAAATAGAAGGGACATTGAGTCCAACCCTAATTAATATAATTGTTACACGTGGGAGGTTTTGCCAAAAAGCATTATTATTATTCTCACAGCGATATTTGACAAAACCTATAAAGACCATTACTACGCTTAAACTGAACTGAACTATAGATGCAACTATTAGTTGATTAATCAATTAACTAATAGTTGCATCCAACTCACCCACCAACTACTTTTAATAATCAATAAATCTGTTTGAGCAATTTTAAGGAGAAAATGTCCAAATTCCCTGGTTACAGCTTTCCAAATTTGATTATATTCTTTCTTCTTTAGTCTTTTGATAACATTAAAAACAGATTATCTTGAGGCTGTGGAATATTGATAGTTATAAAACAACACATTTTAGGTCGCTTCTACGTTGTTGGGGAAGCAACGATCAACATTTTATGCACCAACCAGTCAATTAAATTTTCATTAATCAATACTTGAATCCACTATCTAGATAGTCGTTGAATGCAGTCCCCTCAAACCTGAACCATCATAAAATAACAAATATAGGAACACCTGTCGGATAAAATAGACTCTTCTCAGAGTTAAACTCACCTCATAAACCATCAGGAGGGCAAAACAAGTAACTTCCCTGTGTCACTTAAAACATATTTTGCAGGATGAACTTAATGTGAACAACATCACGGTCTTTAACACTCTCCTGCATGCACCATCACTCCTCTCGGGGTGAGGGAATGCCCTCCGAAATGCCTCCTGATGGAGGCTGAGGGCAACGATTGTGCTGACAGCTTCAGAGGACACCATGCACCTCACTCTGGACTCACACAACTCTCCCCTTCAGTCCTGCTATCAGTGACACTGAGCGGCACAGTGTCATTTCATGATTTCACGGTGCAACATGAGATAAGACCACCAGAGCAGTGGAGATGACACACACACACAAACACGCACACATCCCAAACTTGTGTGACCCATTCCCATCCCATAATGCTAGGTGGGATGTTAGTCAGACTTACTCTTCAGAGCCTGGATCAGGGCTTTGCCGTCTTTAATCAGCTCCTTGATGAACTTGTTGGTCTTGTCCAGCTCCAGCTCGTGAGACTTGAGTCTCTCCCTGAACTGCGGGCTGTCCAGGTAGCAGTCACTGAACTCCAGGGCGGGAAGTCCCATCTTCTCTCTCCGCTACACGACCTGGACCACCCGGCCAAAAAAATTACAAAAAAAGGAGACGAAGGAACAAGAGAAGTAGAAGGAGGAGAGAAAATCCTTGACGTGAGCTACTACTACTACTACTACTACTACTATTACTGCTGCTGCTGCTTGAAATGATGGAAAATCCAATTATGTGTCATGTACACAACCCTGAAGTTGTAGCCAAGAGAAACGTGACCGAGCTACATAACCTATTATATATTTTTTCTGTTTTTTTTTAAGGTGAAACACTCAGTTTGGCATGAACAAGACTGCTCCTACTTCTTGGAGAACAGCAGCAGCAGTACGACACCGCATCCAATTCAATGAAATAGAAAAAGTCGCAGCAGCGGACTAGCAGGAGTGTTGGCGGGGTTTTAAAAAAAGAGGCTCCCCCTCCTCTTTTTCTCTTCTCGCTCAGGTGAACCGCTGCTGCTGCTCTCCTCTCGGCCGGGTCATTCTGGAGCGGACGGTCACGCAAGGGGCGAGGAAGGTGGGAGGGAGGCTGCCGAGAAAATAATAAACTCGCCTCGTAAACGCGGTGTCTTCCCTGGGCGGTTTTTTAAATGTGCTGCTTTCTGCCCCTGCCCCGCTCGGCTCGAGCCGCCGCAGACCCGCATCCAGCCTACCCAGACACGGATAATCTCCTGAGTGACGTGCCCCCTCCGCCAATCAGGAGGCCGGATCTCGGCTGTGACCGTTGGGGGGAGGAGGGCGAGCTGCTGTGGTACAGAGGCGGGAAAAAAACATGAGGAGGGCTCACTCTGATGTTTTTTTTATTTTTGAAGAATGTAGTATATCATTATCTTTATTATCATGAGTCATTTTAATGTTTTTGGAAAACAAGGAAAAACACAATTTTTAGAAATGTTATTGGTATTTTTTTACTGATAGTATAACAGTATATTCAACGTGTGAACAAAAAAGAAATAGACCCATCATCAATTGTCTAACAAAACAGAAATGACTTAGGCAGAATACGCACTTGTCTATTTTTTCTTTTATACTTTGAAGCAATGAAGTTATTTTAAGTTTAAATAGGGTACACAATTTCTAATCCAACTGACTGTCTGAAATTATATTACATTCAAAGACAAGAGCTAAGGCTTAACTTGTGGTCAGCCACTTCTTCTCCTGCCATTGTGCATGTGTCAAAACTGATAGAAAGTGACGGATAGTGTTTTTGGATTTTAACCCTCTATTGCATAATGTTGCCATATGGCAAAAATTACTTTATCCTAATTTTTCTAAAAAGCGGTGATATAAAATCTATGTTTTACATTTAGGCGTGAAAGGAGGATTTTATCTTTAAAGGACATACAATTTATGAGGTCACATGACCAGTTATTTTTGCTCATGGACATTTGACATGAAATGAACTCACTAGTAAGTAAACTTTAATTTTTACATTTGATTAAAAAAAAATCTAACATGCAAACTTGTTATCGTATAGTAACAATATCCGAATATGCAAAATTCCTAATGCATACACTATGATGGGGTCTCATTGACTTACATAGCATGAAACTATGCTAAGACTAGATGTATTTATTATATACTAGATACTGTATATAATATCAAATCAATTATTTAGGTCATTTTACGTAATAAAAACATTCAAAACAGTTTTCCCATGTCTAAGTAATATTTCATGCAATAGAGGGCTAATATGTGTTGTGAAATGCCAATGACATAGACAGAAAGACAGGATGATGCAGCAGTGTTAGGAGAGTGAATGACTTAGGCAATTCTGCTATGAGGCTAGTGATTTCTCATTGGTCTTTATTTTTATGTTGTTTTTATTTTTCAATTAAAAATAGAAGTCAAGATCTATCACTTGTACGTATCCAGTGTGGATACACTGTCAGTCACAGGGCTTCATAGTAGTCATAATACTGTAAACCTTAGTATCATGGAGCAGTTGCCAGCACAAGACGACTACCTCGTGATAAACTTTTAAATGCTGTATAAACATATATGACTTGATTCGATTTGGTGTAATTTGGAAAGAGGACCATCAGGATGTAACCATAAATCTTTATGGGGAGTTTACTTTACCCAGTTGTATATTCATAAAGTGATTTGGTCACATATTTGTGTTCTGTCTTTGTGTCTTTGTGGGTTATCTCTGGGTTCTCTGGTGTTCTCACACAGTGTATGGGGTATATCTCTCTCTCTCCTGTAATGCACTGGGATTGACCCCTGTGACCCTTATGAGAAATGGCAGGTATAGAAACTGACTGTCTGAAAGACAAGTTAAAGCAGTTAAAGTCACGTAGCTGAATTTAGCTGCAGACGCAGAATAAAAAAGTAACATGAGCGTCTCAGGTCACACAAGTTGTAGCAGTGCATAAATAGACAGAATAGAGTGCGTTCGTGTCAGTGAGTCGGGTCAAACATCTGTCGCGTGTTACATCTTGCCGAGAATAGAGCATCTTTGTCGGTAGCGGGCTGGGAGTGTGGTTGGTGGGAGGAGGCCTGATGTCATTTCAGAGCGGGGAATTTCTGTCGAGGGTGTCTGCCTTGGATTAACGCGCCGCTACGTTCTGGCGCCCTCTGGTGGCCAAAGAGCGCAGCACCTTCTTTTTTATTTAGTCAACTTCAACAGTCGACTTCTTGTGCTTGTAAATTGTTGTGATTGATATTTTTATGGTACTTTATTTTTCTACCCCACTAAGTTTATTTGATAGCATTATCTATTTGGCTGATTTAAATGATCATTTTACTAATGAATAATGCCTTTTTATATAGAAACAGTGTATGCAATTATTAGTTCCTCCTCTACCAGCTGCAACATTAAAATGCTGAATTGATTAACACATGAATAATCAAATAGTCCAATATTATTATGAAATGGGCCATTGTATTTAATTGGTACTTTTACTTTTAATACTTAACATTTATTACTTTTATATTTTTACTTACAGTAAGTACATTCTTGAATGCAATTTTATTTGTAACAAAGTGGTTTTACATTAAGTCAAAGATCTGAATACTTCTTACACCACTGGGACACATCCTCTATTCTGCATTTTTTTGTCCACTATGCTGCCTCACAAACAAGTTGCTGACAAATTCAGTTCCGTTTTTTTTTCTAGCATTGCAATGCTGTGTACGGTTCACGTGTGAAAACAGCTCACATTTAGATGTGTTACTTCCTGGCCTGCAGCTGGCTGCTTGCTCATTTCTCCATCTGTGCGGTGTACAGAGATAGCCGTGCACAGGAAGCCGTAGCTGTTATTTGTATCTGTTGTCTGCAATGCGTGAGAGGAGTTCAAGAACCAGATTTAAACAGTTTTATAGTCAGGTACACGTTGGAAACAGACCACTATGCATGATTTATCACACTGAAAGTTAACTTTGGCTCTTCTTTTAAATGAAAATGTCGGCCTTAAAAAATGATAGATATTGCTAAAATGAAACAATATGATGTTCTAACAATGGCAGCCTGAATCAAGGCTTGGGGTATAATTGCATCATGTTGTATCTGAAACAGAACACATGTTGCCATTTGGCATGCTGGAAGACTATAATGAGTGTGTGGAAAATATACTTTTTTTTTCATTTCTCCATAAGCCATGTTGACTCGAAATGCAAATCTGTTTTACTACAAAATACATGTAAACGACTAATGTTCAGCCATCACATGATTAGTCACACAATTAGTCCCAGTATGAGCTCATGTTCTGTAGTTGATTTACGCTGAAACATCAACTGAGGCCTGTGCTTAGGCTTAGTGAGCACTTGGAATAAAGAATAATTTCATGATAAAAGGGCCATTTTTTGTAAAAAAACATAATTGACAGTCACAAAATTGTGATTAACTAAAGATGGTGGCTTTGATCAGTATCACCTTTAATTAGATTGTCTTGCCCTTCTCTGATTTCATCCTCTGCAAGTCGAAATCAGGCGAGCTTCCTGTTGTAGAACACAGTAACATCATTTTCTACTTGACAGCTAAGTATATGGTTGCATATTAGCATTTCCTTTATAGAAACATGAAACAAATACCAGATGCAAAAAGTTATTCGATCTTTCACATCCTCATTATTCTCCCCAAGTTTCACCTTGAGTCACCCTAATGAAAACCTGAATAGCTATTTAATTTCTTCTTTGACATGTTTCGTAAATGAACATGTTAGCTAATTAAAAACATAGTCCACATCTTTTATATACAGTTGCACAAATGAAAACACATGTGGCCATTTTAAATATAATTTTTGCTCCAAATCAGAATTGTGGATTCTGTCCCCCTATCACTTACATTGTAAGCAAGCTTTACCTTAAAATGTATAACTATCTGACAGCAATTACCCAGAAAGTTACTGTAATTAAACTTTACAGTAGAAGTACTGTACTTCTGTTTACAGTATTGTATCTGTACTGTCAAAAAAATCTATTTAAATCATTTACAAAAAAGCAAAGACTTCTCAATGAAGACATGCGCTCATCATCTTTTCTTTAAACTGATTAAGCAAGTTGAAAGGAAGTTGTATGTGATAAGGACGCATCTGAGGATTATCTACTCAGGGACAACGGATTACAGTCTTTTCATGTCACCGCGGCCCAGCCGGCCTGTGAATGTAAGCACGGATACTGTGGGGAAAAAGTTGCCAATCAGCCAAAAACCTTTTGTTGTTGCAAGAGGCTTTGTCTGCTCGCAGGTGTGATAATAAAAACTGAGAGAGAGAGACGCTCTGTCCGTGAACTCTTTATTGCAGAAATTTCCACACAGTCAGCGGGGGAGCTTTTAATGTCCAGTACAAGCAGGGGGTACGATTGCAAATCACTGCCTGCAGCGTTCATATGGGAGGCTGACTATTGTTTTAGGACATTGTGGAGCTGTGCTTTATTGTAGGACTAAATATAACTCGTGCTATTGTTACAAACAAGTTTTGTTTTTAAGAGTAAAAGGCAGAGTATGCAAGATTCCCCTTATCAATAACTAACACTAGAAGTGTGTGTTGGTGTGTTTATGTGCAGAGACCCTGGTGCCCCTTGCCTTCATTATTTGATCTTTTTTTGAGCTTTTATTCTGTGGTTGTACCACTGCATCCAGTCACAGCTATGTGACAGGTGACCTTTAGTGCCACCTGCTGGTGTATGGAGGTAAAGCAGCATCACCTCCCTTACACCACTTTGCTCCTTACCAGCAGTGTCTAAAAAGCCCTGAGCAGCTCAAAGTTCTGTTCAAGGGATTGAAAAGTAGCTCAAGGTGTATAAATGGCATTTGATCTCTCACGATGGTTTGAGCAATGCTTCTAAACCTCAATATAACACAAATGTTATTAAAAATGCTATGCAGTAACAAAGGAGTACTAAGAGTGATCTGATTATACGCCATCACACTAATTTCAGAAAACGGATCAACACTAGTGTAGCACCCACAGAAAGCTTTGATGTATTTATCATTCTTGACCAAATGAGGGTGTGTTGCAACGTTATATAGACTTACTATATTGATATTGACTCCCCAGATTATGCTTTCATACAAATAGAGTAGTGAAGTGCTGATGCTTTAAGGCAGATGAGAACAGCATTGGTGAAACCTGAGAAATACTACTTACTGATCAAATTACAGCGACATGGAGGAAATCCAGCAGAGGCATCCACATCCACAAAGACGGATACAGACTATAATTTATGCTGAAAGTGCAGATCTCTATCTACATATCTGTTTTTAAATTGTGCTGATAGGCAATGATACGTAATACAAGCAGACTTATGATAAAAGGCTTACTTTTACTTTTTCCTGTATACTTTTGTTACGCTGACTGCATGATCAGTGCAGGAAGAAACGGGACAAAGGAGCTTTAAATGTGATGAAAGTGCTGCTGCAGTCTTGTACTGTGGCACTTCTATCTATGGGATCATAACTGTTAATGATGATGATGTTTAGAATATCTCTAAAAAATCCACAAAAAAGAATGTATACCATTCTGCCAGCTTACAAATGTATTATTTAACAAAACATTGATTTTATGTTTTTACCTGAAATGTGGTTAGACCACGATAACAGTGACCATTCCTCAAGTCAACCATTCTAAACACCAGTGTTCCAGTGGTAAAAAGAAGGGTTGGAGTTTCCATATTGTCTAATTTCTCGCTCAAATGCAAACTGATTTTTGAACTGCTGTTTATAATCTGCATTAACTTTGACTATGACTCATCTTGTGATCAACACTCTGTATTGTGTCCTTGAAAATGATGGATTAGTTCACTATCAGGGAACCAACACATGCTTTGGATCTCCAGGTTCATTATGACATCATGCACGATGTCATCACCCATGGCCAGGTACAGGATACGTGTTGTCCCAGTGTGAATACAAAATCAACTGTGATGGCATGACAAAATTAGATTTAATCATCTATATAAAAATCATCCTGAAGACTGGATATTCTGCCTACAGGCTTCTTTAACAAAAGGTTTCTACCTGTATGGCCTCAGATCTCATACACAGTGTGAACACATCTCTTGTATCTCCACAAAGCCTGAAAACTGTAATCATCAAGCCACTTCTAAATAATAAACAATTTAGACAATTAGGTAATGAATAATTACCGGGCCATATAAAAACTACCATTCTTAAGTAAAATGATTGATTGATTGGCACAGCATTAAAGTGGCTGGAATCCTATTACAGGACAGAGACTACTTTGTGTAACCTGTGGGGTCCCCCAAGGTTCAATTCTGAGGCCTCTTTTATTCAGCATGTACGTGCTCCCAATAGCCAAGATTACGGAATGAAATAAAGTGAATTACCATAACTATGCAATGACACACAAATTTACATCAGAATATCACCAGGAGATTATAATCCTATACAAACACTGAGTAAATGCAATGAGCAAGTCAAAGATCAGATGTGAGGGAACTTTCTCCAGTTAAACAAAGATAAAACGTTATCACTGAGCTTAAAGTTATGCTAAAGCCCAAAAGCCAAGATAGAAATATGGGTGTAGTTACGGGCTCAAGACTTGAATCCCAACAGTCGAATAAAAACCATCACAAAGTCAGCATACTACCACCTGAAGAATATATCGTTTAGTATTAAAGGCCTCATAGAAAAGCTTGCCCATGCTTTTATTTTCAGTATAAAACAGACTGTTGTAACGGGGCTTTACAGGCATCTCTAACTAAAAAAATAGATCATATCTCCCCAGACCTTGCATTGCCAAAAACTTTAAAATACTTTTACTGGTTTATAAAGCAGTGAATGGTCTGAGGGCCTGAGTATATCTCTGATCTGCTGATCCCTTATGAGACCTTTTAGATGGTCTGGGAAAGTCAGAACTAAATGTGGGGAAGCAGCGTTCAGTCTCCTCCACAGATCTGGAACAAACTTGCGAAGAACTACAGTTCTGCTGCAACTCTCACTGTAACGTTGTTCCTGTTTCTAAATTAGTTTATTTTGCTTGTAAATCGTATTTAAGTTTTTTATATTACCCCTATCAATCAACTGTTCAGCATTTTGAACGACCTGAGGATTGAACTGGATTTGACAGGCTTCAGGCGAGGAGGAGGAGGAGGAGGAGGAGGAGGAGGAGGAGGAGGAGCATTTCCTTTGGGCTTCCTCCTATCACATATTTTCAGTCCATTCTTCTACAGATGAATTCCTTTCCTTTAGTTAAAAAAGAGTCCATCTTTCCATTACGTTTCATTCCTCTGCACTGTTATTTCAGTCCAGCTCCCTCAGTGATGGAGAGCTGCTCCTCTCTGTTTCCCGCATAATACAATTTAAACACTTTCAGCTTTCATCGTTCTGGGCTGCGTAATCGGTCTCAGCATGCATTATAAAATACAGAGTAAACCCAGTGTGTGGTGTGTGGAGGTTTCCTTCACTCGCTCCGCTGTGTGTCACATTCATAACAGATGTGTGTTTGGTGTCACCACCCCCCCCCCCAGACGTTTTGGCAGCGTGGTGAAGGGAAGCTGAGGGAAGAGCTCGTCATTCCCCTTCAGAAGAAGACGGAGACGACGCAACCATGACTAATCCACCCCGCCTCCAAACTACTGCTGCTTATTGTCATTCTGCAAGACGCAGAGCAAACATGGTTGGATTGGTGGGTTCTTAAAAGCCCTATAATACACACCCTATTTATATATTTATAAATATATATATACTTACATAAACTAGATATATTGCAACTGAGTGCATTCAATTAGCAAGTAACAACAATGTAGATGACAGGTTTTAAGGAAATGCATATGATGTATCATGCATTATTAGTTATTATATAATTCATTATGAATTTCTCTTGTCAGGAGATGTTGTATGATGCGTAAGCATAAAGTGTGTCCAGGAAGTGTGTCAGCACTGCTGTTTGCTCACTCCTGTTGCGGCTCTGGTTACAGACTCCTGATTACCGGAATCCGAGTGACACCACGTCTCCCCCTGACCTCATTCCTGCTCTGACTCCGACTGGCCTTACTGTACACACCGAGGACGTCTGCTGTGTGAACGATCGCTTATTGTCAAATCTGTCTTCTTTTTTTGCCATATCTCAGGATTTGCAGGAATGCGGAGCAGATGCTGTAACCATGTAAGGCCTGGACAAGGCAGATTCATTTATAGAACACGTTTCGGCGCAAAGGCAATTCAACATGTTAGGCAAAATAAACATGTTACAAAAATCACATTTCGGCACCTTTTCTGGGGAACATACACTACATAAATGCAAAACTTTATACCAGAAGACATTTAAAAGGCATGTAAGGCATGGAAAGACAAATTCACTTGTACACTGCATCACTCACAAAGCAATTCAATAGGCTTAACATAATTGGAATGATTGAATCTCTTGATCGCCTTTTTAGAGAATTTTCACCTATGTAACATAAATGAAAAGCTTTACAACTGAATATATGTAAGCTCAAAATGCATATGTGAGAGCTCAATTAAAAGGCATCATACTCTACTTTATGTCGATGTTCTCAATTAGTCTGGGGGTTAAACATAACCTGGACTACATCAATTCAAACTTCCTATTTGAGTAGCTATAATGAGACCATGTTTAATATTACAACTGTGATCACTAGAAACGATGTGCCTTATATATAATGTTGACTACATCTGTCTAAAATTTTAGACCTTCAGCCAATTTGTTGTGTCACTGATGTCCCCAAACCTTAAATTGGACTTTAAATACAATAAAAAATGTGTGACATGTTGTCTGGGCTGAGCATCAAAGCAGGAACCTGGCCAAAGTGGCTTCTGTATTAAATGTAGTGTCTTTTATAAATGTTTATAGTGTCTCAGCAGTGTCTCCAGGAGGACACCGCTATGAGAATGTATCAGCTCCTGGCCAGACAGGCTCGTTTCCAGGATCCCGTGGACGTCTACTTCACTCCGTCTCATTCTCCCTGTTGCTCCGGTCTAGTGAGGTAATTTTAGTTCTGACGTTGGCCTGTTAAAATGAATCCTCTGACGTTCTTAGAAGGGTGGTGATGGGGGGGGGGGTGACGGAGTACAAATACAGACATACACACCAGAGTCTCTGAAGTCGGGCCGCTTCTCTGGTGGAGAAAAGACGAGGGACGCTTGACACTTTACAACTAGAGAAATCAAAAAGAGGGAAGGAAGGGGACATGCTGGCTCATCTCGGACACCGTCACATGACCTGCTCACAGGTAGGCGACCAACAGGTGAGGAAGAGACGTGTGAGTTGTCTGAGTGGGAGTCTCCAATGACGTGTGGTGACAGGAAAAGCCGGAGAAAATGCTGATTCTGATCTTGCGTCCTCTCGAGAAACTAATTTAGACATTCTTGCTTCCGCGAGTGTGTGTGTGTGTGTGTGTGTGTGTGTAGCCTGCACGGACTATTTAAAAATGGCTTTCAATGCAGCAGCCATTAATCAACAAGGGTTAATTCCATGTCCCGTTCCCTGAGGACCTTTACCCTACTTTAGCCCCAAAACTCGTCCCCTTTTTGGTCCAAAAACTCACACGCACAGGTTCAATCTCTCCTCCCACGCGTCTGCACTCTCTCTCTCGCCCTTTCCACGTCACTCCCACCAGCAGCTCCGTCCGAAGGTCCCCCCGGTGCAGTCTGGCCCTAACTAAGCCCTCATATCGCATCATACCACATTCTTCCAGGTCCCGTTCTGAGGGAACACAGGCTGCGAGTGGGTAGGCCTTAAATTCCTCCTGCGGCTTCGCGCCGCTCTGTCTTTCGCTTTCCTTTTCCCCCCTCTCTCTCTCTCTCTCTCCCTCTGATCCGTATACCTCTCCAAGATGTTCCAGATGTGGGCTAGCCCACCTCTATAGCTGCTGATGATAGCCAAGACCGGGGTTGAACCACCACCGGCCGGGTCCATCACAGCGTCCCTGCTCCGTTTCCATTGGACGGGACGGGCTTCATGACAGCTACTGCTGCTCTGGGATCTCTACCCCCCAGGATACTGAGATTACCCTGACATTGTGGCTTTAAAATGGGCCTGATTATTTCTTGGATGAGCTTTTGAGGAAGCATGCAGGCCAAGGGTAAGACAGACAGCGAGTCTGGCTGGATTTTCGGTCCCCTGAGCGGAAAAGATTTTTAAGTGTTTGGCTGCTGGAGGTTTGTCTGACTCTCGGTAAAATATCGTTGGCTGAAAGCAACAGTTACCAGAAGACCGTCTGAGGAAAATGGCTTCTGCGTTTCACAAGTGGATTCTAATGTAATCTCCACCGTCGCCGCCTACTTGTTAGACTATCGCCTGCAGCGTAGCGAGGAGGGGGGGGTGAAAATATTACCGCAAACTGCTCTCCGTCCTTTGTTGTGTCCACGTGTTGTTTGTTTTGTTATCTGGCCTTGTGTTGATTTCAGGTGGGTGTTACATCACTGCCATCTGGAAATTATTTTCACAAAAAAAAAAAAAGAGTAAGTGATGTTCAGTCAGAAAACAAGTTAGGTCATGTGGCGGCTGGGCCTGGCATCCAGTCAGATCTGATCCTCTGTCTGGTTTCATCTGTTTATGGAAGAGGAAAAGAAAGAAAAAAAAAAAACTGAAGGAGGCAGAGTGAGGGAGAAAGTCACCGAGGGAGGCTGGACCGAGGGGGGGGAGCATTTCCCGTAATCTTATCATGAAGGCAGCGATGTCCTCCCGTTCCTGTTTTGTCTGGTGTCTCGGAGACGGCCCGGGTGGCGCTGGCGGTGAACGTGGTGGATCTGCTCTGTCCTTACAGCCGCAGGGACCCCACGGCCACGCCGCCTCGCCCCTGCCCCACGCTCTGCGCGGGATGTCCGGCGGGGGGGGGCCCGCGACCCTGGACCCGTCCAGGCAGGAGCGCCGGACGCTGACCAGACTGTACAGCCAGAAAGGGGGCTATCACCTGAGGATTTTAGCAGATGGCAGCGTGAGCGGGGGCCGGCAGGAGGATGACCCCTACGGTGAGGAAGAAACTGCTTCTTTCCTTCTGATGTGTGATCTCACTCAAAATGGGGCAAGATAGGGAATGAAAAAGATGGAGCTGAGTCTTTTGGCAACAACTATAACTTGTGACTTTTTTTTATTAAAATTGAAGAATATTAAACCATTATATTATTACGAGAATATAATATTTTTCAGTAATTACTCTAAACAAACTCTCAAACAAGGTCCTTTATTTATTTGTGGAAAAAGAATAATTAAGCCTTATCTTGCACATTCTCCTTGGGAAGCCGCCAAAAAGAAAAGGTCCAGTTAAACGTGCGTTTGCGTTGCAGACGTCCTGCGGCTGAAGGCCGTGAGCGTGGGGGTGGTGGTCATCATGGGGGAGAGGACGGGAAGGTACCTGGCCATGAACGAGAAAGGACGCCTCTATGGATCGGTAGGTGTTTGTTTTTTTATTAGTTTGTACTTGAAGTCTCACAAATATGTGTCACAAAGATATTTGAGCTGATCCATTACAGGATATGATGCAACACGCTTAATATTCCTCTCAGTATCTTATGAGTACGTCACTCATTATACGAATGTTTCCACATACTGGAAAGTCACGGTTTCCAATCAGCGATAAATCACTGTGAGTAATAGTTTGTCATTGGCATATGAAACTAAGGAGTTAGAGGTTTGTCATAGATTTTTATTATTCGGCGCTTGACTAGCAATAAAACAGACGCTCTTCCCCTTTTCTATCTTGTCTCAGCAAACGCTGAACGACGAGTGCTACTTCCTGGAGAAGTACGAGGAGAACCACTACAACACGTATCGTTCGCAGAAGTACAACTGGTACGTCGGCCTGAAGCGGAACGGCCAACCCAAGGCGGGACGGGACACCCACCGGGGTCAGAAGGCCGTCTACTTCCTGCCGAGGCCGGCGGGCAACATGTGGAACGAGACGCCGGCCTCTTTTAATGCGCAGTAATAGTGTGATGTCACTTAAAATGAGTACAATACGCGGGTAAAGCCCGAGGCGAACGGTTTTAATGTTAATCACCTAAGTATTTCGTTTATTCCTCCTCGTATATGCAGGGGAATATGAGATCCAGCTCATGTAAGGAGCTTCACATGGATATGGGCTACGAGCACATGTGCACCCGCTCGCTGCAGACACGGGACACGTGCGTGTCAGCCCTGTGGTAAATGGGTGTTCACTTTGACCAGGGTTATGAAATACCACCGCTGGAAGACAGCGATAGGCCATTAACACAGAAATAGTTTTACAATTGATCACGTCTGGAACAAAGGAAACCAACGAAGCAGTAAAAAAATAAGAGGAGGAAGAAAGGGGAGAAAAAATGCAGACCATCTGGCACATTTAAACTCGAGCGGACGCTTTTCTTTCAAAAAAAAAAAAAATATCTTGAGTGTGTCCAAATACAACATTGCTGAGAGGAATCGTTATAATGTAATACTTTTAGTGCCTGGAGCACTTCTTCCAGTCGCTGGATGTTTGCTTGACAGACGAAATGAAAATTGACAACCTGCCGGTGCTGTCGTCTGACTCCTACAAAATCAACGACATATTCCATAGACCAGCTTTCTTATCTACTATCTGTATGATGATCTAGAATAATTATAATATAGCCTGTGTTCACTGGCATCTTTGTGACGGCAAATACTCAAGTCTCAACTCAACTTTTTGACGACAGGGAGGAAGACGTGAACCAAATATTGACTTTTCTGACCAGGGACCACACAAGTCATTCATGCAAAAGTTTTCTGTAGTATTACTATTCCACAGCCTACTACGTTTTCTGCAAACATATTTATTCTTTCACCGAAAACACGTGTTACTGTTATAACGTTTTACACAAGGTTAAATTACAATTGTGAATATTTATTTATGTTTTATTGCTAGTAACATTTCACTGAGATTTTGTTAAAAATGATAATTTATATGTAACCAGTGAAGTAGCCAAGAAGGTAACATGATCACCTTATTATAAAGTAATACATATTGTATTGTGTGAACTGCAATTATATCCATAAATAAATGTTTCTTATTATGTTTATTCCAAAGAAGAATGAATTGTTGCACATTTTTTGTGAGTGCGAATACACAATGAACGTGTGTTGTCTGGTGTCCAGTGCATCTGTTGCAGATTAACTCGCTATGTGTGTGTGTGTGTGTGTGTGTGTTTCTGGCGTCGCACGTGACAAACAGCCTCCTACAGGTCTTAACACCACACATGTTCCTGCGGATTTCAGGGAACAGGGACGTCTCTTCACAAGATGGCAGCATTGCTTCACTTTCCGTGACGCGTCTCAGCCGAGGCCTGGCACCCCAGGCGTGTTTTTTAAGTCTTGATTTATTGCCTTTCAGACATTTAGGTCTCTGCAAATCCCAGTAAAAATAAATCTGAGGTAATAAAGTAGGCAAATCTGAGAAACCGCACGGCTGCCATCTATAGCGTGTGTTTGGCCAGCTGTAGGTACTCATGTGGGTTATAGCAGCGTCTACTTGCATAGTGGCTATTAACAAATCAATAATGATTAAAAAAAGAGACAAAAAACATTGTACATCTGTCAGTATTAATCAATCCATAATAATATGGAGTATCTTAATCTACGCAACAATACAAAATATTTGTTTAAATATCATTCAGTTTCCAAATTGTTATTTAAATAAAGAAAATCTAGATAAAATATCATTAATAAAGGATCAATAATCAATCCTATCAACCAAGGAATACAGTAGGTAAAAAGACTATCCATCTGACAAGCATTCAGAGCCAGCTCCCTGTTCCTGTTTTAATACTTTAATTATAATAAATACTTGTGCACCACTTTAGGATTCATTCTTGGAAGACATCCACCAGGTCAAGGTGTCTAACATCCTTTAAAGAAAAGCCGACGTGCACTGCTCCCTGTTTTCCAGCTGAAGTCATCCCGACTCTGAGGTAGACGATACGGGCGCGAGGCAGAGAAAGACCCCCGTTCACCCCGATCAAGTATTTTCACCACATTTTTTTGGAAGCGATGGCATTCTTCATCTAATCCACGCTTAATGTGTAACGGCTGAGACAGAACATGGCCCGAAACGTTGTTTCGGAGGCCGCCGTGCCAGGAAAAAGATCCTGGACGAAACACTGGAACGTGGTTTAAGATGTTTGGGGAGAACTGGAGCTGATTCATGGCTCCAACAAGTTCCATATTATTGTGGGATTTAAACAGACTTGGCAGAGAAGGTTACAGTAGGATTACCACGTTTCCAAGTACCAAAGAGTGTGACAAATTATTTCAAATTGAGCAACAGCTCCACATTTTCCAATTTAACAAATAGGACGACGCTACGTAAATGTCAGATCTGAGCGGAATTATCCTACTCATAATCCGACTTTCCATTCCCTGATTTGTTTTCATCCTGATAATATTTCCTTGTTTTCTCAGCTGCAGAAGTAAAACTTTTGCATTCTCAGTTGATCAGCTCTACCTGACCTGCAGACGTGTCAGCTACGGTGATTACTTATGCCTCTACTCCACCACCTTTCTGAGGGAAATATTACTCCAATACTTCAATAAAACAGCTATACCAATGTCCTGCATCTTGATGCATCACTGCCCTGCATAATAAGCAGTTGCTTTAGATATATTTTGAGTATTTTTATGATAAACCTCCTTTCTGTAAAGTTTTTCAATGCTGGATTTGTAGTGGAGGATTTTTTGCAATGCGTTTTGCAACTTTTACATAAGCAAAAAAAAGTTTCTTTCCTCCTCTTCTTAAATGTTACAAACTGAAGATTTGAAACTGAATAAATAAATAAAGGAAAGTGACATAGTGATATAAATTTGGGAATGCAAATCGAATGACAAATTGAGGACATTTTGTCTAAGAAAAACGGGAAAAAAAAATAAACCATACAAAGAGGAGGGTCTTTCTTACATCTTACTGATGGACAAACTGAATTCATGCAGCCTGTGACCTCTCATTCATAAGACAGCCTCTCACCTCTCTCTTTCCAGGCTACTCTATGAACCAGCACAGCACACACACACACACACACACACACACATATACATACACACACACACACACACACAAACCTGGTTGGCCATTGGCCTGCGGGGCTGTGCAGGGCAGGAAGGGAATCATTCACTGTAAACTGAACAAGGACTGGCTTCCTCTGGGAGTCCCCTAGCCTGACAGCAGCCAAGATCCCTGCAACACAAACCACTCTAGCAGACACACACACTCCACACACACACATGCACAGATCAACGCATACACGCCCTGGAACTGGGACACATTCTCTCATCTGTTACTCCTCTCTCTTTCCTCAATTCCATCTTTCTTTACTCTCCCTTCCTGCCCGTCTCTCAATTTCCAGCCTCCTCCATCTCTGTCTTATTGCTCTCTCTCCTCGTCATTCCTCCGCTCGCTTTCTGCTCCTCGTTTTTTTTTTTTGCAACCACCCCATGCACCTTCCAGTAATTTCTTTTCACGTATCGCACCAGATGTATTCTCCTTCCCTCCTTTCTGCATTCGAGGTCTCTAAAAAATGAGCTTCGGATCCATCCATCCATCCATCCATTTTCTATCCCGCTTATTCCTTTTCAGGGTCGCAGGGGTCTGCTGGAGCCTATCCCAGCGCATTTTATGGCGAGAGGCAGGGATACACCCCAGATGGTCGCCAGCCAATCGTGGGGCACACACACCATTCACACACCATTCACACACACACTCACACCTATGGGCAATTTAGATTTGCCAATTAACCTGAGCATGTTTTGTATTGTGGGAGGAAACCGGAGTACCCGGTGAAAACCCACGCAGACACGGGGAGAACATGCAAACTCCACACAGAAAGGTCCCAGACCCAGGCCCCAAGGCGGTCTTGAACCTGCGACCTTCTTGCTGTGAGGCAACAGTGCTACCCACTGCTCCACCGTGTCGCCCAGCTTCGGATCCTTGATGGGGAATCCGAACAACTTCAGGAACGATTTGGGAAATGTACGATTAGAATATTTGAATTCTTAGGTTATAAACTCCAGAATCTATCCCGACAAGAGGGATCAATTTACACATAGTGGTGCTTTGTTAAAGCATTTTCAAATATCTCCTGCAACAAGGAGGATGTAAAAAAGTCAGTGGTTTCTCTAATCTGCCCCTGTACACTGTTCTGGAGGCCTCATCATGAAAACAGAGATGCTTTGTCGACATTGCTGTATGCATGCTGTTCCCTTCACCTTTCTCCTGTGCTCAAGCAACCCCACACACACACACACACACACACACACGAGCACGGGCACACACATGCACGCACATACCGACAGGAACGGAAACAGGGGATGCATATCCGTCAGCTGATCCCGCTGGAAACGCTGACACCGGTCTCCTCATCTGCTCCTGCTCTCCGAGACGGGGGTGTGGGGCGGGGGAGGGGCGTGGGGGTGGGGGTGGGGGGGGGGGTGGATGCGAGCGGAGGAGAAGATCAGGGGACAGACAAAAGCGGCAGAAGGGAGGATTCTGACGAACCCAGAGAATCGCCCGGATACTTGTGGTCTGCCCTAGAGCAACTGTTTTCCTAATAGATGATTTGTGCTGGATAGACACATTCTGCAGGGGCTCCAAACATACAGCCTTCCCTCGGAGTGAGAGGCATTTGTCAACCAGCACCCCCCCCCACACCACCCCCCCACACCACCACCTCTAGTAGTTAACTATAGAACACGGCAAAGAGAAGCTGACACAGTTGTCCCTGCACTGTGTAAAAGGGGGAAGATTCTTAGGGGAAGTGGATGTTTGACGTCCTGCACATGGTGCTCGTTTAGCTCGTCTCGCTGCCGTTTGCACGGCGGCGTACGACAGGCCCCGCCAAGCCGGCGGGTCCAGAGCCCGTCGCTCTGTTGTGGCGAAACAAAGCGAAACACACCACGCGGGAGCCAAAAAGCGACTGAGATCTTTTTTTTTTTTTTCGAAGCGGCTCTTGAGGTCCCCAGAGAGCTTAGGGGTTGAGTTTATCAAATCCGCCACATTAGATGTTTTATCCACTTAGTGATTGGCAGCGGCGTGGCGGTAACTGGAAGCGGCGGTGCAGTTAGTTCTTTTGCTAGAAACTATTTTATACGTGCATGCCGCCTGTCTGACCTCGCACTACTTAGTTAAATTTAGTTTTTTCTCTATGGTCAATGAAAAATAATGGTTGGCAAGATTAGATAGTCACAAACTTTTCCAAAATACAGTTTCAAGAAGCATTCGTCAGGTCTCTTAAAATGAATTCTTTACTTTAGTGTTCACTCTTGCATTAGAGTTATGGCATTTATTGTTTTACCGGTATGATGTAAGTCTCTGTGATGCTTGTGCACACGGTGCACTCGATTGGAGGAAAACAACAAATGAAATTGAAATTGCAATACCTGCCAGAAAAATTACAATTCACTTTTACCTTAAAATCATTCAGCCCTATGCAGGTATTTTTTGCTAAACCGAGAAAACAGAAGTAAGTCAACATTTATTCCCAATTTTAAAAACAAAAGCCACAAAAAAAACTATTGATGGAATCTGGAATCTGGGTGTTAGAGGGGAAGTATTCCCACGTTTCAGGGCGAAGACAGCAAACGCTCAGTCTCCCTTCAACTTAAAGGGTAGGTCCACATTTTTTTTCAGGCCTCTCCTAAAACAACACTCAGATTCCCCGATGAACACTGACACATGTTTTTCTTGCTGTAATGCACTTACCATGTAAGTGATGGGGGAGGAAGCCCACAGCCCTCCTCCTGTGCAAAAATAGATTTAAAAGTTTATATGAAGCTAATATGATGCTTCAGTCGTCCAAATTAGTCCAATCATGTGTAGATATTTCAAAGTTACTGCCTCTTCAGTGCCAAATTGCCTATTTTATGTTGCTGTTCTTCCACTGCAGCTGTGCAGGAAAACTGTCCATCGAGACACAAAGTGGGAGTTTTTTTTTTTTTTTACTAAAAAGACTGCAATTCTGGAAAGAATCCACTTTATTTGACAAACTCATGTTATCTTCAGATAAAACTTTGGAAACATTTTTGCTAATAGTCAGTCAATTGTGTATGACCAGTATGACCAGTGTCCATATGGGCGTCTCATTATTATAGTTTTCTGCTATAAATGATAATAAATAAGTAATATTTCTGCAACCATGCAGGTTATGTACTTAAACCTATCAAAAGAGCTGACATGGCAGGTAGTTACAATATTTAGGAAAAAAAAATCTAAAATTGTGTTTTTAGTACAGATAGAAAACTATTGTTAAAACTTACAAGACCAAACTGACACAAATCAGAGCAAATATTGGTCTATAAAATCACAGAATGAGGATTATTACAAAACATGAAGAATATATTCTGCAAGATGTTTAAAAAATTGATTATAAAAACCCTAATTTAATGATCCCTCAAATGGCTCAACATCTATTTGTATTAAACTATTTTCTTATTGTGATGATGATGTAGACACAGTCACACTGTGTTTTGCTACAGATAAACATACTTTATTTGGTGTAATTGAGGTTTTTTTCATTAAATCTATACAAAAAAAACTTTAAACTACTGTATGACATTGCTTCGATCAAGTTTTTTTTTGTACATTTTTTTATTATTTCTCTTCATGGATACTACAGTGGCTGTATGAAAGGAAGTAAACTAATGGAGATGAGTGTCATAGAGTTGGAGAAAAGTGTCTTTAGGCAAATCTCCATCATCTGCACTTTGAACTATTTGAAAGGATTCTGCAAACTATTGTTAAAACAGTAAAAGATGGGGGATATTGGAGATGGGAGGGGGGGTTGTTTCCCCTTTCCCACCTGCACTCAGCATGACTTCACACACACACACACACACACACACCTGCCCAGATGTCTCACACATTCTGGTCGTGACTCCAAATCATTGTGTGCGCTCCTGCAAAATCTGGGAGAACTGTCATCCATTGTTTCAGCGGCACACACACACACACACACACACACACACACACACACACACACACACCTTGACCGGACCGGAAGCTGGCTTGGCTTCTCAGCTGTGATGTCTCACATACACAAATACTTTCACACGCGGACCAACTGCAGCGATGACGCTTGCGAGGGACCAAAAATATCCAGAATGACAAAGTTGGTGGTGAAATCATACCTCTTTCTGCCTCTTTCATCCTTGTATCATCCCGGGAATTCACTGACACTTGCAGCGCGGCGTGACGCATGGCAGGTTGCATTAAAGCACTGACGTTGATTCCAGCGCGGACGCCGGGTTCTATGACCCTTCATGGACACCAGGGCCGCTGACGTCCTGACGTCCATTATTACTCAGCATCCTTCGGGAAATGCGATTCTTTTAAAGGTTCTGTGACGTTTTACGCTTCCTGATGTTGTTCAGTACTGAGGAAAAAAAATGCCAACCGTTCGATTGTTGAAGAATTATTCATTTCCGTCGGAGCTTCCTGATTTTCCAGGAAATTAAGTAAATGATTAGGATGATTGTTATTATCGCTGTGCGTGAATGGGGAGACATAAACACGCTTTTACACAATTCCACCACACCTTTTATGTGTCGCCTCTCCTTGTTAAATTTAATTGGAGTTGTGAATGCAATGCCAATAAATCTATCACTTATTTTTCACCAAAGCTTACACGCCTACATTTCTGGAATAAATTAATCTCAGAGAGTGAAACAGAAATCCTTTTATTAATAGAGTACAAATATAGACGCTAATGTGTAACGTGTGTTATAGTGTGAGCAGCCCACTCCTCTTATAAAGGAAAAAAATAATGAAATAAAGGCATGACTGCACTTGTGTCAAGGACACGATGCAAAAGGCAATACAGTATCCTCTTTTCGTTTCCCTGGAAGTCGTCATGGAATAATTCCTATTCTGGCAGCGACTGCGTAAGCAGAGCCATTACACCCACTCTTCTGCGCGTCGCTGCCCAGTCTCCTCTCTGGGAAAGAAACATCCAAGTTTAACCTCTTATCTCTTCCTCTTCCCTTTCCCCTTCCTGTCATTCAGAACATGAAAATAAAAAAAGGAAAAAGGGGTTGGAAAAAAGAAAAAAAAAATGGTGGCCGACTGGAGGAAAAAAATAGATGTCTAAACAAACGGTGGAGGCCTATTTAAGGCGAATGCCTCTCATTCCACACATCCCAGATAACCCACGGTGTTTGGTTGTGGCCGTGGCCATGTCATTGCAGGATATTGTGGCTTCCTCTCTTTCTTTCTGTCTTGCTCGCTCCCCCTTTCCATTCTGTCCCCGCTTCCTTTCCTTTTCTGTTTTTAGGCAACATCCTTTTTTTGTGTATGTGTGTGTCCGGAGCAGAGGAGTAGCTATAATTGTTCTCTCATTCTCCAAAAGGAATGTCTGAAAGCAAACCGGCTTTTTTTTTTTTTTGAAGTGGCCTATTGTCTTGTTGATCTCAGTTAGTGAGGAGGTGGTGGAAAAGCGTGGACAAATGGGAAAGGAGAGCGCGGAGGGAAGGAAAGTAGGGAAGGGAGAGAGGAATGATGAAGATGATGACTACGGCCATGTCGTTGCTAACCAATGGTAAATCACACAGTTCAATTCAAGAATTCAAATTCAAGAAACAGAAAAAAAGAAAACAAATTGCTTTTGCTGGCCTTATGTCTCCTAAAAATTGCATTTAATTAATTTTGTAGGAACTATGTTGAACGGTGAATGTGTTTTTTATACAGAAATGCACTGAAAGTATAAAAAGCACAGGGCCCTGGCATGGGACGCTGAGGTTTTCGTCCTGCGTCTCACTGTGTGGTTTGAGCTATGAGAACAAGCTGGTTAGGGAAAGCTTGTGGTTGGGTTAGATATTGAACCAAGCAACTTCGGCTTCATCTAAATGTTAATCGTGCTTTTGTTGCCGCATGAGGATATTGAAAAGAAAACAAATGAAATATACAAGTGAATATTTTCCAGATACATTCTGGTATATGAATATATTTTTGGACAGGTACATACAGCACCATAATTTTTTTGGGGTCTATTATGCACTGCTGATGCAAGGCTAGAAAGTTCTTGCATGCTTTTGAAAAGGTACCGATATATTTAAGTCCATTGCATAGCCTGGTTTTGGGTTTAACACATACTGTATGTGATCCAC
The DNA here is from genome assembly GCA_036785175.1 of Eupleurogrammus muticus. Classification (NCBI taxonomy): domain Eukaryota; kingdom Metazoa; phylum Chordata; class Actinopteri; order Scombriformes; family Trichiuridae; genus Eupleurogrammus; species Eupleurogrammus muticus. The sequence continues at coordinate 11,892,847 of JAYKQN010000007.1, read as the reverse complement.
CATAGACGTGGCCGTCTGTGTCTGTCATGTACATTAACAGCTCTGCAGCCTTCGCAAATGACATAACCTGCACTGGTGTCATCTTTATTTATTACTTAGTAAAATTCAACCTATGCAGCACTTTTACCTCCTTTTTATTTCAACCTTAAGTTCTCCCTGTTCGGGTTTATTGCGTTCAGAACGTTCTGCCATCATCTTCCGATAAATAAAACGCAGCTCGAGAGTCGGTCAGACGTGCACAAAAAACAAAAAAAACAAAAAAAGAGGTAACCAGACATAGGAGGAAACACCACATGAATCCCCAAAACACAGGAAAACCTGACCAGACAAGACAGTGACAGATCCAACACTTTGCAGCCCTTCACTTGTCATTAGCAGTCAATCAATCAATAATCTTTATTTGTATAACACCTTCCACACAGGTGGGTGCTTTACAGATAAATGATAAGCTAATGATAGGCCAATCAAACAGTTAAATAGGCTGGACAATAAAAAAAACATTGGTGATTTTAAAAGGCTCTTAAAGGGGCACACACACACAATATAGAACTGTGTCTAAAGAGTCAGATAGGAACAAAAATGAAATAAATAAATACTAGCATGCGTTTCTTACTCATATCTTCCCAGTTTCCCAACACCTTCCTGTTTCCCTCTCTGCACATTATTCACATCCTGCGTTAAGTACGTTATGAAACAGTACAAGTTGATAAATATAGAATTAGCGCCAAGTTAGAGACCTCTACTCGCAATTCCAGAAATCACATGGTGAGAATTTTCCTTTTAAGTGACGTCTTATCCTTTCTGAAAGGAACATACTGGTTAGATTACATGTTTGAACCATTGTTTCTTTCCATGACATGACTTTATCTATTTTTAGCATTCTTCTGATTATAATGTGTCAGATACCAGCCTTACTGAAGCAATAAATCCTTGATATGGTTCCTCATACAATGAAACGTAGGCGCACGCTGACAACACTTTCAAGTTATTCGGAATCAAAAGAAGAAAATAAATCATGCCGAGACAATAAAGGAGGGAGGAACGTAGCGGAGTGGTGACAGAAAACGTCGCTTCCTCGTCTCGGCTGAGCGTGTTTGACAGCGGCAGGGCTACAGGCGAGCGGTATAAGCTTAAAATAACAGGCTGTTTTCCCTTCTAAGTGCACTATTGGAGCCCAACGCCACTCTCCGCTCCCGTCTGAGGCGACAGCTCCCACGTGATCACGGTTCAAAGTGCTGCTCCCTCGCATGGACTGCAGCGCCAGCACGGTTTTTATGTTTGATTTATAAGGCAACCGGTTCAAGCACACTCCCGACGTTGTTTTACGGCCTCGCGCCGCCGTCCAGCATTCCTGCCGCAGGCTTGGGGGCACAAACAGGTCTTACATGGACAACAGGAGGAGGGGGGGGGGGGGGGGGGGGGGGATCTTTCTTTTTCCAGTCCTTTGGTTATTTTCAGACTCCCTCAGTTCCGGCCCGTTCTCTCTCTCTCTCTCTCTCCACTCCCCTCCCAGAGATTATGTCTGTGTAATTTTGCTAAAAATGAACGCCAAGAACTTCCCGCTCAGAAAGTAGCGCGTCTGTTACTGAAACATGACAGTGGGAGGTTTAGTCAGCTGTCCAACAGCTAGGAGCGAGCAGGAAATGGCTGTATTTCTTAAAATGTGACAAGGATTTGGTGGAATAACACAAGACAAAACAAGTAAAAGCTATTGCATCTCATCAGTCTGGGGCAGGTTTAGTGATTTGGAGGCCCTATGGGCAAAGCCACAGCCATTGGGCTTCCCCACAGTTCAACCCTTTCTCTAAATGGAAATGATGATATTGGCTGTGGTAGATAAAGTACCAATATGCCTTAACTATTAATACTTGCACTGTGCACTTACATTATCCCAAAAAATCTTCAATTTAAATCAAGAAATGATCCATTCGTTTTGATCACCTGTGTAAAAGATGTCATCCCTCAAAGAGTCTGCGAGCACAAGACACTTGAATTTCACTATTTCTGCCTTTTCTATTAAGATACTTTAAAATGTACATAAAAATTTCATGTGTATTTGCAGTGCTTTATGATGTAATCTGTTTCTGGGTTGGGCCACCTACTCAGTCTGTTTATTTGTCATCATCTCTGACCTTTGGAGCCTTTAACAGTATCAAGACTAGACTGGTCAACACCAAACCATGGTTAAGTAAGTACCACTCAAAATGAGATTACTGGGAAAACAAAGTTTTAGGCTTTGCGGCAAGATTTTTGACCGGACCATTATGTCAGTAAATATCAAATTAGATTAGATAAGACTTCACAAGAGCCACCTGCAGTGGAGCTGGCATCAGACTGCATTGTGATGTTGACGCTAGAACGCGTCTAGTATTTACTCAACGCTAAAATCAATAGGTAACCTGCGTTTTTCTGCGATGGACTCAACTCACCTTCCAAAAAAAAAGGGGTAGTATAAAACACACAAGGCCACAGATAAGAGACAGACTTTAAATGTTCAATCAAAAGGTTCACACGGGTCTGGATTGTGTTTCCTTTACTTTTTTGGGGGGGTACTAGATGTGTGAAATAAGAGTTGAGTTCATCAACTCTATAACCTCAATACTTTGTAAGTAGTATGCTACTAGGTGAATTGTTTAAATTGGTAAGACCTAAACAAATTCACTTCAATGATATTAAAAAAAGTGGAAGTTACTCTAACTTCATTCTTTTGGGTGTTACCAATTTAAATAATTCTATTAGGTTGGTTCTTTTTCAGTGTGTCCCGTGTGTTGTTAGGTTCAGAGTAGAAAAAGACGTATTCCATCTTGGATCAAAGGTCCCCTATTATTCACTTGCCTGGGTTTCAAATTAAGTGGTAATATCCCTAAAATTATATATCTTTGCTTTAAAGTACCAAAGTACAGCTCCTCTATTAAGCTTATGGAGCTCTAGATTTTTCTCTCTCATTAAACTTCATTCATGGCAAAGTTTCTGAGTTCATGCTGTGTGAATTGAGTGTTATATAGTGTGTTTTATATAAAACTTATTAAGTTTTAATAAAAGTACACTGACAAACGTGACACTTGCACAAACTGAATGTGCTCATTGTAAACACACACACACTTAGAATTGTCATAATTCTTTATTAGTGTTACGTGCGTGTGAAAGCTTTTAACAGGAATTTTAAAACATTTTGTCCAAGTAGGTTTTGCAATCTCTACCCCCCCCCCCCTCCTGTCTCCATCTCCCTCGCTCTTATTTAAAAAACACAAACTCCTTGCTATACACACACACACACACGCACACACACACACACTCCCTGCCATGGCCCAAGGCACACAGTGTACAGTTACTCACATCCCCAGGAAGCGGAGGTATGACATCACCTTATCATCTCCTGTGGGCGCATGGGAAGACCGGAGGGGGGGGAGACTGCAGGAGAGAGAGAGAAAGAGATGATAGAAGCAGAAGAAGGAGACACAACGAGACACAACGAGATAAGGAGAAAGAATTAAGGTGAAACGTAGTGGGAGGGACAGAATGACGCGAGGGTTTTTGTGAATGTGTCAATAGTGATTCTGATGTCACTAAATGATGAAAATAGAAACTAAATGTTGCACATTCGCAGCATAAAAGCTGGTATTGTCAGTAACACACACACACACACACACACACAAAAAGAAACACATGAGTACACTTTTATGGCATGTGTTAAAAATTGACTTCTGAAAACAATCACTGTGGCCAGTGTAATAATCCGAGTTCTGCGTGCCCCGAAAAGAGGTCAGGTTGAGGAAACAAACAGAGTGCTGGCTTTTATTACTCACACATGACCAAGAATCACTCATTATCACGACCGACAATGCGCTGAGATCCAGTGAGAAATGTTACAATGTGGTGCAGTGGAGACATGCATGCACTATACACAAGAGTTTTATTATTATTTCTTTCATGCCAGTAAATCTTTAACAAAGTTCGTGCACTGCACCAGAAAGCTTTTCTCCAAGTTGTTGTTTCACCTGAATAATTTCAGAAATGTAAAAGTAACTTGTGGATATATAAATAAGTAAATATCTTTTCTTCATTCATACCAGAAATTATCAAATAATAGCTGGGTTACACATTAACTACCCCATCAAATGCATACCGTATGTGCATATTTGTGTAATATATAACACAGAGTCTAATTTATAAACAAAAATAGTAAAATAAAATAGAAATTAGGGAAAAAGACCAGACCAGTGACGCTGCACATTTTTCTTCTTTGCTCTTTTTGTCATTCGTCATGGCTACGAAACATAAAGTATGATATGAATTTACACCTTTGTTTGTGAGCAAAGAATGGTAACAAATACACTATATGTGGATAAAACAATATGTACTCCTGATTATTGAGCTGTTACTTGCTTTAAATATATGAAAAAGTAGTAAGTAGTTTTAGTTGTTGTCCCCAGTTGTTTTCCCCATTAGTGCTCGATTGCCCAGCTATTTCAACATGAGATTTAAACCACATGGCAAAATATCAATAAAATTTATTTGGACCCAAAATAAAGATGATGAAGCAGTAGCAAGTGAAATATATCATAAGCAGTGGTGGAAAGTAACTAAGTAGTTACTTAAGTACTAAAGGGGGCTTTTTTTGCTATCTTAATAATTAAATATCATAAGATTCATTGTTCCTTTTTAAAATTAAGCATGCTTTTATGGTCTAAAAGCATCTAATATGGTAGAAGAGATTAATTGATTTCAATATTTCATACTGCAATATATTCAACAATCTATATTCTATTAAATTGTCACTTTCTTTGTGACGTTGAGTGTGTGGAGGAGAATTAGGAGGAGGTACTAATAATCTATCAAAGTATCTAGAATTGGCCCTTATATTGGTGTATTTAGTGACTGAAGTATAATAATATAGTATACTATAATAATACAGTATACAACAGGCAATACAATAGCTGATTTTACTTTTGGTGAGTTGAGTATGTATTTGCTGATAATTCTTTCTTTAGTTTATTTTTCCAACTCATTATATTCACATTTTATTGGCTATTTTTGACAACAGTGTTGACGTTACATACATCTGGAATAAATTCACTTACAACTGTCTGGGCGCTAAAAAGTCATATGACTCCCACAAAGACAGATTAGCAGCACGTCCCTTCACCTTGAACCCACAAATCACTTCTTTCAGAAAGGCCACATTTTCTCATTGTGGAAGAATTGCAATTTTTTTCAGTTGAAAAGAACTTCCTTTTAATTCTTATTCTTCCAAGTATATCTTTTAAAAGGGTGTCTTCCAGATAGAGACAAGGAGTGAGTAATGCTAATTTACCATAAAAAATACCAACATCTCAAGAACTGTTCCAAAACAAATCTCTATGCTTACCCCTCAGCTGATAAAAGGGTAAAAATATCTTTGATTAACGTCACTTTGGTGGAAATAGACATAAAGTTCACTGGAAAATTCATCACTTACAGTCGATTGTGTGCGCGAGTGTTTGAGTCAGACACAATAGGAGGAAATAACTGTTTGAGTATAGCGTCGACCCAGCTCTCTCAAACTGGGCGGAAAAGAGGAAAAGAAGTGGGTCCAGACCAAAGTACGAATGCGTTTCAATAGCTGCGGCTGAAACGAACGTTGTACTGTCAACTGTACACTGAAATCTGCCTGGTAAATGTGATGTGAACGTAAATTACCAAACAATGTCCACCCCGTCGCCGGGGTTTATCTTGATCTCCGTCTTTATATTTCTACACGACCGCTTCACGTGGGCGCAAGAGCAACTCTAAGCAAGGGAAATTACTCCACCAGCCGACTGAGATACCACGTTTACAGTTACTTCTTAACTGATTAGATGAGTGACAAATGTCAAGAGTCTCGTCAGCACTGATAACTCCACTGTTTCCGTCTGATTACAGCTAAGTTGTCATGTAGGAAACCATTAGGTGATAAATCCACACATCAGACAGACAGAAGCCAGTAGAGGCGATGTGAGGGAATCTTTGCTTTGCTGGAGACTGTGATGCATGATAACACGAGGAAACACTGACATGTCCCGACGAGATGGTGAGGAGAGAAACGGCTGCAGGTGCTTTGAAGCATTTCATGTGATGCAGGTTATTTACATGCTGCTCGACACGCAGCCTTTTTGTTGATTTTGACAATGACTTTATTTGGCGATGGACGCTGCAAGGTGCAACATCACCTGAATGTTTTATCTGGTTTGAGTTGCTGATGCTTTCTTTTCTGTTTGTACCAAAAAAAAGGAAAAAAAATCCCTCAAATTTCAAGGCAACAAACTTCGAAACAATTGAAAATTGGGCAATTGAAATATTTTAAGTTTTTCTCCTCATCTCTGAATTCAGATTTTTTTTCAACTCACCAGTAATTTCTACTACTTGGAAAGTTGGCTTTCCCTTAACTTACATTAAATTTCAATAATTCATCATAATTATATTTTCAAGATTTACAACATAAATTACTGTTTTTAGGCATTCTGTAAAACTCACACTGTGCTACTTTAGTACTAGCTTAGACAAGACAACGGTCTCGTCCTCTCCTCTTGTGCATGTTGCTAAGGTTACGGGAGTCACTCTGTGCTTGTAGATTTCATTCATCCAAATTGCTTGCACTTTGCTTATGCCCTTTGTAATAAGGAAGTAGAAGAATGAGGCCTGGGGAGACCTGAAGCAACCTATGTTGGAGGGAGGCCTGTCGCTGGATCTGTGCCTCTGGACATTGGATATGTCCTCCTGGACCCTGCATATGTCCTCCTGGGCCTTGGATATGTCCTACTGGACCTTGGATATGTCCTACTGGACTTTGGATATGTCCCCCTGGACCATGCATATGTCCCCCTGGACCATGCATATGTCCTCCTGGACCATGCATATGTCCTCCTGGACCATGCATATGTCCTCCTGGACCTTGGATATGCCCCCCTGTATACCATATATGTCCCCTTGGATACTGGCTCTGGTTGCTGCTGCTATGGGTTTAGATTCAGAGCCTGATACTATCTTGTGTGCATGTGAAACTTTATTTTTAGCCCATGCCCATAGGCCCTTATTAAGCAATTGATACTAAATTGACTTAGTATTTCTAGGGAAAAGCCTTTTATGGGAGGCAATTGGAGCCAGGTGTCCTTTGGAGCCAGGACCTAGCATCTACCTTTACTCCACATTGGCTTAAGCCTCAGTCTCTTCTAGTTCTTGGTGCTATAGGCTGACTTTTCTATAGCAGCAACATAAGTTCAAACATTAAATAAAAAATGTGCTCCTATCACAAGGTCCCGTTAGTTGGACTAAAAGGTCACGGGTTTGATTCTGGCAAGGACACGGACAGCCATGTGGCCTTTCAGAGTGACAAGATGTGGTTGCTCAGGAAAAGAGCACCAGCAGGCTCCAGGTCTATTTATAGATTAATGGATGGATGGCTGCAACTCCCCTCAATGTCACCGAAGCCCAATGATATAACATAACAAGAGCCAATGTGCTATTGTCATTGCTATACGTTAGCAATAATGGATAATGTCTCCCAAGGACAAACAGTAACATATACTGAGGTCTTTAATGCCCGGGAATCACACAATCTGTACGTAGCGGCAACGAAAATCAGCAATGTGTCCAATCTGAATCTGTGCTGACACGTTTCACTGTGATTACACCTCGATCACATGTGACTAATAAAGATTGACCATTTTGACCAACGCCACAATTCACCTTAAGCAAACGGCGCGGTACAGCAGCTCATTCACAAGGATGTGGATGCTTTTTTCATGTTTGAGTGGGAGTTTGTGCCCACACTCATGCATGCATGCATCTACGTGTTAGTGAGTGTGTGTGTGTGTGTGTGTGTGTGTGTGTGTGAGTAAGAGACAGAGAGACCATGTGTGTGTGTTTTACTAAATATAGCTTTGTTTCCCTGGTAACACCTGAGGATCATACTAATACCTTTAGCGCATCAACTCCCGTGAACATTTTTGTCAATGAAATTTTTATATTTCTTGACCACATGCATTTGGACAGATTAATAAATACTGCATTCTTCCTTTCTCGCAGTGTCTCTCCGCTTTTCTTTCACACGTTCCAATGGGCACACACATGTGCTCACACACAAACAACACACACACACACACACGCACACACACACACTCCCCTTCGCCTCCCAACATGCATTTGTGATCACATGAAGTCAGATACGCTCCGGAGGGGGTGTGTAGAAAAGAGATCCATTATTTTAGCTTCTGCCTGCCGCTTTTGTGTGCAGCTCAGCAGCTGAAAGGGAGCGATCAGCCAACCATAACAATCCATAATGGCTTTTCTGCCTCATCCACAAGTCTAGAAGCGTGCCTCCGGTCGGGGCTATCCCCATGTGCCCCCCCTGCCCCAGCACCACCGCAACCCCCGGCTCCAGCCCTTTACCACCCCTGATGCCTGTGAATGTGTGTGCACATGCGGGTGGAGGGGCAGGGCACTGTTTATAATGTGTATATGCGCGTACCAGAATCCAGGGCCATGGCTGTGACTGTGACAGCGGAAGACCCCATTGAAAAGGAGTGGAGTCAGCCAGTGCGACCGGGGGCCCCCTGAGCCTGTCTGATCACGCAACAACAGGGGCACCGGGCTCAGGATTGGTGCAGAGCTCGCTGGCTGGATGTTCTGAGGATCAGCGTGGAGTTTAGGGGGCAGAAAGTCTCCTTGTAGCTTTGTCAAAACGAAGCGAAAAAGCTCAGTTCTTGAATGATCATGTTGCACTGACGGGAAACCGCATAGCCAAAAACTTGGCAGCAGCACCAATTTCTCCATTAACGATACCCTGAACAGACCAGAAAGCAATGCAGCCACAATAGCTGGTGTGTTTTGAGTAGCAGGCTATTTGCTGTCTGGTTTCTCAAATGGAAAAAGGGAATGCAGCGCATCATTAGGACTATGCCAATGCAAAGTCTGGCTATGACAGTGCAGTTTTCACGTTGAATACATTGTGAATCAACAAAAGGATTTTCAGGCTATTCGTGATATTTTATCTATATTGTTAACTAAATCTTAAATGGGCAAGAGTTTTTAAAGAGCCTTGGCAGGTTAAACACATTTTCACTGGCCATGTGCTTTCCATTGTGACTTGAAACAAACAAACAAAAGGATTTTTATAAGATCTAAATACCAGACCGAAAAATGGCCGCCATTCATCTCAGTGAAAGTTACTCAACTGAAGCCTCTGAAACATCTGAATTAACCTCAATGTTAAACGCCCCATAGAGACTGCACAGTAGAGTCACTACCCATGATACTCTGGGGCCTCCCATCATGCCCTGGGGTAATGAGAACATGCAAATTGTGAAAAAAAAAATCACATTTGAGTTATTTAATTCACTTTGCTGACCACATTTTTTTTTCACGACCATGATTTGGGAGCACATGCAATAATACATTCTTTAGCCAGACTCATAGCCTTTATCATTGATATACTGGTCTCTTTCTGACATCAGATTAGTAGAAAATTGAAATTTTATAACAGCATTTTTATAGTTATTCTGGAGCTGTACACTAGAAGGTGAGTAAAAAATCAAGTCCAGCACTCTTTGTCATAAATGCCTGTGAAGTGGTCTGCTTCTGAGACAGTTCCTAGTCCTTCATGCAGTTGTGTCCTTTCTTTGCTTGTCCTGGGGAAACGGACGATGAACACCAGTATCCTGCAGATACATCAGATTTGTCAGATTTGTTTACTCCCGGTGTCCGCCACAAAACAATGGTACTAGAAAGACACAGTTTTTCTAGGCGGTGACCGTCCCAGGCCGGAGTAGTCACGCCAAACGGACACGGGGGTCCTGTGGTCAGGGGGTTCAGAGGACGCCTCGCAGCACCGTCTGGCCCTTTGTGGTTTCCTGCTGTTTCCTCGGTCATGCCTGCTAGGTCATGTCATGGCTAGAGGGGAACAATGCTTTGGGGAGGATGAGGAGCTCTTTTGTGTTCACTAGGCCCTGCAGGGATTGGCCAGTTGGCAACAGTGTGCTCAGGTGTGGTAAGTGATAATCACGGACAGATTCAACAAACACATGCAAAGAAAACACGAAGCGAACTAACGTGCAAAGCGAGCTACATAAACAAGAGATAACTCAAGACACAATAAGTACAAATGGTAACCCCCAAATCCCTCCTGTTGGACACAGACACTAAACATGTGTACCACAGAATGAACACAGACATGTGTGTTTATACTACATTGGGTGTCTGCTACATGAACATGCTCTTGCATGTTTGTCAGCATGTGTGGTCTGGACACTTGCAAACTTTGTGGATGCAATAAGTGTGTTTGAGCTTAAACAGAACTATGAATATCCCTTTAGTGTAGACATCTGAAGTAGAAATATGAGACACGTTGATATAATTCCTGTATTTCCTGCCAAAAAAAAGCAGATTGAGGATAATCAGTTGAGTAGAATTAAAAGTAGGTGCAATTCCGTTTTGAATCAAAAATGGTCACAAGCAGAAGGTGAGCCCTGGATAGAAACTTTTGTAGTTAGCTTAGAGCATAAATTATGGAATGTGCACTTCCTTCAATAAAATTCAGCTTGAGTGCTGGCAAAAAAACCATAGACCACCTTCCATAAAAGATTTACCTAGTGAGGGTAAAAAGCCAAAATTCCTGCTTTCTGCTTTAAAACTAGGCCAATCTCAGACACAGGCCCGTGGCTCTTTCAGATATCTCTATCAACTACTAGGTAGTTTTATTAGGGAATTTTGGTATGGTGAGATGGCTAGATGGATGAATGGTCTGGCTAGTTTTATGACTTTTCCATCAGGAAGTCCCCCACTGCCAGACACTTAAGATTATGGCAATTGTGACTGTAAACGACCCGTGTCACAGCCAGCCCGATTGACAATAAATACCATTGTCAATAATCAATAAATCAATGGGTTTGCCAAAGGACACGGTAAAAATAAAAAAGGAACAAAAGAAAACATGATTTGTTCATATGATCTTGAACAAACCTGTTGATCACTTTTAATTAAATATTTTTAGCACCATTGCAGCAGCTCTAATGACCTTTATACACATCATGAAGTAACCACCTCCTTTTAAGGAGCATCAGTGTTTAGGCACCAGAGCTGTCTCTACAGTAAGTGCCTCCTCCTTCCCCTGCTCGCTGCTGACCACTCCCGGGGGAACAGCATCCATTTTAGGGAGGAAAAGAGCAACGGAAGAAAAGGCAAAATGATGGAGGAGGAAAAAGGGGAGAGGGACGACTGAGAGAATTAAGGTTACATGTCGGGGAGGGAATGGGGGCGGGAGAGCGGCGGCGGGGTCGAGAAAATGAAAATAAGAGGAGAGAAGAGGAGAGGAGGAGATGAGAGGAAGGGAGGAAAGGAGAGTAGACAGAGAAAAAGAGAGGGAAATCAAGTAGTCATCCGGTGATCATTTTACAGGCTGAGGGGAAGTGTTCCTGGAGAGGGGAAGGAGCCAGACAAATGACTGAATGAGAGCTAAGTGGGTGGCAACACTGGCCCATACAGAGCTACTGGCCTTTATCAGTCCTGCAGGTAGATAATAGAAGGAGACAAACTGTGACTTACAGGCAGCGGCTGACACATGGAAGCCTACATACATATACATATATATTATTGCACACTTTAAGGGAACTATTAAGAACTCCAGATTCCCAGAAATGACTAGCATGGGTGCCTCTAATTAATCTTAGAAGGAAAGGAGTGACATGTTGTACTATACCAGCATATGAAACATGTTTACTTTATATTAGGTATAATGTATTATTAATTAAAAATGTTTAACAGAGTGCATTAAGAGCCAAATGCAAGAGTAAATGCAGGTTTAGTAACCATAGGTGATATCTTGGACCACCTACATTTCTGCAATAACGACATTTTTTGAGAACTCAGTAAAGCAAGGGTAGGTGGAAAATGTTACCTTTAAGCTTACTGTGGAAAAACTGAATATTCTGCTCTCCTTTCTATTTCTATTCTAGAACTTGCTTTCAAACATAAACACCTGCATATTTGAAAGTTTAGGAGGGACTGCCGAGGAAATATATGTGAGTCGAAAAGGACCGAAAGAGTCAAAGTGAAAGTTCTGCAACAAAAGAAAGAAGGAGGGGGATTTGTATTACCTAATTTAATTCATTACTATTATGCAGCACAGATGAAACCAATCTTAGTATGGCTGAATAATGAGACGAAGCCCAAATGGAAACTCATTGAGTCCAACTTGGAGGAATCACTCAGCACTTAGATTTTCTCTGGTTATATAAAAAGAAAACACAGATCAAAATCCATAATTCATAACTTTTATTTATTTATTTTTTAATTGTATGCATGTTTATGTGGTAACATGAATGTATAGACATGTATGTGTATGCAAATAGGTTCATTATGATTAATAACATCTATACTGGTGCTTACTTTAGCTTTGAGATGTATTTCTGAAAAAGTCTGAAAAGTATACAACTAAAGTATTGTTTAATTTGTTTATTGTACCAATATTTTTAACAACAGGAAATGTATTGATGACTTGTATTGACAAGGTATAAAAAATAAATATGTTTAAGAGGCAGAGACTGAGGCAGAGACAGAGGCAGAGACAGAGAAAAACCATCTGAAGACACTGCAATGGGATCAAGTGTTAACTACCTGTTGTCTTTGCATCAGGACTATTGTCGACACATGCAAAACATGTGTTGTTACAACAATTCTTCACTTTTATTAATGCTGCTTCTGCTTTTAGTCAAAGACGTTCGCCTCCAGTTCCAGTAATAAACGGGCCACTCTACGTTACACATTATAAATTAATAGCCACTTGTGTTGACATGAAACATCGAGCGTGCGGTGCACTTTGAGCACGAGAGAAGTCGGAGGGTTCTGTTGGAGTATTGAATGCTGTAAAACAAAATGGTTCATGCAGACGGGACTGTAAGCAAAAAGGCAGATGTCGAGGCAGAGGAGGTGAGGCGGGTTGACATATGCGGAGCAAGAAGAATATGAGACAGATGGTCGTCTCTTGACTAATCTCTCGCTGAGCACCTTTTGCACATTTTACCCCTGACCAGACATAAAGACCCAAACTCACTTTTGTCCCACCTTTTAAAATGTTTTTTTTTTCTTGTTGCCACATATGACCATATTTCTATCCTCCCCATAAACACTTTTAAAAGCTCTCGATGGCATTGTAACAGAAAGCTTCTTCTGATTGAGGTCAAAATCCAATACAACCTAGAGCTCAAATGAACTTCGGGTTGAAACCTCATTTGGGATGAAACCAAATGAGGTGTGATAATGATGAGAAAAGTGAGCACCAGGTGTCCCTGTCTCTCCTTTGTCGGCCCCACTTAAAAACACACAGTCTCACCTCTCCCCTCCTCCCCAACCTGGTCTGCTTGGCAGCTCCATAGTCCTGGGAAGTGAGCGAGAGATGCTGGAATGGAGCTTTTGGTTTCAATGTTAATAGATACCATACACTTCTGGTGAGAATCTAATAAGGGGAAGTGTTCTCTTCCTCTAACTCAGCGAAAGCAGAATTATGTAGGAACGTATCAGTAATCATTACTGTCTGTCCACCTGTCTGTTTTTGTGGAAAGTTTCGGGTTACGACTCACTTTATGAGAGTTGTTAGTGCACAATGCGGCCATGAAACTCTTCGACTTGGGTGAAATCAAGAAAAAAAAAGAAAAGTTTTACAAGCCGTACAAGGTGCATGTGTATCCAGTTGTGTCTCTGCCTGTCAGTGTGCAAATGCATGTTTGTGTAGGCTTATGTGTCCGTGCTTGTGCATGCATGTGTGTGTGTGTTTGCACGCGTGCATGCGTGTGCGTGCATGTGTGTGCGCTCGCATGTATGCGCACGTGTGTGTGTGTGTTTTCTCGAGTCCTGTAAGGCCCCTGGTATCCAGCAGAGGAATGCAGCAGTCTCTTGAAAAGTAGTTATCAGCTAATGAGAATTCCACTTGGAGCAGGAAGGAAGGGCTTAGAATGCGTGTCCCTCAGCGAATTGGGGCGAATGTTAATCACGATGCCTTTAAGTGCACGCGCTCACACACGCTCGCACACGCACAAATGCACACGCACGCACACACACATATGCATGTATGCACACACAGGGGTCTAGACGGTGCAGAGAGCTGCAGAGCCTGACACATGAATGGATGGGAGGGGGGAAGATAGGGAGAGAGAAAGAGAGAAAGGGAGAGAGAGGGAGAAAGAGGGAGGGAGGATGTTTTTAAAAACTCGGCTTGGTGTTGTCTTCGTGGTTTGGAACTAATTGGTTTCAGATGAAAATCAGCGCACACAAACTTGAGAAGGCCTTAATGTTCTTTGCCTTGCACTCTATCTCCCTATCTGAAAAACACCCTCCTCCTCTTTCCTTCACTCTCTCTTTCTTTTCTAGCTCCCATTCTTCTTCTGCCCTCCTGATCAACGGATTGATCAAACAGTGTCACAGGGGCCATTACTCAATAATGTGTTCTTTAAAAACTGCATCTGGTCGCTCTGGTGTTCCTCTGGGTTTTTTTTTTTCGTCTGACTGACCTCTTCTATTCCCCCCCCCCGCCTCTCTCTCTCTTCCAATCTCTCCTTCAATCCATCTCTCTCTTCATCTTTCCCTCTAGCTTGCCTTCTCCCTCTCGCTGTGAAGGACACCAGGCCCCTGGAGATCCCGTCCCTCAGGAAGAGAGTAAGCGTCCCCCCCCCCCCTTTCTGTTTTTTCATAACCTATTATTTATGTCTGACAGACCTCCTCCAGACAAATGGCTGCCATATGGAGAAAGAAAGACAGAAAGGCAGAGTAGAAAAGAAGGAAGGAAAAAACTCTCCTTCTGAGTCCTCTTTCTTTTCGGGGCCTTGGGGTTTGAAATTTTGATCGTTTTTGGACGCCGCTGCACGGGCTGTGATAATGGTTCTCGCTGGTTGGTTTCACGTCTCGTGGATGGCAGGACGTCTGGGCTGCCTGATGGAGATATCAAATCCTGTCTCATTGTAAAGAGATGTACAGCTTCTGTGGGCTGTAAACCATGACCGCTCTCACACCATCTCATTGGACCAGATGGACAGATTTCTCTGTTATATACAGTTCACATGTAGCCTTTAGCATGGCTACAAGTTCTATGCAAATATAGTTTAAACGTAAAGTTCAGACTTTATACATTCAGTCCAGTGCAGTTGTGTTGACTGTGTATTGATAACAGATATTACTCTAAGTGACATTGATATACATCTACCAGCCAATTTAATGGGTTCTGTTTGCTAGCACAGGGCTACATCCCCTTTGGCCTTCAGAACGACTCAAAGGTAGAGTCCTTGATTCAAGAGTTAGACGGAGGAATTGTGCAATACTTCCTGGATGCATCTGATTAGACAAAGGTTTTTCCTCTTGGCTGGGCTGTCTGCGCCATTCAAAACAGACCAGCTACTATCTTGTTTGGTAATCTTATTTTATAATTGGCTATTAAAGGGGTTCAATTAAATGTTTTTCTAAAACATTTTAGCAGAGATATAAGCCATGTAGTTACTAAATCTGCCTTTATTTTATATGGAAAATTGTTAGCTTCAAAGTTTGGAACAAAGTTTTTTTTTTTAGGTTGCAAGTGAAGCTTGACTTTCACTTACCCCCAACTCCTCCTTCCTCTCTCTGTACCTGTGCACAGGACTGACAGTAATCTTCTTATGATTCAGCATGCATTGTAATTGTGTTTTGCTCCTTACTGACATCATAGCATCCAGCTACAGATTTGTCAGCTACACATCCATGAATATAGCGTTCCACCAGATCCCGACACTGTGCTGATCTGGTGACTGCGGGGACCTTCTGACTACAATTAGTTCATAGTCAGTTTTAAGAAAACAGTTTGAGTAGATGTGAGCGTTGTGACATGGTGTGTTATTCTGTGGTCATAAAGGGGTTGGATATAAGCAGTAACAATACGCCGGCTGTGGCACTTAAACATTATTCAGTTGGTGCTATGGGGCTCTTAGTACAGTACGGATCTTACATTACACAGGGGCTCCTCCCCTAGGGTACTGTATACTAGGAAGCCCAACCAAAAGAGTTACTAAAATAGTAACAGGTACCATGGGACAGGTACAATTCCATGATAATGAAAATGCTAAAATAAGTGCATCGTCCTGTCCCGTACTGTATTGCATAGTGGAAACAGGGGATTGTTTGCCCCACACAACATCTCAGACACCATTAGTCCACATCATCATAGATGTTCCTTTGCATATTGGTTTTAATATTTCTTGGGACCATCAGCACTAGAAGTAGTTGTGAAGCCCAGCAGAGAGACTGGTGGTCTAGTAGATTGTAGTCTTCTCATTTGTTGTCCACTTTGTTGATTAATTACATAGTAATTACATCCAATTTACAATGAGCTTTGTTGAGAGTTCACTGTGAGCTTTGTTGAGAAATCACCTTTATTTTTAGAGCCGAAATATGTCAGACATACAACATTAAACACGACTGAGGTGTAACTCCTGTTGTATCACTTTCACCTTATATGATGTATATTGATTGTCTTTCACTTACTAAAAAAGTGGAACAGACTTTCCCCTCTAAAGAGGAAACCAATATTCATTTGCAAATGGAATTTGTCCATATATTGGATATGATTCTTTTTAGTGATGCAAGTTTCTATTGAAACGCCCTGAAACAGAACACTTAGCTACCTAAAATATTACAAAGCTCTTCCACACAAAGGTGCAGTAATCATGAATATAAACTGATATCTTCAAATACATCAACATAAAGCCACAGACAAAAGACAAGGAGGGAAGTCTGCGGTGATCGTAACCCATCACCTTGACTGTTTTTGCATGTCAACTCCTCTTTATCTCCGTCGTGGATGATAAAAACATCACAGGTTGGGTCAGAAGATTCATTCATCAATAGAACCCACAAATGCAGCAGTGACATATCAAAGGTGGTGGATTCATTATGTCAAGTTGCAACATCCTCAAGAAGAGCGACATATAACTATCGTACAGGTGTGATGGTTCGCCTATATACCAGACACCTTAGATGACAGCTCATCCAAGCTTGTCCTTCTGTTTTTCCTGCTTTTCTCTTTCTTTCTTCCTTTTTCTTTTTTGTCCTTCTTCAGCTATTCTCCCTGTCTCTTCTTCTCTGCTCTCTGGAGTCACTCTTCCTGTCAGAATAAAAGTGTCTCTCATGTCCGGATCCCTGAGGGAGCAGCTGGCCGTCTAATCCCAGACGGACCTTCTCCTCCTCCTCCACCTCCTCCTCCTCCTCCTCCTCCTCTTCCACCCGACCCCCTCATCCCTCCTCCCTGAATCTCCCTCACTTCCTTCCTTCCTCCCTCCATCTCTCGTGTAATAGCTCCCTTGTTCCCGCCGGACAAAACAGCACCTTTGTGGCCTCTCTCTCTCTCTCTCTCTCTCTCTCTCTCCCTCTCCCTCTCCCTCTCTCTACACCTCTCTACATCTAACCCCCTCCCTTTCTTCTCTCATAGAATGAAGAAACATTTAAAGCAGGAATTGGGAAATTGTAAACAGCAGGTTTTCGGGCCTTGAGGCTGAGGCGAAGTCCGGCAGGGCTCAGAGTCCAGCAGAGCAGAGAAGCAGGCCTTTGTTGTTGGGGGATTAGTTATTGAGGTGAGGGTAGGGTTGCCACCTCCAACACCATACCCCCCCCCCATACACACACACACACACACACACACACACACACACACACACACACACACACACACAAACACCACCTTTAACCATCACCACCAATACAACAACCAGTAACAGCTACACACACCATGCAAACATATTATACGAACATCAACTGACTACATGGACGTGAGTTGGGCTTTATTTTAAACTTTGAAATGATTTCCAGGTCTTAAAAAGTGAAATTTGAAGATGTAAGGGATGTCTCCACACACCAACTCTCACACACACACACATCCAGTGAATTTTTAAGGATGACTCATCAGTAGCTCCGTCTATTAGTTTGACCTAATATTTGCAAATCATTACTAGTTGTTGCATTAGTCCTTCATCATGGCACCGCGGTCACTGTTATTGTTACAGGCATCTGGGAACAGTGACCATCTGTGTTTAACATTATAATTCAATAAGGAAGGCAACATTTTTCTCCATAATAAATAATGAATGAGCCATTACCTGCCGTCTGTCTCCAATCTCTCCCCCGTCTTTGTTCCATTGTGTTGATTTGTTTCGCTTTCTACAGTTTCTTCTGGTTCGATTCTGTACTTTCCCCTATATTATCCTACAGATCTTTCACCACCTCATGAGTGGGTACATGTTAAACAACCTCTTGCTGAAACAAACATCTGCATGGACCCGAAAAAAAAAAAAAAAGATCTAAAGGTCTAAATGCAATAAAGGTATTATTTCAAAGAACAAACATCACTCAATCATCTCACTCAATGTATAGACACATGAATACAGGCAACAGGCCCTCCATGACCCTGCTGACCTCCGTATTTTTTTTCCCATATATGTATGTATATATGAAGTGTGATGTCATAACTATATATTAAAAAATATACTTAAGCTTCTAGCACTAGTTAATAATATAATATAATATAATATAATATAATATAATATAATATAATATAATATAATATAATATAATATAATATAATATAATATAATATAATATAATATAATATAATATAATATAATATAATATAATATAATATAATATAATATAATATAATATAGGGGGCGACACGGTGGTGCGGTGGGTAGCACTGTTGCCTCACAGCAAGAAGGTCGCAGGTTCAAGACCCGCCTTGGGCCTGGGTCTGGGGCCTTTCTGTGTGGAGTTTGCATGTTCTCCCCGTGTCTGCGTGGGTTTTCACCGGGTACTCCGGTTTCCTCCCACAATACAAAAAACATGCTCAGGTTAATTGGTAAACTCTAAATTGCCCATAGGTGTGAGTGTGAGAGTGAATGGTGTGTGAATGGTGTGTGTGCCCCACGATTGGCTGGCGACCATCTGGGGTTTATCCCCCTGCCTCTCGCCTTAACGCGCTGGGATAGGCTCCAGCAGACCCCTGCGACCCCGAAAGGGAATAAGCGGGATAGACAATGGATGGATGGATAATATAATATAATGTAATATAATATAATATAATATAATATGGAGATTATTTTTTGGATTTTACAAGCAGAAATATGTCTTGTTACGGATATCACAACTTTAAGTAAAACCTAGAAAAAAGCATAACACAACGGATGTTAAATGTTGGTTGAAGTGAAATATTGAAGTTTGGGTTTGTTCGAAAATGACTACTTCTTTGAGGTCGGGGGACCTTCGTCATCATGGTTTCAATAATAATCACTTGGTAAGGTTTGGGGAACTACCACGGTGAAGAGGAGGGAACCAGGAACAAACTCACGCTTTCTGTTGACCCGTCCGTCCACCCCAACCCTCACCTCACTTCCACCTGGTGCTCTCCTGGTTTTCCTCAGATTGCAGCTTGGTTTGCGTATAAAATGTTTGACTTGGCATATACATCAAGTCTTTTAAGTCAAGTCCCAATTTGTGATATACCGTCAGTGAAAAAGTGGATACAGTATACCATGTGTTTTCCTTGCTCTCCTTTTTACTTTATTTTATATGGTCTCGGTATGTATTTTAATGTAATGTAATGTCTTGTAAATCCATGCAGACCAGGCGCCAGTAAATCTATGACAGTTTAATAGAAGAACTCTTTCATGATACAGTACGCATTGCCTGACATTTTTAACAGAAACATAATCAGGCATCTATCATGTATACCTATTGAATTGCAGAACAATTAGGATGCATGACAGTAAGTATTGTCCCTCGAATTTTAATGAAATTCATCACCATCCATCCATCCATCCATCCATTGTCTATCCCGCTTATTCCCTTTCGGGGTCGCAGGGGTCTGCTGGAGCCTATCCCAGCGCGTTAAGGCGAGAGGCAGGGATACACCCCAGATGGTCGCCAGCCAATCGTGGGGCACACACACCATTCACACACCATTCACTCTCACACTCACACCTATGGGCAATTTAGAGTTTACCAATTAACCTGAGCATGTTTTTTGTATTGTGGGAGGAAACCGGAGTACCCGGGGAAAACCCACGCAGACACGGGGAGAACATGCAAACTCCACACAGAAAGGCCCCAGACCCAGGCCCAAGGCGGTCTTGAACCTGCGACCTTCTTGCTGTGAGGCAACAGTGCTACCCACCGCACCACCGTGTCGCCCATTCATCACCATGTATATGCAAAAAAAAAAACAAATAACACCAAAAAAGGACACAAATGAATACATGCAAGTGTATGAAAAGAGAGATTATCTGTTATCTTTGAATATGTGAGCAAGCGGGGGACTTTTTAGTGGACTGAAAAGCATTTAAGGAAGGAAAAAAGCAGCTAAACTGCTTTGATCTGCACCTATTAATAAAAAAAAACCCTGTGTCTGCCTTTGGTGTCAGACAGTCCGGCTGAGGTGTTAAATCTTCGCTAGCAGATAGGTGCACAAAAGGGCAGTCTGTCAGGACTGACCATTGTTCCTGTATTAACCGTCCGTCTATACCTCACTGTAAATCACGGAATGACATTTCCTGTCTTTTGAAGAAATCCCATGTGGCTGGAAGGTGTGTGCCCTTAAAAACAGACGTGCAAACTGGCCACGTCTGGGCTCGATGTGCGTCGACCGCGGAGAGAATGACAACCTCATGTTGAAGATTTAGCGTCGGGCTGGAAATGCGGAGCGAGGTAGGTCGGGATCGCTCTTTGATGACAGATATCAAATGGCTTTTGAGGGTTTTCCTCTCTTTTCCTTTTATGTCTCTCTCTCTCACTCTCTCTCTTTTTCTTATTCTCTTCCATCCTCTGTCTCACTCTTGGTTTTTACACTGAAAATTTCCATCCGTAGCCTGTCTCAGACTGTTCTTTTGAAGAGCACAGAGTCATAAAACGTCCTTTTATGCAGGCGCGGCCTCTTTGATGGGCTTGTCACTTTGTATAACGCGCCGCTCCGAGCCTCCGAAACTTCAGACAGGCCCGGCCACGCCCCCGCAGACGTGCAGAGGGACGGAGAGACAGGCGGAAATCAAACAAACAGGTACGCTCTCGACTCCACACCCATGATCAATGAAAGAGGCACATTAATGATGTTCTCAGTTTCCCTTTTTTTCCTGTGGAATTCAAAAGGCCTCTGGGTTTTAACATCACTTCAGCCCAGCCACTGTTCTTTAACAGATTATGGAGTTTTTGATTTCTTGGTTATTTTTTTTTACCAAAAAATAAACTGACAATTGAAAATAATCCATAATATTAATCTAACTGGTTTAGACAAGGTGCTTACAAGATTTTTATAATCAAACTTTTTCACTGATTTAGTTTGTTAAGTATTTGTATTATTGGTTTATACAGTACTTTATTGCAAACTGTTTTTTTTAAGAATGTTATATACATACATAGTCACTTTGCGGATACTAGATAACTGGTGATATAACAGGAAATATTTAATCTCATTTGTTTGTCTAAGTTAATTAACTGAGTCACTGAGTTAATGCAGCTGGTATGAGTCGCGGTAATGCAGCTGGTATCTGTTAAGAAAACATGATGCTTTAGACCCTTAACAAACAGTTCCCCCTTTTTCCAATTGCATATGTTTGATGTTGGAAAAATCGCCTTATTCCAAACTAAAATGCAAATATACTACAGGAGCTCCAGCAGGCCAGTTTCATAGACGCTATACGATGTCCTGACCATCATTTATTTAAGATTTCCTCAGAATACAACTTGACATTTTTGTTTTTGGGGGACTAAAACATCCGCTCGAGTTAAAAACAAAGTTCGCTTGCATAACAGGAGTTGACCCGCTGCCGGGTCAGTCCGCTGACATCCAATAGCAACCTTTCTGATGAAGAAACAACCACATTGTGTTACTTATCATTGTTCATCTCCGAGGTTTGACTTCCAACAACAACGGAACTCGTGAAAGCAACAACCGTATCGCAAATATCAGATGTCGAATATCGGTAACTGTACCGCGGAGGACGAGCGAACAAAACAGTCGCTCGCAGCTGCTTTACAGCGTGATAATGTTACCGTGACAACCACAAATACATATAAAGCCTGATAACTGTCTGCTGTGATGGATTATGTATCTCATGACGGGTTCCAGTATTGGTGTTTGGATATAAAGTATTTGCATTTAGCTGGCAGCTCCAGAGCACAGAGATACTGGACAAGCCAGAAGCAGACAGCCTGTTTGGGAATTGAGGCGGCCACTAGGCCCCAAACCACCACACATGTTTACCATTGGAACCCTTGTTGCGGTGTCACACCCTGTGAACAGTCCACATTCTGTCTTTCGTCGCCGTTTTTTTAAAAATTTGTTTTGTTTTTTTCCTCCACGGCTTCTGTTCACTCCTAACATTGGTTTCCTTTTCATTTACTTGATCACTGATATTGGATAATTCAATGGTTTGAACACCATGGCTTTCCTGCCGTGGTGTCTCCCTTCCTCTCCTTTCCTATCTTGGCATCGAACAGACTGTCAAGTAAATAAACTCGATGCCCAGTCCGAGGTGTTGGATTTCAGAAAACCATTCACTAAAGGAGAAACCCCATCTCCCTCTGTCAATCTATCTGAAAGGCAAAATATCATTGTTTTAGCCATTTGTCATTTTACTAGCCTGGCCTACACCAGACCTTATCTCACTGTAGATTAAGATGATGTCTGTAAACCATCTTATAATTTTTTGATATTGGAGGCATGGTTTATGAAAACCTAGAGCCATTTATTAGCTGCTACAATTGTCTATCAAATGTGTCTTTACATAGCTTATAGCCATGGAATCACCAAACATACTCAATGACAATCAAATAGATTAGTGCATCAACTCTTCAGCAAGACATTTGGAGTGTGCTGTTCCAGCGCTTACTCTGAACCATCATTGACCTTTGAGGGAGTGTCAAATGATGGTGATATGTCCTTCACATCTGCACTTTGATTCACTTTTGTTATCACTGCTTCACAGAGCTGTCATCTCTTCTGATGTGATCTTATATGAGTCAGTGTTCTTGGGATTCAGTTGTGTACAATAGGCGCATGGTTTGTGATGTTTCTTTATCTCATGCAATAGACTCCTGTCCCCATATTGCTGAATGGTTAAAGGTCTGTGCAAACACCCCAGTTAAGAGTGGTATCAATATACCTAAACCTAAAAGAGACAATTTCTAGGCCGAATAGCGGTGACCTGTACTTCACAGACCCATGTCGAATTTCAAGCAACAGTTCTTCTCTTTATTAGACTAATGTAGTGCCTGTAGGAAGCATGTATTCCTATAGAAAAGTAGAAGCTTAAGTCGATTTTTTGGGTTTGACCAGATGAGGGACTGTTACATAGTCTTTATAGACAAATTGTACATTGGATAAGACATGGACATATACTGAGATGAAGATAGACATGCAAATACAGTTCTTATAATGAAAAAGATTGTAATTTATGTTGAAAGATCAGATGTCCCTCTACATATCATCATTTCTCTTTGCTTTTATAGATATATGATCAGTCAGTCAGTCATTTTCTATACCTGCTTATTCCTCACTAGGGTCGTAGGGGTCTGCTGGAACCAAGTGAGAGCTAGGCGAGGGATACAGCCCAGACAGGAAATAGATATTCAATTAAACAGAAGTCATTTGTGACTTAAATTATTTCATTAAAATGTATGTTCAGAGCACCTTAGAATCCGTGCAGAATGCCCCAATCGTAACGGAGATCCCTCCTTTGGAGTTGCAGAGTTTGCTTCCTAAAATTTGTTCTGAAATGTGTTTTACCAAATGTTTCTCTTGCTCCATGATGTTAGAAACAGTGGAGTGTAAGAATCTCATTTCTCAGGTATATAGACGTGCCCTGTCCTCCATTCACTTGTTCGCTCCCCAGTTGTCAAACTGTGGCCATTACAGTTTGGGTTGGGTTTCCCATAAGCATCGCAACACTGAGACGATCTTTGTTCCATTGTAAGCCGTGAGCACTAAGAGGCTTTTGGGAAGCTGGAACCCGGCTGTTCCCAGGATCCTTTTCACCTGAGCTGGAGAACAACGGGGAGAGAGAAGGGGTAACACACAGGGATGGCATTGGAGAGCAGGAATAAATGTGAATACACGCCTGCAGATGTACACGTTCACATGAGGATATGGACACGCATACTTTTGCAAAAAACTAAATTTTTTGGGCACACAGACATATTTAACAGTTGACATTGGTTTAAATGGCCCAAACTCATATAAAAATAAGAAAAGAACTAGTTTTCACAGTCCATAAATTGGTTACCCAATGGAAGGAAGCATATCTTTGCAGGTTTTTCTTGTAGCGGTCGTATTTTTATTTTTTTATTTATTTCCATTTGTGCAAACATCTCCATCAGCCTCCATTCATACACTCATCGGTGTGGATGCCGAAGGGCCCTCCACAGGGCCGTGCACAGACGATTTGTAGGGGCAGACAATCCAGCCAAACAAAACAGAAAAAAAAGCACAGATAAGTGATGCATACATGAATTCACATTACATATCTGCTGGGTTGCCTGGTTGATGTGCAGGAAAAGGACGATGCTGCTGCAGCATTAGGACATGACCACATGCATGGTGAGCAGAGGAAACAACTGTGAAAGCTGTGGTAATTATTTTTCTGTATAAATCTTCACAGATGCATAAGATGCTAACAACATGGATAACAATGTAAATTAAAACTAGCTTCATTTTCATTAGACACCATAAATATGGAATCAAACACATCGCTTCTATTAAGAATAAGATCAAACTGATCTACTTTAGTAAAAGTTCACCATGTTAACCTTGTGATCCTGTTCAGCAACAATTAAAAGCTATTACTCATCCTGCTTCAGATGGACCAGCGAGGAAACTGCAGAGGAGGGGAGGAGGGGAGGAAACATGAGATAAGAATTAAGGAGGAGAGGAGAGGAGGAAAGAGGAGAGATACAGATCCAAATATGATTGCACAGACTATTTATCATGTAATACGTATCTATTCTCTTTTCCAGTTGCCTGACAAAGGAGCAAAAGCCTAATGGAGTCAACTTGTTTTCTTTGACGCTGTTATTTTCACATAAATGTGAGACAGAAACAACTTCTTTTGAATAAGTTCTAGTGCAGTGAACATTTATTCCACATGACCAGCTGTTTTTACTGTTTCATGGATACTCCTGTAATATGCCTTTCTCTACAGTGCAAAAGAAGAAAACTTGGAATTTCAAGGCAACAAACTTCAATAAAATTTTAAATTTGGAAACTGTACTTAATATTTTAGGCTTTGCGTTAGTGTCACTTTCTCCATTAAAGTGAAAGTTGGTTTTACCACATTTCACAACTAAGAAGAACGATTCAGCAGAACTGTTGTCCCATGCATTAAACCATAACTTAAAGATTTAGGTATTAACAACTCATCCAGTCATTTTGGAGCATGCAACTGTCTTGCTTTGTTGTGCTAACTTACATTATTGCCTTGAATATCAATGATTTAAATTTGTTTAAGTTATACTAAAAATAAATATGACTGTTTAAGGCCAAAAATGACAAGTAGGCTCACATGGTGCCGTCATTTCCACACAGTATGAAACATGCTTAATACACGTTGACATGAAGGAAATATTACCCCAATTGAAACAAATTTCTGAAAGTCGAAAAGTGACTCACAAGCGAAATAAAGCCGTGCCATTTCCTTACTGCACGCCGCTTACAGATCCTACTTGTAAATGAGCGAGCCTGACCAGAACATTTCTACACTTCTACTCGCAGTTCCGCTGGCTCCTTCCTTCTCCTCGGCAGCCGCGCTGCTGACAGGACAGCTGTGCTTACGCACTGCTCACTTTTGATGTGGATTCCCAGCAAGCCTACACGCTGGAGGAGGCATTTTAAGCACCTGTCATGTAACCCAATGACGCTTTACTTGTACGAAACGAGCAAAAAGTCTGCGTCAGTAAAAAAAAAAAAAAACTGGTAAAAAGGTCGGGATGCAAAAACAGAAATGTGCTAACCATTTTGGCTTAATGCAGACGCATGAAGGCCTTGTCCCTTCAGCCTGGTGCGAGGTGTATCAGTATATGAGATCCAGTATGCAGAGAACACGTCAACACATTTCCCTCTGTAACTAAATACCACTCAGACGTTTACTGCTCATGATATGTCGAAGAGTGCGTCGAGGATCTTTTTTTCTATCAACGTGAAATATTGCCTAATCCTGTGCGAGGAAACCAGCCTTCAAGGAAACATAATGTCTGTATGACGGGAGCCCGCTAACTTCTGAAACATCCATCACCCCCTCGCGGTGTTCACGGAGTTCAGCGGAAACGCTGTCAGGGTTGAGTATGTGAAACAGATTTCTGCGACAAGCGCTCTATGCAAACATTTTAAGGCCTCTGCTAAACCAGTTTGATCACCAGCCTGTTTTCTTGCCGAGCATGTCTTCCGCTCTTTGGTCTAAGCAGTGCGTGCGTGTGCGTGCGTGTGTGTCTCCTCTGTAAGATGGTCTAAGGATGTAAATCATCCCGTCAAAAGTGAGCACTGTGAAAACATCCTGAGAGATACACACACACACACGCGAATGCACACGCACAGAAATCTAAGCATCACAGTCATATTATGATAAAAGTGTGAGTCAAATGGAACTTCTCATATTGTGTCAATGCCAAACCACACACAACAAGATCGTTCACAGATAACCTTTGAGTTTTGCCCACAAAACAGTTTTTTTAAGACTCCTACTTCGTAGAACATCTGCAACTTTAGACACCACATTTCATCAGCAGATCTGGCAACAGACAGGGCATATCAGTGTTTTGTTTCCATTCTCCTCACTTCGGAAACTTATTTTTTTTTTTTTGGTTTCCCGTGTCAACGGCAGACAGCTGAGCTGAAAGTGTTGCCGCACCAGAGGTCTAAATATAACACAGAGACATCTGTGGTAAGAAGGTTTTGAAATCATGCAGATAAACGCCTCGCAGAGACGTGGGCTGTGAGAATGGGATCTTCTCAGTTATTGTAAGAGGGGCCTCCAGATAGGACGGTGAGCTAAGTGAGGTATATTCAGGAGATGTGGCTTTATTTTGGAGAAACCATGTGTTTCACTGGTTTGGGAATTTTGAACCTTAATATTACAGTAAGTTTCCCCTCCTGTTCATTGCAGGCCTGTAATTTGAGTTACGGTGGGTTAAGAAAGTAGCTGGGGAATATATCATACAAAATGCACGGCAAAGAGCATAAAAGTGAGCCAAATTTAGATGATCAAATAAATTCAAAGTTATTCGTCTATGAATAGCCCGCTGCTCTGTGTTTAAAACGTACTTCCTTATTTTATAGTGTTTTTAAATAGACCCAAGTCATATACTTGTCCTGTAGTCGTCATTGTTAACCTGTAATAGTAAAGTTCTTCAGAGAGCAATCAGGTCAATAGGTCGCGCAGAAACAGGCTGCATGACTGGGAGGGGGGGGCAAAGACAAATGCTTATCGCTTGAGTGGCCTCGCGTCGGCAGCGCCATCTCCGACTGTCACCACCTTGAGTGACACACATCGGGGTTGAAGGGTCATCGGGGGTGAGGAGGTGTGGGCCGCGTGAGGAGCCGTAAACCTCCTCGGAGGGAAACAATAAAAAGCGGTGATTGCAGGACATGTTTTGAGTCTGGACAAGTAATCTCACCCGGGAACTAATCGAGGGGCTGAGTTTCTTTATCTCATCAACTGATAACAGATATAAAAGGTGACACAGAAGGTTGGTTCTGTGATGACGATTCTGCTGATATAAAGCCTCTCAATAAGAAGATCAAATGTGTTATTTTCTTAATATCTTGTTAAACGTTAGTGGTCTCTGTTTATAATTGTGGTATCAGGTCAGAACTTACTGCAATAAACGAGCCATCATGGTAAAGGTGTGAAAAAACTCACAAACCTGGTCAAGAGGCAGGGCAAGGTCTTCAGCTTCATGACTGTGACAGGAAATAATGGTGAAGGTGACGCTAAAGGGGACACTTGGCCACAATTTGATGTGGATGATGGGTGAGGACAGGAAGGAAGAGGACTCGGTTGTTACTGTGTGTGTGTATGTGATCTGATGTGGTTTTGTTCGGTCATTGAGGAAACATAACTAACAAGGTGTGTGACTAACAAACACAAGCATATGCTGTGAACACACAAAATGAAACAAACTGCAAACAACGTATAATATTAACTACATGCTATCCATACAAATAGAGTAAATAAGCTAGATGCTTGTCTCATCCAGATGTAGTGATAGTCTGTAGCAATGTATTAAATAAACATGAACAATCACATAATTTACACGCATCAGAAAGAGTAAGAGTCCTAAACTTGATCCCTGCGGAACACCAAAAGTAAAAGGATGCAGCCCATTTATGTGTATTCATAGCCACGCAAAAGAAAAATGCCCTCAAGTGGGATTTTGACATTTGGGGATAAGCCACATTAAAGGAAGCAGGGTAAATGAAGGTGAAAGGGGGATGGTGAATGAAGGTGGAGAAGTGTGTAAGTGTCTGTGTGAGTGACAGAACAGAGGATAGGTAGGGGGCAAGGCGACCGGTGGGTGGGGTGACCATTGTGAAAAGGTTAGGCTACTGTTAGTCGGGTGGGAGCTGCGGTGGGGTGGGAGGTGAAGTGAGGGTGTGACTGACACATGGACAGAGACGACTAGCAGGGGGCGGTGGGAGGTGGCAGGCAGGGAATAATGGCGGCAGGATGCGGGTGTGCTGCATTGACAAGTGGTGTGTGTGTGTGTGTGTGTGTGTGCCACTGGAGGCTATGCATGTTGTTTCAGGTGTCCATACACCCCCAGCCAACCAGCAGACCCTGGAGGGAGAACTGGCAGCTCATTAGCCTGATCAAAGAGTCCACTTCCCCCTCTGGTTTAACACACACACACACTCACACACACACACTCACACACACTCACACACACACACTGTTGTGTTTACCTGGCTAATCCGAGGCTAATCTGCCTGATATGCAGGATGTGGAGATCAATTAAGGAGATGAAGGTGTTCTGGTGAAGGGGGGGGGGGGGGGTGTGGAGAAGGAGGGAAAAGGGGAAATATGAAGTCCAGATTTAAATTCTGGCAAATTATTCACCTCTTTAAAAAAAAAAGACATTTTGCCCTTCATTGGACATTAAGCCCTTTGGTTAATAGTACAAGAAAAGTGGTTTAGAGTAGATTTTCTACCTTTTCTGTGCCTTTGCTTAAATAATTTACTTTTGTTTAAAATATTTCTTATGAAGCATACTTCTCTTTAAATACAGCCATAAAATGTTGGTAAACTCAATTCCAGTTAAAAGGATGGATAGTCAGAATTTCTTATAAGATAAGGTATTTTATGATAAGAAGGCTACGCCTTTTTTGGCAAATAAGGAATCCTTAATGTCTTATCTGGTTCAATAAAATCAGAGGTTGCAGCTGGTCACATAACTTACATCCAGGAAATCATGTGACATAGATGATAAATCAGTTCTCCAACCCGTCTACTTGGTTTCCCTATAATCCTTTGTCTTTATTAAAGAAACTTTCTTGTTTACAGTTCCTAAAGTTAATTAATTAAGTTAGAAGAGTTAGTTTTGAAGTTAGCGCAGATAAGCCGACAGGTTGCTTACTGTAGGTGTCTATAAATGTGCTGAGTGACACAACATGTGATTGGTTGTCGACTACATGTGAAGCTGGCTGTCAGTATGTAATCATTGTCACTGACTCAGCTCCTGAAGCCCAAATGATTCATTTTAGTGAAAATCATATCATGTAAAAATAGACCCTAGTGAAGAGCGGCTGTTTATTTTCTTTCATATTGAATCGGACCCTGATTCATATCCTGTATTGACTGGGCCTTCGTTCAGAAATTGACCAACTCATCATCCATCACAACAAAAGAGGCGGTGAGTCAAAGCATCCCTCTTGAGCCACATCCTCTCATCTCACAAGAAGATCTTATTATATTAATCAGAGGATTGTGAAGCGCGCTCACTGAACTCACGTCCCAGCGGTCGGACAGAAACGCACACAAGCAGCGACTCTCAGGGGGAAACCTGGTTTTGGGGCAGCCTATCGGGTTCACTTTAAATTAACACTTTCAGAACAATAGAAATGACCAAAAGTGGACTAAACAATCACCATTAGCTTTTTTGTAGGGCAAAACCAATGTAGTGGCACAAAAAAGCAATAAAATGGACAGTTTTTTCAAGTCTGTTTAAAAGAATGGTCAATTACCCATTATCATTAAAGGAGGAAATTATGTCACTGTAATCATTTATACTGACTGTTAATATGTATTTTTCCCTACAATTTATAAGACAAGAAACTACATTCCCAGTCTTTGTTTTGCACAAAAATGCATTTAAAAGAGATTCTGAAATCAGGTAAAGTAAATCTTCCACATTTACTATCTTTATTTCTTTGTGAGGAGAACATTCACAACATTTCAATATTCACATTCTCATTGTGATCAATACATCTTTTTGTGTGTGAAGGAGCTAGATGCTCATTCACAGAAAATTAGTAATAATAATATTAGTAAATGTAAGTTAATAGACTCTTATAGGGAACAAAGAGCAGTCTCTTATATATATATATATTTGATAAAACCTCACCATTGGTTTTATATGTCAGTCTAACAGTTTCTTGCCTTACATAAACCTCCTTCTGTATCAGTTCACAGCTGACAAAAGAGGTAAATCTTCCCAGATATTTTCCCGAGATGAATCTGTTTTTCCTTTTTCCCCCATGTCTTCCTCTCCTGTCCACCGGCTGTTGCTGTCTCACGCTCGTCCCTCGTCTCCTTCCTCCTCCTCTTCTTCTCTCCCCCCCCCTTGGCCATTTTATGCTCCTCTCATCTCCTCCTCCTGCCTCCTTCCTCCTTCCCTTTGATCTCCGCACCCCTCCGCCGTCGTCCCTCTTTTCTTTTCCTCTCTTCCGTCCTCCTGCCCTTTCCTATCATTTACATTCTCTCCCCCCCCAAACCCAACTCATCTGATCCTCTCGCCTCTCCTCTTCTCCTCTATTCCTTTCCTCTCCTCTTGTCCTCCACATCACTCCACCGAAGGCTTAATTTAAGTTTGTCCTCGGCATGTGTGTGTGTGTCTGTTGATGCTGCGGCCATCTCGACTCGCTTATTTGCGCCTGTTTCATACGACAAAACTATTGTTTCCCACAGCTTTTTTTCGCCTGTTGAGAAAAAAAGGCAAAAAAAAGCAGGAGAGAAAGAAATAAAATAGGCTGAAATACTTTCAGTTCACAGGCCATCTAAAAATAAACAATGTTGTGGATCTGGTGACGCTTTTTGCCAGTGTGGTATCTGGCTCTGGGAGAAACTAAATTCGACTTTATGGTCGGACTAACTCAGTTTTTTCATCAGGCAGTAACCTGTCTCACATGCTAATGTAAAATAACTGAGTGTAACCTCTGTGTCTGTCTATTAATTCCTTAAATACACCCTTGAAATTAAAGGAGACAGCGTTCAGTGACATGACATACAATCAAGAAGAGAAGCGTTTGCTGCTGGAGGCGTATTTGTATATATTTCTGGACCCTATGTGTCGCCAGAAATGTTTAACGTGACTTTTTTTTTTCAAATTACCTCTGCTAGGGCTCAAAAAATGTGTTTTAATAATATGGAGAGATATTCATTTTCGCATGTTGCTTTAAAAACTCAAGGGTTGGAGATTTAACCCCTGGCAGTGGCTGCTAATTAGCCAGTGTGTGTGATTATTTTGCAAGAGAGTTAAAGTTCCTCTTCCTGATATTTTAAGTTTGTCTTCCTACTTTAAATAGTTTACACATAGTCAGAGAGAAACTATTTGACTAGAACAAAGTGGGTTTAAATGAGTTAATTGTCTTAGTAGTTTGGTGACTCTTAAATTCAGAGTTTTATAAACTTCGAAATCTTTGGATTTGTGCTCTTTTCTGTTAAAAACTTGCTGAGAAACAGTGCAGTTTTGACTTTGTGTGACTTGACTGTGCTCTAAGCTTGAAGAACCCCACCGGGCGAGGGGAGGAAAAGAGAGCTCCGGTGGAAGTTGACCTTCGACCTTTCTTCAGAAGAGTGACAGGACCCCGCTTGCACTCCAACCCCTGGGAGCAACCAATCGTTGAAGCGTGACCTAGCGCCGGGGGGGGGCGTGGCCACAGAGTCCCTCGCCACCGCTCGCATTCTGGGCATTCCAAGTGTCGCTGCGAGCACATATCATCCAGGCACCCCAGGGATGGACACACACACACTCTCACACACACACACACACACACATATACACAAATTCACTTCATAAAATGCTTGCATTTCGCTCTCATGTCTCATCTTCTCTTCTGAAACCATTGATAAGAAAAAAGTAAAGCCTTTAAGGCTTTTAAGAGTAAAAAAGAGTAACAGTATAAAAACAATATAGAGAAGACAAAGTGCTAAGAATACAGAATGAAAGGAGGCAAGAGTAAAAATCTATAGAATGATTCTTCACAACTTCCAGATGTCACTTGTTCGATCACAAAAGTAGCTCTGCCACTGACACCAAATAAAATGTAAAAAAGTGAATCAAAGTATTCTCTCTTGTCCACTTTTAATCACTCTCTCCTCTGTAAATGCCTCGGACATAAGCAGGTCTTCACTTAAATATTCCTCTCAGCTATGTCAGAGAACTAGATTGAACACATAGCCCGCACATGCCGTTTTTTTTTTTATTTTTATCCTATTTGATTCTTTGATCTGCCCTATTACTACTTGTGGGGAGAAGGATCATTAGCATTTCATCTAAATATGAAAGTCAAAACCCCGTTGCTGTCTGTGCGTCTGCTTGTTTTGGCGCGTGCATGACTTTCACTGTGAGTTATGTGTGTGTTCTGCGGCTGCGTCACCGCGCATTGGTTGTTCTTTGCTATTTATGTATTTGTGCATGTGACTACTTGCGTATCCTTGGCACAAGGCACCAATAGTAGACCTACTTGCTCTTTGCGTTTGTGCGTGTGTGTGTGTGTGTGTGTGTGTGTGTGTGTGTGTGTGTGTGTGTGTGTGTGTGTGTGTGTGTGTGTGTGTGTGTGCGCGTTAGCACAGTAATGTGTTTTTTATTTGTCGTACATGTGTGGTTGGCCTTAGAGTGGTGCAGTCCGCATCCCATCCTGTGGTGCTGGCTAACATCAGGCTCTCAACACACACACACACACACACACACACACACACACCGCACCCACACACACACACACAGTCTCAAAGCTGACCCAGACAGAACCAGACCAGGCTACACACTAATTACATGCCTAGAATTAGACATAATATCAGCCAGACGGTTGAATATGGAAAACCGGGATGGAAGGCCAAGGTAGGGATGTGTGTCGGTGTGTGCGTATGTGCGTAATTTCTGCATGTGCTTCATGTTCATTAGGTCTCTGGTGCCACAATATGAACCGTCCTGATGTACAGGACCTCATCCGTCGCATTCATTCTATTCTATGAGGGAGTTTCCAACCATGAAAATCGCTTTTTAATCCATTCATATGACATCGCTGCTCATATTGGGCATTTATTTAACTATATTTGCTAAACAAATTACAAAAAAACTGTCTTTCTTTTTTTTTGTTTTTTTTTAAATAGCAAAATTCAGTCCTGTTTTCTTCCTGCTAAAAAATACCATGTGACTCTTGTCATCTTGCCCATTTCGACCAATATTATCATTACATCAATCAGGAGGAGTTTTCCTCCGTGATAGAGTAAGCTATCATTTGCTACGTAGGCAGGCGATGCTGCACATCTGCTCTGCACATGTGTGTGATATGACGACTTTTCAATGGTCAAATCAAACGCCTCCCAGTATTTGTGGCCCGCAATTTAGCAGTGAGTGTCAGTCCTGTGCAGCAGAAAAAAATAGTCTTCAACCCCACAATGAACAAAAGACTCAAGAGCAGACGCAGTATTGAGGCAAAAGCGACATGGGACATGGTGCACCTATGAAATTGTTGCAGATACAAAGATGATGCCTCTTACTGACTGATATTTATCAGGTGTCACTTCACAAGTTGCTCATTCTCACAGCAGAATGCCAGCAACAGATTCAAGAAGGAAAATTATAGAATATGCTTAATCAAAATTGCTGAACACTTGAATAACAGACTTATGTACATCCATTCAATTATATCCATGTTAATGTATTACCCAGAGTAGCATCTACAATGTGCCACCCCCAATTCACAGGGACCTGCACCTAGTTAAATAAATGTAATCTTCAAATATTTAGCTCTTTTAAAGTTGTAATAAGTGTTATTTAAGGCAAAAAAATAATGACATAAGGTCAATTTGTTGTATGATTTTTTTATTTTGTGACATATTTTTATTGGGAGAACAGTTATGTTGAGATTACAAAATGCCCAGGGTACAAAGTTTAGTAATGTGAACATTAACAACAATGGTGAATATTAAATGTGGAGTAGCCTAAAATACTATTGGACTTCTGGGTCTGTTAATCACAAACTAGCAGTGAAAGATCCATTATTTTTTATTTGATTTTTTTCATTTCTTTCTGTGGAATGAGTATAGTGCTTAGTGTAAAGAATGGCATATTGGCTGATATCATAATGTGAGGGAATAGTTGACTGCCAATGAGGTAAAGATGAAAATATTGTGGAAAACTGATAAAACGCTGAATTTTATTTGTGAAAAAATTGACCCAAAATCAATGTTGAAATGTTTGTTAAGAATTATTTTTTCACAGAATATTGTCACCACGTGTGTTCTTTGCATTGAGACAAACAGTTTATGTTGCTTCTATTATTATTTTGTCACCCATCTGTATATTCTGCATTAACTATTTGATATAAAAACTTGCAGATTGTAGTTAAGAAGCTAAAGCTTGATAAAACACAGGATTGGACGTTTAAGGCAGTTACGCTTGAAGACATGGAATTATGTTGTCAGTGGGATACGAGTTTTTCTATGCATCTATAGCTACAGGCGATTGACTCTCTAACTTTAAAATAATAATATAATGCCATAGAGAAAATGCTCTCCTAAATCAGAAGTGAACGATTCGCTCTGAAGGGACCACACATACTAAAAATGTATCACAATGAGATGGTTTTATTGATCCCCACAGAGGACTTCTTTCGTCACGTTTTCACCAAAGCAGGAAGTTCAGGGGTCAGGGTCAGCGACGGAGCGGGACCCCTGCAGCTGACAGGGATTCGGGGTTTCAGCGTTCCAGCAGGGAAGATGCTTGTCAACATGGAGATCCAGTCTGGGTCAGCCAGGGGAAAATAGTTTATCTGACCTCTATAAGTCAGTCTCCAGACTGCGCGCGCTGAATCACCGGAAGACTGAATCTGTTTTTAGCAAATTATCATATATGTTTAGGGAAAGAATCAACAAATCAGTCCTTGTTTTCATCATAGTTTCACTAGTCAAAGCACATTTCAATTGTTTAGGAATTCCTTGGGGATAAAGCCTTTTTAACAGGAGTCTGTGGACTATTTTAAGGTCAGTATTTGGAATGCCTGTGTCCAGAGAGAAAAAAGCCTCTGCTGAAAAGCCATAGCCTAATTAATGTTGTCTTAGGTACGACCAACGGAGCAGGTGAGGCCACATTTCCTGGGACGGTTGCCCTGAAAAAACAACGTCCCGTCGGGACCGCTAAAAATGGGTAGGACTATCTGGAGCCACAAAAGGCCCATTTCCTGCCTGCGTAACCATGTGAAATTATTTGTGACGATTGTTCCTGTGATAAATGGCAAACGCCCATGCAGAGCTTCTATACTGATGTGTAGTCAAATCTGCAAGAGCTGATTATATTGAGTTGTCTCGTTTTAGAGTTGCATGTTGCAATTTACAGTGAGACATAAAGGAGTCAAATCAGCGCTCTGGCATCAAGGATTTTACATTAAAATAAGGTGAGATGCAGCAAAACAACCTGTTGTGTGATTCTGAAGGCAGCAGAGACTGCGTTTGCTCCTTTTCGCTCCTGTGTTGTTACTCCTTCAGAGGAATTTTTGAACTCTCTAATGGCTCTGAGTGAATTAGGCCTAATGTATCCTATTATGGTGATGAGGGCAGGCCAAAGTCATCAAACTCTTTATTTTGATGGATGTGGACACACAGACTCACACAACCACCACACGTACATGGACCCCCCCCCCCCCTCTCTCTCTCTCCCGCCCATCCTACCTCTCTTACCGCACACCTCTCCTGACTCCAAAGCACACAAACACACCTCCTGATCAGGCAGGCGGCGAGGAAGGAAGTCAATATTTGAGGAGTTGAAGCTAACCGGCCTCATGGTCGAAATTCACCTCTTACAGTAGGCAAACTATTGAGTTTTCTACAATGCTGCTCTCAGCTTTCTCACTTTGAGTAAACACTACTATTCTGGACTACTGATTAAAGGAAAAAAACACCCTTAAGTGTTACGCAAGTAGCAGTGATGCACTGTTCTCTTGGCATCACAAGAATAACTGGTTAACCATGAGCAATAATGAGATCATTTCAAATCAGCTTAAAATGGGAAAAAAAATGTCAATTATAAATCACAGACGGATCATGAGATGGCACTCAACATACCAATATTTATGACAAATTAATAATGTATATTTAAATGTGTATATATAAAATGTGTATTTATATAGAACTTTTTAACAAAGATAAAAACGCTTTACACAATAAGACAAAGATAATAATGGTCCTCATCATGCACACAAAAGTAGATCAGTAATCAATAATAATAAAACATACTAAACAGGAATTGACTTTATATTATTGAGACTATGTCTCATTGTTCCAATAATCGACATTGGATATTTGCCTGAAGTATCTTTTTGTCCACTCACATTGAAACTTAAATATATAAAAATAAATAGAAATATTTGTTTAAAGTACATTTGAAACAGATAAAATGTGAGACTAATTATGAGTAGCTCGATGTGTCATTATTAATACTCTCTGGCTTCTTGATTTAACCCTCAAACTTCACAAGTTCATTGCATTTAAATGTACAATTTTCTATTTTTTATAACTCAGACACAGTAGAGCGGTGTGTTCTTTGCCACAACTTGCCTTAACTGAAATGACGCCACTTCTCTGACTGTTCAGGCCGTCGCTCTGCATCCACTCAGAATCACACACACACTCACAACCGTTGTTAGTTGGCTGTTGAGAGGTGTGTATTGTGAAGTGTTGAGAAGGGATTGGGGGGGTGGTGAGGTAAATGATGTCTTACCTGCAACAGGAAGCTTTTGATGTAAGGCTGCGAGGACTCTAAAGAGCTATCGCTTTGATTTGCATTTTAAACACCGCTCACTCTCTCTCATACATATACACACACACACATCTGAGCAATTACCAGCTTTTCACACGTTATTGTGTCTTAGGAACAGTCTGGAAATACAGGACAGACAAACACCAACAGATTAGTGAAACACATCAAGTGAGAGACTTAAGTGATACAATAAAAAAACCTATTGACATGTCTAACTATCACGTCTGCGGATTAAAAGAAGCCACAAAGAGACAGTTTAACTGGTTGTTTTATAAAACATTGCTATGAAAACACTAAAAACAAGCAATGATTGCCTCAATGTGATTTAAAAAATAAAAGCTTTACATTTTTTTTTCATTTTAAATATGTCAAAGTGTTGTGGGAGCAGATGGGACTGTCCATTATGATCCCCAGCGCACAGCAGTAGCCGGCAGATGTGGCAGGAAGGAAGGCTGGGAGGGAAAGACTCTGGAGAGAAATCCAGGCCTTCCCTTCCGTGCATGTATGCCTGGATGATCACACCGACAAGAAATCTACAATTCAACAAGCACTTCATGTAGGCCATGCCTGCGAGCCACGCAGCTGCGGACAGAGATCTGCAAGTATCTACACTCTGTGTGTGTTGTGTGTGTGTGTGTGTGTGTGTGTGTGTGTGTGTGTGTGTGTTAAAGACATAGAAGGAGGAGAAGGGAAGAGCTAATATATCAGCCATATATTACTATATCTGTAGTGTATGTAAGTTAAGTATAAAAATATATTAAGCAGGTATGCAAAGTGATTACTATAACTGCAGCCTTCACAGAAGAAGCTGAATATACAGTAAATCAAATTGGGTCAATGGTCTTCATATAAAAGTATGTGATTAAAAATATAGCAATAGACTATTCAAATTATGCTAAAAGTGCAACAAACAGGATGCCACTTGCAGGATAAGGTCATACGTGCATACATGAGTCATGTGAACATTCCTTTATTATAAGAAAGAAGGATGAAAACACACCAACATGTGTGATAAAGCTGCTGTTAACAATTATAGACTATTATATGATATATATTCCATTGATTTTTGCTTGTTTGTCTCGTTTTATCTTCATTTAATTCATGTTTATGGTGGGTAGACACTATTAGATCCACCCAAATACAGATAAATTAAACTCCCTCCCTTTCTGTCTCTCCTTTTTCTCCAAAACAATAATCCCAATTTGGAGGTGTAGTGGTTGCCATGGCGATATGCGCAAACGGATAATGGGGCAACTGTTAACCTTTGACTGGTTAAAAGCCCCGAGCTGAAGGAGAGGATGGTGGGAGTGGGGTGGAGGAGCTGTGTGTGTGTGTGTGGGGGGGGGGGGGGGGGGGGGGTCGCTGTGGAACGCACGCGCACGCACGCACGCACACACACACACACACAGGGATGTCAGAGAGAAAGGAAATTCACACTCATTTCCTCCGTGTGGTTTCGGTACAAATCAACAACATCCTGTCCTTTTGTGAATCCTGCCTGCCCTCATGCTGGTTTGCGTTTCAGGGTAGGCGTTATAACCCCCACCCCCCACCACTCACCCCCTCCTCCTCCTCCTCCTCCTTCTCCTCTGTGTGTGTGTGTGTGTGTGTGTGTTTTTACACTACCATAGAAGCTGTAGCCTAGTCATACCTCACATTGTTGCAGAGGAAGGAAGGGCACGTCCTTGTTCGCAATAAATGGCTTTAGATAGAACAGGAACACAAGGGGAGCCGCCTTTTATTTAGCCTAATCGGGCCGAAGCATGTGATCCGAAGGAGAAAATGAGAAACAGCCCTCGTGCTTCTACTAATTTGTATTTATTAAACCCAGTGGTATCATATTCCTCCAGATTTATGGCTTTTCCAGGGATGTTTTGTGTTGTGGCCTATGACTGCATCTTCTTGTTTCTCATTAGACTTTTTGGCACCGATTTATCAGCACTACAAGAGAATGTTATGCATCAGATTTACCAGCAGCGGGGGGGAGGGAAGGGAAAAAATAAATAAATAAACGAATTCGTTGCAGATTTCGCCCTCTCATCTATTACACGACACCGCCATAGTCACGTCTCCATGAAGCCGGAGCGCGTAGATCGGATAAATAAATGAACGGGGTGAAATAGAGCGAGAGTGGCACCACAGCCGATGAGCCGACTCTTTATGTAAATCAGGCCTGACATTACCCTTGTGACCAAAAAAAAAAAAATCCCCCACCTCTCCCACCCCCTCCTCTTCTTCCTCCTCTCCTTCAAACACACACACACGCGCGCGCGCGCGAGCGCGCGCCTCATTCGCCATTTCTACCCATTCATAAAAATCTCGACATCGCGCGTGCGCAATACCATTCGGAGTCCTCCCCATTCATAAAAATGTAACCTCCGCATTTCAGCCCTCCCGAGTCGCTCTGCCCTCCCATTCACAAAAAAAGAGGAGAGGAAAAAAAAAACACGCCGAGGCATCTGCGCAGTGCCGTCCCCTTCCTTTTCCCCTACCCTCCCATTCATAAAAACTCACTTCCCTCCCCCTCGGTGGTTGCAACATCATATCCGAAGCTCTGCGTCCACAACCGCAGTCGCCTTTTACGCACCAGCGAGTGGAGAATATAGTGCCGGAGCCCCGTTCTCCTGTACCTCGCTCGTGTTATCCTCTCCCCCCCTCCCGTAACATTTTGGACTTATCTGTACTTAACATTTGTGGAGCTACTCACTCACCCACCGCGAGGACTTGGACTATAGACTTGCGCGCAAACGTCGTGTGCGCAACGAAGAGATGAGAATTTTATCCTGAAAACCACAGTAAGTGATCGCCTTTTTTCCTTTTTGGTCGCCGTTTTTTTTAAATGTTAGTTGTGATCTTAAAGCTGCACAAAAAAACTCCGTCCGGTTCTTATCCGTAATGTGCTGCCTCCGCTTCGACTATACCTCTCAGATCATTGGATCGCAGGCATGAAAAAAAAAACGCTCCTGCAAAAACTCTTATTTTGCAACAAGCTGTTTCCCCCCCAACAGACCCGTGTTTGCACTCTGAGTGAATATTTAACCACCGATTTCGTAACGAAAAAGAGCGATGTTGAGGACGCAGAAATGGGGGGGGGGGGTGAAATCGTGTCGCGTTTTTTTTCGTTTTTATAAAGCGTAGACTCGCTCCAATCGCCGTTTTTCTTTTCTTTTTTTGACAGCAGAGGATTCAATATCCACCAAGCGAATGAAACCCAGTGTCTCGGTTTTCTTTAAATAAAGTGATCGAAGCACCTTTATAATGTGTGTCTAATCGCCGCCTGCTTCCCGGTCCTCTGAAGCCGGAGTCTGCGCGTTTCATCCGCGGCGGTTCGCTCCGCAGCGGCCGCCCCGGTTGGCGCACCGCGTCGTTCGTGTCAGGTGTTTTTCAGATTAGCATTTTTTTTTCCTCCATCTAATCCTAGCCTAGCCTCGAATATCAAAACCCCTCTTTACCCCCTTATTAATATTTTTTTTTAAATGTGCGTGCTCGTGTCCACTGCGGACGACAACGTCCAGCTTTACGCGTCAAAACTACGCACTTATAACCGCCCGCCGGTTAAAACCTCGCGACGCGTCCGTCCGGTGGCACACGGTGTTCCATTTTTTTCTCTCCCCTGTATCGGGGTTGTGCTTTTGTCAGGTCCGCGCACATTGGAGCGCCGAACGCGTCGTTACAATGCCTATATAAACACGCTATTCGAGTATGGAGAGCGGCCGCCTCCGGTTTTTATGACTCAGTCCATTCACATATTGAAGGGAGGGACGCGCACACACACACACACATGCATGTGCACCCGCGCACCCGCACGCGCACTGTTCCGGTTTGGAGCCCATAATGGTTTAGATTCGAGCTTGTCTCGGTGCCAGCAGCGATGTCGCAACAGGTGTAGACGCATTTTTTTCCTTCTTTAAATAAAATAGACGCCGCGTTTGTTTTTTCTTTTCATTTTTTTCTGAACGGGAGGTTTCATTCAGAAAAAAAACCCTTGCCTTTCACAAAATCGGTTTCATTCACAAATTCTAAGAGCGATCTGAGCTCGCGTTCACTCATCCGTCTTATAACACACATTTATGTCTGCAGATGATGATGTGTGTAGGTTAGAGAATATAGACGAAGGCTAAAATGATGTTGCTCGGTGTATGTTCATCATTCTGTACAAAGACCTAATTTCTTTGGCTTTGTTGAAATCCCCCTTTCTGGCATCCTCATCCTCTGTTCGCCTCTGCCTTGTTTTGCATCTCTCGAGTCTTTTGCATGCAAGCCCCGCTCTCTGGTGCTCCCTGCTCTTTGCAAAGGAGGCAATGAGAGTCCAACTCCTATTGTTCTAATGTCAAAGTTAGAATGGAGGAGGTTGAAACCCTGTTGGTATTCAGTCTAAAAATCAAGATCGGTTGGATGCTCTACGTTTGAGATTTTTTGTTGCAGACACAGTTGGGGAAAAAGGTTTCTGTTTAAGAGGCTGAAAACACTTTATTTTAGGCTTTAATGGCTTTGGGTTGAAAGAAAAACTCTTTTTAATATGTGGGTTAATATCATCTGTTTAACATTTGGTTGTCTTTGCATCAATCATTAGTCATAAAGAAAAGTCATGTGGGGAGGTTTAACAGTTTAGTCATGAGATAAAGCACTTGTTAGTTATAAAATGTGGTAAGGTCAAATTAGAAATGCATCTGAATTGCATCAGAAGAGGAAAAGTACATTTTAAAACCC
This sequence comes from Eupleurogrammus muticus, assembly GCA_036785175.1. Taxonomy (NCBI): domain Eukaryota; kingdom Metazoa; phylum Chordata; class Actinopteri; order Scombriformes; family Trichiuridae; genus Eupleurogrammus; species Eupleurogrammus muticus. The sequence continues at coordinate 11,850,886 of JAYKQN010000007.1, read as the reverse complement.
TTCAATAAATGTTAGCAGATATGACAAAATACAATGTTGAAAATAAGCAAAGGATGTCTTATTGTTCTTATTATTAATACGAAAATGAAGCTTTGTACCTTGATTGGATTAAAGTCAAATGAACAGAGGCATTTTGTTCATGTACTGTCTTAATAACTAACCTGCCTGTCATTCCAGCAACCACTTAGTCTTGTTGAAATCATGTTAAATCAACGTTACTTCCTCCACTGTCTCACACACTTCTCATAAGCTATGCTGACTTTGTGGTTAAAGATAAGGCCTTTAGGGAAAACAGCAATAGATTTAAACGGCCAAGAGATTTACCAGCAGCGGATGCGTAATTGTCTCTTCTGTCTCCACAGTTTTGCTAAATGCTGCTTTAGAGTGAAGACGTGCGAGGCACCGGCCTACACATGGAGTCCAGGGTTCCCCACCACATCCCGGGAGTGTCCTCCTCCCTCATATCCCAGCCCCTGCTGGACAGTCGAGTGCCGTACGGCCGCCTGCAGCACCCCCTCACCATCTACCCCATCGACCAGATAAAGTCGTCGCACGTGGAGAACGACTACATCGACAGCCCCGCCGTGGTCTCCCAGCAGCCCCCCAGCCAGAAGGCTGCCAACCGAAGGATCACGTGGCTCAGCCAGAATCAGGAGGCGTTCCTGGGGGCCAACCACAACCACCACCACAATCACCAGCACCAGCACCACCAGCAGGGCCGGTGCGAGCCCCACCCCCACCAGGACACCACCACCCACCCGTGGATTTCCTTCAGCGGGAGGCCCAGCTCCATCAGCAGCAGCAGCAGCACGTCGTCCGACCAGCGGCTGCTGGACCACGCCGCGCCCACCCCGACGGCGGACCACCACCCGGGCCTGCATCCCCACCAGGGCCCCGTCAACACCATCACCACCCGGGCGCCGGGCTACTTCACTTCCCCAGAATCCAAGGTCCTCACCTCCTCTTCTTCCGCTTCCTCCTGCTCCTCCTCCAAATCTCTGGACCTCAAGTCCGCTAAGATGCCCGCCGGGGGCGTGTGCGCCGCCGCGGGCCAGCAGGGGCCGGCTGCGGCGATCCCTTCCTCCCCGGCCGAGAAGAAGCACCTCCAACTCTGCGAGCACTGCGGCAAGTGCCGATGCACGGAGTGTACGCTCCCCCGGACCCTACCCTCTTGCTGGGTCTGCAACCAGGAGTGCCTGTGCTCTGCCCAGAGCCTGGTGGACACGGCCACCTGCATGTGCCTGGTCAAAGGGATCTTCTACCACTGCACCGAGGACGAGGACGACGAGGGCTCCTGCGCCGACAAGCCCTGCTCGTGCTCCCAGGCCAACTGCTGCGCACGCTGGTCCTTCATGGCCGCCCTCTCCGTCGTCCTGCCGTGCCTGGTCTGCTACCTGCCGGCCATGGGCCTAGCCAAACTGGGACAGAAGTGTTACGACAACGTGAGCAGACCCGGCTGCCGCTGCAAGACCTTGCAGGGCGGCGCCGCCATCCCCGCGTGTAAAAACGGAGGCGTGGAGGCGAAAGTAGGAACATTAGAGAAGCAGCAGCAGCAGCAGGGGTCGTGATACTGGACCAAACCGGCCGACGAGGGCCTTGCTAAATAAAAAAAACATAAAAACGAGAAAAAACAAACAAAAAAAACTGGACAGGACCACAGTACTTGTTCGCTCTATGGATAGGACAATCCAACACCAACCCCTTAAACTACCCCATTAATCTGCTGGAAGATGACTTATGTAAAACAAAGGTACTTAAATGGTTTCTCGACCTATGTCTGAAAGGGTGGATGATCAAAAACAGGCCTGATATGAGAGAGTTGGCTACTAAGAATAGCCAACAGGCTCTCTGAGATGTTTTTTTTTGTTCTTTTTGTAACAGTGACAAAAGGAGAAGAGACTAGATTGCGGGACAGATGTTTGTGACGTTTTCGGGAAGATGGCTGAAGGCACAAAGTCATTGTACCTCTCTGCTGCTCTGTATTTCTCAGCTAATTTTTTTGTAACGGTAACTAACCAGAAGTTGGTTTGCTGATCCTCAGATAACATAGAAATTAGATGATGGAGGAAAAAACGATCCGTACAACCCCCCCCCCTCCTCTGAACCCCTCAAAAAAAAAAAAAAGCACAGCCCAGTGTCCCTCTGTCTGAACACTTCATAATAGGCCGCTGCAAGAGTGAAACCACCACTTACCCACTCACTCTCTCCACTATTATGATGATCACCATTCTTTAGTATCGCCATACTTCCTCTGATAGTTTAAGGATGCTAGCTTGGAAATGCTAATATCTGATCTCTTTTTTATCTCCGCGGAGAACGTGTAACAACAACTCAATAATAGTAACTTCCCACAGCTCTCGCTCTGTAGTGTGTGTAAGCAGATATACCGCGAGTAGAAGAGAGAGATAATCACTTTCCTGTTTTTAGGTGGGGGGGTGAAACCCAGACATTCTGGAAAAAACGATTTCGAATGCTGTTCACCAATCACCTCAGAGGTAGTGCATGTCATGACCTGCATGCTCTAGTCTAATGGTTACCGTCGATGTGTAGTAGAGAAATGTGTTTAAAAGAAAAAAACAAAAAAAAAGTACACCCAACCTTCTCAGGGACTGTTACAGTAATCCTCTCTAGAACTTGGCCTACAGCATGTTGGTTTCTAAACTGCCTAAGAGCCTGGTCTACTTCCTCTTTGCACAGAAGAAAAAAAAGGCAAAGAAACATTTAAGGGGCAAAAAGGCAATAGTGAATAATTTAAAAAACAAGTAAGCTAAGACGGGAGAATACAAAAAAAATGGCCAGAAAATAAAAATGTTTCCGGAGGGATAAGGGATGAAAGCGATTCGAGCGAAAAGAGGAGGAGAGAAGGCATAGCGAAGTCGTTGTCGTGTTCGTATCTAGTCAAGCCTTTCGTCAAAACTAAACCTGCCACTTGCACAACCTTTTTTTAGGAACGACGCGAACCCCTTAAAGGATGTACTAAAGCACAGTATTAATCACCTCAGCTATCTCACGTTACGTTGGCGCGCAATACATTTAGTCCACACACTACTCCCCCAGCCCCCTCAACACACACACACACACACACACGTCAGTGTCTTCATTAAACTCTAATCATGATGCTGCATAGCCGCGTTAGTCAGATAGTCTATCTTTTATTCTTAAAAGTCTATTTTTGTGGCTTGCATGATGTTCTTAGGACTTTGCCAAAGGAAGCTAGCGTTCGGTAGCATGTTTTTTTTCGCTGTCTGGGTGATCACAGTTGTTATGCACTCTCGCCAAACGGAGTTGACGGCAGTTGGTTCTTAAAGGCACGCTGCCCTTTAATACAGATGGCCTTTTTTCTGTTTGGCATAAAGGGATACTGTCTTTGTTGCTCCATAACACACACACACACACACACACACACACCTCTCTTTCATGTGCAGGGGGGGACCCTTAACTTCCATTAGGGCGCCTGACTTGGCTCATACCTGTATTTGTCTTGTTGCACGAAGCTGATATCACACACACATAAACACACACACACGATAAAACTAAAAAAAAAGGAACGAAAAAAACACACTGTCCTTTAGTCTTGAATGTATGAGGCAATATTTTCAAAACCTAGCAATTCAGTCTGAGAGAAAGTTGCCAAAACTGAGAATGATTGTGTGAAGCGGGCGGAGGCCCGGCGCGTGTCGGCGGGCGGCAAAAATCACAAATGTTTTGACAATATATTTAGTAATAGAGCTATGCAGGTGAAATGTTAATTGCTGTAAATAGTTTCACAACATTTGTGTTCTTCTAGAAGAGACTTTTAAATGTCCTCGAAAGATTGCATGGTACATTATAACTACAATTCAGTACAAAATATATAGAGAATATATTAGATATATATTTTGAGGGTAAGAAAAAAGGATGTTTTCGAGGCGGTGAGAAAAAAAAAAAAGAAAAAAGAGGAGGGAGGGAGGGCGGCGAGAGGAAGGTGCAAGGAACGGGGGTAACAAACGTGACGTGGTCTTTCTATCACAAGCACTTGATTTAGAAAAGTGTGCCCGGCAATATAAAAAAAAAAAAAAAAAAAAAAGAGAGAAAAACTCCTGCTGTTTGCTATCCGTGGCTCATTAGCAGTCGAGAGGCTAAGCTAATTCCCTGGTTCCTCTCCTAGTCCTAAAGACTGTGGACTCATTGAATCCACACAGGGAACACAATCTGCCCCTATCCGGATCAACCCATTTCCTGCTGTTACTGCTCAGTGTCCCAGCTCTCTCTCTCTCTCTCTCTCTCCCTGCTTTTTTCTTGCCTCCTTCTTTTTTTTCTCTTCTCTTCTTCTTCTTCTTCCCCCTTTCCTCCCTGAGAAATCCGCCGACCAACACCCCTGGCCTTGATTGACAAACACAGCTGCTGTGCATAAACTTGTCATACCACAGAGACGGGAGAGAAAGACAAGTCTGTCTCTCTCTTTCTCCCTCCCCCGTCTTTGTTTTTCTGTGCCATCTTTTTCACCAGTGGACCTCTCTTTCTGCCTTTTATTCTGTCATCCCGCTGCTCTGTCACCGCGAGAGTAAATGTCCTCGGCCTCACGTTAGCTTTATACTTTTACACGTGCTCAAGGTGTGGAATAATCACGGACAACGACAACTCAATGATTAAAACCTTTCTTTTTTTTTTTTTTGCTACAATGCTGTGACTTTTACACACACACACACACACACACACACCCTGTCCCTGTTTGTGTCACTCATTTGTGGGCACTAATTTTTTTTTTTATTTCATTTTTTTCCGAACCCAAAACAATAGGAAAAAGTCTCACGCGGCTGGGTGATGCTACTCCATTCCTTTATTGCCTTTGCAATGTCAACGTCGGGGATAAAGAAACGAGATCTGTGCTTTTGTTTTTGTTTTTTTGTTTAGATATAACAAAAAGGAAAAAAACTCTCATATAAAAGGTTCCCTTTATAGATATATTTATTTTGAAGTTCTATTTTATATAGTATTTATTTAGATGCCAACTTTTTTTTGTTTGTGAAGAAAGCTTATGTCGAAATGGAATGTACAATGGAAATATATATTGTTAAATATATCTGTCTGTGGTGTCGTTACTTCCGTGGGGAGTTTGCAACCAAACACACACTCACACACACACACACACATACATTATATCATCCTTAACCAACTCACTTTGCACATGGACAAGGATTACAAATATAAATATACTTTCTATGCAAAGATACATAGGATAACTGATAGCAAACACAAATTAAGTATCATTTAAACAGGCCAGGAGGACAAATAACCAACATATAGTTGATTGTAACATTTAAAACAATAACAAATTAAAGTGGAAATACATTTTTGGACAGAGAATACACATCTGGCTGCTTTTAACATAACACTGTAGCCACTTATATAATTCTTATGAAGATACCATGCGTTCTGAATGTGTCACACTATGAAAGAATGTTTGACAGCAACACCTCCACTTCCTGACGTCCTCTCTTCCTGTGTTGGGTATAAATGTCTATAAAACACTCGTAGGGCAGCCGGAGGAAAAACATCGCAGGAAGTAACTCGCAGGGCTTCCTCTGGTGGATGTGACGCCAGAGACGAGCCGGCCGGACGCTCGCGGCGTCGGTGTGTGACTGGGATTTAACGGACTTCTCTCTGCAGTTTATAGGGGTGGTCTGTTATAATCTGGATGTGTAACATTCCTTTCTCTCCCCAAGCACCTTCTCACGAACACACACACACACACACACACACACGTACACACACACACACACACGCACACACTGTCGTCACTCCCCACCCCCCAGCCCACCTGTGCTGCTGTTAACCCAAGGCGTTCTCCCCCCCCCACCTCCTTCCCCCCTGCTTGTTTCCTGGGTGTTTACCTGGGAGCACCTGGGAGTGTGTGCGTGTGTGTCTGTGCATGGTGTGAAAAGTTAAGAAGAGACAGGGAGAATGAAAAGGGATGACAGAAGAGGAGAGGAGAGGAGAAGAGAGGAGAGGAGAGAGGTTTTTGGCCTTCCAGCATCACATAAAGAACACGTTTCCGCTGCAGAAGCCCTGCAGGCGCTGCTGTGTCTGCTCCAACAGGTGAGATCAGAGACCAACCTGCCTGTTTACCTGCCGGTCTGTCAGCACCCACCTGGGGCACACACACACACACACACACACACACACACACAAACACCTGCATTGGACTTCCTCCACACCTACATTGTCATCTCCACCCCACCGGGGCCACATACATATCATCAACACAGGAAGCCCCAGCGCGGGGCAGGTGAGGAGGAAACCGTTTATTATCAGCTACGTTACGGCGGGTTGGATTCGCCGAGGGAACCGGTCGACGGGTCAAAAAAAAACAAAAAAAGAGTGTGTATGCAAATAATTATTTGCGCTGCGGTTTGGCCCGTTGGGTTTACCGCAGGAGACAATGCAGCGTTGAGCAAGGCGAAAGAAGAAAAAAAGGAGGGGGGAGGGGGTTTAAAAAGTTCTTCCGCACATGTTTAGTGTGTTTTCATTATTTGCTTAGTGTGCATATGTGTGTGTGTGTGTGTGTGTGTGTGTGTGTGTGTGTGTGTGTGTGTGTTTGGAGGGAGAGCGAGTAAGCTGCTGCGTGTTTGTGTTCTGCTTGATCTGTAATGTTATTGTACAATGTCAAGAATAAGGTCGTCACACCCAGCACACACACACACACACACACACACACACACACATCAGCTGTTGTTGTGGCAAAGTATTTCTATTGTGTCGGTAATTTTTTATGCATGCACACATGGGTTTGCGTGAATGTCCAAGTGAAAAATAAATACATACAATTAGAAACCCAGAATGGACGATAAATCCCATTTTTGTTATAAAAGGGAGGAAAGAGAGAGAGAGAGAGAGAGAGAGAGAGAGAGAGAGAGAGAGATGTCATTTTATTCTGAAAAGTGTGTCAGTGGCCTTCAGGCTGGATGACACTTTGTTCCAGTAACATGTGACCCAGTGTGTGCATGTGTGCATGTGTGTGTGTGTGTGTGTTGGATTGTGCCATCACTGCATGTAACTGTAACACAGCAGTTGCATCATGATAAAGGCGACATAACCTGTCTCGTCCCCGTCTCGTGTTTTTTTTACTTCTTATCAGACAGAACCTGCGCTGCGAAAACCATCGGCCTGACCTGAGATATCACTTGGGCGGATTGCCGCTTTTTTTTATTTTTGTGTCCAGCGTGAATCTGCATTTAGGTACCATATGTTAGAGCAATGCTCCGAGGCCGTGGGGAGAACCAGATGCCAGTTTCCTGCAATGAATGATGTTTCCCCTCAGCTGGTCCCTGAATCCGTTGGACATTTTCAAGAAGCTAAGTGTAATTTTTTGACTTTCCAGCACTTATGTGCTTCAAGTTAGCTCAAGTAAATCCCCCGCAGTTTGCTGTTTAGATGACATATTGCAAAAGTCATTTTCACATCTGGTCTAGCGCTCAACCCTACCCCCCACCACCACCACCGCCACTACTGCACCACCAACAACCCCAAGATACACACACACACTTTCCTCTTTTCCTCTTCCTTTTACCCCCATTCCACCTCCTCCATTTTTCTCTGTTTTACAGAACTCAATAAACGCAGCCAGATTATGTTTAAAACAAATAATGCCGGGGCAATTCAAACCTTAAATCTGCCTTTGAGCTGCAGAGGCAAGTGTGTGACATGTTCCTCATCCCAAAGAAACATGAGGCCTTCCATTGATGGTGATTTGTTATTTTATGAGAAGTGGAAAAACAACCTGCTCTGCACACAGAGGAGATAGAGATTCTGTCAGGCTGCTGTCAGACGTCTGTCTCTGATCACCTTTGCACGTCCTGCAAGTCATAAAGGACAAAACTAGGATCTCACTTCTCGGTTCGGGGTGCAGTCATGTCATCTCCCTCATCCAGCACGTGTGTGTGTGTGTGTGTGTGTGTGTGCATTGTTGAGTCAGGTAGTGGTTCATAATGCTCTTATACACACAAGAGCCTGTGCAGGTCTGCAGGAATGTTCATATAAGGGGCAGAAATGGCAAGCGGCGCTGTTTGGAAACGGAACGGCTGACATTTAGACCTACAGATTGCAAAATCATGCTGCCTGCCATTACACACGCACACACACACACACACACACACGTTCACAGATGTACAAAATACACAGAGTATCTCCTCCTCCTCCTCCTCCCCTCTCTTCCCTCTGTGGAATTCAAAAAGTAAAATGAACCTAAGTGTGACAGGACGGCTTCAGCTTGAAGGAAAAAACACACGTTTCAACACTGGGGAAGTGGCAGGGAGCGGGACGCTCGGAGGAGAACGGGGCGCAGAGGAGGAGCGCTTGTGCAGGATTCTGAGAAGCGCGTGTGTGCGTGTGTGTGCGCGATTTGATGTCCTCGAAGTCTTAAATGGTCCGTGTGAGGCCCCCGCCGCGCCTGTTGTTTTTGAACGGCGGACACTCAATTTAAGACATTAACATCTTTGACAACTTCTGTCAAACAGTCAGAAATTTTTTTTTCACTTTCCGACACGTCAAAAGACCAATATGCGGTGGACGCATTTTTTATCCGGGAATGAAATATTTCCCAGTTCACGGCTTAAGTGTTCCTTTGAGTCCGAAGGAGGCGAAGGAGGAGGAAAAAAATGAAAGGGGGGGGGGGAGAAAGGAGAGATTAGCCACGATTTTTAGTGCGGCAGTTGCTCGCCTACCAGCGAGTCAGCCAGGCGGTCAGCCAGTCATCCAGCCGGCAAACAAGCCCACCGCTCCGTTTCATTCAGCGGGGCCGCTGGCGCGCCACCAAGTAATGCCACTAAACAAAGAGCCACTGTCTTGCATCACTTCCCCTCGGAGAGGCCATCCAGGCCGCAGCCTCTTATCACCAGGCGCCGCCAGCCCGCAGCACACCGGGCCCCGACCACGCCGGCGTGCCCTCCTCACGGTTAAACACGACGCCACCCCACCTCCCAACGTACTCGCATGATTAGTGCTATTATGTTATATTCACGGGGTCACGTATTAGGCAAACAACTCGGGAATGCAAAAGTCAGTTTTTCCCCTCGTTGCCAACGGATTTTTCAGCTTCCAGGCCCTGGAATTGGATCTCAGATTTACAACTAGAGTAAAAGTTGTTTTTTTTTTGTTTTATTTGACACCTGAAAAAAGTGCCATTCCGTCATTCTCCTCTTTTCTTTTCCTTTCAACTGTGATCCTATTATTTTCTTATTGCAGAAGTTAAGCAGTGAAAGTCTGGAATCTTAATGGGCAGCTTTGCTCCTCGGTCTTGATAAGTATTCTGCCGGTGTAGTTTGATACTTCCTTCCATTCCACAACCTCTCTCTCTCTCTCTCTCTCTCTGTGTGTGTGTGTGTGTGTGTGTCATGGATGCGTGTCTGTTTTCAACAGGCCCTGTGGGTGCCTAAGGGGGGGTGTACATGTGTAAAGGAACAGTTGCATTCCTTTCAGATCCTCCTCTCAAAGGGGAAAACACACACTCACACACACACACACAAACCTCGCTCTCATTCAGATCTATACCAACCGAAGCTTTGCAGGAACACACAAACCTACCCCCTCTCTCCCCTTTTTTCTCCCTCTTCTGCCCCTTTTCGTTCTCCCTCTCTCTCTCGCTGAACAACAGCCGAGCAGCGACGGTTCCCCCGAGGCGTCGGAGGGGCCAAAAAAACTGAACCGACCAAACTTGGCTTCCGACCCTGGAGCAGCGACACGCCCACTTGGCGGCGGCCGACGGTGCATTCCTGGTGAGAGCATTGTCAAAGCCAAGCACTTCCTCTGGAGCAGGGCCAGCCCCGCCACAATAACATTTCATACATTTATCTCTTGGCTCGAGTCTCGTACACTCAATACTGACAAAAACACACACACACACATGAATATATGTCCATGCACCAAAAAAAAAAGAAAGTGTGTGCAGGTACACACACACATATGCACAACAGTATTGCAAAACACTGTTTTGGTTCCCATCTTTGCTCTCATACATCTCTTCTCTGCCTCCAAGTTCTCCTATCTGTCTTCTTTCTCTAATCTTGTTTTTTTTTTTTTCTAAAGAGAAGCCATTTTTTTTCTTCTTCTCACCACAGTCACCAGATCGCGAACAACGTCAGTCTCATCCCGACCTGCTGCTACGGCCCACATCCCATCTATTAATTTTTATGTTCCCGTTTTGAGAAATTCATTTGAATGTCATGAAATGTCAGTGATTTTTTTTTTGAATTTGGAAAAAGAGGGAAAAGGTTGAATTTTACTGTAGAACAAGGCCGATGAAGCTTTGGATCTGCACCGTTGGCACCAGGAAAATCATTCTTCAAACGCCATTTAAATACATCAGTAATTTTCACTGATTAGCTGCCAGTTGTTATATTTATGTGTCGATGTTTTAATATATTCTCATAGGAGAAAAGGCTACAGTGGGAAAACAGTATAATCATTATACTATACAAAACTATGATGTACACGAAGACAAACATAATAACAATATTGTCTGAGGAAGAATAGAAAGGCAATTCTAAGAAGTAGATGATAAAAAATGCTGACATGGTGTATTTGATAATTTGACTATTGTTAATAATGGGTCACTATTCTTTTCTGTCTATGGTAAATGCTTTGGAAAAAATGCTCTTGTCTCTGGTTATGCCAATAAAGCTTCACTGAATTCAAATGAAGCCAAAGCAAACAAGTCCAGGAGGCCGTACTGCATCACAGCGCTCGTCGTTACTTTACCCTGCTTCATTTTTTATTAAAAAACCGTGAGTTCGGTTTCAAAGGGGCAGAGCGGGCAAACACGATGAAAGGTTGCATGACAAGACTTTTCACGTTAGCAGAAAACACTTGAGCTTCTGCGTCCATGGATCTGCTTCATTCACATATCTGTGCTCCAGTTTCTATTCTGTCGAGACAAACACAGCGAGAGAGAAAAGAGGGAGACTTATGTAACAGGTATGACTTCACAGGAAGTCAGCGCCACTGTGTGTGTGTGTGTGTGTGTGTGTGTGTGTGTGTGTGTGTGTGTGTGTTTGTTCCCCGATCTGTGTAGTATATCTTGTTTGCATAATGTGCGAGTGTGTGCACCCACCCATGGGCAGTATTTGTGTGATAACAGTGTGTCCTTTCTTATGTATGGGACAATGTTTTATACACAAATGTGTGTGTGTGTGTGTGTGTGTGTGTGTGTGTGTGTTGGCAGATAATGTAATGCTGAACCGTGTGTGTGTGTGTGTGTGTGTGTGTGTGTGCGCCCTTTTCATCCACAATCTCGCCTTTGTTGCTGGATTCAGGAGGTTGAATGGATGTCCAGTTTGGCTCCAGTTTCAGTTTCCTGTGTATAAACCGGACCGCAGAGAAGTTATATTCCAAAATTTTTCTGAAAAAAAAAGTAATTGCATAACATTGGGATGGTATTATCGGATTCTTAGGTCGGTGCTGATGTTTTAAAATGATGGATTTGGTCTCCAAAAAAAAAAAAGGTTGGAAGGCTTCTTTGCCGGCCTGTAATTTAAGAGGTTTGTCTTAAAGTTCGCGGGTTAAAACGCTGTCAAACAAAATCACCGGGAGGGAAATAAGAAAATAATGGAAATCAGATCTGTGTTTACAGTTGGTGTGCGGGGGAAAATTGATCTATTAACCGTCTGCATGCAGCAGGATTCTCCATCTACCTACTTTCATAGGTAACTAGAACCTATGTCACGGAGGTAAAATGACACATGTGGGCCTGGGTTCAGCTTCGTCCTGCTATAAACGAACCGTGCAAACCAGTAAATGCTTCGTTTCTCTCACCGGGAGATTTTTAAAGTTTGGTTGTAATGTGTGCATGCGCGGCGATAAACCTACCAGCAGCTTTGTATTACACATCCTGCAGTGGTCATGCCAATGGCTGAAATAATGATGTTACACACATCTGTTCCTCCACTGGATCTGCCAGCTCGCTGCACTCGAGCACAAGAGGAGAGGAGGAGAACACTTTTTTCCTCTTGCAACTCAACACAAGTCGCATCTTCTTGCGCGTCCTCCTCCTCCTGCCCTCGGTTGCTCTCTTCCCTCTTCTGTTAACATACATCTGTTTAGTCAATATCATGAGCAACACAGAAAATCTCCATGGCAACCGCTTCAGAAACAACCGTCTTCTCACACTCACACACCTATAGGCAGCGGAAGGGAAAAAAACGAGGTCAAATCATGTTTTCTCAGATATGTGAGAGTTGTGTGGCTTTCTGTGTGTGTGTGTGTGTGTGTGAGAGTGTGTGTGTGCATGTTTAGGACCTCGGGGTGGGGTATCTTGGCATGTCTCACCGCGGTTCAATGTTTCCTTTTAGCTCCGCTGGCACTCTCGTGTTCCCGTTGGCTGACCTTTTCTCTTCCTGTGAAGTTCCTGTCATGCATGCTCCGCTCTCTAAGGTCACGGCTCTCCTGGCCGGGGCCGGGGCCGGGCCGGGCGATACGTGACTGTACCAGAGGCTGGCACTCCGCAGACGTTTCTGATTACAAAGCAGGGATTTCTTCATCGCGTGGAACATCAGTATATCCGTGGAATGCGCATGTGATTCTTGAAATGGGCAACCTAATTGGTTTGGAATTGGAAAATAAAAGCTGGAGTTAGCCTAATTATTAAGCAATATTTGCTGCAATAAACGGAGAGAATGTCATATCTAATTCTCGTAATACACTCACGGCATTAAGGTTTTTACAACTGAGTCACTATTTGCACTTTTTCCTAACACACTGCATTAGTAGACTTGTGAGTAGATAAACTTTTGCTTTACCTCAATCACCCCTTTGTCATAAATACCTCTATTAATGGGTGTTTACCACAAAAATGACATTTTCTGTATGAGTTGCATGAGTTACTTTCACACCAAAGGTTAGCTGATGTGTTCAGGTGTGTGTTTCAAAGCTGTGTGAAGAGTGGACATGGTTTCGAGCGAAATATGAAGAAGGGTTTCAAGAAAGTGTCGGTCGAAGAACATCTCTCATGAAACGGCATGCACGTCCCTAGCGGAGACCACATGCACCATCTCTGCGAACTGATGGATTACCCTTTTCATTGTGCTCAACACAGCGCGGTATCACGCTGCCAATCAGCGCGTCTCGAAAAAGCCGAGAAAACGCGGAGAGTGAATGGATTATAAACCTCCTGGAGGCACGTTTTTTCCAGCCATTGTGAAATGTGATTTAGTTAACATTTCAGAGTTTCCAAGAAAGGAAGTCTCTAGGAAGTACAGTAACTAGTTCAACTAAACCACACACAAACACACACACACACAAACACACACACACATGCATATTCATGCAGAATATAAATCTGCTGCTAGTCGTCTACATTTTGTGGCGGTAGTGTTGTCTGTGAGAAGTGGTCTGGCCTGTGCAGCCCTCTGGCCCAGAATGCTATTCCTGTGTGTGTGTGTGTGTGTGCATGTGTGTGTGTGTTTGTGTGTGTGTGTGTGTGTGTGTGTGTGTGTGTGTGGTTTAGCCAAGGATGTGGTTGCTCTCACTGAAATGCTTGCTTCAGACCCCCCCTTTACAGTATCCTGCATGTGTGTGTGGTGTGCATGTGCAAGCATATGTGTGTGTGTGTGTGTGTGTGTGTGTGTGTGAGAGAGAGAGAGAGAGAGAGAGAGAGAGAGAGGGGCATCTCAACAGCCGCTCCTCCGTCCAGGAGCATCGGATATTGGATTAGTGTGTTAATCTCTCTCTCGCTCTTTTCTCACGTTCCTCTTTTCTGAGTCTGTGTGTGTGTGTGTGTGTGTGTGTGTTTGTCTTCCTCAGTGCTTCCTCAGTGCCCTGATCCATGCCTTCCTGCTGACGGCCTCCGCCGCTGTAAACAGGAGGCACATAGCTCCGTGTGCAGCGTATCCTGATGCCGAGGTCGGACAGGAACCATAATTAATGTTCAATAACCACAGAGACACAAATCTGGTCCAATGTTAAACTTGCACTGAGAATGGAATTTTAAAAGGAAAGTGGGAAACTCCTCATGTCCAGCTGTTAAACTTCTGAGATTAAATATGTTTTGGATCAAACCCAGATCTGTCATGTGGTGTAGGCCTAAAAACTTTACCAGATAGTTTAAGTTTCCTAAAAGGTTTTTGAAAGAATAAAAACAAATGGTTTCAACTAGTCGATCTTTGAAATTTTGTGTTAAAAATTAATAATATGTATTATAATAATTGAGATTTTTGAAACCAACGTGAACACAAAATGTACATTTTGAGAGACCTGATGAATGCATCCTAAAACTGTACTTTAAGTTTTTGACTTTCTCATCTTTCCAACCATGATTAGTCACTGATCCATTTGCATATTTGTAATCAGAATATGGAATCTGTAATGAGGGAGAAGGAAGGAATGTCATTTTAAGGGATCTAACTTTTTTGTACGGGGGAAAAATACATAGATACATTAATATTCAGAGTAGAGCAAAACACTGATGCCATGTTCAGGAGTGAAGAGGATAAGCAGGAGAAGGGATTTTTAAGTCATTTAATTCAATGTGGCACCACCATAAATCATCAATATTCTGTCATTTGAAGGCAGTTGCACATCATGGATTTCATATCAGGGAGATACTGTTGCGTGCAACAACACTTGGAGCCGGACAGGGGTTCGGAGCAGGAGACAGAGGAGGACAAAGACACGGAGAGAGGGAGGGAGAGAAGAGAGAGAGAGAGAGACACTGAGGGAACAGAGACAGAGCACCTGCTACGCGACCTCAGCCCAGACAAAGACGTCCCTGTCCCGCAGTACAATGACGTCCGGGACACTGTAACTTCCTGTGTCTGGTGGGACGACCCGACGGCACAGCGAGCTAGCTGTTTGTGCAGGTCGGTTCTATTCACACACACACACACACACACACACACACACACAAATAGTGGGCAGCGAACAAACCCAAAAAGGCCTTCTTGCATTCTCCGGCTTTGTTTGTATTGAATCTCACACATTCCAAACACTTATAATATTTTAAATTAAGAATTTTAGCAAATTGATTGCAAATATTTAGTATAAAAAAGATCAGGATGGTCACATGGTATTTTGAGTCATTTTTAACAGCCTACAAAGATACATTTCATTGATGTGTGTGATAATGATGTTTGAGATGTTGAAGCATTTAAACCATAAATTAGTATTAAATAAGTATTAGAAGAGATAACAGAAGTCTGCTTTCCCTTCAGTGTCAGGGCTAAACTTGCCATTGCCATTAAAACGGCTCAACAGGCACGGAAGAAATGTATATGAGTTTCTCAAGTACTGTATTTACCAACAGGAGGATAAAAATTGAGACCAAACGGGGGGATCAGCCCAGCAACTAGTCTGATCCGCAGTGTTGCGTAATCGCCGGCCACCCCTTGATGTCTGCGACTCCGATATAACAGGAAAGGGAGACTCAACCTTCTAAAATCAACAAACCCATCCTTGGATATTTATAGCTGTACAGTTCAAGGAAATCAGGGCATAAAATTGTCAACAACGGGACCATAAATGACCTCATTTCCCATGCTTGCGAACTTTTTTTTTTGCTGCAGCAGCAGTGGCTTCACATCGGTACCTTTCAAAGTAAACTCCTTTTTTTTTAGGTTAGGCTACTGCTCAGCTGCTTACAATTTGAATCAATAAAACAGACTCATTCCCTATTTCTGACTGTAATTTAAGGCTGTGCTTAACCACAAGCATTAAAAAAAATGTACATACAGTATGTCAAAAAATACAATATACATCCCTTCATACATGTTCCAGATTCATCCAAAAGGTGGATTCCCCTACTTTTCTAATAGTTAATACCGGTATATAATGAATGTAAAGCACATGGAAAGAAATAGTGGATAAACCATGCGATGAAAGTGGTTGCACCTAAAATACTCTGCACACTGTTAACTTCAAACTTAATGTTCTCCATGTGTGTACTCCTGATTCATGTTACACAAAAATAATGTGACCCTAAAAGGCAGGTAAACAGATTTTTGGCACGTCAAGGCCTCTGCTCCACACAGCGAGTACACGTCGGTAATTGCAACCTTACAGTTCTACTTTTTTTCCCCCCTCCTTCTCGTTGCAATTTCTGCAAACCAACTGCGTACGTTCTGTCTCGATAGCCTGTAGTAGCAGCGCGGTGTCGCAGTCATTATGGAAGAGATACGTGGGAAAAGAGTGGGGTTAGGGACGGTACGAATCAAGTATGATCTCGGACACCAGTTGTGTGGTTGCTATGTTGCCACCCTGGTAGCGTAGGGGGAGGAAGAGATATTATAAACACATGGAGCAAACATATTGATTGCCAGAGTGGCTAAAAATTAGGAATTTAAAAGAATTGATGAAGTAGTGCTGAAGTAACACTGTAAAGTGGTCGTTGCTGTTGGGTTTTTTGCTGCATAAAGGTATGGATATGTTGTATGTTAGCAGCTTGCTAAGTTAGTGTGTGGTACTTTCTTTGGAAAAAAAAGTGCCATCACGTAAATGTGTGCCCCCATAATATATATTATAGTGCTATATCCTAAACTTGCCAGGAGATTAAAGGGGTATATTTATGGGTTTATATTATATGGTTTTAGGATACAGCACTCTTGATGGGAGTGTTAACACTTTTACACTTTACAAAGCTCTCCTCTATGAAACATGGAAACATGAAGTCCACAAACACACGTTATGCTGAGATGTTCCAGAGTTTTACTGTAATTTGTCAAATTAAAAATGAATCAAATGATAATAAAAGAATGATAAATACATTAAAGAATTCTTCTGTTAGGTATGTATGTTGTCCATTCCTGTTCATCTCAACGAATTTGTTTAACACAAAGAACAGCAGATTAAAAAATATTTCAGATTTTGCATGTCGGCTGGTGTGCAGGACTTTCAGGACTTTCGGACCTATGATTACCTAGAAACCGCTCCTCTCCATCCCAACTCATAAATGCTTGCATCTACAGTATCTGCGAGGCAGCAGTTCAACCCTTTTTTCTATTTAAAAGCATCGCAAACACCCTAAACACCATTTTGGAGCCTGACATTTTAAGACTGTTCCCCATGTGACCCAAAATATACGATTTTTCCCGTCACCTTAAAAGAAAAAAACACACATTTGCGCAGCTGATTCCCCTTTTGGAACATAATGAAGAGGTTATCCATCCATCCATCCATCCATTGTCTATCCCGCTTATTCCCTTTCGGGGTCGCAGGGGTCTGCTGGAGCCTATCCCAGCGCGTTAAGGCGAGAGGCAGGGATACACCCCAGATGGTCGCCAGCCAATCGTGGGGCACACACACCATTCACACACCATTCACTCTCACACTCACACCTATGGGCAATTTAGAGTTTACCAATTAACCTGAGCATGTTTTTTGTATTGTGGGAGGAAACCGGAGTACCCGGTGAAAACCCACGCAGACACGGGGAGAACATGCAAACTCCACACAGAAAGGTCCCAGACCCAGGCCCCAAGGCGGGTCTTGAACCTGCGACCTTCTTGCTGTGAGGCAACAGTGCTACCCACCGCACCACCGTGTCGCCCGTGAAGAGGTTATTTTACAGAAAAAATCTGACCCTTTGACTCCCTATACCATGCAAGGAATCTCTGTCCTATGTGTTCCCTGCATATCTCACACTTAAATTGTAGCTTCTACTAATAGACTGTATGTGAGACGTTCAGGGAGCATCTGTAAATTCTAGCTATTCAGTCTCTGATGCACTGTTCTCTCTAGGTTAGGTGATTAAACAATCATGCATTCTTCAAATTCATCGATGTTCATTGAAATCATCACGACCCATAGTTCTTGTGCTTTATGTAACATAGGATTATATCATAGTATATTAATGAATAATAAATGGGTCAGCGACAAATCATGAGAAAGTCAAAAAGCTTTTTAAAAGACAGTTTTAAGAATCATTCATCGAGTTTAATTTAGACTAATTATGGGGTTAAACTGGGAAGTACAGTGTAGTACACAGTGTATATCACTTTTATGCCAGTAGAGAAGTAACTGACACGTTAACATGAATCTCTTTTAATAAAAATCAACAGACACTTGGTATCTTCACTGGTGACGCTTGGCAAGGAGGCTTCTTGTTTTGGGATTTCTGAGAAATGTTTTGGATTGCAAATTTCTCATGCTTTGTTGCTTGTTTCCCTTCCTGTTTAGGATCAATGTCCTGCTGCATTGTTCAAAAAAAAACCTGGGAATCAAAACTGTCCACAAGTACTTCACTGTTTATCCAGTGTGGATGAGAACACAAACACTTTTAAATAAGTAGTACAATGCCATTATAAATCACGATCAATTCCCAATGATAATAAAAAAATGGTTTCTGTTCTGACTAAGATAAATGACAACTGGAGGAGGGTGGAAAATAAATTATGCAACTTCATTATTTAATTATAATACTCAGAGTCAGAGAACGCCAAAAGAAAACTTGCCCATTTCTCCGTGACCTCAATAATCCTGCGGACACAGTTTCCTTGATTTAACCTCTGAAATATGGCCATTAAATCTTTGCGGAATCGCTGGTTATCTCCTCTGATTCCCCTCTCCCCCTCTTCCTGTAACAGAAGGAGACGCTCGCCTCTCGACAGTGGAAACCTCGGGACAGCGAGTCCAAGCCCACAGGCCTCTCCGAGTGTCAGCTCGTAATATTGCTGCTTAATGAGGGAAGAAATAGCAGTGGTTACCCATTTGGTCTGAGTCCTCTTTCACTCAGAGTGTGTGTGTGTGTGTGTGTGTGTGTGTGTGTGTGTGTGTGTGTGTGTGTGTGTGTGTGTGTGTGTGTGTGTGTGTGCGCCTGCACATGCCTGAATGCTTGTGAGTATGTGTGTGTGTTCGTGTGGGTCTGTGGGTATGTTTGCAGCACGCCTGTGCACGAATGAATGCTTTTGTGTGGTTGTGTGTATGTGTGTGTTTGCGTTTATGCCTGTGCGTGCGTGTGTGTGTGTGTGCATGTGTGTGTTTGCATGTGTGTGTGTGTGTGTGTGTGTGTGTGTGTAGGGATAAATGAATGTGATTGTGTTTATTTGCTGGCTATGTGTAGGATACAGGAAGCCTTGGGGGCCCAGGCTCTTGCTGTTTGTTATGGAGTGAGGAGGAGGTAGAGTGTGTGTGTGTGTGTGTGTGTGTGTGTGTGTGTGTGTGTGTGTGTGTGTGTGTGTGTGTGTGTACATACATGCATGTGTGAAGGGGAAGTTATAGCCGTCTCTACTGACTATAACTGCTGGGCATGGAGTCTCAGTGGAGCCAGAGTACGGTGAAAGGGCACACACACACACACACACACACACACAGTCACAAATGGTAACACTTTATTTGAAACACATAGCAGTGATTTATAGCAGCTTAATGATCCGCTCAGTTCTCCAGCTGATTCATCCCTTATGTCAAATGTTTTCACGTTACATCTTCCTCTGAACTGACATGAAACTGGAATCCTGCACCATCGTGGCAAAACCGAATTCCTGAACTCCGGGGCGAATTCTCGCCATAAAACAGCAAACCTGTGCACCAGCTGATCGCGTTAAAACGGAAACTCCCGTATCGGAAAGGAAGGGTCTCCGCTGACCAGATTTTTTTGGTGAACATTTTTCGCAAATTACACGGTACACAGGAAGAAAAGATCCCAAACGAGCTGTACCTCTGGCGGAGCGAGTGCATGTTCTGAAGTCATGAGACGACTTGTAATGTCTGGATTCCACAAGCAAATTTACGAAATGGTGCAGGAAGCTTCACACATGTATCACTGATGCAGAATTACGCATTTTTCTTTCCTGGCGAATATAAACAACTCAGATATTGAATAATAATCCACATTTTTTTTAGACCCATTCCGGTTTGACCCCACGATCGGAACCATGTCTCATAAATTGTGTTTACGATTACTAATTTGCAACAGAGAACACGGTTTGACACGAACGTAAACCGAATTATGCGAAAGTCTCGTGTTATGACGTGCACGCCCGTCATCCGTCATCGAAGACCTGTTTTTTTTTTTTTGGCATTATAAGAATTTATATCTAATAGGCTGAGTGTGATTTGAAAATGGGATTGTGGAAACAGCTCCATACTGGCTGCCTGCGTCTGTTAAGTGTCACGGGCTCGTGCCAGGAGGCGAGAACAAGCCGTGTAACTTCTCCTGCTTATTTAAACTGTCCGCTGTATATTTTTGAAATCATAAATTCTTTTACAAATACCGTCTCCCCCCCCCCCTCACTTGTTTTGCAATACATTGAAAAAAAAACTAGAACTCCTATCCCTCTCTCTGTTTTTTTCGCCTCCTGAGGTTTTGCTGCAGTTTCCTTAAGTAATTTGACAGTTTCACCACATCCAGTCGGGTTTCTGGCCGGCGTCTGGGCCGGCAGCGCCAGCAGAGCTTTTTATGGTGCCTTCTTCTTCTTCTACCCCCTGCTACAGCTCCGATGTGTGGTTTCATCTCCGAGGGCTTCCAAAGCACATGGCTGTCATCCCAGTGGGAAAGAAGGACAGAGAAGTGAGTGGGGGGGGTGTGGGGGGGTGGAAAGAATGAAAGAGCGAAAAAGAGAAGAGAAGAGACGGAAAATAGAAGGAGGAAAAAAAAAACGTGACAGTATCGGTGGACATTTGTGCTCTGATCAAACAAGGTGGAGGAACTCAAGGCCTTTCTTCTTCCTTCCAGGCTGACCTCAAATTCTCCCTTTATCCTTTTCTGCAGGAAAAAATAATCTGACCTAACAAAGAAGATGATTTATGGCTCAATTCAGATTACTGTATGTTTTAAGGTGAATGAATGAAGGATCATTTTTTTCCTGAATTATGTCAAGTTATGATAAGAGACTTTTTTCAAGCTGATCAGTTTTTTTTTGTTAATATTTAATCAAATGTTTTGAATAACCATCAAGCCTACAGTATGTGAGAAAAAAGTCCAGTGTAGCAATGTTTTAAGCAGATTTATTTAGGTTGTTTTCACTACATTACTATAGTGTATATAATAATAATATATTCAGAAATTCTTTGTCCATACATGATAGGTGCTACCAAAAAAAAACGTATACCGTTGTTATAATTAGAAGTAATGACGTGACCCAGAGAGAGAAAGAGAGATGGAATAGAGAGCAGCAGAGTAGGAGAGGGAGGGGGTGAGTAATTTACACAAGGAAGTAATTATGTAAATTCTAAACCGGTTCTCCCAGTTTACAGTGCAACCATAAACCCACTGTGATGTCTGGCTCGCAATAAACATTATTTATTTCTTTGTTTATTAATGCTTCCACTCCTCCCCCCTTCCTCCGTGTTCCTGTGTTATTCTTTAACAGGAGGAAGAAAAAAAAAAGACAGAAAGTAATGCAAAACTCCACCGAGATTAATGTCGGAATAAGGGTTCCGAATGGAGGAGGTGGATGGTAATGGCATAACTTTTTTTGTTTTGTTTTATGAAACAAACATGATGCCTTGATGTGGGTTTGTTACATGTGGTTCGATATGTTTCGTGTGTGTGGAACAAAAACCTGAAGGTTCAAAGTGGATGTTACACAGAGCCGAAGGCTTCAGGAAGGAGAAAGTGACAGAAAGTCAAAGATGAGGTCAAACCTGGCTTTGTGCTTCTACATGCACAGTAGTGTCTTGTAATTAGTTAGGAAGCTTTTTTTTATTTATGCAAATAAACAGAGAAAAGCTTAATTCCAATTGCTTTTTCACTATTATTCAATATACTGTATCTTGATTTATTCTACATGTAAACTAGGTGTCATTGCGTCAAAACAGACTTTTAAAATGCATGATTATAAGAAAAAGTGGCCTCACATACTACTGTGGAAGGGGAAACAGTGCTTTTTGGAAAACAATGATGTAAGCCTGCTGTGTTGCAGGAAAATTAGGAGGTCGGCGTTCTGTCACTGTTTACTCAAGAAGTGTGTTTAGCCATGTTTACTCTAAAGGACAACAGAATGCAACACGGCCTGATTAAAAAAATATTATTTCAGTAATTTTGGGTCAAGAAATGAGTGTTGGCGCGGCCTAATACTTCTCAGTTGCCCTCTCATGACAACTGCAAACCGCTACCGGGTTTCAGCTGCAAAAAAAAACACACACACACACACACGCACACACAAGCAGACGTCAAAGTCCGGAGAGACCCGGCAGCTTGTTTTCAACTGTCAGGGAGGCAGGATTCCTTAATGACATGTTGTATCCCATCCTAACTGTAACATCCTCCCCACAGGGTAAATAAACGCTCAGAGCTAAAGTGTGTGTGTGTGTGTGTGTGAGTGTGTGTGAGTGTGTGTGAGTGTGTGTGCGCGTGTGTGATCAGAAAGAGATATATGATCTGTCCTCCTCTCAGGGAGAGCCTCCGGTTACAAACATGCACACATGCTTGTGCGCTCAGGACAGACGGAGAGAAATGTCCACGTACGTAAATACGAGTGTGTTTGTGTGTGGGTATTTATGTGTGCGCGCGTGTGTGTGTGTGTGCGCGCCTGCGTGTGCGTTAATGCACATGTGCATGCAAAGCAGATAGCCTCTGTGTTTATTTAGTTTGAGGTGAGAGCAGGAAGGAAGGCAGGTTAACGAGCTGCCGGCTCCAGGCACCCAGGCACATGGTGATTACGCAATCTCAGCCAACTCCTCTTTCACACACACACACTCACACACACACTCTCTTGCTCTCTCTCTCTCACACACACGCACGCACACACGCACACATGCAGATGCACAGATAATACACTCACCTGGGTGAGGAAACGGATGCGCTCACAAGTATGCAGCCACTTTCAAGGGTTTTTTACACCGACACAAGTGAGATTTCAGCTCTGCCCAATGCTAAAAGTAACAAAATGTATTTGACTGGTAAATCTTAAGGCTTTTTCACACACACACACACACACACACACATGCACAAAAAACAAAAGTAGAGAAGACTGCTGCTGCTATAGACCGATGAATGTAGTGAGTTGTGATACGACCAGTCGGTTTGCACTGGAGACAGTTTGGAGGCCAGATGTGCTGCTTAAGGCCGGTGTCATCATTTCCATTTGGAGCCAACGCAGGACACAGCTACTTCAGCCAAACTGTGTTAACAGGAAAGTAACCTTAACCAGTTAAACTCCGGGCCTATTTTTCTTTTGTTTTCTTGCAATAAATGACAATAAATATGGAATATCTGGACCATCACAAAAGTTATTGTACTTATCAAAAGAAATATACAGCATGTGAAGTGACTGCAAATGATTAACTGATTAAGTGAATGAAAATGAGACTTAAAACAAGACCAAACTGACCCAAAATGAGAAAAACATAAAAAATATATATATATTTATATATCTGCAATGCAGAGTTATCTGATTAATGAGAGTCCAAAGTGAAAGAGAGATCATTAATAAACACTCACTCGTGCAAAATATAATCACTTTGTAATAATGTGCCAATAATACCAAATCAGAATAATGTGACATATTCTCTTCATATTCTGCCTGCAAGGTTTGAAATCAGCATTCATTTAGGGACCAATGAACACTGTGCTCAAACTCATATAAACATTACTGCTGACAATCAATTGACACTACTCTGATATTAATAATCTAAATACATAATCAGGCCTAATTTCAAGATTCTTAGATGTAAGAATTAGCAGCTGTTCTTTGTTATTATATCATCTTGAAATAATAGTCATTTGAATTGGATTTTTGGATTGTTTTATTGATGCAAAACCTAGAGTTTTTGCAGACCTGATTCCAAAATATTCACACTGACTTAAATCCACCTGACAGTTACATATGTCCATTTAAATAGGAGTAATATAGGCACAGTTGGCGTTACGGAGGGACAAGCTGGCATGTGCACACGCACACACACACACACACACACACACACACACCGATACTCACATGTACACACAGCTGCACACGTGCATATGCTCCCTAACATGTCTACCAGGTGCAGCGTCTGCAATTGTATTTTGTGCTGTGTTGAAACATCCAACGTGTGATTTACAGACCCAAAGGCACAACAGACGGGGAGAAGAGGACAGCGAGATACAGAGAGGTGTGATGGAAAAGAGAGAAGGATTTAAGTCGAATTTCTAAATAAATGTGTATGTGTGTGTCTGTGTGTGTGTGTGTGTGTGTGTGTGTGTGTGTGTGTGTGTGTGTGTGTGTGTGGCACATGGCAGTGATGGTCAGCCAAGCAGAAAAGACCCCCCACGTCACCCATTAGCACACTCTCACCTTTGACCCCCCCCCTCCCGCCCGAACTCCACTGAAAGGCCCTCTAATGGAGGCCAGACTTTAGGAGTGTGTGCGTGCGCGTGTGTAAGTGTGTGTGTGTGTGTGTTTCCATGTGGACTCATACTTGGTCGCATGTGTCCAACGGTAGACAGAAAGGAGAGACGGAGGAAGCGGGAGAGGGGGGGAGAAAGAGAGAGAGAGAGAGAGATTTTGTGAGTACAAAGAGGGAAAAAAACGACTCCAGAAAGTGGAGGAAGTTTACACAGCCGACTTTGCAGAGTTCCAGGAGCTGCACTATTTATAAAGACAGCAAACCCTCACTACAAATGTGTGTGTGTGTGTGTGTGTGTGTGTGCACACAAGAGCATGTTTGCATGTGCCGTATGTGCGAGCTGCTTGTGTGTGTTCAGCCCATGCACGGCCCCGTGTATGTCTGTATGTGTGTGTGTGTGCGTTTTCGTGAGTTCACGTGTGTACGTTAAAATTAATAAATACACACAATTGAAGGCTTCCTGTTATTTGGTGGTGAGGCCAGAGGAAGTTATTTTGTGGTACACTGATAATTTTGGTCAGAACACGGAGCTATAAATACTGTCAGCGCTACGCGCTCCATCCCGCTTTTTTCCTCGGCTCGCTCTGTCCCTCCTTCGCTCCAAACCCCTTTTTTCCCGAAATGAAAAACTGATGTGCAGCAGGAAAACAAGAGCGAAATAAGCATGCGGGGAGTTGTTTTTAGATTTTTTACAATGTCCCGCTCTCTCCAGCGCTTTTCCTGTGTCAGGTTCACAGTTAAGGAACAGAGTTTGTGTTCTAACAGATAATATGCCCCAAAGGAGCATTAGATGTGCAGTCTCCATATAACCTGTATATGAATCTCTCAAAAATTAAGTTCACTTGATTCGTGCCCAAACTTTTACAACCATTGTGGGTTTGAGAGCATAATTATATGCTCGATATGAATGCAAGTGACACACGAGAGCAGGTGTTAGTCAAAAAATCAGCTCAAAATACTTTACACGGAAGCACAAGGATGTTTTTTACCAGTTCAGGTGAGCACCATTGGGTTTTCTTCTGCACAAATTGACAGTACAGGAGCTAGTTTGTTTGAAATAGCAAACTAGAAAGCTAGCATCTTCATGCTGTAACCTACAATGCACATATTTAGTAATGGCCGACACTTTTGCCAGCTTTCTTGCAGAAAAAATCTCTGTGAAGTTTTAGGTGTTGGCTTTTATTAACAAATCACATAAAATCATCAATGCCGACAATGAAACGGCTTATTCCTCAATACCATGGACTTCAATTATTATCCATCGAGAATGCACTGTGAATTTTGACTGCCGTAGCATCGAAACACAACTGTGTCTGGTAGTTTTTCGGGCCAGAGCTAGTGTCAGTCTCTCGTGTCCGGTGCCTGCATCCTGTAAATAGCAGGGACAGCTGCGCCTATAGACCCGCGCCGGAGGGCGTGTCCCAGACGTGACGTGGCCAAATTAAAGAGCAGTGTTAATTTGAGGACAGGTGAGGAGAGGTTAACGCAGGTCTCACGCACTAATGCCATGCCTCGGGTGCTATTTTAAGGGCACATGAGGAGAAGCAGGGACAGCAGATGCAAAAAAAAGAGAGCAGAAACATACCCAGCAAGCTAAAAACAACATGAAAGCGTACCCCGTCATCGTGTACGTGTTGGGAACGTCTGAATAAATCCGACTCGCAGTCGTGCCGGCCAGTGATCGTCTGCAGCCATTTCGAAATTGACTGGAAAACTACAGATGTCTTAAATTCACAACACATTTGCACCAAACAAAATATTTAATTGCAATGTTGTGCGCAGGAGATTTGACAATGAGGCCTTTCTGAGGACATGGAAAATTGTGTGTGGGGGGGGGATGTGGATTTTAGAGCTGTTTATAGCAATAAATCCATTATTATCTGGTGTGATTAATCAACGTGATATGTCAATAAATGATTGAATTAAATATATAAATGTGACCTGTTGTAACTGTCTGGCTGTTTATGGTTGATTATAATGAGAATTTATGCTTCCAAATCAAGGGGACTCAGTTCAACTGAATGTTCGGCTCATTCTTCTGCTATGGGGGGAAAGAATCATCTTTATCAATAAAAAAATAATGTAAGTTTAATTTTAGAATTTTAGAAGTTGATGGGAAATGACTCTGATTAGTTGAAATTATTTTAGGCCCAAAACATGTAACATGGGACGTATTCCTTCATGATAAGACATGACAAGGCGACTGTTGACTCATAATATTCCCCTTCCACAAAGGCATTATGCACTCCTGTTTGAGTAGTTTGCAGAGAAAAAAAACGCCTGCTAAAAGTTTTCTGGAAATTGTTTTTGCCTTTTAAAAAAATTGAAATAAACATTTGTGAGCCTCTATATAAGGATTTTCAGTGTCAGTAGGGTTGAATGTGTTAGTGGTCACCGAGTAGTCAAGAAGTAATGAGGAATAGATGACCGCATTATTGGTTTTGGTCATTTCATGAGACTTGTGACAGTAAGAAAAAAAATACTAAAATATAATTGCACAAACCTTATCCTGGGAAAACAACTGAAACCATGTGGAGAGAAAAAAGTAGACGGAGCAGATTCTAAACTTTAAGCGCAAGTTCCGTCAAATGCTCTTATTCTGTGTGTTTAAACGCTGAAACACATACAGGTGCACGCACAAATGCGTCGACTGCAGAAACCAGAAACATGTTTACAATATGTACACTCGCACAATGAGAAAGACGCTCGTTCACACGCTGGGACGCGGCCTGCTACACACTAATATGGTGCTCAGAGACGCATGTGGTCACTGCATGAGGCATGCCAGGAAATTCTTTCAAGGGCATGTTAATATTCCAGATGCTTTTGGATATAAACAAGCCTCCAAATCGGAGAGCGGAAATTCGATTTGAACGCGGCTCTGCGTCGCAGAGATGTTTATCGCTGCCTGCCTATCTCTGTAGCCGGATGGCTGAGTGGCCACTTAGTGTTTACCTATGATAAGGGCTTTCTGTTTGACTACCAGTTGAGCTGCAGTAAACAGAGAATCCACAGTGGCGAACATAGTTTTTATAAAAAACCTAATTGTTGCTCTTGGTGATTCAGCTGAGTGAGGCTTGTAGCTCTGAACTCCAGACCTGGGTCTTGCAGGATTGGATAATAATTTCTGTGGTTTAGTTTGACTATACTTTGGCAGGTTGGTATTGTTCTTTAGAAAGAAATTGAGATGGATCGTTAACACGAGCAACGCTGCAGCGTGCATTCAAAGCAAAGGATAATTCCATCCTCTCCTGTTTGCCGTCCACACATGCATAGGAGCACTAACGCACAAAACACACAGAAACCCTCCCGACTGTTTGGCTTCCAGACTATGTGGGACAGGGAGATTTTCCGAGGCCTAGGAGGAAGTTAAAGCTGCCACTTTTGAGAGAAGCACAAGAGTGAAGAACACACACCACGAGGAGGAGAGATGGATGAAAGATAATACACAGGTGCAGACAAGGGTTACATTTAGTTTTAATGGCTGTCTTTAGCTGTTTTTTCCAGCGTTTTGACCATTGGTCCTCACATGTGACTACAGGACTCGCAGCAAAAATCTGATACAAAACAACCAGAGAGAAGCTTGAGAGAAGAGATGTGAAACTATATTGATGATTTTTTTTAGCACAGCACTCCCAAAATGCAGCTTTCTAGAGGTTTAAAATGAGAGGCAGAGCCTTCAACTATCAGGCGCCTCTTCTTTGGAACCGCCTTCCCCTTTAGCCTGGGGGCAGACACCCTCCCTACATTTAAGTTTTATTAAAAAAAGTAAACCCTTTTTGATGAAGTTTATAATAATATAGTTAAGCTGGCCCTGGCTGGCTTAGAACACTGTTATGTTGCTATAGGTTTAGACTGCCTGGACCTCTTGGGATACTCTGAGTTTCTTTTTTTTTTTATCTGTAACTCTCTTGACCCAATAATGTACCTTTTAAATCTGCTTTCACCCGAAATCCTGCCTTGTGTTTTTTCAATCTCAGGACATGCTGCAGTGCTGCCACTGAAGGAGCCTTCTGTTGTTGGAGTGTCTGATTCAGTCCTGGTTCACCTGGAAGCTGCAATAGTTCCCTGTCACCTCATCCTCATGTATTGTTTTTCTCTGCACAATGTGAGGGTCTAAGGACAGGAGATGTCGTGTTGCTGTTGTACAAACTGTAAAGCTTTTCAATACCACACATGCAAAGCCATTTATACAAATAAAGGTTAGAAAAAATTAAACTACAAACCCCAAACCCTGGCAACCCTTCCTAGTATCAGTATTAAATGACCTGGTTATGTACGGTTCAGCCGTTCGGGCTTTTGTGGTTGTGCATATCAGCAAAAGAAACGAACTATCAATCAAAACCTACATACAGTATGAAGATATATAAAGATATACAGCATGACGTTCTTAATCCACCTGTGACTCATCAAGTCTTTCAGTCCTGGCTGTAAGTCAACTTCCTGTTTAGCATGTCAGGCAGCTGCTGCGGCAAAGACGTCATTTATGTGACGTATGCTATGTTATTCACTTAAAGGGCAGTCGGTGGTTAATACGCTCGCTGACTCACAGACTGGGCCTCCTGATGGGAAATATTTATCTCCTCTTTGGTGTACGTTCGAGGTCTGGACATCTGCAAAGAGGGATCCGATCCATAGTTAACACTCGGAGAGCGGCCTCGCCACGCAGCGTTTTACGGCCGCACTTTTTACAGGTTGTTAGTTTGAACGGCCTCTTGTCAACGTAAAGGACGGAACAAGCGGAGCTGGTGGTTTTACGGCAGCGGCAGCACTCAAAGCAGCAATCCACAGGAAACCCTGGCCCTCCACAAAACCCCCCTCTCAGAATCTCTGAGAGAGATCAATGTATATTACACAAGCTGTGCTTTGGCCATATTGGATGAATTAAAGCATCCAATTATGCTGATAATTTCCATACAAAAGTTATCTGTACACAAAAATATCTGTTCCTCCTCCTACTCAAACATCAACAAATACTCGTTTCTGACAAATGTTCACTGTGCGATGTCGGTATCGTTTCTCTCAATCAACCCTTGGTTTGTCCCAGGACTTTATCCCCCCGGCAACATCGGAACTCCCTGTTTACCCATCCCATAATAAGGCTCATTCAGCTGAGGACATCTTGATTAGGTCTGCTGGATGTCTGGTTCTCATTTAGCATGGAGGATGGGACAGAGAGGGGGGGGCAGGGGGTGAGTTGGGGGGAGGGGGGAGGACAGAAGGAGAGAGGTGAGTTCCTGGCAAATAGAAAATGATGTAGTATTCATTTATTTAATATTAATCAATTAAGAAAAACATTTTGGGATTCCAAATAAAGTTTGACCTACTACTTCATAGGACAAATTAATACTTTCCTCTTCTGACTGATCTGGGACTAGTCTATAGAATGTGTAATATTATTGATTTTTCTTGTAATGGACAAGAAAAATCAATAATAAACATAATAATGTACATGGCAAAAAAAAGCAGAAATTACCTCAGGTACCCTCTAGTGCTGGGTAACCTATAGTTCTGAGAAAAGCTGACATATACTGTACCTGAAACGGCAAGCCGACATATTTGGTATTCTGTTTGGGATATCCTCAAATGAACTGCGCGACACCTGTTCTCTGCGAATCACGTTTCACACGAGCGGACGAGCGACGGGTGAGAAGTTTCCAGTACTCCGGCCAGTAGGTTCGAAGGAGTGGTTTGAAATTCGAGCGAACGTGTTTGTTCGCCTTCTGCCCCGAGAGTTCAAGGCATTTATGTCACACTGACTTTTTGAGCCGTCCCGAAACACAGCTAAATAATAAGAAAATGATAAAATACAGACAGAGCACACACTCCTAGTGGGTCATATATGATGGTTGAGAGGGATTCATTTTGTATGAGTCAATACCCTATTGTTGTTTTTTGGAAAATTCTGCATACTCTACCTTGAGGCAATCAATCAATTATCAGATTATTTTTGTCTCACTACACTGCATGTATCCGATACATGACTCCATAAGAAGTAATGGAGCAATAGCACTGAAGCATCAGAAAACGTTCACGTGTCCTGCAGGTTTCATTCACACACATACAGTATGTGTGCACACGGATTCGGTACATTTATGAACATGTAGTCAAATATGCCACATGCACGGACACACATGCATGCGCAGAGCAGGGTTTGTGTGGCAGAGTAGAGTTCATGTCTCAGATAAGGGACGGCAGAGTCAACAGTACAGTAGATAACTCGCTGATAGAGTGTTCCCTTGCTTCCGCTGCCCTTTGTTTACCTAATGATCAAGTGGATCTGTGTGTGTATTTGTGTGTGTGTGTGTGTGTGTGTGTGTGTGTTTGCATGCGTGCATGTGTGTGAATGAACACTTGTGATTACCTGAGCGTTTTCCAGCTCTCGTTGTGCCACAACAGGGCCAAGCCATGTACATTAATGTATATAACTCGGGCAACAGCGTCTCTTAGTAATTATGTTTAGAGACTGCATCATTACGGTTCTGCCAACTATGTTGTTCAGAGAAAAGTATGCCGTCTGGATTGTGTTCCATGTCAGCATTTTTTTTAGGTCTAAGAAGACGTTTTTTGCAACAGACGCACACACACACAAGTCATATGGAGGTGGTTGGAGCGGATGGTGGACACACAAAGTGAGTCCCGTGTGTGGTTAGGTTTATGCAACAAAATCACTTTGGAAAAGGTTAGGGAAAGATTGTGGTTTCAGTTAAATGTTAATAAAATAAATACATCCTGTCTGTTGTGTTTCACTTTTGACATTTTCAAAATTTAACCAAGACCTTAATCATTACCTAACCATAACCAATAAGACATGCTCGGAGACTAAACATAGCCAGCGAACATTCTGCAGATCCGCTCTGTATGACATTTTGCTTTGTGGCATATTCCTCGATATGTTGCCTTCGTTAAATTGGTGTCGTTTTGAAAGAGAGACATCGTATAATTGAATCCAGGGATTTTTGTTTGAGAGGTAAATCCACTGAGAACTGGGGTCAGACATAAGCCTGATATTTGAAATATTTGGAATAAGTCAAGGCAAGGCATATATATATATTTATCCGTATATATTTGTCCATTGGTGATCCCATTGAGGAAATCTATTATCTAAAAGCATTTCCAGAGCAAAAAGGATTATCGATTGATTGATTAAAGCTCCAAAACTTGTATTCAGAAAGACTAAACTTAAGAGAAGACATCTCATAACATAAGAGTCACAAGTTAAAATCTGAGATTCAAGTCACTCTGAATTATAGCAGTTAAACGGCTGCAGACAGTGGGTTAAGCGCTCTGTGGACACTCCAAATTTAGAGCTTTTCTGAAGTCTAGACTAGAGTGTAACATATATGCCCAGAGACACCATATTACTGAGGACTCCTTATTAAAGGTACTCCGTTACATAGACTCAAGCATTTGTGTCTGTAAACACATTCTATTTGATGTTTTTTGTGAATCTTACTTATTGCAATGTCCTCTTAGCATATCCATTGCAATGCATTTATATATTATATAACTTATGCCATGTAATACATGCTGTGTTATGTATGTTTCATTGTTGTTATATTATCTGTATGAAAATTTAAACTGCTTGAGGCCAGTGTCCAGTGTCATGTAGCTTAGTGCAACCTACGACTATATGGAAGAAAAAAAACAAGTATATAGGCAGATGTTGCAAATTTCCGAGCAAGGAGGAAGAGCTCCAGCGATGTAGAGAGAGAGAGAGAGAGAGAGACAGGTCGGGAGAGGAAAAGCGGGCAGAGCGGACGGCGAGACAGGCAGTTGTCGTACTCTCCTTTGTGCGGTCTCACACAGCGGAGGAGTCATGCATCGGCGGAGGAAATTGGGAATGTGAAACATGCCAGATTAGAGAAGCAATCGGAGGGCCTGCAGAAAAGCTCAATGGCTTCAACCATGGGAAAAAACATGCACCCAGACACACACACACATACACACACACACACACGGGTAAAGCCCATTCAGATTTTGAACCACCTGCTGCATTCCACAGCCAATAAGTCAGCTACTTAAGGAGCCAGCTTTTAATCAGGCAGTCAGTCAAAGAGCCAGGCAGTAAAGCACCCATCCATCCGGTCAGTTAACCAACAAGACAACTAAGTCAATCTGTAATCCAGTCAGTCAGCGCGAGTTCATATTCACTATTTACATAATCCCCATTTGCAACGGCGGGGTCTAAACATTCACAGAAGGGAAAACCTTGCAAATCGCTACATTTTCAATTTACTTTTTTCATGATACGATTAGCACCTTTACTTTGCAATGTCCTCGTCAGACGGTGAAATGCAAACTAAGGCAGGAATAAAGAAAGACCCGCAAGGGCCAGGTTGTGTGAGACAATAGCGTTGTTCTGCGGCGATACTGGAGACGCGAGCCCAGAGCCGGTCAGACGCTGGGCCCGGCCAGCCAGCCAGCCACCCACACACCCAGCCAGCCAGGACAGGACAAGAGCAGAGGAAGCAGTCATTACGGAGGAAGCCAGGGCGTCTTAAAGCCATTATATGCCCCTCAGAGAGAGGCAGTCGGAGGCAGCACGGCTGACTGGAGCGCTTCAAAGCAGGAAGGAGCCCAGCCACCACCACCACCACCACCTCCACCTCCACCGGCCTGCATGTTCACGGGGAAGTGAGGACTTTACAAGGTGAGATGGGGGTTACAGGCACAGATCGCGGAGCATTTGGATTGGACGGATATCAGTTTGTTAAAGACTTCCGTTAACCAGAAATGCAGTTTCTGGGGTTCAATAGAACATAGGTGAATGGATTTTATTTGTGTTGCTCAAGAATAAAATAAAATAAAAAACAATGTAAAGACCAGTCTTTCCAGAAGGAATGTCGCACTTACTTTGGGTGAACCATAAACCACAAGTTGCACAATACGATTGTCTAATAAAGCTGTAATTGCTATATATGTAAGTTATATACTTATATACTACTGAAATAATTGTAAGCATTTTTTTTTCACATTTTTGGGAAAACAGAAAAAAATGTATGAAATGCAGAAAATATTATATTTATTATTAATTTTAATCAAAATTGCCTTGACAGTGGATGAGGGTGGACATACATATAACGTTGTGTGTCACTTATGTAATATAACAGGATGAAGTGACTCAGGATAATTTGTGGACATTCAAGTGTGACTTTAGGGAACTTTAAACTTGGCTTAAACTGTTCTTTTGTTCAATAGTGCATACTCAAAATTTACCTGTACTTGAATTAAACAAATGTCAGATAAATCAAATTAATTTATTTGACATCTGACACTATTGACTTATGAAAGTTAGTTTAATTGTCATTTTATCCTGACGTATGCAAAAAAAAACTTGACTAAGGCAAAACATAAAATGGTCTAAATAAAATGACCATTGTTGACCAAGGTGGTTTTACCAGACATGGCAGCCTCATCGAGAGAAGATTTAGGCCAAAAACTGAATTTTGTCAAAAAAAAAAAAAAAAAAAGACTTAGGTCATTATTTTAATGGGGTGACAATACATAATGTGAAAGGAGCTGAAAGTGAATCATTGCCCGACGGTTCCCCTCAGACCTACAAAGCATTTTAGTGTCTTTCAGCCTATTGTCTTTTATTGGTTACTTCCATAGAAGGTAGCCATTGTCAGCAAAAAACTCGAGTTAATATATTCTGCACCAAAGGGAAAAGTTGCTGGTGTTTGTCACACAACTTCAAATGTTTACCTCGTGAACATGCAGAGGCCCGAAAGAGAGAGAGAGAGAGAGAGAGAAAAAAAAGAAGTGAGGGGTGAGTAAAATAACAGATAGCATGAAATGACATTAGCCGCGGTTATTCTTTTTTAATGCGAACCATTGCAGCAGATGAGAAGTTATCTGAAGGGATGATGATTGTGGTGGGATGGGATTTAGTGGGAAGGGAGGAAGTGATGGTGGTGAGTTATAGCGGAGCTTAAGGATGGAAAGTAGGAGGCAAAGGATGAAGGAGGAGGGTTTGATGGAAAGGAAATTGGCCTGACTTTGGAATGGTAAAAGCATAAACAAGAGAGAGAGAGAGAGAGAGAGAGAGAGAGAGAGAGAGAGAGAGAGAGAGAGAGAGAGAGAGAGATAGAGAGAGAGAGTCGAGCTATTGAAGGCTGCTACAAAAAAAGTGGCGCGGCCCCACTATCTGAACCAGTGTTGTGAATATTCAGCAGGTAAAAGGTATATTTCTTGATTCCTTTTCTGGCAGCACTACCATACCGTCTCTTGGATGTTGTTGGTTCGTCGGCTATATTAGAGAACACACGTTGAATGATGCTTTTGGGAAAATCGTGATAATGCAATAGACGCCAATGTGAAACCTTTGCAGCAACGAAGCACCTGGGGCTCCCGTCCTGCTCTACCTTCTACCCCAGAAAAGCCTTCCTCCTGTCCCACTCTCCTCATCCTCCTCCACTCCGTCTGCTTTTTTTATTCCCCAACGTTTCCTACCTTACCCCTCCCTTCCGTCTTTACCAGTCGCCCGCTCCTCCTCCTCCTCCTCCTCCTCCTTTTCACTCCAGCACCTGTGCCCCCCGGTGGAGGGGAGGGGGGGAGTTCCGGAGAGGAGGAAACCCCCTGAGGCAGCCAGGCACCTCACAGATGGTTAGCAAATTACACCTTCATTACCGCTCCTCTCCTCTTCCTCTCTTCCTCTGGCCGGCGCTTCACAATGACGTGCTGTTCCTGTGACACCTCACATCTGTCAGCGTGCCGACCCCACCGCCCATAAAAGTAGCGCCCATTTATTAAAAGTCTGGAAAAGGGAGCCACGGCAACGCGTTTAGCAACGAAAACTCACTTGTAGGGTAAGAGCATTGAAAACTGAATTGAAACTGAATGGCGGGGAATTGACACCACTGAACTATGATTTGTGACTAAATGGTCAAGTGACAAAAGGTTCAAAGGAATGGACACACATCAGGTAATGCAAGGTTTTCACGACATTCACCCCATTAGCCTGGGTATACCTATCCTTCATTGGACGTGATATGACTTTACTCTGCAACGCATTCTGGACACGAAGGATACAATTTTCCCCTCATCTAGGGAGCCAATCGCAGAACAGGAGAGGATGCATGATGAAACACAGACGAGACTTTGTCGGTAACTGTGGATCCAACATGGCCGCATTTACCTTTCGATGTAGCCTCAGAAAACGTAAACTTTTAGCACTAGACACTTTCATTGTTATTGGGTATGATTGATATGACTGGCTAACATTTACGTATAGAGGCATTTGTAGCGACCAATAACTGTCTCTGGACTTCCATAAACCACGCCTCCGATACGAACAGATGAACAGATGGTTCCCAAACCGCATCCCAATCTACACAGCGTCTGGTGTTACCTAGGTTACTGGTAGCTGGTAACCCTCCCACGATGTCCTAAGAATGTTCAGAAAATGTTTTACCTTCTAGGAACAGGAAAAATCTAGCAAATGTTAAGAGGAAATGTTCAACCAATCTTCCCATAAGGGTTTTGGAACGCAACCATAACATTAGTTCTATATTGGAATATTGCAACGGAATATTATGCTGAAATTTTCAGTAATTATTCAAAAAAAAAAGACAAATATTTTGAAAGCTGGGATTGGCATGTCTGTCTTGATGGCAAACTGGCATGTTCCAACCATTCATATTCAGGGTAAGGTTATTTTGTGTCATGTTCCTGTGCATGAGACATAGTTCCTTAAGTCACTTGAACTTGTCCAACATAGTAATTCTGATTTAAATCTGTATAAAAAATGGACAACGTAGTTTATGGACGCAATTTGCCTGAAAGTCGTTACATTTTCCTGAAAAATTGTTTTAATGGAGGAATAATCACACTTTGTATCATCACATGTCCTGTGCTTTTGTGTTTTGTGTTTTGTGTTTTTCCAAGTAACAGTGGAAACAGAAATGTGTTGCACAAATTAGGAATGTATAAATCAAAGGTTCGAGCATCTCATGTGAGAAACTGTATTATCAATAATCATCAGTCATATTAGGTATTATTTTAAGCAAAATCACTTCACAATGTGATGTACAAGAACACTGTTCTTTTCGGGCTCCATTTCTAGCTCTTTACACATGGCCTGCGCTGGACTGGAATAGTGAACGTGTCAAAGAAAAGTGAACTTGTCATACTTCGGGGTCTGATATATGACACACAACACTGAGAAATCTGCATTTTATTATTTCATAGACGTAGATGATGTGCCTCAAACTAAAGTTCCAAAACTCTGCAAGATGTTTGAGGGATTTCCAAATGAGCTCTGCGTAATATATTGTAATCCCGTACAGGGTTGGGTGGGAGCAGTGCACCCCCAAACAGAACTAATAAGGAGAAAGTTAGTCATCGATGGAGCCGTTTCTTCTCCATTTTGAATAATGGACTCAGAATAATTGCGTTCAAAGAACACAAATCAGCTCCATTACAGTAACTGATGCCATGGTTTACAAAAAAGGTCAACCTATGAACATTGTAAGTTAGAAATAGAACAATAGTTTGTTTTAAACACTTATTTGCTCTTTAATTTGTGCTGTTTCTCATCTACACAGGCTGCAGAGTGAAAGCAGCATGTTAAATTGCTGATATTAAACTTTTAGCTGTGCCTTTATGTGCAAATCAGCTTATGTCCTGCTTTCCTTGGGAGTGTTTGTGCAAATGAACACTACCCATCCTGAAGGAGGACATCAGAGCACGGAGGAAAGGGGCAGTATCAGGAAAAGAAAAGCGAGCACCAGATTTGAATCACTGCAACAATGATGGAAAATGTTAAAGAACCTTATAGCATTTGTTCTCATGAAGCTGCATTCATGTGATGTCTCCATCCTGCTCCACAGTGTCAAATATATCTATGGCTTCTACTTTTGTCCAAGCTTACACACACAATGCACAGACATTTATGAAGCACAGATTTGGTAATCCTGACTTTATATAGTTATAAACAGCATGAAGGTCAAAAATCTCATTTACCCAATTTTATGACAATATTATGAAATTCCCATCAGCTTCAACTGCTCTTACAGTTACGATCAGACTAAGATTGCAGTAAACATTACACCTTCTAAAAGTTATTCATTCAAATGTATTTATGACTGGAACTAACCATTCTGCTATAAATAAAGTTTTCTGGTTTGGTTGTCTCTCACCATTAGACACCATACTTATTTTTTTCAGAAATAAGAGTCAAGGCATTAGTATTTATTTTCTCTATACACTGTGTTCAAAGTGAAAGAGCTAAATGTTGCTTTAAAGTGGGAAAAAATTATACTTTTGGTAACCTAACACAAAATTGGAAATAATAAAAAACTGTTAAATAAAGTTATATACTCTTTCCACTGCTTCAAAGTGTAAAAGTGCTCTTTTCATACGCGCCCAGATCATCATAGCTAAAAACCTTTCATATTTACTTTTGCCAACTGTGA
Organism: Eupleurogrammus muticus; assembly: GCA_036785175.1. Taxonomy (NCBI): domain Eukaryota; kingdom Metazoa; phylum Chordata; class Actinopteri; order Scombriformes; family Trichiuridae; genus Eupleurogrammus; species Eupleurogrammus muticus. The sequence continues at coordinate 11,813,237 of JAYKQN010000007.1, read as the reverse complement.
ACACGGTAATGAAGATCGTCAGCCAGCGCATGAGGACACACACAACCCGACGCTTTTCCAGGTTCCTCCTCATTAGCAATGTGCCGCTGCGGTGACGTACGGTCTGCGCCGCGGGTTACCTGCTGACCAGCTCGCACGCCCTGTATCTTATTTCCATGCCTTCTCCAGCTCCTGGAGAAAGCGCGGGGCCCACTGCACCCGTTAGTGGAGCCGACGGGGGAAAGGCACGGAATAATAATGAACGCACCTCATACGCATGAGCAAGCAAACCCCATCACCAGTGAGTTTCCAGGAGGTATTTCCATCATGTAAAATGTATGTGTGAAGTGGACCAACTGAAATAGCAAAGGTTGTTAAATGTTATTATTTGTTTTATCATTATTATATATGCAACAATCGACATGCTGTATGTGACTGTACGATTCGCCATAACGAGGAACAAACAAACCATTCAGCGCAATGTTGTGCAGCAACAGGAAGAGAACAAATCCCGCCTCCGGCCATTAAAGCCTTTTCTTCATGTCACGCCGTGCTCCACGCTGCGTCTGGCTTTTTACAAGTATTCGCTCTGCCTTCTCGGATGGAAAACACAAAAGAGAAGGTCCTGACTCCACATCAATATTATTATTAAAAAACCAGAATAATAGCGTTGGAATTTTAGCTTCTGGGCCGAACGGCACATTTAAAAGAGAGGGGGGGGATGTGAGTTAAATAAAAGGTCTCCCCGCGGGTAGCTCGCTCGGCGGCAGGTTTTTTTTAGTTTCTATAATGTTTTGTAATCACTGAGCCATCACCAAGCGTCTTGTGATGTCAGGAAAATGACTGAAGCACATAAGTGTCTCTGGTAAAACAGTTATACGTACCTTGGCCTATCATGTTAACCGCTCGATATGTAACTTTTCCTAAATGTTTCCTTAAGTTGTGAACTTTCATTATATAAACGTATTCCAGCTATGTAGAGCAATTCATAATTTTAAATATAATCGAATACCTTTTCTTTTTTGCGGATCCCCGAATGTCTGAATCTTAAAAGTTATTAGCGACACGAGCCGGGCTCAGGTCGGCTCAGGCCTGACGTAACAGGCACGACTCCCAGGAATATTTCATATCGACTGCTCATAACTAAACCGTGCTATAGAGCTCTACAAGATATTCAGGGCTGACAAGGTAATGATAAACAGCAGGGCTAAGGCTATGTGCTGACACTCCCCCACAACACACACACACTTGAGGAGCTTCTCATAGTAGAATATTCACTACAACATAGAAACTTTTTTTTTTGCATTTCCATGAATGTGTTTCGAATGACTTGCCAAAGTTCCAGCAGACTCTGTGTTTCAAGTGTGGTCATGGCGAGTCTGACAGCAGCCGCAGTGTTGCTGAAGCTACAGTAGATCATCGAAATATTTGACTTTTCATGTTTGTGCGGCCGCGGCCGCCTGGAAATAAATGAAACATATGGAAACTGATCTTTCCTGATGAGCTGTATGCATTCGGTCCCTTTCGGAAATCTGTGGCTGGAGTTTAAAATGAAATTTCGAGAATCTCTGGCATCGCCCAGACGGAGGGATGGCAATAAAGGAGGGAGAGCCCGCGGTGGGCCAGAAGTCCTCCGCCGCCGCCGCAGCAGTGGAGTGACAATGAGAGAAGAAAGAGTATGAGTCACACACAAACCCCTCCCCCACCCGGTACCCCCCCTCCCCCAACCCCCCGCCTACAGTGCCGATGCAGTCGGGTTACGTCGATCCTGACTCATTCATTCACAGACCGATTCTCGAGCCTACTTTTGTTGCACGGGTGGAATCGCGCTGCTTGAGAGGCCGTCGCCGCTCTCGTTATAAACCTCTGACATACAGGACTTCACCCAGAACCATTCATAAAAAAAAAAAGCTCCAGTCTCAGTGTGTGCAGAGGAAAACACACACACACACACCTCCAATCCCATATTTGGTTGTCTTGTAGAGCTGAATCCGAGGATGAGCTTGAGGACGAGTGTGTGTGTCATTGCTTAGGTTGGGTGTTTAATCCCTGCTGGGACCACCCACACTGGGAGTGTGTGTGTGTGAGTGTGTGTGTGTGTGTGCGCGCGCGCTATAGCGTTACACCAAAAAAATTCCTGTGAATGAGCTCCACTCCACTCCATCGTGTGGCTTTTCCCCCCCTTCATATGGATTTTCACCTCTATCTGGAACATTTTTCTTCTCCTCCCCTCTCTGTGGAGCAGCGTCTACCTCCATGTGGTTAGCTCATCTCCTTTTTTCTTCCTCTTCTCCTCTCTCTGGTTAGCTCATCTCATCTCTAGGCAGTCAGCTTTGTAGGCAGCTAATTATAGGCCACGCTGTGGAGTGCAGGGCCGGATGTGACAGCACGCTGTGTTTGTGTGTGTGTGTGCACTGTATGTATGTGTGTGTGTGTGTGTGTGTGCGTCTGTGTGTTAAGTGCAGACGTACAGTATATGTCGCTGTTGCTGTTTTGCCTCACCTTATGTCTTCCTGCATGTGAGGTGAGTTCCTCTATCTTTATTATAGACCAGTTTGGGGTTCAGATCCTCTCTTCCCTAGGATTTAGCGGCGTGGGAATAATGTTCCGTTACCGAGGGTCCTTGCAAGAGTATGAAAAGTGTGTGTGTGCGTGCATACACATGTGCACGTATGTGGACGAGCCACCAGCAGGATATCCAATCCCAGCCCCTCCCACACTGTACTGCAGCTCTGACTCATACAAGGTGGAGGCAGAGACAACCAGAGTCTGATGACTGGCAACGAGCGTGCACACAGACACACGAGCTTATATATGGCCTATATAGCTAAATAGATGAGTATAGATGTCCGGATCCACATATATATAACACACAAACATTTACACAAATGCATACAACACAGTACATCAGTAAAGAGTTTTCAGATATAAAGCAGTTATTACACAGTAATTACACTATTCATTTATTAGTTATTACATTATGTTGCCTTCACTGTCGGTCACTGATTGAAACAAATACAATCTTTCTAGATATTGCAGGATAAAGAAAAACATGTGACCTATATGCATTTATATAAATACTGTATTTATATGAATGACCTCTTTCCACTTTGGAGTTGAGTTTTAATTCCAATCCAGATTACACAGGGTGACCCTAATGACATTAAGAGACAAAAGGAATCTTATTTGTGCATCTTCTTTACCGCTGCATTATTTCATGTTAGGCCACTTCTTGTGACGCAGGGAAATATGTGTTTTAACATATTATCATAACAAGATTGACCTATTATCACTGTGTAAAGATGATAAAGGGGGACTGTGTTTGCCAAGGCTCACTCACAGTTCTGACACACCCAGCAGATACGAAGAAAGATCAGCGTTCACCTGGCGTTGTATGTCTGTTAAACCCGGTGAACGCGAGTTAAACATTCACCCGACTTTAAGCTCCCCGTTAGGCTCCCGGCTAACATACGGAACGGAAATATCCAGCTTGTTAGCTTTTTTTTATATTCCCACTATGTTCACCGGCCCGCCGTGAACTTTGTTTGTCTGCGTGCTCGGTGCCAGGCAGGAAGCTGCCCGCCTGAAGTTTACGAGAGCGCCGAGAGCGAACCGATACGCCAAAGTTGCGGGGCCGTAAAAACCGAAACAATGAGCTGAAAGACACATAAACGCTTTGTGGAGCCGAGGGGGGAAACCGAGGTGGAGGTGGGCGATGACGCTCTGTGAGCTCGTCGCTACGGGCAACACCTTCAACCCAACACGTACTCACTTATTCCATCGTTAATACACAAATACTGATTAGTATATTTGTTAAACAGCGACTTATTATCACCTTATAAAGCTGTTATGGTGAACATGTTAGCAAACAAGTTTTAATCAGATACGGAACAACTAGTGTAGAATTCTACTATTTTGTAGTGGGTTAATATTACTTAATATACTCACACTCATACATTGAATTATACTACCTGTCTCGAAATAACACCTATACAATACCTTTACCAATGTATCTTGATACCGGTTGTGTTCAACATGTCCATTAATTATAAGCATTTTAAGTGACTTTTAACTGCCAATGATATTAATTAAATAAATGAATGAGCAATGATGGGAAAAAACCTACTTTTCTTCTTAAGGTATTAGACTGACAATGTGTCTGTGATATTTAATAGAAGGCAGTAGCGCTTGGATACAGTGAACAATAGATTCTTCTAAGTTTCCAAATAATTTCTTCATCACCAACATTTAGTAGAGACTAATAATCGTTATTGCATAAAGTTTAAATATTTATGTTTGTAAGTTTGTATAGTGTTTTCCAATAAAAAAGCTCCAATTAGAGAGAAATATGCAAAAAAAAATATCATGAATTGTTTTTTTTTTTCCTGTTTGACACTTGTTATTATCTTGTGAGCCCACAGTTATCAAGGTTAACTCGGTTTAATAAGGTAAAAAGAACAGGATAGGAGAATGTGTCATAACGGTGTAATACAACAAACCACATTACATTCAATATGTTTATGTTCCACTATAAGCAGCGTGTGTGTGTATAAATGATATGGACGGAGCAAATGTTAAATGACACAGAGAAAATTCTACTAAAAAATAACATGTTGGTTGTGTGGCAGAATTTCAGCTTAAAAAAAAAAGTCTGAGGCTGATCAAACAACCATGATCTGTAAACTTCCTCACAAACATGTCGTGGAATATGGAGAATGTGTTAAAACCAAGCTCTGCTTCTTCTTCCACGTGTACAGGTAATGTTAATGCTGGCACTGCAACGCAAAACGTGAGTCAGGCGTCACGTAAAGACTCCTTTTCTACGGGCTGCCTACGACAAGAAAAACAATTCTAAGCCTATATACTGCAGTAATTATTCTCTAGGTTATTGGAAAATGGAGTTAACACCTAGTAATGCATTTAAAAATTCCATCAAATACTGTGACACCAATATAATTTTTAAAACATACTGGGATGCATTTTTTTGGTCATGCCGCCCAGCTCTAAGTAGTAGTCGTAAATGTCATAAAAAGCTGGAATATTGGCGTGTGTACGAGCTGTATTATAACAACTGTGGATACCAGACCAGAAAATGTCCACTATTCATTTCTCTTACTATTGACCTCCATTTTTGGGGTCACATGATGTTTTTTTTGTTGCAGTACCATGAATGGTCGCTGGGAAAAACCTGCGTGCTGCTGTCAGGTGGATGAACTATTAAAATAACCTTAACTTACATTTTCAACCAGTTTTCACTACTTGGTTTGTTATAAATGTCATAAAGGGAGATACAGTTTGACTTTAGATAATAATACTGAACTTTCATATAAAAGAAACATTATGCAGACAATTGACGCAATAGCTACATACAAACACAAAATGTGTTATATAAAGCATAATGTTCCTATAACATTCCTGGAATGTTCTTTACTATTTGATTTGCTTTGAAAATACACGATTGGGGGATAATTCTTTGTGGTTAAAATACACATAGTTATATAATACTGTTGACAAGATTGTTGATTTATATTGTAGTAAGTAATTCATAAATAAGCAGTAAAATCATATTTTTTATAATAAACTGACTGAATGAATGTTCTTTTTCTTTTAAAGATAGGAAAAAATATTTTCTGAAGTAGGTTGACAGAAAATAATAGACCCAGGAATGTTTTTTACATGGTTGGGTTTTTCTTTTTTTTTTTCGCCTCTACCTAGATTGTTGTATATCAGAAGTTTTCTGTATTATTTTAATGAGGTCTTGTTTTGGAAAATTCTGGCTGCTTTGATTATAACCTCATTATATATCATTCACCGCTGAGGAAATGTCCACATTAGACCGAGGGAGAAGCTGATCAAGAATGTGCACATGGATTTTTTTTTTTTTGTCAATGAATGAAACGAGGTTGCATCCATTCATACTTTACCCTGTGTATTCCTGAGCATGCACACACACACACACACACAGACAATAGCGACGGTTTCTCATGTAAAGGATGAGATCAGCAGTCAACGTGCATCCGTTCAGATGCCATGGGAACTCTCCCGCTCCTCTTTCTACTTTATCACTCGCTCTTTCCTCTCCTCCTGCTCAGCGTCTGCCTCGCGGCTTCCTGTGTCGTCCCCTCCCCCACCGCAATAAAAGGAGAGAGAGGCCTGTTCATTCATGCATTCAGACAGTCAGCTGAGTGAGGCAGAGGATGGAGGGAGGGAGGGAGGGAGGGAGGAGGAAAGAGAGAGAGAGAGAGAGAGAATGAGAGGAGAGGCTTCCTCCCTGTGAATAGGTCACCTGTGTTACATCACTGATGGGGAGGGAGAAAAACGGGAGATGAGGGGGTGTTGGGGGGGATAAAAAAAGCCCAGACGCCTCCTTTGCATCTCTCCCTTCCTCATCCTCTTCCTCCTCTTCCTCCTCCCTCTGCCCTTCTTTCTCTCTCTCTCTCTCTCTCTCTCTCTCTCTCTGTCTCCCCTCTCCATCACCCTCCCCATCCTGACGGTATGAGTCACAGACAGACCAGTTCCCTTGATGCACTGCGGAAACGTAATGTGACGTAGTCTACCCCCCCTCCTCCAACACACACACGCACACGCACACACACACACACACACACACACACACACACACAGTCATAGCACAGCGAGTCTCCATTCACAAAAGCCGTGTGAGCTGAGAGAGAGACGACAGGTGGATTCACACCAGCAGAACAAACAGGCTGGCAGAGCTCTGTCGTAGTGGAACCGGGACGAGTTCCGTTTGGCCTCGAGCCTCTCGCTGGTTTCACCATCGCTCTCACGTTTTTAACCATCAGTGTTTTTTGCGAGGTTTATCGTCGCCATGGCTACAGCGTGTGCAATCAAATATAAGCTAAGGCTGCCAAGAGCGCCGATTTGTAACAGAAATTAAAACTGTTGACGGGTTAGAATGTTTGAGGCGTCCCCGTATGTGAGAAATGAGAATCAGAAATGTACAAATCACAGTCTGAAATTGTATAGAATGCATAGTATAGAGTTCTATTCTATAGTATAGAATACAATGGAACTGAAATGGAAAACAATATGCAATTGCAGCACAAGCTATGGCTTCATTCAAAATTGTTTGAGACAGCAAGAAGGCAAAAAAAAAAAATAAAGCCATGTGACTTCACGCTGACTCGTGTCTGGCGTCACTACGGGACGAGGTCACGGATAAACTCGTGTCTCCAGGTGACGTTATTAAGCCCCAGCGTGAGCAGGCAGTCTTCTAATGCACGGGGCGCAATGGATTTATGATTTATAACAATCAGAAATATCCACAGACGTAACATGTCAGCAGTCTGTGGGCCTGCACAGTACAGTGAGAAGCAAAGGTCATTTTTCATGATAGAGAGTAAAATAGTGAACTAAAGAAAATAACTGTGAGGTAAAGATGACATCACATTATTGTGCGTGCGTAGACTCCCTCGCATGAACGATGTTAAATTTCCTGTGCGCCAGCATTACTATAATTTATCACTGAGAGTCAAAGCCGCAGCAGCCAAAGAGCGGCTAATATTAGCATAAGGGGATTTTTTTCAAAACCCATAAGAAGACTGCATAAGATATTCAGGATACATTGTTTAAATTGTGAAAAAAGGCAGCCTGAATGAGAGCAGCAGCCTCTCAAATGTGGGAAAAGTGGATTTTATGTTTGCATGGAAGCTGTGAAGCTTTGATTCGTACTTCTTCACTCTGTCTTCAACATGCTCTTTCACTACCTCACATGTAAGCACAATATCTGTCAGAAGGACGTATCTCATCCCCTTCTTCGATTCCGCGGCTTGCCTGCGTCGTAACAGCCTACGCAGCCCCGGCGAAGGGCCCGACAGTCGTCAGAGATAACCGCCATGGCGCCTCGAGTCGGATTTTATGAATGAACGGCTGACATTCAGGTCGGGCCCCGCCGGTTGGCTGGAGACTGGAGCAGGGGGGGGGGGAATCTCGACGTACAGTATGATTCACCACAACAAAAAAGCATTACGGAGAAGGATGGGTGGGGGGGGGGGGGGGGGGCTGGTGAAGTCACCGGTGGCGGTGGTGGGGGAGTAGCCTGTGAGTCAGAGAGGAAACAGAAGAGGAGGGAGGAAGAGAGGTGGGTATAAAAAAAGAGAAAAGAAATAAAGAATGAAATAAAGCACATGGGGAGGTGGGGTACCTGCTGTGTGTGACCCATGGTAACAGGCAACGCTGGCCCGCGGATGACTCATCTCACACACACACACACACACAGGGATGCTCACGCCATACGTCATGAGAGACATACATGCGCAAAAAACACATCCATGTTTTTTGTTTTTTTTTCACAGCATTGGCAGCGAAACACACACACAAACACACCACATAAAGTGGAGGGAAAGGAGAGGATGATTGGGGGGGGTCGGGATGACTCACACATCAATGATAACACCCCTCCCCCCGCCCCAATCACTCACTCACACACACACACACACATACAGACACAGACACAGAAGAAGGACATATCATTTGGATGCAGCCCACATCCTCTCCACATCCTGGGGAACCTCCCCTCGGAGTCTCAGCCTGACGGCAGGAGGCTCCGGCTCTCAGCGGATGATGGGACTCCTCCTCCTTTAATTAATAAATAAATATGATCAAATGATGAAATTTAATCCGTCCTGGGCTCAGGATTTCTTCTTTTTAATTGTGCTCCTCTAGTGAAATCTGTACATTTTGGTCAAAATAGCTTAAGTGTACCAATCGTGAGGATTGAGGCCCTCAGACTCACACTTGTCTCTCGACGTTCCCTGAACTTCCGTCCCGTGATTGGGAAGAGACGTTTTACATCTGGGGGGGCCGAGTGTTTCCACCGTCACCATCGTTGTCTTACCGAGCAGCATAAACATGTTACAGGATTTTTTGTTTGTTTTTCCATCCGCCTCTCACTCGTTCCACTATCAAACCACCCGTGTCTCCGCTGGTGCTGAACGGCGCCCTCTGGAACTCCCATCAAGCACTGCAAGCAGGTGCTCTACAATGTCCTGAGCTCTTTTTAACTCGGCCTGGAATGAAAGACGACTATTCAATCCTGGTAGATCACATCCCTAGTCATAATATTCACTTATTAAACTGCATTCGCCAAAGAAATACAAAAATAATGTGTTTTAACCTCCAAAAGTGTTTCATTAGGATTGTTAAACTGAAATAACTACTTAACAGGAGAGGTGAAACTTCATAAAAAACAAAAGAAAACTTAGCTTCTTCATATTTAACTTAGAAAAGAAAGTGAGTAATTGTATTTTCTGACACTTTTCCTTTAAACCAGAACAAGTTTTTATCTTTTTAAAATTTTCTGTATTATTACAGATATGTCTATAAATGGGTTTATACATAAAATCGCACAATCGTCATGCCTGTGCACATTGTTTCTTCTTGGCAGATTGAGGGAGAAAAAGCTTTTTGCACCAGCCTGCACTTCCCCTTTTAAAACAGCCATAAAACACACAACCTCCAAACAGGCCTGAGTTATGCGAATATGGAAAAGCTGTTTTTGTAAAAATCCCTCTCTCCGTATCGTTTCAGACAAAAAGGGCATTTTTTTTTTGTCTTAAATATATCGTATGCCTTTATCAATTCTTGTCACTCTGAACAATAAGTCTTGTCCAACAGGAGCCAGGGAAGTAAAAGCATGTCTTTTTTGGAAAGATGGCTCACTCCCAGTCTTCTCTGTAAATCAAAAAGAAAAAAAAAGCCTCCTCTTATCTTCTGATAGCTAAAACATGCAAGCAGCGTGAGCACTTGGCCAGCACACATAATTCCCATCAATTACTCGGAGAAATACTTCCGTCTGTGTAAATCGAGGGCAGCTGACAAGACACAGACAAGCCCTTGGCACAATGGGGTTATTTTATGAATGACATCTGGATAACAAGAACACCTGCACTGGGTGACCCTGCTGGAGCCGGGAGGAGGAGTGACGTTACAGCTGGATCCGAATGGACTGAGGCGAAATTTGTGTAAGATGTGGATGATGGGGGGAGGGAGGGGGGGGGGAATTTTATTGTTTGTGTGCTTTTGCCAGAATTTACAGCTGAAACACTGTCAGCGGGTTAAACCCGCGTGCACCTGGCAAAATGAAGTTTGTTTTTCCGAGGTCATCCGGCGACGTGGACCGGCGTTGAGGGTCCGAGTGTAAACCTTTGCCCCATTTGTTTTTTCCTACCTACCAAAAGCAAGATATGAACCGAGAACGTCTTTTTAAAAACTTACTCAGTACTGAGTGAAGCCGAGACGGTTTGGAGTTCACTTTTTTTCAGCCCAGAGCTACTGAACATCTGTCATTTTTGACCAACAGCTGTTTCTATTTTTCCAAAGTGCACACAGTAAAAGAGGGAATTACTTCAGGAAATAAGGTTTTCTAGAACTACCAGTGGTGCGGCAACTCAGTAAGTAAACAACACAAATCTATCATTCATTGGGAAAGGGAAACATTTGCTGAAAATGTCATCCAACGTTCAACAGTTGCTTTTCAGTAAGAGGGAAATTTGTGTCATATTCACGGTTTCTTGTCAGCAGATCTCTTGGTTATTACAAAAAAAACAACTTCCCTGCTTCCCCCTTAAGGTTGGAACCACATGGCACGGCTTCAACGTTGATATCCACGGGACGCAGAATTAACAACATGCAGTAAAAATAACTTCATCAAATCAAATGTTGCGTTTCCCCCCCTCTACGAGCTGCGAACGAGGACCCTAACGGAGACAATGTCACGCTGGAGGCCAATATCCAAGCCACGATGGCGTGGAGGTTCAGGCCCGTGAAATAATGTGACATTATCCGACAGTAAAAAGAAAAGTTTCCAATGAAACGTAAGCCTGTGACATGTCTACCAGGTGGGTAGTTCAACTTCCTGCTGAACTGCGAGGAAAAACACTGCTGACATGTACAGTTAGCCACCGCCAGTAAATCATCTCGAGTCTCTGGGACACACACACACACACACACACACTTGTATGTTAAATTTAGCACAACTAAAAGTATGTCTCATGTCAGTAACTGAAGATCATGGTCGGTAAGTTTTCTCCTCTCTGTGGCTGAGGACTGCTGGATCTTAACCCTACAGAAGCCACCAGACAAATCCTAAAAATACTAAACATGGAATATTAGGTGTTAAAAGTCCCATATGTTACAAAGTGAGATTTCAGTTGCTCTTCAACATAAGGTCTCGGTGTTGTGAAAATACTAAGCCAATCCACAGAGAAATGCACACAGCACAACAGCCAACGGGACCTATGTGAAGTTGTGATATCACAGCTCTAGTCCCCGCCCCCTTCATGGCAATTCAAATCAGCCAATCAGAAGGGATTCAGAAGGGATTTACACTAAATAACTTGCTGGAGCTTCAGAAAGTTTTAGAGAGATGAAAAAAATATAGTGAGATAAACTTTGGTGTTTAAAAACCATAAATAAATCTCCTTACAGATATTATTTAAAACACTGGAAAATTGTACAAAAATGGGACCTTTAAGTTAAAATAGAGGCAATTCCAGTTTCACAAAGGTGAGGCTGAACCTTACTAAGAGCTTATTAAACATTGATGAATACTGCCCACACCTAAATGTACTTTTCCGGTTTAATTCCAAACATTTTACAAGCCAGTTAATTCATTCAAATATAAAATAACAATTGCACTTCCACTAGAACGAGGGTAAACATTAAAAAAAAATAATTTCGTTAAGTGAAGGGGGAAAAAAATCTCTGAATAAATCAGAATCTGAATAAATATATTTTTCTTGTTTTTATCAGGGCAGTGATTTTAAAATCACAAAATAATGTTTGTTTTCCTCATCAGAAAACAATGTGGGTGCCACTGACTGAAATACAGCATTGTAACCATATACTTGACCAGAACCAGGAAACCATGGCCATCTTTTTAGCCTCATGACTTTTTTTTCCCTTTACAGCTTTGTGTTACCCAAATAACTCTACAAACTGCAATTAGGTTATATCATATTTCACAAAAAGCATTGATCGGAAAGGTTAAAAGCACATTGAATTGGTACTTCAAATATATTATTTCACATTATGTAAATCAACCCATAACCCCAAAATTAGCCACTGACCCCAGGGCTGAGAACCACCTCTATACAAATGATTTCATCAGAAAGAAGACAAAAAAATTATACATACAAGACTGCCCCCTGGTGGCTAAACAGGAGAACAGCGCATGCTGCTGCTACCGACAGATAGTAAAATAGTAAATAAGGCATTAATTTATACATCAAACACTTCATAATTGCAAATAGCACTTTACAGGTCACCACTAACAACTGAAGGGTTTTACAGAATTCTCAGCATTCACTATTTTACACCAAACAGGGACAATTGTGTCATTTTGTCCAAATTATGTCAAGCAGAGGAAAAAAAAAAGCAATGTTCTTCTCTTTTTCTCCCTTTTTGATTGGATAAAGCAGGACAGTATGTCTCATTTAAAAGAAGGAGGGAAAAGAAAATACATGATGGTGGGAGAATGGGGGTTGTGTGAGTTCAGTAGATGAAGAGCACTCGGGTGCGGGGCAGGGTGGAGAAGGTGTCGGCCATCTTGCGGATTCTGGCGTAGTTGATGAATCCTCGGAGGAAGAGCAGGAATCCTGGGGATTAAAATAAAACAGTGTCATTAAATAAACAGCAAGGCACGCTGCGATTTATTAGCAAAGCAGCACAGGTTGAAACTAACAAGAAAAGTCAATGAACCGATTATCCAACGTGGAGATCATATTCACCAGGACACAGTTGCAGGGAAATAAATTTAAAAAAAATAGTGTGATAAGATCTGTAACTATAGTTTTGTGTGTCTGCTGGTTGGTGTGGGGCAGTGAACGTTATGCTGAAAACAGGTGCCTGCTGCTGCAAAAACAGCGATCTGGGGGGCAAAATGAGCTGAAAGACACTTAAAATGCTCCATAAGACTAATAGCCTGTGGATTCACCACTATAAGTTCCTTTTAACATAGAGGTAGATAAGTGATCCAATGTTATCTTAAAATATTTATTTGAGCCATTTTAACTGTCCCTTGATAAGAGGAAAATTAAAGTTAACTACCCAGAAACAGTGCATGCAGCATTTGATAACACTGATGCAATTGAGCTCCAGGGAAGTGAAGTGTATCCAAACTAGGGGAGAAAAAAAAACGTATTTCTTATTTAAGTTATTTAAATTCAGTGGTTGGCTACTCACCCAACACCAGGAACACCCACCACAGCCAGTACTGTCCATCAAAGTAACCAGGAAAGTATGTGGAGAACTAGAAACCCAACAGAGCAACAGAAATGGCTGGTTAGAATAAATATGGCCTGCGCTGGTTTTACTCAAATGAGTGCTGCCTTATAAAAGTGAATGAAGAAGGCAGCGGAGTTCTGAAGAGATCTTTGAGGAAGCGGTGCCGTGCCAACATGCCGACCACTACAGAAACAACATTAAAATGCCAGTGTGGTGTTTGGGGCTTTTAAGTTGTTTGTGCGTACATAAAAAACACAATTTATGTGTTTGCATGGGTGCTGAGTAACGTCTGTGTTCGTGTGCGTCGGCTCCTCGTCGTACCCGGACTATGAGGATCCATTTGATGAGGGAGAGCCCAAAGCCTGAGATGGCCCCGTAGCGGCCGGCCGCCGAGGTGGTCAAACAGAAAGACAGGAAGAAGCCGATCCAGTTGAACAGGAACGCCACTGGACGGAGGCGGGTGGAAAGAAGGGAGCATGATGAGGCATATTATTAGAAAAAACAAACATTTTACCTCATTTAAATGTCAATATCATCAGCATGGAGCAGCTGTTAGCCATCAGGCTAAAAAACATTTAAGAAGCTACAATTTATTGATCAAAAGTTATTCAAACTGCAGAATTTTATTATCCACTGAGTTTATGGTTTTAGAGGGTGAACATTAGCCAACTCTAGTGGGCCCTAAACCTTTTAGAGATTTTCAAGTTGGCGGTGAGTTGGCTGCCATAGATGAAAGGACATGGGTAACATGAGTAAAGAAAAGAAACCAATAACTAACTGAAGAAAGTGAGCATGAATATGCCGTCGTTTCCTATTCTCAGCTGATCAGCATCTTCAAAGTCGTCTCTGGTCACAAAGTCTTCATCCTGTGGAAAAAAAACGGTGAAAATGTAAGCTTCTTAAGAAGTGATGATTTCACCACAGCACAGCCAGACAGTAGCAGAGCTTTCCAGGGCTAATAAGGTGAATATTGAAAACTGAACAATCAAATGTGTCCCTTTCATTTGGATACACCAATTTTTTAAAATTCAAGTTCAAGATAGTGTGTTCAAAATGACTTGTAATTAAGCCCGGGCTAGCACATGCTAGTGACAAGCAAACAGAAAGAGCAGACAACAGAAACAACAAACAAGACTAAGGGAAACAACACAACACAGCAAGCACATTTACCGACTATCACTGTCACCCAAAGCTCTGGATTTAAACTCAATGAGGGGGCATCGGGAGAACCAGCAGCTCTTACACAGCCATCTACTAAGCACAGGCGAGCACTGAATACACAAGACATACAAGGAGGGTGGGGGGGGGGTACACTTGAACACACAAACACTACAGGTACATCTGTGTTTGCTCTCCACACACCAAACCGGGACCAAATACACTCTCCTCATCCGCTCGTCAGTTACCTCCAGTGAACTGCGAATAACATCGTCAATAGTCTCCAGGCGCTCCCTATGCGGCTGCTGCTGCTGCTGCAGAGCGCGGGGCAGCGTGCGCGGCACAGAAACACAACAGCAGAAATCAGACAGGGTGGCCCTGACGTGCAGCAACCACACAAACCACTAGAGGTCACGAATGAGCTGTTTTTTTTTTTATTACCCCACAGTTGGGAGATAGTCGGGGGTTTTGGCTGCTGATAAGAGAGAGAGACGCGGCGATGCCTTTTGTGCACGAGCCGCCCATGACAGTTATACTGGTGAAGACGGCTCTGTGCTGTCTGCGGAAACTACAGCGGCAAATTCGGGCCTTTTCGAAAGTGAGTTGACAAAGGAGATTTCACAACAAATTTCAGCCCTTTGTGGAGACTGATGGAGAGATATATCCCAAGCAGGGGTGCAAATAACAATTAGTTTTATTCATTTTATTAGAAATTACAGCAAGCTTTTTTCACATTTTTTAGACTGCACAAATAATTCATTAAACCAATCATCAACTTATTAGCTCTAATTACAACTAATAAAATCTTCATAAAAGTAAGTTTTTATGCAGGGATAGTGTATTAAATTGCATTATTTTATAATACAGATTTATGTTATGGCTGCAACATGATTAATTTCATTATTAATTAACCTTTAAATTATTTTCCTGATTAATAGATTCATCATTTTGGCCAATGAAACATTTGATAGGTGGAAAAAAAGCTATCACAACATCCTGGAGTCAAATGTCTTATTTTATTCAACTTAGTAGTATAAACACCTCTAAATATGACATTTACAGTAATACCAAGAAACACAACAATGTGAGACCTTTGAACCTGTGAATGTGTAGCATTTCTATTTAGAAATTACTTTTTATGATTATTCAGTTCATTTCATGTTAAAGAACTACTTGATTCAGATCTAATTCCAAGATATATATTTAAATAGGTAGCCAAATGTACTGACTGCAACATTAGTATAGGCACTGACAAGTAAGGCAGAGTAAGTCGGTAAAGACACAATCAAACCAATCGATCTCAGGCAACAAAGGAAATGTTTACGCACAGGCCCATGAGAGTGTGTGTGTGTGTGTGCAGGCATTAAAGGTGAAAAGGAAAAAGAAGTGAGACACTTACTCTTCCGGTTACCGGGGGAACAGTAGTCTCGGCTTTGGTTCTTTCTGCTTCATCATAGGAAGGTAGTGTCGTGGCTACGTTGTAGGGCGGAGGCTTGGGGAAACCCCCGTCTTCTTTGTAGTCAAAGTATGCTGGAAAAGAGAGAGCACATGGTTTCAAACACAGAGAGAGATGTCCTATTTTATAGTGGCAGACAGATGATTAGTAACTGCATCACATTTTCATTCTTATAGTAAAACAACTGTTTGTTATAATATTTTAAGCCTGTCAATTGCTTTGTAACTAAACAACTCTGGGTTGAGGTGGAACTCAAATTTCCTACTAAACCCTACAGAAACAAAATTCATAAACCAACAACGATTATAAAAATGTAATATATAGTTGTATACATTTATTATTTATTATTATTTGTGTATTGTTTTCACTTTGCAGATTTAATTTAAAATGTTACTTTCCATATTAATATATTTATTATATTCCATATTGAGGTGAAAATGAATGTGGTGAACAAATACAATAATAACAAATTACTGTAAACAATTTAACTGAAATGGAAAATGAATTAAAATTATATACAAATACAAGTATTTTATTAGAGTAAATTATGGACATTTATCAATATACTTCTTTACGTACTGAGTTGTTTATTTATTTTTGATTGTTGCAGTTTTAGCTTCCTTATTTTGGCCTTAGATTTCCTACACTTCCTGATCTAACATATCTTAAAGTACAAAACTTATGAGATGGGGTCTGTGGTCTAATTTTTGGGACTTTAGGGGTCCTTGACGTGAAAAAGTTTGAGAACCACCAATCTAAAAAGGCGTATGACATGATTATTTTCAATATTGATTCATCTGTCCCTCAGTTAGTCTATTTTGGTCTGTAAAACAGATACGATGTAACATGTTGATCAGTGCTTCCCAAAGCTAAAGGGTGAGATCCTCGAATGTCTTGTTTTACTCAAGCGAACAGTCAACAATCCAAAGATTACTCTGATTAGGTTTACTGTCAACGGTGATTAAAGTAGTTACAAAATCACGGAATCAGAGAATTTGGCCTTTTAATTCACTCAGGCACAGTGAGGTCAAATGGAATTTAAATGAGGTTGCCTATTATATATATATATATATATATATATATATATATGTAAATAAAGTGCACTCATCCTGGTTTTTCTCCTTGTGTCCATTACAATATACATAAAATAGCTTACTATGGTCTAAAAAACTAAACTTATCTCTGATGTCTATTTTGCATCACTGTTAGGAGTAAGCTTCAGTCAAGATAGTGGTATCTCAAAGTGTGGATTTTTTTTTTCCCCTCGTTCAGTATCCACCACCTCAAGAAACCTTAAAGGGGAAATGTTTATTTAGGTTTTTCCCAAACAAGGGCCCAAAACGCCACCACCAGAAATAACCCCAGGACCAGAAAACATCTGGGTGAGTCATGGTCTTACCAGCATTGTCCAAGCCGATGATGCAGTATGGGGGCGGCGCGTCGGCTGCTACCTGCGAACTCTCTTCTGGTTCCTCCTCATTGGGCAGCTGTGGCCGGACAAGAAAAGCATTTTCTGGTTAAGTTACAGTGGAGTTAAAGGTGCATATGTCAGCACCGCTGCTGCTCTTCACCTGATTTCAGATACAGAGCTTTCACACTTCCTGTCAGGGATCAAAAGTGAATCTAAATACTCTGGCCTACTTAAACAAACTTAGAAAGGAAGCATCAATATTCAAATACAAGGAAATAAAACCATGCCTACATCAAAAAAAAGATTTTCAAGCACATGTGCTTATTTAAGAAGAAAAAAAAGGAAAGAAGCATCAACCGCAGCATGATTCTCATTACTTCTCTTTTGCTCATTAAAAGCAGGAAACACGTGAGTAAGATTTAAAAAGAAAGAAAAAAAAATCACATGTCTGTCTGCTTCTTTAGCCACAGACTCAGCTTTTCTTTATTGCTGAAACAACTAAATAGGCACATTTTATTAAACACAACTTTTTACAGACAAAAAAAAGCACTTATGATACTTGTTTTAAGCCTGTACAGAGCTTATCACCTGATGCTGTAGAAATAAGAAACCTGTCAGCAATATTCAGCCATAGTTTAGTCAGAAGTAGTTCTATGTATATGAACACAATAAGAAGTTTAGAATGGGGGAAAAACACTTTAATGGAGCTGTGAGAAACTCCTAGCATTATTATTATAACCACTAGACCCTGAAAAGTGAATTAATCTGTCAAATAAATGTAACTGAGTGGAAAGTGTGGTGAAAGCAAGTAGAAGAAAACGCAAATATTGAAGGGAAAAACAAAAGCGCCTCAAAATTGTACTTTAGTAAATATATTATGTTGATCTGCACCGACCACACAGCGTCTGCAGGTTATTCATTCACTATTAATGGACTACATGCGGAGATTGAAGCCGGGAACTGCGTGTCCCAGCAGCACCGGGTTATCCGGGTTCGGCCAAGTAGCAGCGAACACACCCACATGGAGGTGGCCGTGTTTCGTCCGAACATTAGCATCAGCACCGGCTAGCGAACACAGACAGAACCTCACCGCGGATACACGCCCCAAAACAAACGGAAACTTCACGGTCATTGTAGCTCTGAATGTAGCGGCGACACGTTAGCATGTTAGCAGCCGCCGTTAAAACTGACGGCTTCGTGTCACCGTCAATTAACGCCCGTGAGCACCCACCGAACTCTCCCCCGATAAGGTGACACCGGACGACACGCGAGTGTCTCGGTGTCAGCGACGTTCGAGTCGTTAACGCGTCAGTTAGCTCGCGGTTCAAGCGAGTGTGTTCTCGTACCTGCTGATATCTGGCGCTCGGTTCGGCCATTCTGGTCTGAACGGCTGAAGATCAACAACGAGGAAGCAACGCGCTGCCAAGTCTTACCCGACGAAACCAAATAATGTAACAGTACAAAGTATAAACTCAACCCTCGCCACAATAAAAAAAACCTGCTTCTTCTACCTCGACTGCCCACACTAGTGTCAAGTGTAATAATTTACATACAAGACAAGGCTTCCTGTTAACGTTTTAAAATAAAGTACATGTTGAGAAGAATTAAGGTTGCAAATATATTAAGATATTTATAGTACACTATTATATAACCTTAATAGTTACTAATACGTGTATAAAATATGTTATTTTTAATTTGCAACAGTTTAACCTTTTTGAAGATGTATATAAATCCCATGCTTTTATTTTGATATTAAAGCGGAAGTTTTTATTGTTTATTTTTTTAACTTGACGCACCTCCAGCTGGCCAAGCGATTGACGTCATCGGCCACAACAAACCTTTTGTCGCCCCCTTTTGGAACCAGGTGGAACAACCACGATTATTAGTAAATAAATACATATTTAAATAAATAAATATACTACTTTTATATGAGCAAAACAATAGAATGTTATCCTCAAAAAGGATTCGTTTTTTTCTTTGAAAACGCATGTGAACATCTTTAGACTCATCTGTCACAAGAAATCACAGGTCATAGGCTATGTGGGACATTAGTATCAGATGTGATATTAATACACGTCTTAATGTAAATTCATGATGAAATGTAGTAATTAACTTAACTTAACCACCTCAGTGGCTAAGAGTTCTACCAAATGCTGTAAAAATGGTACCCATTACTCAATACTCAGTATGTGGGTTGGATCACCCATTGATTCCAGGGCATGCCACTGCTGCTGTCCACCACTCACGTCAGGAGATGGGTTAAAAAGAGGAGAATAAATTTCACATCCTTCAGGATGTGATGATTCAAAACGCCGCAAATTCTGGAGTCAAACATGCTAGATTTCCCTGGTCTCTCAGGTCATACATGGACATCCTTAATATATCCCTTATTTCCCAACATGCTCTCATAATAGGCATCAAATGTGCAGCAACAACAAAAACAAACACAACTGGGTCTAGTAAGGTTTTATTGTATCTTTATCTAAAATAAAAAAGACAGCAACAATACCTGTGACATTTTATATGCAAGCTCAAGCATTTGAGAAGTTGCATCTCAAACTGATCGCAAGTCCAGTTAATGATGTTTCACATACTTGACGAGCACCGGGTAAGTGGTACCTATGTGCTTCTGGTTGTAGTGGTGGCAAACAATGTCCACTTCGTAGAAACTGAACTGGACTTTGGTTCGCTCGTTGGGCGAGGTGAGGAAACAGAGGGTGTAGAGGGCGAACTCAAACTCTGGACTGACGCCGATGAAGATGCTGCCCTTGGGCTTTATGCCGTTCTTCCAGCTGAACTGTAGCGCCAGGATGTGTTTGTTTTCATCGGGCTGCAAGTGATGAAATGAGATGAAAAGAAATGTCAGGCAATGTAAGAAGGGAGGAGAAGCGTGGTGAGAGATGGAGGAATGAGGGGGGTGGTTTGACTAAAGCAGCTGTGGGCTTGTTCTCATCAGACTGGGGAGAAGAGACAAGAAAGACAGAAATGAGGAAGACACTTTTATATGAATTCATGGTGTTATTTATAAAGCAATAGAGCAACAAATCATTATAGATCTATGGCCTTTATCACTCACTGGTAGAAATTGATTAAAAATTCATGTTTAGAGCTTCTTCTGAAACATAGAAGCTTTTTGAAGCAGTTGCCATTATGAAAATTTGTTCAATTGCCCAAATCAGACATTTTATCCTTAAGAATAAAAAACTATGACTTAGGCAAAATAGTAATAACGTAATCAGTAATAACGACATAAATAAATGACTCCAAACTTTTGAACAGTAGTGTAACTGCTTCACAGAGACAGGATGTAAAGAAAGTACTATAATAAAAAGCCAGAATAAAGCCATTGAACAAATCTCTAATAATCCCCTCAGCCTCTCTACTGCAAACCGATCCTGACACAAAAGAAACACATTTGTGTCGCATTCAGTGACAAATCACAGGAAGTTAAGAGGATTATATTAAAACGCTGGAAAATATTCAACTGTGACCCCCAACCTCAAAACACTTGCTCTTCCACTCCTCTTAGTTTCTGCTATGAAAAAAGGAAAGAACTGCCTGGTTCCCTCCATATATTCACATTATTGAGAGTTGGTGATTGTTGCACTGATGTTTTTTCATATTGACTTTGGCATTGATAATAAATCTTTATATGTGGATGATTCTTTAACTGGTATACCTGATGGTGGTTTGGCTGATACACCATTATTGATATTTATCGTACTGCCTTAACTGTTTTTAATCTTTGTGGATTAATAGAAATGGTTAACGATGATATTGATTTGTAAAACTGCCTTAACTGGCTGCCTTCTCTCATTTATATGTTAATTGTTGAGAGTGTGGTTACCTTTTTACTATAAACTACCTGTGCCAAAGATGAGCCTCATGAAGCCATATGCAAAAAGTGTTGCTCTAAATAAATTACAATGAATAAAGGAGATGAGTACATGCAAGTGAGATGGAAGAGATATAAGATGCATGTGTGATTGAAATGTGTTTAAAGTTGTCTGTTGAAAGGGACACAGGAGGGTCTATATATGAGTTAAACTGTGTTATGTTTAAAAGAAACAGTCAAGTAGGTTTTAAGTGCAAAAAGGAAGCAGAGGAATACTTGAAAAATACAATAGTGCTATCCTGTATTATATATACTATATAAAACAGATGCACTAGTGGTGAAAATATATTATTGCCTCAGTATTGTACATAAAGTTACTCAACCACTATGTACCTGAGGTGAATTAGCACTGACGCTGTAGCCTTTGTAGTCGATGTGTCCCAGCTTCTCCTGCAAGTACAGCTGGATCCAGTTGTGGAATCCGATGACAGTCCGCCCTCCTCTCGTCTCTCCGACAAACACATGCTCGAACCCTGAAGAGTCTGGCCTGGCGGCAAACAGAGGGGGAAGAAAGTCAGACCTCGGATGCATTTGCTGGAACCATATAACTCTGGATTCTGCTGCTTGGTATCTATGAATGTATCTATCTATCTATCTAGGTTATATTGGAATGTTTTGCCGCGGTCCACCCACCTGCTGGATCCTCTCCTGGCGTAAAGCTCAAACCAGATCCTGTACAGCTGCTCCTTGAATTGTGTCTCATCCTGGGGAGAAAGTTTCTTCTCCACCAGGTATTTATGAGCTATCTGCAAATGAACAGAAAGTGAATCCAGTGTTAACTTTGATTTTATAATTAGATGAATTTTCTTTTTTCGCTCCTTCCCGTAACATGCATTACAAGATAGACAGTCAGGCAAAGACAGTTTATAAATGGATGATGCAAAACTGCATAGTACAGAAACACACATGCATAAACTCTCATAATTCCAGGGTTGTTTTTTTGGTTTTGTTTCTTTGATTAACATTATTTACAAGCAAGATTTGTGAAAAGCAAAAGACAGGCAGGGTATTTCCCAAAAATGCTCATGATACCTTCATGGTGGGACTCTGAACAATGGCGTCCAGGAACTTGTGGTTTTCCGCCTCCTCCTCCGGGGTCACGATCTCTGGCTCGCCGGTGTCGCTCACGTAGTTATCCAAGAGGGAGATAAAGGCTGCAGAAACACCATCCAATAAGTGAGCGTCATATTTTTAATTCATGTTTATAAAGTGACCATTTTACCCTTTCAGCACATGCAACAGTAAGAACGTGTGTAGGTGTGACACATAGCATGCTGTGTTAAAATGTGTTTTGTTTAGACAAAAAATATTTGTTGCAAGATGTAAACTCACACATCCCATAATATCATAAATGCAAAGTTTTTGATATTATTTGATATTGTTATTATTTTATTATTTAAACTGATATTCTAAAAAAATTCACTGTACTGGAAAAAAAAGTCTCAAGACAGAAATTTATCTACTTGTCTATTTGGTTTAAAAAAAAAAAAAAAAAAAGCAAATGCTTTATAGACCAGGTAATGTGTATGAAGCCTGTTTCTAGACCTGTGTAAAAACAGTACAAAGCTAGTGAATGTGGAGGGGGGGCCTCCGGGACACCGGCCTGGGACTGAACTCTGAATACCAGCAGTTATATAACTCATGTCCCCGTGCAGCTCCGTGTGCTGCTTTCTCTGACATGAGGCCCAATATGAACATGTGAATGCACCGAAGCGCCAGAAGGAAGGAAGCACGCCTCGGCACTTCATCACCATGTGGAGGAACACTGGAGGGCGAGGGGGGTGGGGCAGTTGGAGGAGAGCATCCCTCTGAACTCTGCCTGCTCCGCGGTTACGCAACACGCCACTGTTCGTCATAAGGGGATTAGGAGTAGATGGGGGAAAGCTTTAGTCTGACGAGGAGAGCGTCAGACTGGGAAAATGGTGGAGTGGGGAATGTCTGAAGGAAGTGTGTCAGTTAGGAAAATTTTTTTCAGTCCCCATCCAAAGTACCATGCTGTAAGCTGCTTCATCGAAGAGGAACAGGTAGAAGACGCTGTATGCCGAGACATATTAAGGAACTCACTTTGGACTTAAATAAAATCATCTTGTGCTTTCCTACGCAGAAAGAACCTCTATAAACATATAGGGTTTGAATGTAGGTGTACATATGTATGTATATGTGAATATAATATAGGTTTTACTTTTACATTCATCACATATATGAGATATGAGGATGATGTCATCAACTAGTGTTCTCCTCTACAAATTTTGGCATAAACTCCAGAATACACAAATGTTTGAATAATAGGAAGTTATTGCATGATTTTTTTTTCTGTAAGGGGCTTCAGACAAATATGCAGTT
Organism: Eupleurogrammus muticus; assembly: GCA_036785175.1. NCBI lineage: Eukaryota > Metazoa > Chordata > Actinopteri > Scombriformes > Trichiuridae > Eupleurogrammus > Eupleurogrammus muticus. The sequence goes on along the minus strand of JAYKQN010000007.1, from coordinate 11,789,747 downwards.
ATTACTTTTATAATATAAAAGAACTTGCCACTGGGTATTTGCTCTATATAGGAGACTAACAAAATCTTATATGTACATATAAGAAGCAATACAGAAGATCTATATGGCCTGTATATGCTTATATACACACATCGTACAGTATGTGGCATATATATATATATATATATATATGCATATATGCTATACTGCATACATGCAGAAAATATATATGCTGTATATATGCAACATATATGTAAAGAAAAACTGTATATAGGTTCCATATATGTGCATATATCCTCATATAGGTTCTTTGTTGTGATTGCCATTTCCCCCCCCAACAAATCTCACCTTCAACCCCTTACCTAAAAACGTCTCCTTTTTGAAAATGTTCTCGTCGACAAATGTGAACAGAGGAAAACCTGCTCCATCGCTGTAGTCGTTGATGCCCATGTCTCCAGCTTTGCCCTGCAGCACGAAAAGAGTCACTCAACAGTGTGATTAGGGAAAATAGTCAATTAGTGGCTCACTTCAATAAGGCTTCTTCGTGCATGCATGCATGAAATGTTAATTGGTGAAAATATCTTGTTTTTGGTAAAATTAGTCCAATATCAAGTATAATTATTTTTATTCCACTGGCAGATAATTTAGCTTATTTCAAATAAAATATATACATATTAAAAAATATTGGACTAATTGTACAAAAACAAGATATCCTCCTCTGTTACAATTTCAGATTTTGCAGTGTGTATGATTCCATTTATACCTTGGCAACATGGAAATTTTGGCAATATCCTAAACAATTATAAGTATCTTTTATAAGTATATAAGTATCTTTTATTCAAGCGGTCAGGTTGTAGCTACAGAAAAACCTCAATATCCAGCCCTGTGTGTGCGTGTGTCTGTGTGTGTGTGTGTGTGTGTGTGTGTGTGTGTGTAGTCCACCTGCAGAGAGATCCTGTAGTCTTTTCCAGGTTGGAGCCTGTTGACATCCTTGTCCCATAGTTCCTGCACCATGTTGGACAGCTCTCTGTCACTCTCAATCATCTTGTGTTGTTGGTCCCGCAGTGAATGAGCTATGGACGGTTTAATCTCACTTTGTCTCTGACAGGAAAAAAAGTTATTGAGGCTGTTTGATGTTTTATAATAAGCAGTGGACAGCATCAAGTACTCTTTCAAGTACAATTTCGAGGTCATGGTACGTATTTTTCATACTCCATAATCCATGTGCTATAAGGTTTTTAATAATTGTCAGATCACTGCAGAGCTTTAGTGTGATGTGTTTGTTCTAATCTGATAAATATAATTTTTATAAATTAAGTTTTGTTAAGAATTTCATGGATTAACGGATTAAAAATTGCTGCAACACATGATAAAAAACTGACTGCAAGTTGGTGGTATAAGACCTCAGAAAAATTTCGAAGCATTTAGTGCATTAATTCCTACTAAGTTTCAAGCAATTTACTATTTTAAATTAAGAAGTTAAAGATCTATAAAATTCTATGAGGTTGTGTCTTGAGGCATGCTTTTTTGATAAATTATTGTGCTTATACACTTTCAAAGAGAAAGTTATTGATGCATATATTTTCCTTCTGGCTCTCAGAAATGAGAGCACTCACATACATCATGTATGTTACATCACAGTACAGAACTGGTGTTTTTCCTAAGGAATAGAGGTTGATGAATATTCAAGTGGAACACTGAAACTGATTGTAATATCTATACGATAGGAATTTCAGTGCCATTTTCCACTAAATGGTTTCACAAAACCTTGAAATATTCTGATGTACACCTGAATCTATGTATTTTCATGTTGTTTTGGAGATAATTATTACTATTTAAGTCCTTTGCATTTTTGAGGGACATGAATTTTTGAAAATTCATTAAAATGAATGCACACATCAGAACTGGTGAAAAAGTTCTGTAGTGACTGGGCTCGGGCGTGGCCAGCAGGCTCAACAGCGCCTCCAAACACAGATCGTGATGGGATAAAGATGCTATGATGTTCATTCATTTTTCCTGTACACAACCCTTTTTTTTGCCCATCCTTGATTTTGAGTTCAATAATAGTTTTATAAACACACATTTGATGCCTTCGGAATGCACAACAACTTCCCATGTTTGAACTAGTACATCCGAGTCGTGCCACGCCCAATCGGGCGCACAAACCTGTTGTAATTTCAAAGATACATTATCCAATTTGCCACTAAATTCACATGCTTGATAATTACCTAGGCCTGAACACATTCACGTGTCATGATTGAGTCGCAATTGGAACGCTTCCTTCTAACAACAGGAAGTCGGCCTTATGTGACAAACATCACTGATGGACCTGAGTGTGTCGACAATATATAGGTGGTGGATATTCCTGGACACAGGAAGCATTATTTCACTCGTTTGTAAAACATCTTTTCATATTACATATGCATGTATGACCCCAACTACATATATCACTGCATTATTGACCCACTTGTGTAGCAGCACCTGAAGCATAGGAAACACATAGTTCATCCCATGCATAAGAGTAATTTCCTATGCTTAATCTCCAGCATCACATAGTCTGCACAGGGAATACTATTTTTCCTTATACAGGCAGTATTCAGTAGTAGCAGAAGTGAGGGTTTTTATTTCACAGTACAGAATTTGGCTGGCACTAGTAACATTGCCAGACTTAAATCCTTTCAGTATCATGCCCCAAATTCAACTGGACATTTTAAATTTAGAGTTCACTTGAGGTAATAAATGATAAGTGATAATTAAGTAGGTAGTAAATAAAAAGCCATCATATCAAAATGCTACAATGCTATGCTATTTATTACATGCCTGTTCACCAAAAGAGTTTATCAACCATTCAAATGTTACATTTACACATAAAACCCATGAAATAATAATAATAAAAAAATCGGTTATCATGAATGTTGGCCTGTAATAGACCCATTATTATAAAGCATAGTTTCCCAATGCAGAGTTTTACCACTCAACTTAACAGTTATGCATTCCACAAAAACAGAGCTGACAGCACATCTCACATCCATGATACTGAGCTGTGGGAAGTTCACCATCATCGCTGTCTGAGGCCCACGCCGCATCCCATCAGCCACCACGTGAAAAAAAAAAAAAGCCACTGACCTTTTCCCTCGAGTGCTGTCCCGCTGCTTCTAAAGTTGTGCGAGGACACAGCGATTAATGATTGAAGGTCGGGTGAGGTGCTGCGGCGTGGATCAGGTGCTGCTGCTGCTGGGTGTCCCCGTGTTTGTGAGGGCAGGTGTCTTTGGGGGCATAGTAACAGTCCAGTCAGTAGTCAGTCTGTCCGTCAGTGTGTATGGAGAAAAAAAAAAAAACAGTGGCCGGGTGGGGGGGCAGGGGACGGGATGGGACAGCACAGGCGAGAGGGGGGTCATTTTAAAGGGTTATCCCCTGTCAGCAACTCTAGCCAATAGGGATTACACAATGTTGTCTCTTTTCAATCTCAGTCTAAAATGTGAGCTCTTTTGTTTCTTTAGTATTTCATTGTTTCTCTCTCTGTCACAGGACAACCTCGGGATTACAGGGTAAATATGGGTCATGTTTCAGGTAACCAGATGTTGTAACGGTAGAGTTAAAGGTATACTTAAAGCACCAAAATTCATGTTCAATTTATTTTATTTAAAAATCCACAGTGATATTTTTAACCGAACTGTAAATCTTTATTCTATTGTATGATTTTAATATTTCATTCTGAATGGTATATACCCTGAAGACTCAATGTTTAGTTAAAACTAAGGAAACACTTTTGATGGTCTAAAAGTCATCAAAAAAGGAAGGGGAAATAACAACAAATAATTTTTACAAGTTCCAAAACATTGAATTTAAATGACATGTTTAAACAATTGGTATAGTCTTACCTTAAACTTCCATCCTGTACTTATGTAAAGTGTGTTATACATACATTTGCAATGACTGTTAAGATAATCACTTGACAAAGCAATGAGAAAATTGACTTGACCTGAAACTCTTGCTTCTCTAACTCTAATTTACCCACCTACTCATATCTAATGAATCATCAGTGTGAATGCGTTTCCAGACTGATGCTATGTTCTGTAAAAAAAATCTTCTGAAAGATTGGGAAAACTTTAAATATATACTTTGCCTAACTATAAATACATGGTAGAAATATCAGTGGAGAGGTATAGTAATGACACCTCTAAAAGGTACTTTTTTGTCAAATCAGTTTATTGTGAAGGGGTGTGGTGAGCATTCAATAAATATAGACAAAATAGAAAAAATAGTAGTAGCAACATTTATTTTGAGGAACAGAATGCTGAACGTTGCTTCAAACCTTTAATTTACCATGAAGTGCGTTGGCAGGTAAAGTGCATTTCAAGACAGAACAAGATTGTCTTTTTCTCCATCGGGAACAGCATCAATTCCTAAAATAACAGTAACACCACTAATTCACATGAAGTACACAATTGGATATGTGCATGAAGGGGGCTTTGATTATCAATAACTGCAAGATTTTGTTTTTTTTAGAAAAAGTCAACTTGTAAAACACCAAATTGAATTTATTTTAAATGGTTATTTACAACCACAACTGATTCATCTCATTTTTTTAAAAACTCTAACAGACCATTAGACTGAATTCCTGCCTGAATTATTCTATATACTTATGACAATTTTCATATATGAAGCAAATATAGATATTATATTTAAGTAAATATAAACAATTTAGGCCCAACCATTTAGCAAGTTACAGGATCATATTGGAAATACAAATGATGACACAATGGTAGTGGGTGCTGCACTACTCTTACTCCTCTTCATCATCATCATCATCTTGAATATTAAAGAAGTCAATTTCTCCAAGATCCACATCATAAAATAGTCTGCAACAGAAGAGAAAAGAACCAACCAACATGTTTACTGTGCAAAAATAAATGAATAAAAGGAAGGAGAGAGGAGAGAAAGCATCACTCACTGGTTGTAACAAGGTGAATTTGGGTTGGTAAAGTGACTGTAAGGGTTGACTTTGATAACGGTCATGCAAAGCCAACAGAAGTATTGTCTACATGAGGTACAGGTCATCTTGTTACAGCCATCCACTTTCTAGAAAGATGAAAAGAACGCAACGGAAGGAGAGGATGAGTTAGAATCAATCGTAACAAATAATATTAAACTGGACCAATAATACTCAAAGACAGGAGAGGAAAAAAACACATTTGATGAGAGAGAATTAGATATTTTTAAAGGACTTAATAGTCTACATGTAAAACATAGAAAGGCCCTTAGTGCCTTTAGAGACATTTCTATAAACAATGGTATGTTTCATATAAAATAATGGTCAGTACAGAACAATAGCCCCAGCTGAACAGAGCTGGAAGCCTGTGCTACTGCGCTGTTTCCAGCAGGGGGAGCCCACCTGTATGTTAGTACCACAGCTTGGGCAGCGCTTGCAGTTCTCATCCAGCCAGTCTCTGCTGAAGGACTCTTCCACTGCTTTCTGGATCACCCTCTTCCCATACCGCCGCTCCATGAACTTTTGGCCCTCAATATCGGCTGACAGGTACTCATCCCGGAGGTTACGCAAGTCACCTATGATAGGGGGAGAAAAAAGAAGCCCTAAAGACCCAAGGATCAAATTGATAAAATGTCAATCAGTACCAATTATTACTCTCTCTTAAACCATCCCCTTACAGGGAACTATGTCATATTAGAAAAGAAAAACACCAAAAGTAAAATATGAAATTAAAAAAATCTCTCCAAAGCATAACTATTTTTTTTTTATTTTAATTACAGATGAATTAATTTAAATGTGTTTTATTATTGGCTCTCAGGTTATCGTTGTACACTTCCCCATGTCTACTTTTCAAATGGGTCCCCTCCTTTTGAAATGTCAGTGGAACACGTCTCACAAACTGCATATGCCTAATCTTTATATCACTAACCTATTTCCACTTAAATTTAAAAACAAAGCACATGTGGACATAATCAGTGTATTCACAGCTGGAAAAGCTTCAAAATGCAAGAATTTTATTAACGTTATGTAGAAAATTAGTTCCAACAGAAAAAATTCCTTTGGAATTCCTATAAAAAAGCTGACAGCAGCATTAAATTCCTTTGCCAACAACACTTACATAAGAAGTCTTCCCTTGCTACATTTATGAAGTCAAACGAGTGCATTTTCTGCACGTTACCTGCATAGATTTTACACGGGGAGACGCCGTGATAACCCATCTTGCACAGTGTGCAAAAGGCATACTGGCAGGCCGAGCAAATGCCCATGGTTGTGTCTGTCTCCACCATAACAGCTGTGCCGCACCACTGCCGGGGACAGTAGACCACATCGGCCATGAGGTCCAAGCTGGACTGGAGCAGCAAACGATCATAGCGGGCGAACAGCTCCTCACTGACCAGCTGCTTCACCTGATGAAAGCAGACAGGAGGTATTAGTTCATTACAGGTGATACTGTTCATTAAAGCATTATAAAGTTCTTAAAATAAATTAAAATTAGTGCACACATATACACATTGTGTACCACTTTCTTACCTGTGAAGGTGTGGCTATGGAGGTACATTTGGGCTCGGGGCAATTAAGGCACTTAACGTTGCCGTCCCGTATTTGGATCTGGAAGTATTCAGTCATGCAGGCTGCACAGTACACATGCTGGCACTCCTTAAAGCAGAGGCAGCAGGAGCCCAGTTTTTCCACAAAGCAGATCCCGCAGCAGAACACCTTGCAGTTAAATACTTTCTGGCGCTGTGCTTCATCAAAGTCCAGGAGCTGAGGTAGGAGGTCGGTGAGCGGGTCTATCGACAGGACAGCCCGGGGATCCAGTTGAGAAGACGGTGGCAATTGTGGTTTACACTTTTCCTTCTTCACTTCTCTCTTCATCTCTTCTGATTTTTCGGAATGACTACCACCCTGTGTCAGAGCTGAAGAAAATTGGGAAATGTTATTAAAAAAAAAACCTTACCAAACCGTACTTTTAATGAGTTCATTTTTGTTTGTTTTTTACAAAATTCAAACAGAGGAGCACCAGTAGAATCTGTTATATCAAAATCAAAGAGAAAATATGTTTTTCCAATGGACAAAAAATTACTGGTTATTTAAAGCACATGCAGATAGTCTAATATTTAAATCTTATGTCTGAACGCATAAATAGAAGAACAGCATAGTTGTGCTTATGATGGCAGTGCTTTTTTTAGCTTAAGTCTAACTTGAGTCAACATAATTTATGAAATTTGATTATAGTGGACTATGGCATTCCACAATTTGTAAGAAGAAATGGACCACAAAAGAAACTTCAGACAGGAGGACTATCTTTGCATGCTCACCTTGCATTCTTATCTCTCACATGCCCCTAATTTCCTCACTATCATTTCCTGAGACATCAAATTGATTTATCAGCTGGTGACATCTCTCCAGGAGCACAGTGGCACTCCTTCCTTCTCAGCCAATCAACCTGCTGCTGCCTACTCAAATGGGATTCTCTCCTGCCATTTTACTGTGTTCCTGTTCTGTTATGTGCATCCCTCCCTCTTTGCAGTTTTATCAAGTTTACCTTTCTTCAGCCTCATCAACCTATCGGTCTCTGCAGTCGTCAAAGAATAGATTTTTATTGCATATAAAAGAGTTCTAGGGTGTAGAAAAATGTATGAAACAGTAAGTAATACAAAGCAAAGAAATATTGGCTATAAAGAACAAAAAAATCATCTTTTTTCTAATACATTCAATGGGCAAATTAAACTGTGTGCAGTATAACACAGAGAGAACTGTGGGTAGATGCAACAGTATTGTCTGTGAGTATGTGTGAGCGACCTGACCTGCAGCAGGCAGGAGCCTCTAAGTGGCTGTAGGGAAAACAATGATGGCAGGTTGGCAAGCTGACGATAGCAATCACGACAGGGAAAGCCCCCCTCCAAAGTGGCTCGTAAGAGTGACTTTATTTCCACTGCTGAATTCTACCCACATCTGATGAGTGGGAAAGTACTGATGTCAAAACCCTGGATTTGGTGGTATGACTATTAAAGAGGTATGAGAGCGTGAGTGGCCGTTGCTAGTGTAGATGCATCCGAAAAAGCAAAACAAAGAAACTTATCAACCACTAACCTGAGGCTGCATGGTCAGCGTTCCTGTGCTCAGCACCTACTTTACTTCCTGTCCTTGTTAATTTGAGAGGAGACTGGATCCCCAGAAAGTCCAAAGTCTCCTCTTTGAGGAACTGGATCCATGTGAAGAGAATCACACAGCCTTGATTCTCCTCCCAAAGTTCATCCAGGCGTCTGCACAGAGAGCTCATCTGAGTAGGAAAAAGTAAAGGAGAAGTAACAGGCAGTGAATGGACTGCTCAGGAAATTTCTGTTGAGAGATGCATTATCAGAATAGTTTTACCGAACTACAATTTGACAAACGTTGCCGATATATGCAGGTTAACTTTTGGATATTAACATAGTTAAGAATTACATTGATCAGTGTGAGTCTAACCTGTGCTCTGGTCATCCATTTAGAGCTCAGAGTGAATATTGGTGAGGATGTGGATGGATAATCTGGAGGAATCTCAAAGTTGAGCACTAATGGTGGTAAGAAGCTGATATTGTATTCTTCTTGCATCCCTCCTGAAACAGGCAAAAAAAAAAACTATGATAATTCTTATACACACAAATCTAACTAATGTGTCCCAATAGTATTTTAATTGCAATGATCAATTAGTTGCAAGTACTTTTAGTCACTATTTTTATTTATAGCAGTAAACTCTTTAAATAGTGGACTGTTGTGAAGACAATACAAGATATCTGTGTACGTAACATTTGGCTCTGAGCAATCGTTAAAGAAAAAATTGTTGATAGCATTATATGAAAAGTGGCTACAATGCTGTACACATTTCTCCTCTTAATTTACAAATCTTCACTAACAGCTGTACCTTTGACAACAACTTTGAAATCAGGAGGGAGCTCCAGGCAGAGCTGGATCTCTCCCCCCTGTGCTGCCTCTGCCCGCTGGAACTCTTCTTCATCATAGATACTTGTTAAAGCAAGGAGCTCATCCTCCTGGGCTTCTCTGTCCCCAGACATTTACATTCCTGCAACAACAACAAAAAAACATATGGGACCATATTCAACATAAAAAAACACCATCACTCAGTAAAAAAGAAAAAAAAAAGTTTGTTTTGTTGACAAATGCTTAAAACAAGATGATAATGAAAATTGCATTTAGATGTTTTGGAACATTTTCCTCAGTGATATATATATATATATATATATATATATATATATATATATATATATATATATATATATATATATATAGTAGCTACATTACACTATTAGATGTTAGACTAAGGGTCCAGCCAACAAAACTTTATACATTATACTCTATGTTATTGAGGTCCCTGTTTTGTCTCTCGACACACACACACACACACACACACACACACACACACAGACAAATATTCAAAAACATGTTTGAAGTCATCTGATGCTTTTTTATAAAGCATAACAGGACATAAGACATTGCTTTCAAGGGTAATATAACACTGACCTGCACATTGGTATTTAAAGGGTTGAGCTAATGTAAATCCTGAAGAGGTTTAAACATTTTATAAGCCTGGTGCATGTTTTTTTGGTTTATTTTGGCATAACTCACGCCCAGCCTGGTGTTAATTTACTTTGGTGAAGCCGAAACAAAGCCCCTGCTCCCCGAGTATATGCGATACAGTATATGCTGCATTTTATATTGCCCCGTCTTTACTTTAAGAGTCACATTGGCCCCTGTCGTACCTTGATACGACAAGTACCAACTAGCAAACTTCACGCCAGGGCACAGTTAGCAACTAGCAGAAGTGGAACGCATCAGGGCTAGCTAGCTATGCTAATGCTAGCGGATGTAAACAGTGACTACTGTCACTTTTCCTCCGTGGCAGCAACATAAAGTGACGATTCCTCCGTACCACCGAGCACGGCCACGCGCTCATAAGGCGTTATAACACCGCGGCGATCCCGTGTTTCCTACCTTAACCGAACCAAGTGTCTAGTGACTTTTGGCCTCTGCTGAGTTCATAACTGTGGAGGAGCCGCGCTGCGTTCACGGTACCTCGGAAGTCGGGATGCGCGTGACGTCACGCCCGAGGTGACGGTTTTCGATGTAGTTCCGAGGCGATTCGAAAGGCAGTTACTGAGCATCCCTCTTCTGTTTATGTTGGAGATGCAACTTCTATACTCTGCATAGTGTGATATTATTGCATTACCATTCAACAATTTGCACACTATGTTAATGATGAATGAAGTTTTTTTTAAGATAGTTCGAGTTGATATGGTCAAGTCACTTCATTTTCTCTGAAATGTTGGAACTCGGAAATGACGTATACTAACAACCATGCATTCTTGTTAGAAAAAAGTTCACTAGAGAGAGAGACATATAAAGCTTCTTCTTTTTTCAAATCTGCTTTAAAATAACAGTGAGGGGCCCATATGGACAAAGAAGAGGTTATCTTCGCTGTAATCCTTCCTCCTCTTCATAATATAAGAAACGCTCATTCATATGCTCTTTATTTTCCTTTAATATATGGGACAATTCCAAAAATGTCACATGGTGTAACCCTAAAAACTTTGTACCAGATAGTTCCACTCTCTTTAAAGGTTTTTAAAAAAAATTAAAACACATGCTATCGACTACTTCTAACATCTTCAGTTACATCATTTGACATTTTGTTTCAAAAATCAAATAAAACTGTGATTTTTGTAAAAAGTAAATGGTACAACTGGATTTTGAAATGACATAAATGTCCATTTTGAGAGACCTGATGGATACTATTTTAACCGGCCTATTTAGTTTTGCACAGAAGGCGGCTTGTCGCTTTCTTGGCTGTGCATAACAAATTTGGATGACGATGAACAAGTCTGCAGCAAATGATGCGATTTCCCCAGTAGGTGCTACAGCATTTTTTCAAAGTTGATGCTGAAGCCATACAGTAGCACCAGCAGATCAGCAGTAATCACACGCATTTGCTTTTTTCTGTTAATTGTCCATTATTTTTGTATTATACGGTTATGTTGTATAAGGATTTCTTATTCCACACATGTCAAAGTAGGGCAGCAACCAACAAATTTTTACAATTTGTCACTTAATCTACAAAGTAAAATTGCTTGTTATTCATAATTAAACTCAAGAAAACAAATATTCACAACCTATTGCCCAGTGTTTGTTGTTTCAACTGCATAATGGCAAATCAAAAATACGTTTATGCATATCTCCTGGCCAGATTTAAAAACTGTTCGGTCCGACAAGCATACTAATACATTGTACTATTTTATAACATATCAATGGTATCACTATCAGGTGCCATAGGGTGACTCCTTTTCAAAAGAAACATTTCAAAAACATTTGCCTTTTTTGACAAGATTTATTTTTGCTTTTTTGGTGATGTGGCAACAATAGCAGCACCCAGAGGTGATTTGTTGGACCAGCATTCACAACAGTAGAAAAAAAAAAAAACAATACAAGGCTACCAGAGAACCACCAACAAACAACTGCTTTTGAATGAGAAAAGCTAAACAATGAAAATACTGCATGTAACTTGTATCTAGTTTTCACATACAGTACAAGTAAACGCAACAAAAACCTTGTTCATTTTAAACTAAATATATGATAATCCAGCAGTTAAAATTATTGGTAGTGGAAAAAAATGTATTTTGTCATGTACAACTTGGAACAATTCACGTTCACCTACCAGTGCCACTGTATCTATATTTAATCCAGAAATACTGCAATATTTTACATTTTCATTAATCTTTGTGTGAATTACTATTTTTCCTCTGCAGGACCCCTTTGCCTACAATTCTTGAAAATCAGACATTCTTATTTTAAATATGCTCAGGAGACGCTGAATAGAACAATCTTTAATATGATGGCCATCAAAGCAGCACGGAGAAAGCAGGTTCCATCCCACGCTCACAAGTTTTATGTCATAAAGTAGTCCATTCAATATTAATAATATGCAATATTTTGTATTCATCAAAAGAAATTAGATATTACATGCCGCTGAAGGTTGATTGATGAAGAGTATTGATAAAGTTGCTGCTTTATGCGTCTTCAAGTGGCTACTGTACTGTATGATCAATAACAATCTCAGAAGAATGACAGAATTTGAGGGCGAGTAGCGAGACAAACAAGAAAACTGACAAACTGAGGTGAAACTCAGGGTGGCAGCTGCAACAGTTAGTCAATGTCCATTTCAGGGAGCTTGTTTTCTGCTGTTTCCTTCTCCATGCCCGCGGATGTGTCTTTGTCTGAGTTGGGTGGCTGGTTCTCGGTTCCCTCCTGCCCATTGACTGGCCCGTTCTCAGGCTTCTCTTCCTTGGGAGGCTCCACCCTGGGCTTTGGTTTGGACACCACAGGGTTGCAGGCCGAGTAAAGCTCCTGAACAGGGGGGGAAAAAAAAAAGACAACGCTGGTTAGAGGAAAATAAAATTGCTCACTTGATCAGAATTTATGATTTTACTTGAAATTACATAAATGTCTACAATGAAATTGGACTATAAATACTTCTTTGCCACTACTACACACATTAAGATCAAGTGTTTTGACTGCAAGCCCACTGCATGTGAATGGTTACATGACATACGTTTATAGGCATTTTGATATGGATAGTGATTAATCCAGGCCTTGCGTGGATGGATATTGTCTTCATTCAGAGTGCTCACAAGTTGCTCATCCAAACAATTTAATCATTTTCCTCCTGAACAAGTAGGTGCTTCTCATCATTTCTCCACTCCCTGTTGAATTAAACTGCATTATCCCTCAAGAATCCAGACTAATAACAGCAGGGTAGTGGATTTATTGTGAATCATATGTTAACTACAACAAGCCTTAACATGTTTTCAATGAGGCAGTATCGTCTTAGGTTTGCTGTTTCGACTGGTTTAACTGCCTCAGAAGTAATCTTGGCCTTAATCCACTGATGACACCCATAAATCTAAGAAAATACCTCCTAAGCACAAACCACGACGACTAAAGTGAGGATTGTGAACTGGCTTTGTAAGCATTTGTTATAAGTTAACCCCTTAGTAGCAAGCTACCTGAACCTTTTCATATCCTCCAGGATTTCAAAGGGTGTGTGTGTGTGTGTCTCTTGAGTGCCCCTAATAGTACCTTAGTCTTAGCAATGATCTCTCCAACTTTGACGACTGGATCCAGGGTGAGGTCCTGATTGTTCTGCTGGTTCATCTTAGTGTTCAGCCAGACCATGGCATCGTTCACCTGTTTGTCCACCCGAGTCACTTCCAGCTCATCAAGGTGATCATACTGCTCATCCTGTCAGAAGCACATGAAAATAATGCCTGTTTGGTGACTTTTTTTTTTTTAATCTTTTATATATGTGTCTGTACTATGGCCCCAATATGTCACCCATCACAATCCAAATAATTTGTTACCTGTACCTTCGCTTTGTAAGCTTCAACGATCTTCATGTACATCTGAATTTGTCTGCCAAGCTCTTCAAATGCTCGGGGCCTCTCTTCAGCTTCGATGTATCTCTCTTGAATTGGCTGACCAAATTTCTGCAGGATGGAAAAAAAAAATCAGGTTTATGTAGTAAGTCATCCAGTACATCAAAAAATTGAAGACACAAGACTTGCTCTAAACTCGACCAATTGGCTTCTGAAAGACGTTAATAATATTTTCCATTTTAGAGTTTGACTACAAGCTTTACTGGAGACATTATATACTGAATACAAAAGATGAACACTATTCTTCTTAACCAGCATTTTTAAAAAGAAAATAAGTTTTAAATACATGAATACAAATTCAAATATTTAGTATGTGTCCCTAAAACTCTTAAGCAAACTGTGTCACATCTTCTCTCTGCATTCCGTTTCCATGCAAATATATTTTTCCTTTAATAGATAAGTGCCAAATTTCACACCGAATGCATAGTTACCTTCAGTTCAGCTAGTTTATCGATGTAAACTTGTTTTTGTTGGTCCTCGCCATCTTCATACAGCCAGTTCTCTGTGTCCTCCAGTTTTAATGAGAACGTGTCACGATCCTATATATTGTACAGAAATTAGGATTAAGTACACAACTTATATTACATATTTACAGGAAGTATCTCTACATAGAGTGTTTAAAATATGCAAGATGAAGTAAATCAATACATTTCTTATTTCTACTTGCATGTGATAACCTGTTAGGACTTAAGTAAAACCTATAACTCACAGCTTCATTCACAAACTTCTCCAGGACGCCGTGCAGTTTGTCCCTCATCTCGTACACGTACTCTTCTACATAGTTCTTTGCGTCATTCCTCTCCTTCTCCAGCTTGTCCTGCATGATCATCTTCCCCTGGAGGAAGGAGAAGAAGAATTAACCTCGACAAAATGTGTCAATCATGTTGGTGGCTTAATATAAGCTTGAGAAGAGTAGGAAAGTTCAACCATGGTGATGATCAAAGATGAAAAAATCATCAAGGGAGGAAAAAACTTTATAATATGATCTAGGTTGTATTAGATCATAAATGTATTGTCTGGTAAAGCACAGATATAATAACAAACCTAAGGGAACAGAGTCATTCCTTTTTATTTGAAATAAAAACAACAGAAAAATCACTAAGACTCACTAGTACACTGCTTTAACAAATACTGTGTGTGCATGCTAGACATTCCTGGTGATTTTTAGAGTATTACCTCATTCTCCACGAACACGTTTAGTACGTCACTGGACAGCTGCCAGTGAGATTTGTTCTCTATGGGCAGATCCACTGTCTTCGTTTTGACTTTGGGCTTCTTTGCTTGAGGAGGCTGATCATTCTTCTTCTCTTGCTTGGAGTCTTCTGTCGTCTGTAGGGAAAAGGGATATATATATATATATATATATATATATAACAGATAGTCCTCCAGTTTCTTAATACATATTTTTTTTAAAAATCATCTGACTGGGACATTGGTTTAAGGAATATACAGCCATGTACCCTGACTGTGTTGGAGTGGATCTGATTTACTTACAACTTGCAGAAAGAAAATTTTTCCATACAATATATACTAATGAAGTCATGCAAAGATTATACAAAGCTAATTATAGTTACTGCCTCATTGCCGAGAACAATGTTACCTCCATCTCCTCGGTCTCCGATTTCTTGTCTCCGCAACTTCCGGTCTGTAGTTTCTGATCCTCCTGATCCACATGCATTTTGTTCTGACACATAAAACAAAGACGCAGAGACACACATACACACACACACAAATTGTAATAAAGTTACATATGTCATTTTGTGGCTTTTTTTATCCAAACAGTGGGTTTCAGAGTCACAGAAAAAAAACACTAAACACTTTTACTATTTGTAAAACAGCTGCCAGCCAGATCCAACAGGTTTGTGCAAATCGTTGTGGTTGTCCATTTCTGTTCGAGCCTTAGTCAGGATGTGACGCTCTTTACCAACTATTCAGAACATGCTGCCTGCTGCTTTTATCATACCGCAACTTACAAAGTACACCCTCAAAAATGCTTTTAACCTCTCATAACTAGTATTTGTTGTTAAAAAGTGATTGTGTTTGATTAACCAAATGTTCATGAAGTGGTCAACCTCAACTACTTTTCAGATTCACATCAAATCTTTGGGTAGAAAAAAGGGGGAATGAACATAAATACTATGGCTCTGCAGCACATATGGTGACTCCAACCCAAAATAAAATGCCGAATGAATTATAAAGAGGCCTAAGAGAGAAACAAATACAGTCCCTTAAAGCTGAGATTAGCCTGTTAAGACAAGACATCTAAATGCCAAAGGGGTGACATAACTGACTAATAAAAGCCAAGGCGTGGCCAGATGGGCATACTGTGTGAAAGAGATCTCTAAGATGAAACACAAATTAAAACAGCATACGACAAGCCAGGACCTCTTGTAATACTCTCACTCAGTCACTCACACACAGTCATGAGCCTCTTACATCAGTGCAAATACACAGAGTACACACCTCCTCTTCCTTTCCTGTCTGGTCTGTCTCCATTGGCTCGTCCCCCTCAGCCGTTTTCACAATCTCTACTAGTGAGGCGCTGGATACACTGAACATGCCGTGGACGTTCACCCGAACTTTGACCTTGACCTTTGCACTTTCCCCATTTGCCTGAGGAACCACATTCTGGATCAGGAACTGGCCTGAATGACAGGGGCAGGGCAACAGGTTAGAATAGGTGAGAATATATATATATGATTACATTACTAGCTATTTACATGCTTACCTATAATTATATTAAATGCAATTAGGGTAAAACCTGATTATGTTAATGTGCTCATGGTGTGAGTAAACCTAAAATATGATTGGACTGCTCTTACACACAAAGCATGTATACACCCAAGTCTAATATAATAAACTCTGATAAAGTTGCACATGTGCAACAGGTGACATAGTGTTTTATGTGGTGTAGTGTTGAACCACATGATAGAGAGCAAAACAAAAAAGAAAGATTTATCATAATGTGAGAGGGCATGCATGGAAGACTAAAGTAGCCAGACTAAACTCCACATTAAATTAATAAATAGAAAGAAATCCTGACAATTTTTTCTACTAAGTGTGTCCGCTCATCTCTTACAGAAGTTGAATTTTCAGTACCTATAGAGGCGCTGGGGCAGGGCAGCTCCTTGGGGTTGCTGTAGATGGCTTCGAGGGTGAAGGGCTCTTTCCGGTAGAAGGTTAACACTTTGGAGAAAGGAGCTGCATGGTTCTTTGGAAAAACCTCACAATCACTGTAAAAAGACAGCAGGAGGGAGTCATCAAGATAGCTAGGAGACAGGATCCTTCAGCTAAAATCTGTGTGTTATATTTTGAGGAATGTCTCAGTGGACAGCGTGCTGCTTGGAAAATAAGCTCATGTGAGGAGGTCCATTAATATCCATATGTATGGTCAGCCTACAACCTTGGTATGACCTTTTACACGCTCGGTATGACCTTCTACAACCTGATGTTTAAATAATTCCAGTTGTAAGGGAAAAAACAGACATCTAAGCTTGCAAAGGGATGTAAAGTAGTCTGGGAATTTTGGAAATATTCAATTCAATAGTCTTCAATAGGCTTTCAGGGATCTAGAAATCATCTGCGCATGTGATGGAGGAATGCACAGTGCAGGAAGGGGGCATGGCCTTGATAGCCTGGAGTAAACAGTGTGCATGGGATTGAGGAATGTACCCGCATTGAAGGGATAGTTCAACATTTCTGAAATTTCAACCATTGTCATAATTCCCAAAGTCATAGCAGTAGGTGATTTACGTTTTTTTGTCGCCACAAGACGTTCTAGACCAGCAGAGCAGAGCCACAAGCTGCCCAGTTATTAGTATGAGGCGAATGGTATATTTTGGTTTGCTCATCAAACTCTGGTGGAAGAGGTGTCGCCTGCACATTTACCCCTGCTATGCGGTAATAAAGGAACATTACGAGACAGAAGTGTTTTCAAGATAAATATAAAGGCTGTTATATGCCCGTTACTTCCCATTGAAATTTTCCAACTTTGAAATTTTCAAGAACTTGCAACACTACAGAGATCTTACCTCAGTCCTTCCTCTGCCGCGGAATTCCATTTCAGGGAGATGGAGTAGGGAACAACATCTGTAATGGAGAACTCTCGGACTTTGAATGCCGGCGACAAGATAGCACACTGTGGAGAGAAGAACCAACCCCAAACAAAGCCTTTCATTAATACAAAGAAATTTTGTTTTATTGCTATAAATAAATCAAATCAACACTACACAAATGTAGCTGCAATTAAAAAAATATTTTTAAAGGTTTTTTAACACAAAGCCTTCCACAACCATAAATAAGTGGCAATGACACATTGTGTACTGTCCATCTTCCACTCTTTTTCCACATTCGTGAGACTGCTGTGCGAGTCAGTATTAGGACCAGAGTCACAATCAAGGTGAAGTGTACCTGCAGAGCACAGCCTCTGGCCACCGCCTCATCTGCATTCAGAGTGGTGCTCAGCTCTTTGGTGAAGAATTTGCCGATTCGCTCCTTGATGGAGGGGATTCTGGAGGCTCCGCCCACAATCTCCACTGCATAGATATCTTCTTTTTTCAGCTCTGGATACAGGAAGCAGGACAGGAGGAGAACACAAAACAGGCGTGTTACGCTTATGGATTCACAGCTCGACTTACCGATACTCTTGAAAACCACTGGTGACGGTGAAATACTATCATGTTCAATTTTTCAATTTTGTGTTAATTATTTTGACTCTGATTGAAAAAGGAAAAAAACAAGCAGAGATAGAAAGACAAGAAGTCAGGAAATATTTAACGGAGGCAGGAGGGCAGGCGTGCTGCCAATGTCCTGAGGGAAGGGGCTGTTCCAGCAAAGCACATGACTGAACCTTGTGTGTGTGTGTGTGTGTGTGTGTGTCTTTGTGTGTGTGTGTGTGTGTAGATGGGGATAGTCCAGCTGCTATTAAAGTCACATGTACTCACTAGCTTGTTCCATGATGCTGCGCAGGGGACCCTCCACTTTGGCCAGCAGCCCTGCACACATCTCCTCGAACTGACCTCTGGGGAAACATAGTCATCAATTATTAATACACATGTACATACACAACACGTATGCTGTGAGTATGAGACAGTTTGACCAATGTTTGTTGCCTCTACATGATTTTCAATAATAATTTGTGCCGAACTATAATATCATTATTACCATAGGCCAAATGTGTTTAAAAAAGGCAGTAAATGCTTCACATTAAGAAAAAAAAACAGGTTGTTTTATTTTTACTAGTCCTTCCAAAAAAAAGTAAAAAAGTTCCCTACTGCTGCACAACTGGCTTTGTCCTCTTTAGTATTCGTACCAATTTCAAAGAAACTTTCCATCTCACCTGTTGAGCTTGCCAGAAACGTCAATGTCATTCATGAAGCACTCGATGTTGAGTGGCAGGTCCGAGCAGTTGGCGCTCATCAACTTCTTGAGCTTCTCGCACTCCTGGTAAAGTCGCACAAGTGCCCGCGGCTTGGACCTGGTGTCCAGCTTGTATTTCTTCCCAAATTCCTCACAGAAGTGGTTGACCAAGATATCGTCAAAGTCCTTCCCGCCAAGCTCCGAATCAAATGCTGAAGCCAGGATCTGATGGTGGAAGAAGATAAGGAAGCAATTAGAGGGGGGGGGGTTAAATAGTGATCTAATACATTTAAACTTATATGAATTATTTGTATTACTTTCACCCACCATAGTGAATGCTTTACGTGATTCCAAATTATCAAACTACTGAAAAAAAAAATACTTGTGTAGGACAGCTATTGGAAATGCAAAATGTGCAAACCAATAGATTGAAATAGAAACTTTTTTTTAAACTTAGACTTTACGAAAAAATATTACTTGTTTTTTTTGGCAAAAAGAACGAGTTTTGTAACATCATACTGATAATCATAAATTATTTAGCTACTCACCTTGAGCTTCCCCTTGTTGAAGGCACAAACTGACACCTGGTAACCGGAGTGGCCCAAGTCCACAAACACCACATTCCTGGGCTTCTCTTCTGGGGCTGGCAAGTCCTGCTTGTAGATGCCATATGCCAGAGTCACTGCAACAAACAGGCACAGTCTTGGTGTTAGTTTGAGCTCACCGCTGAAAAGGGTCACTACTGTTCTGAAAATATATACAAATAAAATGTCAACCTAAGACTATGACTCATTCTAATAGTCCAAACTAAAGCATAAATCTAAAATTCGGTATCTCTATGACAATATGCCATTGCACGACTGTGACATGTTTACATGGATTTCTGCTATAGTGAAGTGTTTAATCAATAACCCTTTATAATCGTAGAAGAGAAATCACAGTACACAATATTTCATGGCAAAGTGCTATAATTGTTTAGTGTGGCCAAAAATAGCAATAATGGATTACTAGTTAAAATGATTTAGTCAATGTGTGTCCTGCACGGAACAAGTTTTATAATGTTATGTTTACCAGCAGTGGTCTCATTCATTAGCCGTAGACAGTTGAGGCCTGCGATCTGAGCTGCGTCCATGACAGACCTCCTCTCTGCATCAGTGAAATAGCTCGGGACCTGGGAGGGAAAAATCAATACAATGTTCACACAAAACACTAATGAGTCTCAAAGAATGAAGACAAATAAACTAGATTGTAAGAGTGAGGGATTTCACTGATTTACACACAATTTATCGCTGTGAGAAATTGATAACATGCCAAAGATGTCCAAAAAACTCAAACATATCTTCACTTTAATCTATGTGAAGGGCCCTTTGGAAAGCTAATGATGCATGAGTCCCCTGCTTTACAACATGCCTGGAAGACGTTACCATGCTAGTTACTCAGTGCCAAAACAAAACGTCTCCTTGTGGAAAAACTCAAGTGCTAAATTTAGCAATTGGCCAGAGTAATAATAACACGTTAGCCATCTGCAGGACTGATGTAAACTGTCGATTTAGGCCGAGTGACAGTGCAAGCGTGTCTGTTTGAGAACTGTAACATTACATACGCCAGATGCCATCGTATAATTCATGTGCGGGGAAAAAACAGCAAGAAAAACACACACATCCCACTCCTAACCAACAAGGTGCAAGAGAGGAAATAAAGCTTTCAGACAAGACATCTGCTGAGCAATCAGAGCTCAAAATGTCATATGAACAGGTGGTAATTAGGGATGCCCGCAAACATTTTCTCCCCATGAGCAGAGACATTGAAACAGGTGAAATACTCATGGTGAGAGAATTGTTACTTTACTGTACTGTGGTGCTAAATTGGTAGTGAAACAGAGACAAAAAGGAAATCTGTTGCAGAAAACCCTTATTACCATGAGGCATTTTGCTTGCTGCTTTGCATCATTTATACTGAATGTCAGCTAATCGCTGGCTGATTGAACAGGACATCCCGAGTGGTAATACATTTATACACCTTGGAAACCGCTTTCACTGATGACATGAATAGCAGCCACTCAAAATAGCTGCCTTGTCAGTTCAACTTCACATGTTTAAATAATGACTAGTGATACGAGGATTCAGCAAGTATACTTACAAATCCCTACTTAAAATAGCAATTAGATACAATATGTTGCCCCAAAAAACATCCAGTTAGACCTGGATAAGCAGACAGATTTTCAAAAGACAAGTAATGCAACGTTAAATCTATTTTAAGAGGCTCTATAGATTTTCAGACACCCTGCTGAACATGAGAAATCATTGTCTAGTTGTCTGCAGAAACGCTTACCGAGATGACACAGTCTGCGACTGGTTTCTTCAGTGCACTTTCAGCAGTCTCCTTCAGTTTTGTCAGCATCATGCCAGCAATCTGCTCTATGCTGAACACTTTTTCCTCCTCCATGTACATCACCTAGAGGAAGGGGGAATTCAGAAGATGATTGCTTCTGAAGCAATAGTTATCATTGCTTGCAGCATTAGGAATGTGTAATAATGTGCATGTAACAAGCCGTGAATTAGTCTTAGAAATAAGAAAAGCCTTTTTTATTTCAAGGCACGTTTTCTCCATAATGTTATAAAAGACTAGATGCCATGAATTTGATTTCCACAAAAGCGTATGAGTAAGTAAGACAAATAAGTATTTTTTAGAAGAAACCCATAGTGAACCGAGTGGTAGCAGCAGATAAAGTAATTAGGAAAACGTCACTGTGATGCACTTCTTGAAATCCTTGCAGATAAGAGTGGGGGAAGCAATTCTGTCAGGAATAGGCTGTCATGTTTTTCCTTTGTTAAATTTCTCCTGGCTGTGCCCGTTTTCCAATTGGTTAAGTATAAGATACATTCTGTGTGAAAACTCAAGTCTTTGATATTCTGCATATGCACTGTGCTCAACAGGTTTTACATGATTGCTTCTTCCACTCTCACATTTTACGCTTCTCTATAGTCTCACAAAGCAAAGGTACTGCATTATTCTTAACGTTACCTTTATGCCTACGGATCCAGAGGGCATCTGTGCCAGGTCGTACACCAGTTTAGACTTCGCTGACTGGATGTAGGGGTCTGAGAAGGACCTGCCATGGAATCTCTTGAAGCCTTGAACCGTGTTCTTACAGTTGGTCACCACCTGGACATGATGGAGGCAACAGAAAGTAAAATAAAATGTAAATTAAGGTGAATGCTGAGTCTTAACCTTGATCCAGTTTACATTTTTTTGGCATTTAAGTACAAGGAGCTATGAAGAGGCGGCACTGAGCGGACTTCACCTGGCTCTTTGCAGCAGCTCCTATAGATCGATTCCGTGGGCCAAATGATACAAATGACCTGGAAAACACAAACAAATAAAGGTCAAACAAAAAGCAGACATACAACATTGTGCCAAGCTACATGACATTTCAGAACCTAACCTGCATTCGACTGGACAGAGCATTTTCCATGTTGCCAGTAGCAACATCGGCTGTTTGCATTGATGAATGTAAAAATAAAATTTGACCTGTAAAGTGGGGTTCAACTTCCCCAGGATATTTGCTAATAAACAGTAGCAAATATAAAAGTAAGATCTTTTACCTTTCTACCCACATCAATCCTTGTTAAACACAGACACTTTCAGGAAACCCACACACTGTCTTGTCAAGGATCATCCCTCACAGTTTCATGTTGTATTCTGTAAACACTGTCTGAAGTGGTGCGGATAGTCCACTTGTATCCCAGTGTGCTGTGGACTAAACTTGATTGTTATCATCAGTCCTACCAAACAGATGTCAAAGCTGCAGACATCCACACACACAAGTACTGCACAAGGAACTGAGTATTTGGTTGTATGATGTGCTGATGTGTCTTATCATTGGTGATGTTCAGCACAGAACACAGGAATAGGGCTGGGATACAAAAGTTTAGTAAACATCAAATATTCTATAAAAGTCTTTCACTTAAACGATAGTCCAATAATGTGACTCTGGCTTCTACTAAAGTCCTTTTCTGGTAGAATATCTATAGATTTTCTAGAGTGTGGGTTTCAGGTACTTCATACACCACTGGGCCCAACTTAGTTAACTACATTGTTACAGAAGCCATATTCCTAATAATGTATTGCACATGTAAAAAGGACACAAGGGATGTCGAAAGTCCCTTTAAAAATCCATTAAAGTGATTTCACATTAGATGATACCATGTACAGTACAAGCACTGTGGGTACGAACTGTACCGAATCAGCCAAACGAGCAGAATTTGGTTCATCAACAAACCAAACCCTGATTGCGACATACATCATGAACCTGACAAAAAAAGAAAAGTTCATAGAAACAGTAGATTTTCATTTAAAAAGGCTCGTTAACCCTTCAAGTTACTTCACATATTGCTAGAATATTCCAACAAGCGATTGGCTGCTGTCGTCATCGCGGAGCACAAGGCAAGGCGCGTAGTCTGCCCCACCGGGCACGCCCGTTTAGGCGGAGCTTCGGTCTTCAAAGGATGGACAACATTAGAACAGGGGGGGGGAAGCACCGCCCGCGCGTGTTGCCCTCACCGGGTAACTACAACTGCCAGCCCTCAAAACTGTACAATTAAAGACTGAAGGTTCATGCTAACTAGCTCCCTGAGGCTCCATTTAAGTTGGGACTGTATTATTGACGGTTTTGACGATTAAAATACACAAAAATAAGTCAATGATTATACTAATTTTGAAAGGCATGTAAAGAAGTACAATGGGAAATTAACTATAGTTTAGCCAAATGTAGCTTCACGTGCATTAACTGTTCTAACTGACGGCAGTAAGACAACGGCACACAATGTTAAATTAAACAAATCACCCGCGGAATTCCAGTAAATGATCACCGTTACCTATGTTTGAGTTACTTACGGTGTGCATCTGTCGCTGTATTCGTTAGCGATGGTCTCGATCCCCCCGGCTCGGGCTACAGCTACATAGCAGCTTTGAAAACCCAAGTCAAATCCAACCACTGACATCTTCAGCGATACGTAGCTATCCCGTTATCTACAACAAGACTTGGCAAAAAAAATAAAACACGCGTACAGTTAGTACTTAAAAAATATGTAAAAGTCCAGTGAAGTACTTGCGTTACGCTGTGTTAAGTAGGGCTACTTCTAGTCATAACGTTAATCCACGGTGCCGACCGATACCCGGTGTCTCTGATCTGCTGCTGGCAGTCCGCAGTAGCAAGGTGGTCTCACTGAGCTCTCGTCGAGAGTTGTCGCGAGATTTGCGTAGTTCCAGCTATATCTGGACCTTTCTATAACCACGTGTTCAGATCACGGTGTAGATTGTTCTGGTAGGCTGTAGCTATGCGGTGGACATATGAGTTTTCCATCGGTTTCGGACGCATTTCTGGGTCATATGAAGAGTGAAAGCAAATAGCATAAAGAAACACACAGTTGATTTGGTGTCTCTTTAGATCAACGCTAGTTACGAAAAGAAAAATAGTTGTGCTTCATGAAAAAAGTATGAAGTTATACTTTTCAAGCTTTCCGCTTTAAAATCTTCAAATTCTAAGCATTTTTTCAATATATTTAGTTCAACAACATTTTCTGTCATTTTTTCCAAATAATATAAGGTTAATAGACGATCTATAAATATTGTGTAACAGATGCACATCATAGTCGGTATTTTTTAGAACAGGAAGTTTATGTGAACCTTACATACATACACACACACACACACACACATATATATATATATATATATATATATATATATATATATATATATCTATAATATATATATAAACGAAGAATAAAACAATAAATACACTTCGCAGCATTCAGAATTAGAAATTTCTAGAATTCCTTATATGATTGTTTTATTTATATTTTAATTACATAAAAAGTACAAGGGAATATTCTTCTCCATAGTATATGTAATAGGGTCAATCCTTTGTGTATCCAATTAACATGAGGATTGTTGTTTGGATAAAAGAGTCAGTCTGCACACTCCCATGCTCCCAAGAAGCAATTATATTCTCTTAAAACCGGGCAACATTTTGATCTGCAAGACCTCACTCAGACCACGGTAAATAGCCTGCCCTGAAACCGCCTTGGTCGGTCAAACTGAACAAGATTAATTTGTGGATCAATTTCTCTGTTGCTACTAAACCTGAGTTTTCATTGCTACACTGAGCACCAAGCACAAAAGTGCAGGTAAAAACAGCACCTTGTTAATAATCTGCCAAAAGGCTGGAAGCTAGAGGCTTCACATTTTAAGATCGATATAAAGTTTTGGAGTATTATATTTACACAATACAGTAAAAACTAAACTAATGTGCACTGAAATAGAAACATGTACAATTCTGTAGTAAATACATCGTGAAACGTTGTTGTTGACACTGCAGCAACTCACACTTTAAAGGCTGTAGTTTGTAGTGATGTAATATATTGTTCAAACATTTTATTCCAATTGGAAAAACAAACATCCTTTTAATGCAATGCTGCCCGGTGCAATACCATCATGCAGACATAAGGATAGATAAAAAGTTATTTGAGTCAACACACAGCAGTAGTCACGACAAAAAGTAAACAAATTAGAAAGCATTATCCTCCTGCATTGCATTATATTATATAGATATTTCTATTATTGTGATTATTTAATGTGTATGTGTGTTTGTGCCTGTCTGTGTGTGTCTGTGTGGATGAATCACAGACTGTGTCAAAACCTCTTAGTCAGTGTGATGGATTTGCTGTCGGCTCATAATTAAAATGTCTAAAATAAATTACATTGAGTTTGATTTGGGGTTTTGAATTTATTTATTTGCACAGGTCATAATCGAAAAGAAAATGTACAAGAAGATGGGAAAATCCTATTAGACTAAAAATTACTGTACATACATACATTAAACTCACTGTTCCAGCAAACGAATAAATGAATTTGGAGGGAAATCAAATTGAGCCCTTGAATGTCTTGCCCCCTTTTCCAGCTATTCCCAAGCAACAGCCAGGAAACAGTCGTACATGAATGTATTTACACTCAAATGTATACGTATTTTGGTGTTTGTATTCATACTTCATTCACATCCTACATTTTGGCACCAATATGCATGCACACAGCCTATATACTTCAGTTTATATTCTGCTGTTTACTAATATATTACCATCATCTTACCACTGCCCCTTATCTGCCTACTTATCTATCATCTGTTTTTTTGTATTTCTATTCAATATTTTGTACCTTAGTAATTTATGCCAATTTGTTTTATTGTATCTATCTATCTATCTATCTATCTATCTATCTATCTATCTATCTATCTATCTATCTATCTATCTATCTATCTATCTATCTATCTATCTATCTATCTATCTATCTATCTATCTATCTATCTATCTATCTATCTATCTATCTATCTATCTGGTCCTTCCCCCATTGCACAACAATCGTCTATTGTTCACCTTTATTGTTTTTTCTATTGACATATACAATTACTTGGTACCAGATAGACTATTTTTATACTCTATGTGGATTAAATATTTAAATTTTGTGTCAAAAAATGCAAAAAATCATGACTTTTGTAAAATAAAATGGTACAAATATACTTTTAAATGAAAAGAACCTACAGATGTACATTGAGTGACCTGATAAATGCTTCTCAAAACTGTATTTTAATACAAGTTTTTTACTTTTTCCTCGCCTTGCCACCCATGAATTGCCCCTGACCCTGACACGGCTGACCGGTCGCGGTCGTGATCGTGAACGCACCCCGCCGTGGCCGACAGGGGTCGCTGTGAAACTTGAAAGTCGACGGAAACAGGCGCGAGCCCGTCACCAACGAAGGAGAAAAAGTAAATTGCAACATGGCGACTCCCATGCATAGAATAATAGCCAGGAGGCAAGCGTGAGTATAATTGAGATAACTCCGTGTAAACGCGTATTTTTTGTCGTTTTTCCCCCCCTCTCTCGGGGTTTTCCGTTAAACACCTGAACACGTCGCGCTCGTGCCTGCCAGGTGACGTGGAGCCGCTGCGAGGCTCAGTATGAGCACAGATGCGCCGCCGTGTTTGTGTCTGATGATAATGTAATTAATAATATTAACGAGGTTTCGGTCCTCGGTGATTTATTCAGGCTCCGAGCTCCTCACACAGATGTTCTAATGACCCGATAGCGTTTTTAGTTCGGAGATTGGTGAATGAAAAGCAAGTAGTAGCAAGTATCCAGCTGCTTTACCGATGTAAAAGTAGCCGTATAGCAAGAACAAATAAGAAAAACAACTGGGGACTGATATTTTTATTTAATATTTATTTGTATATGGGCAAGTTGTCCGTATGTCAATAAATAATGCCACATAACACAGCTTGTTAATTAAAGCCTTGGATAGTTTACGACGCCTTTGTCTATAAAGGCTTTTTAAAAGCTACAAGAAATTGCACAAGATTTAACTTGTTTTTTACATTTATAGTGAGTTCTCATTGTGGATGAAATTAGGAAATCACTCCTTGCATCTGGAATAACCTATTTACAAAATAATATATTGCTGAAAATGTAATTAGGGCATTGCCTTAATTCGCATATTTAATGTGAGCAAAACCCTGCTGATGGGAATTATTTTTCATATCTTGTCTGACCGAGGAGAATGGGAATTAATTTCCTTAGTTAATTTCGGAAATGGCTCCCACATCCTACTCTAATTAGATGATCTGTAGCTGCGTGTTAATTCATTAGGACTTCCATGTTGATGGAAAATGACAAGAGGTCAGGGTTATTTTATAGGTACACAAAATATTATATTTATTTACCTTATTCTGCAAACAAATTCAGTTTGATTTGACCATGATGTTTCCACAATCTGAACAATCAACAAACAGTCAGTAAACACTTTTTGGGACTCAAGGGACAAACAATTTACACTTCTGGTGTTTAGGGCAGGAGATAATTTCACCTGCTTCTTAAAAAAAGTAAATATTGTTCAGTGAGTGGAAGTTTTTCTATTAAATTGCGACAGTGGACTGACTGAATATGGAACAACTGAGAAATGTTAAAGTTGCACGTTTTTTTCTCATGACTTCTCTTGTTTTGTGAATTGAAGGTTAATGGCATAAATATTCATGGTCGATGTATTTTTTTTTTTGTAATTTCTCGGTTATGTTATTTATAGGTCCTTTGTTTTTCCTCATCTCAGATCACATTATGCCGAATGTGGCCTAAGTTAAGTTTGATTTAAAATCGTTGATACCGTGTCTCAGGCGCCAACACCGTACTTTGCAGTAAATGAATATTTGACAATAAATCCACACCACTCAACCGATGACGAGGAAACGTTGCTCCGGCAGCAATGATTTATTTTTCTCTTACAAATGCGGTGACTCTCTCAACAATCATGCTTGTCTGTTTTATTACCTACAGGGAGGCAAACAAGCAAAATGTGCGCTGCCAGAAGTGTCTGGAGATGGGACACTGGACGTACGAGTGCACAGGGAAGCGGAAATATGTTCACAGGCCGTCAAGGACGGTTGAGATGAAAAAGAAACTCAAGGAGGTTGAGAACAAGCCCCTCAGCATCACTGGGTAAGACAATACCAGCTGTTCACCACACGACTGAAAAGCAGATATTTGCAGATATTCCACTATGCTACTATAGAGTATAACAGAGCATTAAAAGCTACCAAGTAACTGTCTAATATTGTTGATTCCCTCAAATCAAATGTCCCAGTATTTCCCTATGGTGGCCAACAGGGGCAAGTGTGCTGAAAATACATAAAATTATGAAACAAATGGGAAAAAACCCTGCAAATATCCAAAAAGACAACACCCCAAAACAACTGCAACAGGGAAACACTGCAAATTCACTCGCTTTTCTTCATATTTTTTTTACTTTCTTTTTTTATTTCCCTCCTTATTTCCCTCCTTCCCTGACTCAGTCTCCACTCAATCATTAAGTTTTCAATATGACGAGATGATGTTGCAGAGTGAAAACAATGGTTAAATTAAAAAAAAAACTTTTTACTCTCCTCTTGTGTGTTTTTGGATATTTGCATCGTTTTTCTCTTACATTCATTTTTTATTGGTTTGTAAGTCTTTGCTTCTGCTTTATTCCCGTGATTGCAGTTTTTTTTTCTTGCAGTTTTTTTTGTTGTTGTTGCATTTGTTGTATGCGTTTGTGTTTTTGATTTTGCAACATTTCTGTCTTTGCAGCATTTTTCTGTTTGTAGCGTATTTGCTCCTGTTGTTGGTCACTGTAAAAAAAAAAAAAAAAACTCGGCTCTGAATTTTGATTGAACAGGCCTGTTCTCACCCAGCCCCAGCTGCAGCACTGTACCCTAATATATTTTAACCACACATTTGTAATTGACTATTTTTGAAGAGTATATGGGCCGCTTCTTTATGGGGCATTTCCGCTCCTGGCCGTCTTCAGTATCAAACATTAAGTTCCAATAATCCACAAAACCTCATCACAGGGTTTTCTCCGAAAAAAACAAGTTAGTAGAATCTTATATTTACAGCTAAAATTACAGTGTCCAAGATTTATGGGTTTTTAGCAGTATATAGCAATTTTGGTAGAAGTGGAATATAATATTCATAAGAATGTTGTATATCATTCAATCAAAATAAGAATTGTTTTTGTGTACATCATGTACACCATTATATTTAAATTATTCACAGGCAAGGGGGCACACTTATAGGGCCAAAGTCCAATTCTCATACTATTTATTTTCTTTGGCAGCAGGCCGCGTGCATTTGAAAAAGAGCAGCGTCAGCAGTGGAACCTGTAAAAGATAATTAGGTAGAGAGTTGTTCTTTAGTTCACAGCACAGACATTTGGCAGGTTTCATTTGTTCCTGGCATTCACCGGGAGTGTCAAATAAAGCTGAGATTGAGTCGTAATGTACGACCCTGTCTGCTACAGAGTAGTTTTAAGATTAACTGGAGATGCAGCACGTTCTCGCCATCTAGTGGAGGAAATTATACAGTGAAACTGTGTTAACCAAGTTGATTTAATGTCTGTGCATGGGTAAAAATTAAAAAGGTGCCAGCACTGGAAACCGCACAGTGCACATCCAGCTCTCACGGCATAGATTTTGTCTGACTTTGGCAAACAAGTACCCAACCTTAAGCCATATTTGTTCAAAGAGCTGTACTTTATTTATAGTTGCACTTTGTTTTCAAACTGGCACACTGCTTCATGGATCAAATGAAGCATTGAAAAAGTGTTCATCAATAAATCAACTGTCAACTTTACTAGATAAAGAGGCCTGTATGTTTTCAATGTGAAAGTGTTTAGTTTGAGGAGACAGTTGATTTATGAATGATTGCCGCATATACTGCATATTTTTGTGTTCATAGATGCATGTTATTTTCCCATTAGTTGGGTTTTTTGAGTTTTATAGTTCTAGATGGTTATTTGGCAAAATTGCTACATGCATGAAAGTTTGTGCTGTGTTGCAAAAACAACATGCAGCCTAAAGGTCTACATTTGCTTACCACTGAACTAAAACATGTGGTCTACTTTATTAACGGGTGGTTGTTAAAAAAAAAAAATCTAAATTGCTTGTGGGTACCAGCCCGATTCAAGTTCAGCTTCGATGTCAAATACATTTCACTGAAGTTGTTGTTTTTCCTCTTAACAGACCAGGAACAGACAGCGCCACTGAGAAGAAAATTAAGAAGAAGTAAGTAAAATGTCACTTTATAAAAGTGTACTCTGGCTGTATTTGAATGTTTTAGGATTGCATGGAAAAAGTTATTTTTTATTTTATTTTTTTCTTTTGGCCAAAGATGCTGGTTATTAGTAACTTCTACATGTTTACAGCTACTTTTCACTTTAAATTTACTTACACAGTATTCTTCACAGATCCACATAGAACCCCCCCCCCCTTTTGATTTTTATCACACCCTTTTTGTATGTCTGTCTTTTTCTGTTTTCCAGTGCATGGTGGCTCTGTGGGAGCACCCTCGATTTCATTGTACCCCCCACTGTACAATGACAATAAAGGTCTATTCTAGTAGATGCACGGTTTCACAAGCGTTGATTAGGGCGCACGTGAGAGTTGTTGGTGCAGCATGAATTTCTGTTTTTTGGGGGCAGATGTCAGGGCCCCATTTCGATTCCAGTGGCGAGGTAGAGCCCAGCTAATAAAGGATGGTTGTTTTCAGTTTGACGCAGGAAAAAAACCTTCCAGGATGCTAGTCACAAAGTCTGTTGTATTAAAACATGCAAAGCAACCAATAATCTTTTTCAGCAATGATTGTGGTGCACTTATTAATGCTGTCAGTGGCTTCACCTGTGTTTACTATGTCAAGACTGCTGTAAAACGGGTTTATTCAACTCAATCGGCGGTTATTCGCTTGTGGCTATCGACCACAAAGAAAAGTCTTGAATTGATGGGACATATTTTCTTCCAGCATTAAACCCTGATGTTATCACAATATGTCATTGCTTCAAAAGTACAGCAAGTAGTTTCTGACGACATCTAGCGATGAGGTTGCAACCAGCATTTGGTTTGTCCATTCTGGGCTTCTGTAAAAATACAGACAGTGAAACATGTTATCTTTTTTTAAAATGTAGTCACCAACAGATCCTTCCATTTATCTGCATTTATCCTGTCTGCATATACACTTCAGCTTTTGAAAACAAGTCAACAATGAATATTGTATTATATCCCTGCTGTGTCTGTTTGGGTAGATTTAATGACACTAAATCCTTTACTTGGACCTTTAATGCCAAGCCATGGTTTTATAGTCAACATAAACTCTGTACATTGAGAGATGGATATACTAACAGTAAGAAACGTATACATAAGGGTGAAGGAAGAAAAATGAGTAAATGTCCGCACACTAAATCTATGAAAATCTCTATATAACATACTCCTCCTGCATTCTAAACAGTCCCATCAGTGGGGCAGATGTCGTCAGACGAGAGGTCGGTGGCTGCGTGGAACTGAAGAGACGAGACATCGCATTCATGAGTGTTTTTAGCACAAAATGTGTCTCCGCCAACCCCCCAAAAATAACCTTGGCTGTGATGAAGCGCTGACACGACTGCGCCGGCCTATATATCTGCTATCTGTGAACATGACCGTATTCACTGCAGCCTGTGTTACATCCCGCTGACTCCAACAGGAGACGTTAGTAACAATACACGCTGGTGTGTTCTCTGTGTTCATTTCTCTCTTCTTCTTTTTTCCACCCCTCTTCGCCGTGCTTCTCCCTGCTCGCTCCCAGGGCCAAAGACTCGAGCGGCAGCAGCAGCAGCAGCGACTCCGACGGCTCCTCCAGTGACTCATCGTCAGACAGCAGCGACTCATCCAGTTCCTCGGAGGACAGCGACAGCAGCAGTGACAGCGACGATGACAGCTCCTCCTCCTCCTCTTCGTCCTCCTCGTCGTCCTCCGATAGCTCAGACTCAGGAAGTAGCAGTGATTCAGATCAAGGGCCCCCAAAGAAGAAGAAAAAGAAGAAATGAATATGTGAGTTAGAATAAGTGGGGGTTTTCTCAGCGTTGTTTTCCTTAAGTCAGTTTTAGCTTTCCATGTTTTTTTTTTTTCCTCCCTCGCAAATCCATCACAGTCGGTCAGGTCTGAATAACATGGTTTCATTAGCAGAAACAGACCAGGATGAAAAGAAGAGATTATTTTGTCATCTGTTCTGAATTCAAAATGCATTTTATCTGTTCCTTCTCTATTTCAGATCTGCTGAGGATATTCATTTTAAAATCTCTGAGGAATCTAGTGTGCTAATTCGTGTGTAATCTTGTGATTTTGTACTAAAGTATATTTTTTTGTCAATCTTAGTATGTACAGCTCACAACTCAATCTTAATAAAACGTCATATTTAGAACCAAAAAGGTTTAGTATCAAATCTTTTGGAGGATACTGGATAAAAGTTTGTTAAGAGTTAAGTTTGAAGTCTTGCTGCTTTGAAATTGGAGTTGCTTGTTTCACTGTACAATAAAGCCGACTTGTTTTTGTTTTTAACACACTTTTATATTTTCTTTTCTCAAAGGGTTCATTTTGCTAAAGAGAAATATGATGCCTGCGAATTTGGGAATAAAACACTGAACTAATTTACACACAGAATATTTCCAAACATGGTGCCAGGCAGCGCTGGAGGACATGCTGTGAGCTAAGGGGTAACAAAGTGTTTTTACAATAGTAGCTGTTTATTATTATTTTCTACCATCAAAATCCAAAACTAAACAAAAGCCTTTCAGACTAATAGCAAGCCACAAAACTGTCCTTAATGGCACAGTTTGGTCATCATGAAATGTGTTTTCTGTATTTTTTTTTAGAGACTTTTAAGTGTAAAGGCTTTTTATTGCTACCACTGGGGGCACTAAAGATACAGAAAGATTAATAAAGGTGAATATTCTTTGTGGGGAAAAATGTGTTTTTTGACAGACAATATCCCACTAATTATTTATTAGATGTCTCAAGACCTCAAACATTTAACTTTAGCTAGTTATGTCAAGTATGCCTGAAAGCCATGAAAATTCCAGGTTTTGGTGTCATCTTGAGTGGGTTTTTGCTGGTAACAAAAGCAGAACTTCTTTTTGGACCCTTGAATGTGAGTTGTTGCACATTAAAACACCAAAGGGTCTGTTCAGACAGAAATCAGGCCCCATCGCATTACTGTAAAAGAATGGAAGCAGAGAAATACATCCATTATCATGTCAGGAGTGTGTCATTGAATTTTAAACAAGGCATGTGACATGTGAACTAAATATAGTAGTCTAATTTTATATTTAAAATAGGATATTAATCTACAGCTGAGAACAATGAGGCACTCTTTATAATTTCCGTCCTGACTATTAAGTCTGAGCAACCTGTGCGTCACAGATATGATGCATTCAAAATATGTGGGAATTACCATTTTCAGTAGGCTCATATGCTTCATTTACTTTCTTTATAGATACTCAAACATAAGCCATTACACACAAAAGTACCTACCTATAGCAACAAATGCTACTTAAAATATTGCCGTAAAAAGCGTAATGTCCATCTGAATGATGTATTATATATATAACATCATTAAATTATTAATATGAGGCATCAGCATTTTAGAATATTACTTTTCTACCTGCTGGAGGAAGATCCGGGTTTAACTACTTTATACACATATATCCAGTGTTTCTCAAAAGGTCCCCAGGAAAGTCTGAAGGGGTTGTGAGATAAAATAAATAAATAATTAATTAAAGATGGATGACAAAAGGATTCTGATGCACACGCGTTTTCAGCTTTTGGACTTCTTCCTCTGATGTTTGATTTTTGGTGAAATAATTAAATATTATGAGTGTTAAAATGAAAACCAGTTGAGAGGTTTTAACCACTGATAGGCATCTGAAATGTGACTGACTACACACTGCATTGTGTTGTATTTTAAAAGTTGTTTGTATTATCCAGTGTGTAAAATCTACTAAACTAAAACTAAAATATGTATTTTATGGTTGGTTGATTGCTATAGGAGTTAGGTTATCTGGATAAAATCCTCATCAACATATATGATAATCATCATCTTTGAGTATTTTAAAAATTATTTAAATACCCTGAAATCGCATGATTTATGTAGAATATTTGGAAGAAGGCCATTGGTTACTTTCTGCATATGAAGCTGATGTTATCTCTACTCTCACAACAATGTTTTTTCACAAGTATGTTTAATACTTTTCATTCATTATAGTAACAGGCTGTATATGCACATAACCACTTAACTGTGGTGGAATGTAACAAGCATTATTTGCATAAGCAGTGTACTTAAGTACACTTTTATGGTATTAATATTTCAATTTTATGCTACTTTTGCACTTTTACTCCACTACAATAATTTTACAGCATTGGTTACAAGCTACTTTTCTGATCAGTATCTTATATTAATATACGTTTTAAATAAAATATAGTTTTATATTATAACACACAGTCTAACTCAATATAAAGTCACATGTCTGCACCATTTGCAGTCTTTGCACTCTAATTATTCTATTATATTCTGTCCACAGAAAGGGTTTTACCTCTATGTAATCATTCCCTGTGTATGTTTTTTGGAGATAAGTGTAGCGTTTTTTTTATACCGTAAGTATATTGCAAGTCACCAAACCACGTAGAATTTCGTGTAATGCCTACGTAAACAAACTTGGCCAATAAAGACGATTCTGATTCCGATGTTTACATATTTAGGTTGAAGTTTTTTTCCGACGGTAAGTGAACGCGGCGCCGCTAGCTGCCCTCCATGCATCCAGTCCTGTCTGTGGTACCTGCTGGCTACTCAACTTAGCTAGCAGCCTTACCTATCACCTACTTCTGTCCTGGAATAATATCATGAACGAGCGACAAAATGATTTTATTTTGTTTTTTCACCCGCCACGCGGCTGCGCTTTGAGGAAACGATGGAGGCTGTCCATTCGCTTTTAGTATTTTAGCTGTTATAGCGTTTTGCTGAATCCATTTTGCGTGTAATTGGAAGTGGAAAAGACAAAGAGAAAAGAGCTTTCCAATAGCTAGAATGGTTTGGGCCTAAAAAGAAGACAAGAGGTAAGGTTTCCGCATGTCACGGGCCGGCCCGTTTTGTGCTTAACCGTGTTAAACGGTTATCCGACATTTGGTGCGAGTGATAATTAAAATTTCAGCTGTTAATTTCAATGGTTTCGCTGCTAGCTAGCCGCTAGCCTAGCCTCAGCTTGGGTTAGCTAACATAAAGCTAAAGCGAAGATGCAGGTAGTCCGGTAGGCAGAATATTAGCCTCCCGCTACCAGCTACAGCTACTTTTACGAGTTTCTGTGACAGCAAACAGCGATTACTAGAATTATATCTATAAATGTGCCTTTTTTTTACATAAAGAGTATAAAGTGTGTCAAACATCGATGATGATAGTGATGTTGTTCGTGTCCCTGTAATGTAAGCGACCATGACGTCCAATGTTTGTGTTGTTTGTTCTGCATTTAGCAATAACATTGGGTGACATAACTTTCACGCTTCAGTGTGTTGGCTGTAACCGATTCATACATGAAGGGGAACTAAATTGATATCTTATCCATCTAAGTGTAATTGACTAACAGAAGCTGCCCACAGTTTGTTTATGCGGTCTTGTAGAATTCAGCCTCGTCAATAAAAAAAAAAAAAAAAAAAGTCCGGTGCAACTCTGAATTGGGCGAATAAAACACGACCAATTATGATCTTGCTGATCCAGATGTTTCTATGTGCAAAAACGCCATAATTTTAACTCATTCTAGGCCCATAACTCGTCACTTTTTTTCCTCTGCCTCCTTCACAATGAGCAGCTGAAACTTTTGGTTTCTTGTGTAGTAACATCACTCGCACACGGACCGTCTGCGTCTGTCCTGTCACATTTCTGCAAGCGCCACGGTTCGTCTTCTTCTAAATCGAAACCGTAATGCTTTACATTCACACACTAATCACTGTTTAAAGTTGGAAGCCGTCACTATGTGTGGCTAAAGGACAGCTGATATGCCTTTCTAGGAAGCCATTTTACGTGCCACAGTTGCGGGGGGGAAGGGCCAAAAAGGAGGAAAAAAACATCATAAGTGTTTACAGGTACTTTTCCGGATTTGTCATTGATAGATATTTAACAAGATGTGTGTTGACATGTGAAGACAAAAGCAAGGCAGCCAACTTGTTTATCTTGGCTTTGACACATCATGGGGGGCAGGGAGCTAAGGTCATGAACTCCTTTATGGCAGGTGGCTTAGATCTGGTACAACTGTAATCAGGTGATGGAGGAAAGGTGCAGTTGGCTTTGAATGAGTCTGAACATACACTTGATGTAAGAGAGAGACCAGCCTCTATTTAGGCAGTGACTGCTTTTTTTGTTAGCTTCCTGGACCACAACTATTGATTTGCTTCTTAATTGGTTAATCTTTCTCAAGACATCAATCGTTTGTCTATAAATGGCATAATATTTGCTGATCATTTTCCCCAAAGTTCAAGATGCAACCTAATACGTCTGGTTTTGTCCAGACTAAACATCAACAATCTAAAAATATACAGTTTATAATAATAAAATCACATTTAAATCACATTTTTAGCTTTTGTTTTCTTTTACAAAATGTATAATACTCTTAAGTTATACATTGAGTAACAAAATAGTTGCTGATTCATTTTCCATCCATGCCTTAATATCCTAATTTACTACATTCAGTATTTACCAGGTTAAGACATAGCTTTAAAAAAAAAAAAAAAAAACGCTGATAAAAATGTTTGGAATGTTTCGTAATGATTATAGGCTTAGTGTGAGTAAGCATAATGGCATAAGACATGTTCAGGATTACTGCTTACATTATTAAATCACATGTAAATAGCTTAACTTGACCATAGTATACCGGGTATTTAATGGAACAAGTAACTAAGTGATTAATGGAGGAAAAATATCAATAATGAGAATAAATGTTAGTTGCAGTCCTAATCTTCATATTCAATCATAGGGTTTTCAGCTTGATAGGGTGTACTTTTTTGTTTTTTGAAACAAACTTGCATTGTGCAATTTCCTCAGAGATCATGGTTAAAACAAGCCAAACATTCAAAGCAGGAGCTCACTATGTTGCACATTGTTCGGTTTCTGAATGAAGGCGATGAACAGCGAGATATGGAAGAAGCATGTGACTCCGTGTTGACTGGCTGTTCTAGTTCAGGGGTGAAAGAGGGACACCATTTTTAAAGAAAGTTGTAGTGGACAGCAAAATGAATTGACTCCTAATGTTTGTGAGTGGAAACACAACGTTTCTTTTAAACAATGGTGCACGTCATTGAAATACTGCTTATTTTTTTAAGACCATGTGAGAGTAGTCCTTGTGTTACGGTAGAAAAATGTTTGTCTTGTGCTCCCTGTGATGCAGCTCGCTGAAATACTCTTCACTTCCTGTTGTAACCGTTTCCTCTGTATCCAAGCAGTGGTCACATGCAGATGTTCTGTCGAGATGTTACGGCGACTTGTTTGTCCGTTCCAGACAGAGGAGGAGCGGGTGCATATTTTCCTTGGCTTTAACAGATTTATTGTACGCCGCGGTAGCAGCACCGTGTGGTTTTTACAGGCTGGATATTTGTGAAATGCGCAATACCTAGTTTCAACAACTGCCTTCTCAAAATGTGGTGTTCCTCTGAATTAACCAGAGCCTTAAAAACCCTTCCTTATCTTATCACATTTGTCTCCAGCTTAATTTGATAGGCTAATTGAAGTGGATTTAATATGTGAAGTTACAAGGGAGTCATAGCAGTCACCTGGTCTGTTTGTGCAGATGCTACAGGTTTTTAAGCAGTTCTGGCATGTTCTTTACCCCCATCCAAAGCAGGAGCAGATTGTGGCCTGTAGGTTTATAATCGAATCCCATTCCTTTTTTTTTTTTTTTTTTTTTTTTTTTTTTTTAACAAAGAAATGCTCGTTGAAATAGTTTGTTTGAAGCCTCTACTAGAGTCTGCCAGTTTAATTAGCCTGAATCTAATCAGACATCAGCAGCTCTTTTTTTATCCCTCCGTACTGTTGCTCACACAGCAGAAAAATATGCTACTCACTGTGTCCTGACCTCATGCATCTGTTCTTCAGCTTTTGTTCTGCAGGATGTGAGTAGGGCTCTCATGTGGCTATACAGTCCCGAGGAGGTGAGGCTCATTAAGGCCATTTTATTTCACAGATCTGGCATAGATCCATACTGTAAGATACGGCTTTGTTATATAGGTCTTGTTTCCCTTTGCAGCAGCAGTACACTATAGTAGAAATAATAAAAAAAACATTTATAGGCATTTTTCAGTGCTTTGGCTGCAATAACAACTAATGGATCAGTGAGATGGATTAATACTAATATTATTATTACTACTACAGCTTTTTCAATAAATGCATCTCAGGACCACAGAGCTTGGAAAAGTCTCAAATTTATGAATCTTACATTTTAAAATTTTCATCAACTCTCTCTTCATTCAGGGGGTTCACGTTTGGTCCTAGTATCAAGTTGCCTGTTCTGGGTATGGTGGAGGTTTATTTTGAGGTTCAGAGTAGTAAGCTTTAGGTTAGCGTATTTCTATTTGTAGGCAAGCGGATTTGCTAGTGTCAAATTTAGCCCGGACGGCTCCCTGAGTAATAGCATTGTGATGAAAATATAGGAACTACCGTGTGGAGAAGACATTAATGTCTCTCTTCAGTCTAGTTGGGTTAATCTTTGACTTGTTCGTGTAGACATCACATGTGATCCGCTTTTGACTGCATTGTGGTGCGGTCAATTTTATCCACACGCCGCTTTTCTATTCAATTCAGCCTCTAAACCACGCCAACACGGCACGTATCCAGAGATTTGTCAAACCGGATAAACAAGAGGAGGGATTCTTGAATATCAGATCGAGTAGATTAGGCTAGCGACCCCAATCTGGATCTTTTGGGATTGATGACATTCACACGTGCTCGCAGACAAAGCAATGGTTGGGCTTGTGTGTTCTGTTCAAAACAACAACAATGGCAGACATGTCTCGGGTTATGTCTGTGCTCCTGATACGTTTGGTGTCATTTGCAGCTTTACAGCTGAATTTAAGATTACTGCATATCATATAATCTGCATAGAATCGCATGTGGTTTTGAATTACTGCGACGTTGCACTGTGCATGTTCTTTACTGCAGGTATTTAAGATTTATTAAACAAATGTGCAAAAAAGAATAGGAATGGATACGAATTCAGAATCTTGTACCACATCGCTGCCCGTGAGTCTCGTTTTACTTAAGTCTGGATGATTTCCATGTAACACCATTTAACCAGAGTGTAACGCGCATTCCAAAACATGCCAAGTTGAAAAGTAGCTGCATTGTACACCGTAGCATGTAGAATCAATATTTACATGAGACCTCAAGTGCGATTCGTAAATTGTTCTCACTGTAGTTCAGTAAAGGGTGAAGATAAGAAGGTTCAGCCCCCTGACACAGCTTTTGGTTTGCACAATGAAGAACTCGGATGACGCAGGTTCTTTGGAAACATTGCCAAGATAATTGAGGGTTATGTGTCATGTTCCACTAACAATGTGGCCGAAAAAAAAAAAAAAAAAAAAAAAAGTTCCCTGCACATTGTGTTGTTTGTGTCAAAGCTGCAACAGAGAGCATTTTCTTTCTGCAATCATCTTGTGTAATTTTTTTTTCCCCCTCCTTCCCTTCAATTCAAAATCCACATGAACTTTTAAAGTCTAAGACTGTTTATGCTGTTTCCACAGATGAGTTAGTCTAAATACAAAACTTTGACATTCCATTGCAATCTCTTTATTGAATTACTCCTGTGTCAATCTTAAAGCTGTGCAAAAGTAACCATTACATGCATAAGTTTATGTAGATTAACTTAAGATATAGCCATGTTTTTGCGGTTTGTTTTTATGATCTTGGCAAAGATACAACTTTAAGGGCACACAGTACAGTTTTTGGAATACACATTTAGGTCTTAACACCACGTTTGTATTTTGAGAGTCAAATGTAAAAACACCTTTAATTAACCTGATAAATTAGCCTTTTTTTAAATGCAGATCATTCCCAATACCCGGCCCTGATTGGTAAATGCGTGCGGCTCCCTCTGATTGGGATAACGCGTGCCTGCTGAGTGGAGGCATTCCAGGCCGTGAGTCAGTTCAAATGCTTCAAACCTGCCTGAAGGTTTGCAGCGTTAGAATGGCCACTCCCTCTGGAATGCCAGCAGTCAGCACGTTTCGCTTCAAAAGCACCAGGGGTGGTGGCACTGGTTGCCCATCTGTACCAATTACTGGGAATTCGTTTTTCAAAGATTAACTCGGCACGTCAAGCATTTCCCAATAAGATGATTTATAAACTGAGTGGGAGGGTATTTCCATGTTTTGACATCATAATTTTATGTGACCCATAACACACATGTAATTTCAACAGTTCAGTTCTTCACCTGTTCCACTATTAAACAAAACACTGTGAAATCAGATGGGAGGACTATTCATATAGAATATTTCAAAAGCAGAAATAACAAACGGCATAAAATACAGACATATTAAAAATATATTATGCCTTTTACCCTATGAGATGTCTTAAAATATTATGGTACTTAATTGCAGTCAAGTTTACAAAGGTCCCAGATGATTAAGAAAAAAAAAACACACACACACACACACAAACTTTCATAATTTAGAGTGCAACAAAGCTTTAACTAGATCAAGATCTTGAAGGTAAAACTGTATCAGGATAACAAGTTATAACTGCAAAAACATAGAATAATACAAAGAAAAGTAGTTTCAGAATGGGTTTTAAAGGCGATAAGAACTTGGAAAAAGTTTAACATCTAAAGGCCAAAACTTAAAAAAAAAAAAAAAACATGTTTACAAAAGTCAGTTTTTAGTTGTTTCGCCCCAAATTACAAACTACTCTGCAGAAACACTGAAAGCAGCGGGAACAACAACAAACAAAAAAAAGTAGTTCAAGAGGGATAATAGGATAAATCCCAGAAAGAGTGATAGGAGGGAACCCTTCTTCCAGGAATAATAGTTTTGCAACAGATACTGTGTATTGTAATATAGAGTAAAGTACACATAAAAGACGTTCTGCTATAAATCTGTTAGACTGAACTGAGGGAACTCCTGTTTCTACCTGCTAACTCATCTATATTATCATATGTAGGAGCCTGACCCAAGTGTGCTTTAGAAGTGAGGAAATCTTAGAAACAATCCTAAACCATAACAGGAAACAAGTGGCAAAATCCCAGGAGTGAAATGACACGACACAGTCATCTTTTGTACCAGATTAAAATCCTCCCGACGTGCAGTGATAGCACGTTTGTCAGCGAGTGTCACCGTCGTGTGTAGCTGACGAAAACATCCCCCGTTGTTACAACCTGCCGGAAACCGCTAGCTGTCTCTTTAACAGGCTGCACGGGCGCTTTGCCCTGTGCTCAGGGCATAGTGGGGGGAGGGAGGGAGGTTGTTGACGGGAAGACGGGCCCCGATTGGCCGGGGCTTCGCTGAGCGGCGTGACATCACACGGAGGAGAGGCCCTGTGGTGTAAAATAACATCTCCTTTTATGGGACGAGGTGGACCATTCCATTCTCGGGGAGAGGTGAGATCTGCTCCCCTCTCGCTGCTCCCTTTTTTTTTTTTCTTCCTCCCTATAGATGTTCTCCCTAATTGGCCTGGAAGACTGTCTCTTAATGTAATATTGCTATAAGACTGTTTTAAGACCAAGCTGATTTCTGTCTTCAGTGTTAATCTCTTTTTAAACTGCCTCTCATGTTAATCACCTTGTGTTTTGAAGGGGTAATTAACAGCAGTAAGACGGCTTTTTCGCCTCTCCTTTGTAGTTGTCTTTCTTTTTAGGGTCAATACCAGACCTTTAATGATTATTCAATCAATTGATCATTTGATTGACAAAAAAGCCCCAACACTATGTTTCTCATGTATAAAAATGAATTAATCATCTTAAGGTTTTAGACAATGTTTCACTACTTTTTTTTTTTTTATATTTCACAGATTAAAAGATTAATTGTGCGAATACTGAGGAGATTAATCGATAATGAAAACAATTGTAAATTGTAGCCATATTAGGCAAAGACTTCAACATCAATATGCTTTGTTTTCATGTTAAGCTTCGTGGTTATTTAAGTGACCCCCCCTCAGATAATATTATATGCCTAATTAACAATAATTAAAAGCTTCCCCGGCTCCTTGCTAAACAGTTTTACGTCTCGTAGCTGAAGATTAGATTTGGCCCGCCGTGCTGTTGGCTTTTAAGTGAAGAGGCACCACCAGGACTGTCTGGTACTCATGTGGACCGGAGATGAGCCAAATCTCTCTCTCACTCCCTCTTTCTCTCCTGCATTCACTCTCAGTTAGCGTATACACACACACACACACACACACACACACACACACACACACACACACAAACACACACACCACTCATACTTATCCACCCCCAGCCTCTTTTCACCTCACTTGTTCTCCACACATGCTTAACCTCAAAACACCACAGAAATAAAAGCAGCAAGCTCCCCAAGGCTTCACCTAGCATGTGACTCCCCCTGCTGTTTGCCGACGTGGTATCTCCCGAGAAGAGCAGGCCCCTCCCCTCCCTAAGTCAGATTTGTCTCCACTCCAAGGAAATACACTGTACCTTCGAACCGAGTAAAGAAACCGTAGTTGCACTCTTCCAGCTGGACGGCCCAATACTTGACAAAAAGGTCAGGTCGACTTGACTGAAGGAGGCTGCCGTACAAACTTAGGCTGACAAGTGATGAGGAGAATACTTGTGAATCCCTGAGAGAGCATTTGAACCCTCCTCCCTCCTTCTTCCAATGTCTCAGTGGTTGGGGCCATGGCCTCTCAGTCAGGGTAAGAAATCCACAACTAGTTGGCTGCTTCACTTATTTCTCTTGGTTCCTGGTTCCTAAAGCACTTTTTTTCTTCACTTTGTTGTACAAGTCGCACGGCTCGACATTGTGACTCATGTTTTTGAATGTCCTTCCATTATAGCTCACAGAAGACCAAACTTGTATTAATGGTGCTCAGATAACCATCAGTTTTTGCCCATTTTTTATTTTTATTTGTGTGTGTGTGTTGAAGACGTGTCCTGGTCGTGATGTAGTTTGGTCATGTTGTGAGTTAGAAAGGGACAGATGAGCTGATTAATTTAGGTACAGAGTGAACTGGCTTTCCAACTCTAGACTTTGACCTTTTCAGTCTCGCACACTGTTGAGTAATTACAATAAACCTAGCTGGCCATTACACTTTGATATTAAATGCAAAATAAACTTGCGCAGGCAATTTTTTTTCCTTTTTTTTTTTTTTAAACAATCTAATTTGCCTATCTTACTGTGTTGGAAAATGATCAGCTCTGTGTGGCTTGGGCCTTGCATATAAATTCTGCCGAAAAAAGTCAATCTGAGGCCCTCTTATGATTTATGTCTTCAGAATGCAAACAAACGGATACAATGAAAATAATGTTAGCTTGTCTGTCATGGGTACTGGTATTAGAATCCGGTTTCCTGAAGATTTAATGGAGCCGAGTTTGTGGTTATTGAATGAATTTCTTATTTCTATAGTCCATAATCTCAGTTACTGTTCTCAGGACATGAATGAACCATATGCAATTGGGCCCTAAAGGCCCAAATTATAGATTCAATTTAAAGGTAAATTTAAGTTCCTATCCGACTGGCAATAGGTGATGGCATGATGATGACGACGGTGGACATCCTTTCCACCATGGTGTAGGAGAGGCTGTGTCATTTTTGACAGATATTTTCCATTGAATAATGTTAAGGTTAAAGAAAATCTTCTGAGCAGAGATTACATTTTTCAATTTCCCCTT
Organism: Eupleurogrammus muticus; assembly: GCA_036785175.1. Classification (NCBI taxonomy): domain Eukaryota; kingdom Metazoa; phylum Chordata; class Actinopteri; order Scombriformes; family Trichiuridae; genus Eupleurogrammus; species Eupleurogrammus muticus. Next base: position 11,745,670 of record JAYKQN010000007.1, on the reverse strand, counting down.
CGGACTTTTGTAATGCTAACCCACCTTTTTCCATACTAATATTGCAAGCAGCACACACACATGTTATGTTGGCTGTTAAGATGGAGGAAAGCATGCAGTCTGTTGACCATATACACAGATAATTAGACTTCAGAGTTTCATGACTTCTTCCTAGCAGGGGCCCTAAACAACTTCTTGGATTGACGATGGTCTTTAGTGCAGAACAACAATATTACAGGGTGTAACCCCCTGTTCAACTAATGAAAAAAAAAAAAAAAAGACCGGGTCAATTAGGTGGGCAGAATGGACATGAGTGGTGTTAACAAAGGATTCAGTCCCTGGGGCTTTTGATTGTTAAGCACTCTGCTAACAGTGGCCCATTCACACGTTCATCCCCACTCCAAAACTGACATTGACAAGCTCATTTGCATCTATATGTAGTACCAGCTTACTAAAATCACCTCTGAGCACATGAATCATTCAGTTCCATTACTTGTCTAACAAGTTGAAACCAAGAGAGCTTTATTGTAGATTATAAAATTGTCTTTTTCTTACACCAGACAAAATTTACAGGATCAGAGAGATATAAATAATAGTTTGGTATCTGTCAGCTCAGTGTTACAATTGGCAAAATAAGTAACGAGCAGAGTTTATGAGAACGCGGCTTTTGCTCAGTTTAGGATCTAGCAGTTTCAGTACACGTTAATCTGAAGTCAGTTCTGTTACAGCAAGCTTGTTTTTCATTTTTACTAAATGTGTCTTTTGTTAGGTTTTCTTGACAGTACTGCCATATAAAGCCAAACCACAGCAACTCCAGTTTTGGTCAAAATTGAGTTATAACTGAAACTGAACTTTTTAAATGTCTGTTTTATCTTGTGACAAATTGCCTAACTTCAGTCTTGCTCTATCTTAGAGAAAACATGATGTAAAAATTGCACTAACTACAAAATCTAATCAAAATCAAGACAGTAAGTGTAGTTGCATACACTGTGCCCTGCGCTCTACCTTGGGTTCTCAGGATCCCACATTCTTTCGATTTCCAGACAAGCCAAAGAAGGAAATTTGATGTTCTTCTTGGGAACTCGTTTAAAGCTTTTGAATAGTAAAGAATACATGACCAATGCAGTAAAAGATGAAAGAGGTATTGGGATATATGCCAGTCAAAGCTGTTGATAGTGGGATTTAAAACACTAGTAAAATATTCTAAAACTGATATAAAATGCCAAGCAGTGAATATTATTTTTTTCCCAATAATTCCATCCTCCTATGAATGCATGTTGAATGCTCCTCAAATTAGGAATACTTTTTTTGGGGGGGCAAGTGCCTTATAGTGTAGTTCCTACATTTGAGCCATACCCAAGTCTCACTATCTCTTTTACTGGAAGCTGGAAGCTAAAGACTGCATGTCTTCAAACTAATTACTGCCCCAAGGACCACACTGGGGAACTAATTGCACATGACCTAACGGAAGCATTAGAGTCTCTGAGTCTAAGTGAAAAGCAAATGGCTTGTATGACCACAGACAGTGGCACCACGACGGTGAAGGATTTGCAACGCAACAATTGCTCTGGGCACAGACTGCATCTGTCCATAGGTGAGTAAAGCCAATTAAGCTTATGTGAATAAAATTAGCCATAATACTTATTGTCATCTATTTGAAACATCACTTTATGTCTTTAGTTATTTTTAAATAGCTCTAAAAAAACATCAGTTTTCACTACAATGAATTTTTTATTTTTATTTATGTGCATGTTTTCCCTTTTTTATAGGGGGGAAGTCCAAAGGACCCTCAGTTTAAGCATCTAGCTACCGCAAGAAGACCTTTCTCTTTCAAGTGGTAAAAACAAAGTGTTCAAGACTCAGAGATCTAGCTGCCTCTGCAGAAACTCATCTTTGAGTCCTCAACCTGATGGTGTTTACACACTGAAGACGATTGAGAAGTTCCTGGTCCGCAAGGCAGCAGCATTCAACAGGCGCTAGAGATGGACAGCAAATCAAAACTTCTTGTCAACATGCCACACGATCTAGACATTTTGGAGTCTTTCAAACAAGCCTGCAATTCTTAGTTAGACTAAGTGAAGGTGTCTTTAGTTGAAACCTTGACAGTGGTACCTGACAACACTTCCCTTAATACATTAATGGAATCCATAACTGCCCTTTTCGGTAAAACTGGAGGATCCAAGCATCATATGACCTGCTGTACATGGCATCCTCGGTTGACCCTAGGGTCAAGCCTCTCCATGTGGATGATGATGATAAGGGAGAAAGTTAAATCAAGACCATTGTCGGAGCTGGGAGACCTCTTGTTCTGCATCTGCAGTAGCTGCAGCATCTTGGACAACATGATTTGCACAAAACCACTACATAGTAGAAGAAGAAGAAAACTCTAGCGAGCCTCTCCTAGGTATCGAGAGTCTCAACAACCATAAGCACATCTTCCTCACAACCCTTGAAAAAGGTAATTGAGGTAGAACTTGCATCACACCTTTCCATACCCACAGAGGGATGAATTCCTTGGAGTGATGGAGAGTGCACCAGCCACAATTTCCATGGATCGGTTGCCTGGCAAAATGTGAATAGGTCCGTTAATAGTCTGCACCCCAAGCTTAAATAATTCCACCCCTCATCTTTGGCCTTGTGTTATACACACACAGCTGTTCCTCAAACAAATGGATAACGCGACCCGCTTTCTCTTCATCCAATACGGTCATTTCGACCAATTATTGTCACTATGAGCAGATTAGCTCTTTAGACAGGTCACGTGCCTGATGTTCTATAATCAACCAACAGTGACTTGGTGAGCTGAAACAAGTTACACCACTGCAGCTTTTTCCTTCAACAGCTTTGTCTCATTATGAATCTATCTATTTTCATATAAATATTGTACTGTTTTTGAGACTGTTTGCCTTTTGTTTCAGAATCTGAAAGTGAGTTGTGATTACTGGAAATATAATTAAAATTTCTTGTCTTCTGTTCTTCAAATTAAAGTCGGGTTTTAATCACTATTTTAAAACTTGTGTAGTGTCTTTAATGCAGTAGTGTTTTATTAGTGAAAGTGGGGAAATTAAAATGCAATTTCAATTCTAGTTTTAGGTTACAGGACATTTAAAATGTAAAAAAGTCAAATTATGTTTGCCATTGAAAAGCTCCTGATATTTATTTTTTTTTGGGCCAGAATGCCCACCCCTATGTTGATGGATGTTTGGTTGATGGATAGCCTAAACAGTGTGTTCTTTTATTTACACCTCTGCTGATAAAACTGGTGCTAATAGCGTGTCTCAAACAACTCACAGTGGTTACAGCCATGGTTGTTTCCTGAGCTCAAGTTTAGTGGAGCTTAGCTGTAGATTGTAAATCACGTAGCCTAATGACTCATAGTTGGGTGTTGATGATGTAAAACAGCCAGAGTCTTGGTGAAGAGGTTGGTTTGGGGAATTAATATTTAGACTTACTGATTACGGTGACATGTACACAGTCAGAAGGTGTTGAAGAGTTTGCTCAAGTGCCGACAAGGTTTAGTCTACACGACTCATGTTTTCACTAGGTGATAGTTTTTGTCAAGTTTTAAAGAGAGAGTGAACTCTTCCAGGAAACTTTAAAATTTGCGATTCAGTTTATCTACCTCCTCACATCTTAAATTGTCTTAGTGCCCCCTGCCCCTCCCCTTCTTAAAATTCCATCTGCTTCTTTTCATCTTTCCAGTCATAATTGGTAATGATTGAAAACACCCCTGTGTGTTGTGTTTATGAAGTGGGAGGAGGCCGGGTGGGTGCTGCCTAATTGCGCTCTGTCAACAGACTTAAAAATCCTGTTGTTTCTAGCTGAGGCTAAAACTGTCGAGAAAAAACGAGGAGACATGCCTGGCTGATAATTTGCTTGTTTCTGGTTTCAGGACCCAGTAGTTGCTTTCTGGTTAACATTATGTACAAGTCCCTTTTTGTTCTTTGTCAGGCTGACTCTTCCTTTAAAAAAAAAAAAAAAAAAAAAAAAAAAGCTTGCTCATGCCTTTTCATTTTCAAGTGTTTTTTTTATTAATTTTTTATAATTCTGGCAGAATAGTTTGTGAAGTTTAACTAGATTCTTTAAATGTTGATTTATTTGGGAGTGTTTGACTTGCTGCTTCTAATCCTTGAATCTTCCTCCATTCACTTGCAAGGCTCAATTGCCGTGTTTTCTCTGTTTGGACTATGCACATTATGCTCGGTATGTCAATACGGGCAGAAAGGTTTGTTTAACTACTGGCTTTTTTCTGCTATTTACAAATACAGGAATTGGCTATAAACTAGTTTGATAGGTTCAGGCTGTCTCAAAGAAGACTTCCATATTGTTTGCATGCAATGTTAATGTCAATGTTAATGGCTGTGTATGCTTTTACAGTCTTCTCCAGACGATGCAAACATTTACTTTTCTATTTCATTCATGTATTTGCGGAGCTTACAGCAGAATAACATCTGCATGACACAATCAAAAATGGCCACTAGTAGTTTGAGCCGGGGTAAATTGACACTGACCATCTGCACAAGGAGATTGTTTGCAGTCGAAGCCGGCTACTGCTCAGGGTGTCTAGACTAGCCTAAGCCTATTAGAGACTACTTTCTCCACAGGTCAACTTTGGGATCCACAGCTTTTGTATTGGGGGGTTCACTAATGATGCTACTGATTTACCAAAAGAAAAAAACGATTCAAACTAAAGAGGTGATAATGGTGGCCTGGCTATATGTTCTATTTTAAATAGCTGGACTTGTTCCCAGCACGCTTTTAAATGCACGCCTCTTAACGTCTAGATTTGTCAGGTGTTTCCTTTTTATGAACGTCTCACTTTCATCATGCTGCTTCCTTTGTGGCCGACCTTGTAAAGCCCGTCACTACCCCAAGTGTTTTAGATGTTAATTTAGTTTTTTTTTTTTTTTCTACTTATTTGTGTTTATTAGCAACATGAACCGTGAGGACCGGAATGTGCTCCGAATGAAAGAAAGAGAAAGGAGAAATCAAGAAATCCAGCAGGGAGGAGGCGAGGCCTTTCCAGCAAATTCACCACTCTTCCCTGAACCTTACAAAGTGGTAAGTTTGATTTCCTGAAATCCACTACAATACCTACATTACTACTACAAGTAATGGATTGGTTAGTCAGAAGAATCTTTGACATCGACGGGTAATGACGGCACATACTCCAGGAGAAATGCTTTTTGTCATGTATTTTCAACCGTCAGGTCTCTGCTTTTGCTTTTGCCTGCGTTGTTAAACTGCTGATGGGATGTTTAGCTTCAGGCTTTGTGGCCAGGTAGGGAACCAACCACCACCAACATTTCTTCAATTTGGGAGAAAGAATAGAATTTAGATTTTTCAAAATTTTCACTCCGACCTTCAAGAGCTTGCAATCTTGTGGTTTCATTTCAAGTCATGATATTCCTAACAATAAAGAGTTGTGGATTTAAGAACCAAAAACATCTTCAACTTCTCTCTGGAGCTCTAGAAACAGGTCGCTTTGACTCATTAACATTAAGGAGCCTCTCCTTTGATTGGCTGAAATAAATAGGAACTCTATCTCTTATGACATCATAACATCATAGTAGTTCTCAGGGCACCTTTTTATCCACGGTTTCTGAATGCGATTCTTGTGCCTATGATATGGAATCTTTAATAGCTATGCAGAGGCTGTTGTGAACAGATCTTTTTTTTTTTTTTAATACAGTTTTGAGAATTTAATACAAAGTCAAACCAAGAACAACAAATAAAACATTCCACTGACATTGGCAGATGTCAAGATGTTGAACATGATGATATGAGATGAAAACATTAGCAGATACACTTTCAACCATTTGTGGCTTAAATTAAATGTCTAGCTGTCAGATGGTCAGCTGTTGATCCGTGCTGCAGAAAATACAAAATCCCTGTCTCCTAGTTAGCCATTTTGTAGTACAACTGTAGTAAACATGAGAACATGCCAGTCTTCCCTCTTTTTTTCCCCCGTCTTCCAGCCAGCTCCCTCCTGGCCACTATAATTGTAAAGCGGATTTGAGTTCTTGTACCGGTATAATCTTTGCCACTAAACAGATTTGAGTGGAGGTAAGTGGCTGCTCTTCCTTAGCTTGAGCCGGCCATCAAAGTAGCAGTGAGGAATGTGTCCTGACAGGTTGGGAATAGAGAAGGGACCGGAGGTGAGTGATGAGTGCACGCCTGTTTGGTTTTGGCCGACATAAAGTGAAAGGTAAAAAGCTCACTGGGAAAAAGGGAATGTGCACCCGGCCTTTGCAAAGTAAAAAGATTATTGCAACAAATGATTACTTACTTAAGCAAGTTGGTTCTTCTGTCTTACGAAGAAGTTCCTAAGAAGATGTTTGTTTGTTTTTTTGTTGTTGTTTTTTTTTTTTACTTCTCAGAAAATTGTGGTGGGTAAGCACAAATGAAATGTGGAAAAAGCCAACGGTTTAAGACACTGGCCTTTTTCTGCACCATCTTTTGTCTCCTGCTTGTCTGGGTCTTATGTAAGCCACAGTTTGACTTTTTTTCTCTCCTCCGTCATGCTTCATTAAGTGGAAGTTTACTGTGTTCTGCATTTAAAGGCCATGTGTGCACACAGCTGCAGATGTGGCCTCCCAGATGTAGACCAGCCAGAGCGGTAATGTTTTTTATGGTGCAGGGTTCACGCACTTGTAGCTCAGCTACACAGAATGAGGTATACAAACGATTTGGTGAAAATTAGAGCCCCGGGATATATGTTTTTAAGAGGATAATACAATCCTGACATTTTGTGACGTATTTGATGTTTTACATACACAGCATAAGTTAAGTTCAAATAGGCCTTTTCAATTAAATTATGTCATGATTCAAGCACTCCCAGAAACTAAGCAAGGGAAATAACTCCGGAAATTATTGTATTTCCAGTTTCCACTGCATCTTAACGAATGCAAAGATTAAGAAAATTAGAACAGATTAAATTGGTCGGGTTAGTTTGTCATTTTTGTGTATGCAACAAGAGGGCATGTAGTTCATATTGAGGAGGTGGAAGTCAGCGCGTTGTTCTTTTGAAATTTACTGTTGTGGGACTGCAATGTTTACATCCTCGGAAAAGATAGTTCCTGGCTGCCAGGAAAACAAATACCTCAGGACCGGGACTTTTTGTACGGCAGAGACCAAAACTTGAATGATGTAGCTCCGGTCAACACGAAGGTAACATTCCTGAGACCCTGAGAAATAGTCTCTGGTCGAAAAGGGCTATGCCAAAAACATAAATTCTGACACTTTTTTCTTTAGACAGATGTATGTAAATACAATACTCACAGCGGAGCAGAACTTTCTTGGGTTAACCTACTGTTGTGGTATTCTGCCAATGCAGCAGTATGTTTAAACATTATCCATTTTAATGATCTAAATAGCCTTTTTTGTGCCGTTAGTCTTGGTTGAGGCTAGATTAAAAAAAAAAAAAAAAAAAAAAAAGTTGGTGTTCTTTCACTTGAGGCCTGATAGTTGAGAAAATAAGACCAACACTTTATGTACTTCAAAGTGAAACCAAATCAAACCTCCCCCCGTAAGAGTGTTGCTGCTCCACTTCCAACCACACACACACACACATACACATACACATACATGTGAGGCCGGCTTAGTTTCCTGCTATAGATAACGGTTTGTGTTTCCTCAACCTCTGTGTGAAACTGGATATTCTGCACTGACTTCTGTCACGGGCCGGTTGTAAGCAGGGACGGCTGGAACCCGTGGCCTCAGAGTGATTGATTAACCCCCCGTGTTTGAACTATGAGTCGACCCTTATCTGTGTTCACATGGGCGTGGACTGATCTGTGTCCACGTTTGAGCGAGCGAACTGTGATTGGCCTGTTGATCCCCTCTATGTTCAATTGATTATTTTCAGCGTAACACTACTGACACAAGGGAGTTGCGTGTAATTTGTTTCTTTTATATTTGTTTCATTCATTTTAAGTGATTATTAGGAGTGATAAATAATTCAAACTTTTTGATGAAAACCAATTAACCTCAGTGTTGAACTCATGCCCATAATGACTGTTTTCTCTCCCCCCCTCTTCTTTTCTCTGTTCTGTTCATTGCTCTCATTTATTTTCTCTTCAATGACTTTTCTGTCTCTACTTTCCTTCTCTCTTTTTTTTTTTCCTCCTCCTCACACTGCCCTCTGCCCTACCGCTCCCTCCCCCCTTCGCTGCTTCCCTCTTCAGTCCAGCAAGGAAGATAAACTGTCCAGCCGTATTCAGAGCATGCTGGGCAATTACGACGAGATGAAAGAGCCGATTGGTGACACACTTCCAAAGCTTGGTAAACCTTCTAACAGCTCGTCTTCCTCCGAGGAGAAATCGGGCCCGCCTTTGTTTGTCGGGGATCAGCGCGGCGTCGCGAGCGGCGCCAGCAGCCAGAGCAGTAAGTGGACTCCCGTTGGCCCCGCGGCAGGTGGATCTTCATCTCAGTCTCAGAAACGCTCAGGACTCCAGGGAGGGCACAGTAGTCAGAGGGGCAACGGCGGCGGTAGTGGCGGCGGCAGTGGTAGCCAAAGACACGGAGGGGAGGTTAGGGAAAAGAAGTCCAGCAAACACAGCGGTGGGGGATCCGAGCACTCGAAGTCGCACACGTCAAGCCCCGCGAAGGGCTCCCTGAGTTCCTCTGGCGGCAACGGCCACTCGCGGAGCTCACTGTCCGCCGAGCAGCATCACAGCAAGGAGCGGTACCGCTCAAAGTCCCCGCGAGACAGAGAGGCCAACTGGGACTCGCCCTCACGGGTCCACACCTCCTTCCCCACTGGACAGCATTCAAGTCAGGCCTTCCCCCCGTCTCTCATGTCCAAGCCCGGCTCCATGCTGCAGAAGCCCACGGCCTATGTGCGGCCTATGGACGGCCAGGAAACGGCGGAACCCAAGAGCTCGCAAGCAGAAAGCTACAGCGGACAGTCGCACAGCAGCACCATGGGAGAGATGAAGTCCAATGGCAAAGCCTCGCTTTCCAAACTCAAGATCCCCTCACAGCCTGTAGAGGTAAGGCTGCTTCCACGGGATTTCTTGTGCTTCCATTTATTCTTAATTTAGGTTAATTCTGAACCCTCCAGCTTATGTACACTGTGCATATTAATTAATGTATATTTTATGTGGCACTTCAGATTTGAATTTGTAGTAGTTAAGCTTTCATGTAGAATTTATAAACTTACTTGCCGGAGCACTGTTTATATTTGGAGTATATATTAGTGGTGATGTAATAACTGTATTAAATTATCTGGCAGCATGTTACACATGGTTTGACTGAACTTGTAGGTCTCATAAAATGCCTACTAAATGACTCATGGCATTCAAAATGGAAGCCACTGCTCACCTGCTCATCTGACATCATGTTGTTTACGAACACGTGCTAAGTGCCATGCTTCTCTCTTCAGGGATCTGGAGATGCCAACTGTGTCGACGAGATTCTGAAGGTATGTGCATAATTGCATTTTACGAACATCTTCTTCTATCAGGCCTATAATAAGTATATAAGTATTCAGGGAAAAGCCTGCAGCCTTGAGTCAATGAAGGAGCATTTCGCATTACTCACACTTTACAACTCATTTGCACATTTTTTCCTGTGCGTGTTTTTCTTCATTCAGGAAATGACTCAGTCGTGGCCCCCTCCGCTGACAGCCATCCACACCCCCTGCAAAACAGAGCCCTCCAAATTTCCATTCCCCACCAAGGTCAGCGTCACACTAGTGGCTGTGTTTACGGTTTTATTCCAATGGATCATGTGTCAAGATTAATTATCAAATCCTTCATAGTCATAACGCAGGCAATCAACCTGGAGAAGCTGGTTGTCTAATTGGTGCTTGAAGTGATAAGACATTATTTATTAATAATAAAGATTAGATGAGTTGAAGTGCTCTGCTGTAAGTTTTAATGGTTATATAACTTGCTTTTACTCGCATGTTAACGCAAATGGCCCCGAACTCATTGAGGAAAAAGTCTGTCCTATTGTTTATTCATTGTTATCAGATTTTTCCAGACAAATGATATTTTGGTATAGGATGAAAAGAGTGTGTTTTTTTTGTTTTCACTTCAGGACTCTCACCCCTTTCCCAGTGGACACAGTGAGTATCACACATTTCGCAATTCAAACATGAACACAAAATAGCACATCTATGATGTTTATATATTTTTACTGATCATGAGCATTTTCTGTGTTTTTAGAGCGAGGCAGTTCTTCTAAGAGTTCCAGCAGCCACCAGCCCAAAGCTTGTGATGACCAGCCAACGTAAGTACTCAAACAAATAAGTAAAATAATCTGAAGTTACCAGGAATTGCATAGACACAGCCAGAAATCTCAAACTGCAGCAGCTACACGGCTGTAATAAAACACAAAGAATTGAGATTTGATTATGTTTCGTTCCTGTCTGTCAGTATGCTTGAAGATGACCTCAAGCTAAGCAGCAGTGAGGACAGTGATGGAGAACAGGACTCTGCCAAGAATGCCTCAAGAAACACATCAGCAAGGTAGAGCATCGTCAATTTACTTTGTTAAACTTGAATATTGTATTGTTGTAGAGATTCTGCCAGAGAGATATCACCTTTTCGGGTGTGTGTGTGTGTGTGTGTGTGTGTGTGTGGGTGGGGGTGTGGGTGTGGGTGTTTATGTATGTATGTATATATAACAATGGCCTCAACAATCATAACATCAGTTTACTCTTGGCTTCAAGATTAACCTAAAAGGCTTAATTGCTTCGGGTCATCTTCCAGTGTTTTAATCACAGAATGTATTTTTTGAATAATTATTCATCTTATATTGAAGTAAACTATAGTGACCTGTTAAAGAAGGACAAATAATGCTTCAAAACACTGATGTCTTATCAAACTGTTTAAATGTTGGGCCTGTGGCTTTTTTGTTATTTCAGAAATGCACTTCCGAGTCCAGGTTTAAAAAAACTATGTCAGTAATTCTGTACCTGGCAGTGCAGCTTTTGATTCATTCTAGATCTAGTTACTTCAGTAGCTACATGTGTAGAGGATAGCATCAACCTTTAGCGGAACTGCAGTGTGAAGAAAATTTTACTTCTTAAAAAGCGGAAAACAGCAGTAATTATATTTCGAATCAAAAGAGAAATATTTGCTGACATGTATGGGCACTTACTTTGGTTAAGAATAATTGGCATAACTGACCATATTCAACCAGTCTGAGTTTTGACATAAAAAAATTAGTAAATATATTGCTTTAGATTCAGTTTACCAAAGCATGACTAAAAAATGTTGAATGCGTTTTGTACACAGTATAATGCTATTTGACTCTCTCTTCTGCAACAGCAATAACAGTGAAGGAGCTGAGCCATCCAGGGATGACTCCAGCAGCCACAGCGGTTCGGAGAGCAGCTCGGGCTCCGACAGCGAGAGCGAAAGCAGCACGACGGACAGCGAGGCCAACGAGCACCCACGGCCCGCCTCTCCTGAAGTAATGATATAACAGTAATCAATCTACCCACAAATGTGTCATGGCAATCAGTGATGATTTGGTACCGTCTAATTCAGTTTGCTCTGTGGCAGTAAATTCTCCCACCTATGTCAGCCTTTATTTTGGTTTGGGCTAGTGCCTAATTCAAGTGTCATAGGTCAGCCTCGATACGTTTTTACCCACTGAGTCAATGTCTGAATTCTTTGTGTTCTTCTTCAGCCTGAACAACCAATGGCCAACAAATGGCAGCTGGACAACTGGTTCAAGAAGGCCAAGCAGTTCTCCCCAGCATCTCCGGTGGACAACAACGTTCCGACCAAGTGCAAGAAGGACAGCCGAGACAACAGCTCAGGACGCAGCTATGGTAGCCAGGGAGGGGGGTCAAAAGACTCCTCGGCACCCGCCCCGAGCAGGGACCTTCGGGCACCGCAAAAGGGTGGCGAGAGCGGCCGCGGACGGCAAAAATCCCCCGCCCAGAGCGAGAGCAGCACGAGTAATCGAAGGCCTGTGGGTAAGAAACAGCCTAAAAAGTCAGAGAAGCCCCCGGTGGTGGAGGAGCCCAAGGGGGGTCTGAGGGTGGAGAGCGAGCCGGCTCCAGAGATACCTCCCCACCGACCCAAGGCTGCCACCAAGGGTTCCCGCAAACCGAGCATCAAAAAAGAGCCTAAATCCTCCCCGCGACCCACCACAGCTGCCGTCACCACAACTGCAGACAAACGTAAGGCCAAGGCGCCCACCAAGACCTCCCAGAAGTCTCGCGAGTTTGTAGACACGGACTCTTCGTCGTCGGACTCTGAGGGGAATGACAGCATCCCGTCCTTGTCTCAGACACCCAAGTACACTGAGAGCATCAGGACACCCGTGTGTGTGTTTTCTCCAATGGAGGAGAAGGAGCTGTTGTCTCCGCTCAGTGACCCCGACGAGCGCTATCCTGCGAGGCAGCCACAGCAGCAAGTTTTACTAGTGAAGATAGGTTAGTCAACAGTGCAATATAAATCGAATGTCAATTCTCACTGTATTCTCTCGCCCTTGTTTTATACACTCCTAAATTAAAACATATCCTGTCCTTTTCGTCTCCCATTTTCTACAGATCTCAACTTGCTATCCAGGATCCCAGGGCGGCCATACAAGGAGCCTGTAGAGATAAAAGTGGAGAGGGATGATTCTCTAGACAGGGACAGCAAAGACTTCAGCAAGCAGAGCTCTGAGAAGAGCTCTAACAAGACCAAGAGGAAACACAAGGTGTGGGGCTTGAAACAATATAATCCACTCTGGGTTTCAATTTAAGCCCCGTTTTCTTTATTTATTTTGAGTTGAGAACAATTTGATCTTTTTTTCCCTCCTTTTTTTTCCCCCAATATTTCGGAATAATCTAGCGCTGAATTTTCATACCTAGAGTTTGAAAATCTAAGTGATAGGAGTCTTTGGGTTTAAAAAAAAAAAAGAAATTGAACACTGACAGTAGTTGTGGTGTACCTCCTCTAGGAGTTAAAGTGCTCAGCTGCTTTGGAGGCATGTATACATATCAGTAGGTCTGAGTACACCTTTAATGCGTCTTAGCTTTTAACATTCTGTGATCCTTATGTCTTTAGAACGACGAAGAAGGCACAAAGCCAGAGAGCAAGCGATGCAAGCTCGAGGATAAATCTCTATCTCATCATAAAACCAGCAGTAAAGAGTAAGTATTCTTTGTTCTCCCAGATGTTTCTCCCTTACAATTCATCTCAAAATAAAACCAATAAACTTTAATAAGGATCATATACTCAAAGCATAGAACACATGGCCTGTTTATTACGTCACAGCCTCTTTGAGCTGCACCTGTTAAGATCCTCTCTCATGACATATCTATGTTTTAGTGTTAGACTTATGCTTCCCAGAGGAGTTGATATTTAATCCTCGAGTGTTAATATAGTGACAAGTGCGGGTGCTGAATTTTGCTAAAGTGTACATATATATTACAATTCATATACCATCAGGTCTAAGAGATCTCTGGAGAAGAAAGAGGAGCCTGTCCCCTCTCCTTCCATGTCAGGTCTACAACGGACGCCAAAGGCTGAGCATCTCAGTCGGAAGAGGACAGTCAGCCAGTCCTCTACCTCTTTGTCCAGCGGGACAGGAAGTGGGAAGGAGGGAAGCCACAGCACCAAGGGCAACTCCACCTCCAAACACAGAAAAGGAGAGGACAAGGGACGCAGTACACGTGATGGCAAGGTGGGTGTGAGTAACCTCATTGATGAGCTTTTGCTGTGTTTGTGAATATCTGGCAAGCACTGCGAGGTGTAATTTTTCATCACGTTTGCCAACTGTTTAGTGAGTTTTCCTTAGAGGAGGTTGAATAATGAGGGAAGAATAAAAAAAAAAAAAATGTTGCTGCAGGAAAAATGGGAGTGGTGTGCGTGTGTGTACTTTATGTAAAGTAGATACATAAAGTATACAGTCTACAGTAGGTTACACGCTATGTTAAAATACCATGTTTTTGTGACGTAAAAAAATTCACAATTCTTTTTTTTTTTTTTTTTTTTTTTTTTTTTTTTTTTAAACCTTAATTTGATCTATAAATTGAGTATAGTGCAATGATATGAGAAGAAAACTGGTCAGGGAGTCTTGCCAAGAGGCCGACAGCACCGTTAAAGGAGCTGCAGGAATATACGACAAGTTCTGGCTGTGAAATACAAGTGGCAATAATCTCCCATCTTCTTATGTCTAGGCTAAGGAGTAGGCTGGCACGGCACAAGCCTTATGATACAAAGAAAATCCTTTAAACCCAGCTTCATATCACAAAAAAACATTTTAATCTCCCAAACGCATGTGGGAAATGCCTTATGGTCCAATAAACCAAGGTTAAACTCATCACAAGCGCCATACCTAGAGTAAAGTGTGGTGGTGTCAGCATTATACTTTAGGGTTTTTTCTTCAGCTGTAACTAGATCATAAGTCAAACTTCGAGGGAATAATGAACAGTTTCATATGCCAAGTACACATCCAAATGGGGAAAAAATGGCTTTCCCAGAAAAGGTTGGAGGTTTTGAAGGGGCAAGCCAGAATCCAGACTGGAATCTGATTAAACATCTGTGTGGTGATCTGAAGAGGGCTCTGCAGAGCAGATATCTTCAATCAGTGGTTTTCTAAACATGAGGAGGCAAATATTGCCACATCAAGATGTTAGTTTAAGGGTGTCCATATGTATGCCACCAGTTTCTTTTAGGTCATTTTTTAATTGCATTGTACCCGGTATGAGTCACAGTGAAGGCATAGGAGTGAGTAGTTTTTTATATCCACTGTATTTTATACTGCATGTGGAAGCAGCAGTCAAACACACTATCTAATACCTTCATTATTATATTGTTTATGTCCAATATCCATAGAACACAAAATGTCCCCATTCTCCATTTTATCCTTCACTTCATGAGGCCTCTTTATCCAGAGACTTTATTCCCTCTCACTTGCGCTGTCTTGCAGGAGAAGTCCTCAAAGGGCTGTGATAACCAGCTGGCTGTGCCTCCACTCTCCTCGGATGGCTCCAAGTCTCAGAGATCCAAGCTGGTGTTCGAGGACAGGTAAGAGGAGCCCTTTCCACTGTGGATCACCCCTCAGTGGGATATGCAGAAAGAACTGCTGAGGGGATCTAGGGTTGCCTTTGATGCATAAAGCTGTAGGAGGGTTGCGAGGTCGTGAATAGATGTGCCTGCATGCAGGGGAGATGATGTAAATTTCCATTTTAAAAGGCCGTCTGTTGGGAATTGCTGTTCCTTTCATGCTCTGGTGAAGTAGCAGCCTGGTAGTCTTGCTTCTCATTTTTGTGTTTTGGGGATTTATTTAATATAGAAATAGATATTTAATGTTACATAATCTGTTTATTTGCATTTATGTCACACAGTGTTTTAAAATGACTATAAATGGGTTTCTATTAAGTGATTTCTTTTATTTATAAATTTTAACTTTACTTTTTTGTTTTAAACTAATTTATTTGACTTTTTGCTTTAGGGTGCACTCAGCAGATCACTACTTGCAAGAGGCGAAGAAACTTAAACACAATGCAGATGCACTGGTAAGAGTGAGAATTAATGTGTGTCCACATATAGGGGAATGCCAAAATTGTTACTTGGTGTAGCCCCCAAAAACTTACTACCAGGAAGTTTACTTCTCTTAAGTTAACAAAAAAAATGTTAAAAAGCATGTTACCAACTAATTTTATATTCTAAGTGGATTAAATATTTAAAATGTATTAAAAAGAATTTGTGTTACACTATTTGGCATCTCATGTCAAACACAAACAAACCAACATGATCACAAAATTGAGAGCTGATGGAATGTGTTGTAACAGTGTATTCCAAAAAGTTTTTGTAACAGTGAAACAATCACGAAATAATATTGTTCGTCTTTATAGACCACTTTCAAAATCCACATTTCATTGTGCTTTAAAAAGGGTCATAAAATCTTCAGGGATTGTAAATAAATAAATAAATAAATTCAGTGTCCAAAAAAATCAATAATTTGTAAAGGAAATAAAAGGCTCTTCTAAGAAAATTGGCCATGAAAGTAAACCCAGGAAAGCATCTCCATTAAAAGTATGTTATAAGAAGGGACTTAAGAGATCACTAACTTCACTGAGCTGAATTCTTCAGGCAGATCATTTCAGAGCCCCGGGGCCTCGACTGCTAACACCCCATATCCTTTAGTTTCCAGCTGGGCCTCTCGATCAGACAAAAGACCTCTGCCCGAGGATCTCAAAGTACGTACTGTTGTGTTGTAAGCGGTCAACGATATTGTGGGTAGAGACGCCATGAAAAGCCTTAAAAACAATCCGTAAAATGAAGAGGCTTAAACAGGAGTGATCGAATCAATCTCTTGATTCTGGCAGTGCAGTTCTGTACAGTCTGGTGTCTGTCAATAGATTTTTGGTCCAGGCAAAATCTGTCTGGAAAGTAAACCCCAAAAAGTTTCCAATCTCTATTTTTTTTTCTTTTTTCCTAATGTAATTTTTCTTCTCAATGATTTTAAAAAAAAAAAACCACAAATGCTTTTGTTACCTGGTCACTGATGAGCAGGTGGTGGCAGCTATATTTAACTGCAGGTCTGGTGTCCATTTCTGACCTGTGGATTTATGGGATATGACTCTACTGCATGGCATTTCCTCTCGTTAGCAGCAAAAAAAAAAAACATTTCATTTGGAAATATTTCTTAACGAAAAGGGAGCTTACTCGAAGAGTTTGTGTAATACCCACCAAGTCAAAATACAAATCATTTATGTAACATGCAAAAACATGTCAAAATAAATGTCATGTGCACAGTATTTAGCCCTCAACTGCTTTATGTTTGACTTCGGAGAAATGCAATATTTAACTGCTTCATGCTCACCCACTCGGGACGAATTGCTAACAATAATTTTATTTGTGCAGTTGGACCGCTTTGAGAAGGCAGTTTACTACTTGGACGCTGTGGTGTCTTTCATTGAATGTGGTAACGCTCTGGAGAAGAGCGCCCAGGAGGCCAAGTCTCCCTTTCCGATGTACGCTGAGACAGTGGAGCTGATCAAGTGAGGCCCTTTTTAATATCATTATCCACTCTTTTCATGTTCAAGGAATTTTAATCAAAACAGAAGTGCATTGTGTTCAATAAAAATGCAATAACGACTATTCTGTCTGCCTGTTCAGATACACTATGAAGTTAAAAAGCTACATGGCCCCAGATGCTACTTCAGCAGACAAGAGGCTAGCTGTGCTTTGGTAAGTACTGCTGACTGTTTGAGTAGGAAGAGTTCTCTATTAAAACTGTTTACATCAATATTTACCGTACCTTGTTAAAAAAATAAACTCCTTCTGCTTCCAGCCTAAGATGCCAGTCCCTCCTCTACCTGCGGTTATTCAAGTTAAGGAAAGACAGTGCACTAAAATACTCCAAAACACTCACAGAACACCTAAAGGTACGTCTGTTTATCATAAACTGCACAGCATACCTCCAGAACTTGGGGAATGCAAAATAAATGTATTCTTTTTTGTGAATGTGTAACCTGCTTCCTCTTTGTGTACATAATGTTCTTCCTCTTACTTTGACAGAATTCTCTGAGTAACACCCAGGCTCCCTCTCCTGGAATGGGAAAGTAAGTCCTTTTGCTGTTTGGACTTTTAAAGAAATTTGGAAAAATGTATGATATCCCAGTGATTAAACATTTTAGGAATTTCACAGAAAAGTATTTTAAAATAGTATTACCTTTTAAATATTTTCTTCTATGTAGGTGCCAATTTATTTACTTTTTCTTTTGTTATTTTTGGGGTTTGGAGTCATACTAGGCAGGAACTACACAGCTTTCAGTCTGTTCATGCTCAGCATATTTTAAGCATCATGTGGTTACAGGTGTGACTAAAAATAACTGCACCGTTTACTGTATGGTTCCTAAACTAGCATGAGCGCTCGCGTTTCCACGTCTCACTGCTTGTTTTCTGTTTCCTAATGCAGTAAGGCAGCGGGCATGCCCTCTCCAGTCTCCCCGAAACTGTCCCCCGGCACGGCTGGCGGCTACTCGTCAGTCAGCAGCAGCAGCAGCGCCAGCTCGTCTGTGACCATACCTCAGCGTATCCACCAGATGGCTGCCAGCTACGTCCAGGTCACCTCCAACTTCCTGTATGCCACAGAGGTCTGGGACCAGGCTGAGCAACTGTCCAAGGAGCAGAAAGGTGCAATTTTATAGAAAACTAACTAACTTTCTTATTATTATTGTTGTTAGGGTTGGTAAAATCGTTCTTTCTCTTTTAGGTGCATAAACAAAAAGTGGTAACAAGACTTTGAAGTGATTTTGCTTCCCCCCCAAGCTGTATAGAGTTATGTACACAGTAATTGGCAAGGGTTAAACTGATGGATGTTCTGGGGGCAAATCGGTACATAAATATAAAATTATTGTTTTAAGAAAAGGTGACAATATAAAGGCAACAGAATGTAATTTAGAGCATTTTATCTTTGCTGCTTGAAGTGTAAATAAAGGCTATAAATCTGAATGCCTCTTAAGAACAAGGAGCCTTAGAAGTACACATGTTTTGGAATTTTTCAAATTGGTTCGGTAATGGCTTAAAAAACAGTGTAAATGTGATGTCACGTACCAAAAATAACAGAGGAAACAATGGTGGCTTTGTGACGTGTCGTCAAACACGTCACAAAGTGGTGGGAATTGCAAGAAGAGCCCAGGCAGATAAACAGTGGGTTGACATTTTGAGTTTTTGGTCTTATATTTCTAGTTCATTGGAGAACTAGAAAGTTGTTGTTTTTTTCTCTTTAGCCTCATGGTGAAGCCAGTGCTCATTTGTGATGTATCCCACCATTAAGCAGTGGGAAGATAAGAAGCCTGGTTTTCTAAAATGATATACTTTAGTTTAAAAGTGCAATTGTAGGTTTAAGACGTAAACCATGTAATCGCACGTCTCTAAAGCCAGCCTGTAACTTGCATTTTCCACCCTGCCTCTTGTTTTATTTCTCTGGCTGCTGCTATAACAACAGAAGTCGCCCCCAGGGATGCATAAAGTTTACCTTGCCTCCCCTCCTTTCCTGTCCTGTCTCTACTGTACGCTATCTATCGAGAGAAAGACAAAGCGTACTGGCCACATAATTTATTAATGCATTAGTATTGAGAAGTAGTTCTAGCTAATGCTGAAACATCAGCTGATCTATTAGTTCAATGATGGAAAAATGAGCACAATCAGCTTCTTAAATGTGACACAGTGTAGAATCTGCTTTTTAAATGAACATCTTTAATTTTAAGACAAAAAGAAATTATTGTTACAACATTTTTCACTATTTTGGGTATTTTTTTTTACTTATACAATTGAGTGGTTATTAAGAAATACTGAACAAATGACTCAATAATAAAAAGTTAAGGTTCTGTCAACCTTTGATACAAGCTGCTGCTTTGAAAGCACCTTGAACCTTGAACTCCCTGCAGCTTTGTAATGTTGTCCTTGTTTTTCCAGACTTCTTCTTGGAGCTGGACAAAGTGATGGGTCCTCTGATCTTCAACACCAGCAGCATGACAGAACTGGTGCGTTACACACGGCAGGGCCTCCACTGGCTGCGTCTGGATGCAAAACTAATTCCCTAGCAAGGACTCGCTCCCTGCACGCTGCTTTTACACACACACACACACACACACACACACTTCAGCCTCTTGTGTTCAGCAACATGTGCTCAAAGACACAGACACACACACACACAAACACACACACACACACACACACACACACACACACACGCATGCCCTCATAGACAGACACACAAGCCCATATGTACTGTATGCACACACAGTCCACCTCTGGTCCTCCATGTACACACATGCGATGAACTTCTCAGACATATCTCCAACACTGTGTCCATTTTCTACACCAGCTTGCCAAAAACACTGAGCAATTTAGGACATCTCACACCTTCGACAGCACCACACAGGGAGAAGCAACGAAACTGCAGCACGGGGGAAAAACACGGCGCTTATCGCCATGCTTCATATATCTGCATTCTTACGAAATCTTTGAAGGCTATGTTTTTATCTATTCGGCATGGAAGCGCTGGGTGAATTATTTATTATGAATACACTAAAAATGGGGTCTGGTTTATAGGCTACTTTGGCTTTTAACTTTTTATTTGACTTTGTTTCACCAAAGTACCTCCCATATACACCAAAGGTGCTTTAAAAATGAAGGTTTCTCTTTATCATTTTTGTGCCTTGTATGTGAGCTACAGGAAAACAAATGATCACCCATCATATCTTAATATAATCTTTCCCTCTTTTTTTGTTTTAATTCGTTTTTCTCAGCAGCTGTCATTTTATGCATTTTTTTAACAATTAGCAGTTAACGAAAGCTGGCAACGTTTGTTTTTATTACAGTCTTTCGGTTTAAAGTCGCATCCCGTTTCACATTTCAGAGAAAAGATGGTGTTGGCTCGCTCTCCGTGGCCTCTAATTAAGCTACCTTACGCCATCTCGGTTTATCTTTCCATCAAAGTCTTTAGGCGCTAGAGGATAATCTTGGAGCATGCCCACAAGATTTAGGACTGTAGGAAGGGCTACTGTGCACAGCAGATTAATACTTCTGACACATATTTATAAATGTTCTAATGAGTTATACTGATCAGTTTGTTTTTAATTTTCCCCCACTTTTTTCCCCTGCTAGCAAATACAATGTTGATCAGTTGTTCAAGTTGTTCTCTTTTGGATGCCAAGAGCAGCTTGGCCTCTAGGGGCCGCTAGTGGGGGTTTATGGACTCCCAGCCTTAATAAAATTGATCATGTAAATGTTCTCTCTAAGAGATTTGCTGCTTCT
This sequence comes from Eupleurogrammus muticus, assembly GCA_036785175.1. Taxonomy (NCBI): domain Eukaryota; kingdom Metazoa; phylum Chordata; class Actinopteri; order Scombriformes; family Trichiuridae; genus Eupleurogrammus; species Eupleurogrammus muticus. Next base: position 11,724,965 of record JAYKQN010000007.1, on the reverse strand, counting down.
TTGAAGCTCCAGTATACAAGTCTCTCCCTATAAAATGTTTTTACACTGTAAATGTGTTTTCCATTGTCCGTTGAGAAATTTCCTTGAGGAAGAGTCACTTCCATACAGTGTTGTTATTTTTCTTTTTTTTTTTTATCCTTTTGTTTGCTCAGAGTGTATTTTTCTAAGGAACAGCAGGGAGTGTTTAAGTATTGAAGCTCGTATCCACGAATACAATGCAGTTATTTACATTGCAGTTTCTAAAAACCAGGCCTGCATGAAAACTAATTTGGCATAAAAAAAGCAAATTCGTAAAGTCATAGTAAGGATGTTAGAAATGCTCTTTTAGAGAAGCAAAGTGATCAGTGATGCAGATTAGCAGTGTTGCATTTATAGAGCAAAGAGTTTTAAAATTTATGATTATATATTTCAACTAAGTATAACAGCCAAAATAGATTTTATTTATATACCAAGCAGTTTTTCTTTTTTTTTTTCCTTCTGGCCAAGCAAAAGTATAACTTTTCAAATAAAACAGGGTTGAACAGGGGTTATATTATAAGATGCAAAGTATTTGTATATGTAATCGTTCCTATTTAAATGTTAAAATCTTTCCTCATATTACAAGGAAGTAGGTAAGAAATGTGTCAGCTAGTTGTGTTAATGTGTTACAGCGGGCAGAGTAGAGACAACACAGTGGATGCCAGCTGTCCAGATATGAACATTTCTGTTGGTTATTTAAAATTACTGGTTCTCATCAAGGCAGAAGATGCTAGTGCGAAATAATATAAATAATTTAACAGTACACCCTAGATTATGGTTGACATTTGGGTGTTTGTGAATGACATGAAGGACTGTCCATTTTTTTTTTCTTTTTTCTTCAAGCCCATTTCCTATTTAAACATGCTGGAATTATCCCGGGCCAAATAGTATTCAATGGAACTATTGTTGATCTATTCATTAGATGTTTTACCTGATCATTGGTTAAAAATGATAAAAGTACCAAAATGTGTAAGAATGATATTCTGTAATGTTTCTGGCATTTTTTTTTCTTAAACATGATTTTGGTGGGGTTTTTTTTTCTTTTTTTTCTGACTTCATTTTCAGCATTTTTAAAGCAAATCTTTAGAATGACTGTTTGGCCCTGTTTTTGTTTTTTTCTTTTCCTCCTCAATCCTTCACCGGCTCCCTGGCCTTTATTGTAGGTAGGATACTGTTATTTCCTCTTGCACTTGAAAAATAAGAAAGTCAGAGGGGGTATTATTTTAATCTATGCAGGATTTTTACAAACATTTATCTGTTTATGTGTAAAAAGGAAAAAAAAAAAGTTAAAGTTAATTTTTAGGCTTGGGATTTTCCCCCCCACTTTTTTTTCCCGCCTCAAAAAGAAACCTGTTTAACTCAAGTGTCCAATGCCTTTAGCTTTTGCAATTTTGTGTACTGGTTTAGTAAAAATATATATATGTATATAGATCTGTTTTTATAACCAAACACAGATGGCTTGAGCCATTTTGTACTTAAAGCTGGAGGCCACTTTTCTCAAAGGAATTCCTCTGTGGGTTTTGCCAGCCCAGTCAATGTCTTCATACACTGGTACACTTTGTAAGTACAGGTCTGCGCCTTGTGTTCCCTACACTATCTTGTAGTCAAATGTACAAATTTAGCATTAGAAAAATTTTTAACAGTTTGCTACTCACACTTATTTATTTTTCTGCCCCTTTGCTTAATGTTTTTTTTTCTATTTTGCCTTTTTAAGGAGTACCATTTTATGAAAAGGAAGATGTAAATGTATTGGGGTTGTTCATGATGAGATTTCATTGTAAGTAGTAATTAATATTAATTCTAACTTGAAAGAATCCAGGGTAAGATGAGTTTTTTGACATTCAGTAGGAAGATGTTAACACTTGCATGTTTCTATTTAAATACAAATGTATAAATTGTAAATATAACATTTCTTTAAGGGTGAATTTCTACTACAGGTTGACATTTTTATTGAAATTTAAAAATGCTGTACATACATTTGTGAGATACTTTATGCACATTTTTTTTTCTGTGTGGGCTTTTGTGTTCTTTTCTTCTTCCAAGCTGTTACAGACGACACCCCAGTCTCTGAACACTGTATATCAAATTGATCTCTCAGTCCCTTTCTTATACGTGCTTGTATACTTTGTCTCCCGCTTCACCGTCTCTCAGTATCATGGTCGCCACATAATCATTTAATGTCTTTAGATCCAAGTGAGAATATTTTGTCTTCTCTGTATTTGATACGGAGGCGTGTACTTTCATGAAATATATATTGTTGATCTCATGGGATGGATGGATGCATGGCAGTTGGCGTGTACAGTCTTATGTAAAACCATGTCTTGTTTCTTCCTCACAAGAGTATTTACTATTTGTCCCTTTTGAACAATTGGTCCAACATGTCTTTTGAAACAGAGGTATTTCTCTACACTTCAAAACAGCTGTAGCAGTTTATACAGTATGTTGTATAACATCTTTTTTCTAAAGTCATCTCAAAATTGAGATCAGCAGCATACACTATGTAATAGTCTAAATTGGATTAGTTTTAAGAGAACTGATAGATATACTATATATGATGGATGCAATATGATTAAAGGTACTCATTGAGTTTGATCTTCAAACTTAGGTTATGTAATTTAAAAGCATTCTTGTGAAGTGAGTATTAATTGTGACTAATGAGAGTCTGTCCTGAATATTCTTTGTATTTTGTCGTATTGAGAATAAAATATATATGAATATGTTTAATGGGGTTGTACTTGATTTATTTGAGCAGCATGACATACTTATAAAGGTAAGTCTGTGACTCTTAGTCCCAGGCTGCATGGTTAAGACTACAGATTAGACTTTTTATGATTGACTGACTAAATGATAAACTTAGTAAGTAATGTTATCGGAGCACATCTTAAAATAAAATAACATTTGTCATAATGTCCCAATGAATCCACATCACTTTGGTAACGTAACTAATCATCTGGAAGCCAATGAGCTCAACAGTGTTCTATTGGCCAAAACCTGCACATTGATGCCAAATGTGACTAAATCACTGGTGCATTCACATTATATGGTAGCTCCAAAAATTCAGATTCAGTTTTTACATTGTTGCATTATATATTTGTAACCTAATGTACTGACAGTTGAGGCAGGCTGCTACTGACACTAGACCCAGTCTGAGTTCAGCTCTCGTGATCCAATTGCCACCAAGTGGTCATGTGTTGCTACTGTCATGGCTGCCATAATCCCATCAATTATTTATTAGCATGTTAATCATTGCCATTGTCAGCAGTAACATTACAGTATCACTACAAAATAACTGTTTTCACTGAGTAGAAGTGTTTCATTTTGAGTTCGGAGGCTTTCAAGGACTTTTTGGATTTCAGTTATGTAGACTTCAAAAGTATTTGCATGAAAAGTTAATTAATAGACTAATCATTGCAGGTCTAGATGGTTTTAATAAAGAGAAACACGTTATTCCACTTAGATGTATGATTCTAGATCCAGACTAATGATTCTTTCTCTATCTTGAATATTTCTCTCCATTTTGCTGTATTTTCTGTGATATGTAGGTTATGACACATTTAGGTGTAGACATAATAGTTGAATTGAATTACAGAGAAAAAAATAATGACAAGTGAAAATACATAGCGTGAACTATATGAAAACTGTGTGACCTTAGTTGTTTATACACAAAAGAAACAGGTGCTTAGTTAATCTTTTTCTTTGCCTAAAAAAAACAGGAATTCGCAGGTATTCAAAGTAGTTTATATACTGTAGCTTTGCATTGCAGAGCCTCTTAGGAATGATTAGCTCTTTTCAATCCACATTCATGCCCTCAGAATATTAACTCTTTCATATACTAATGGTTGTGTTTTCTTGGGTTTTCACAAATCTTCTGAGATTTGTTACTTCTTGTCAGTTTTTACTTATAATAATCACATTTGGTAGTAGTGATAATAATACTAATAATGTACAATGTTGATTATTAGAACTAAATGAAATAGAGCACATCATAAATGCCCACAGTATAATATTTATAACAATAATAAGAATGAACATTAAAACTGCAGTTGTAATAAAATGGATAATCAAGCAATCAAATTACAGATTAAAAAAAAAAAACTGATACTGAGGCAGCAGTTTTCTGACATGATGAACCCTCAGCTAAAACTCTAAATAAAGTAGTTGTGTCTTAAAACACAGTCACTGTAACAGCATCAGTATTGTCTAGTTCCACATCATTCATACAATAAGAAAATATTTCATATTAATCAATAGGAGGGTTGCAGCTGATGACTACTTTGATATTTAATTTAGATTTGAGCTGTTTGTGCTATTATTTATTCGGGTCTTTTATAATCTTTTTAAATATCATCTGTGTAATTTCTATGATTGTATTTTGAACTCTTACTTTAATAATGATTAAACTTTGCATTAGATAATTTTATTAAAGTAATTTTACCCTGATTTGGGTCAGTGTGGTCTTGTTTTAAGTTTGAAAATAATTTGTATCTGTAGTAAAACACAATATTAGATTTTTTTGTTTTTGTTTTTTTCAGTTTGCTCTGTACCAGCAACATAAATTGATTCTAACACTTCACAGTCACACTACATGACACAGTTTTTTTTTTGATACCAGGTTTAAGTACATAACCTTTGTGGTGGTAGAGATATTTCATATTTAATAACATTTTTAGGAAGAAAACTACTAAAAAGCTATTAAAAAAAATAGGCTTGAGGCTTAAGTGGAGCATTAATCATTTGCATTCTCGGGCTGAATTAATGAAAACAGTACATGTTTTCACTCCTTCCGTCGTCAACATTGACTGACCAATAGGGTGTCGCGTATTCCTAAAGTACACGCCTCCTGGCGCCTCTGATTGGCCCATCTCCTGCTCCATTACCTTTCATCCGCTTCTCTCTCCCGGGGGGAATAAGGTAAGCTAACTGCGAGCGAAGGGAAAGTAAAGCTCATTACCGGCAGGAGGGAGGATGTGAGCCGCGACCGCCAGCGAACGTAATAGTGAATATTTCAGCATTTTTTAACAGTGTTTTATTTATCCGCATAGAGGTCACTAACCCGGGAGAAAACAAGAACTACAAGTGGCGAACGGCGAAGTGACCGGGACGCGGCAGGTACGTGAAGGGAACGGCGGAGGCAGCAGGTGCATTCGGTTGGTTTCGCTGCTCAGTTTCGGTTGTCAGCCGTCCACCTGTTGCTTATTTATTTCCTGTCAGGGCGCCTTTATGAAAACAATTCATAATAAAAATGTTCTAAAAGTTGTGTTTGGACTTTGAGGAGGAGGATAACAACTGCCGCTAGTTCATTTGTGTCGGTGCTACCATTAGACAGCAATAATGTTCCTTGTTATTGGTCATAGTCCATGATTAGCTTTATGTAATAACGCGGTTATGTTTGTTTGTTTTTTGTCCTAAAATGGTATTTTTTGGTGCATATTACTTTTCTATGGCTTTTTTGCCTTATTATATATGTATGTTGTTAATACTATTATTATTATTGTTTTACTTGTCCAGTTTTTCCTAATAGCTTATAACAGAAGTGAGAGTCAGTTTATCCCAGAGATATTTATTACAACTCAGTCTTAATAATTGATTTGATTGTGTCACTGTTTCCAGTGTGCATGTCCTGTTATGAGGTTGAACATGTCATCATTGGGCTCTGGAAAAAGAAAAAAAAACAGTTAACAGATTAATTGATGATGTAAATAATGGTTAGTTTCAGCTCTGTAATTGTGGACTGAACTACTGTTATTACCACATTTAATTGTTGTTATTATCATACTTTCTGTGTTGACCATTACTTAGGCATTGTGTGTTGTTTGCCAGTATTATGAGACCAACACAGTACCGTCCCTGCTTAACCTTATCTCCTCGCCTCAAATTGATACCTTGCCCTGAATTATGCACAGGTGGGCCTTCTACCTAATGACTGCGCTATGTTTTATTTAAAGTGGGAACAAAAGGGGGGGGGTGGAAACCAGACACAGGTGTTTTTGTGCTGTGGCTGAAAACCGAAGCACTCATGCGGCGCGTCGGTCAGATGTTGTGTGACGGGAGGCGCACACACTGGCCTCTCTGTGTATACCACTGTGGGATGCCATGCTCGGGCCACTGACCCGGCTCGACTCCTCCGGAACCCACAGAGTCTGACCCGAGGTCGGCGGAGAGTGCTTCACACGTATGTAGACACGCGTGTAGGTGAAATACATGCATGTGCACAGAAACTCATTTGTCTGCAGAGGGAGGCGAAGGAATGTGAATTCCGAATGTGTGCAAGCATAAACACCTGTTAATCCCAAAGTCATTAACCTAAAGTTGCACTGCTTTGGTATTCAGCACACTGCATGATAACTTAATTTAAAGGCAAAAGCATGCGAACGTGTGGCAACACACACGCACGTATAAAGAGCTTGATTAGCTGGGGTGTGTGTCCGTGTGTTTGCAGGAAGATTATATTAGAAAGGAAGCCGGAAACAAAGAGGCAAACAAATAGAAGGGCAGGGCCATAAATTAGAGTAGGGTCACAAACCCAGGGGCCTCGCACATAAACTCACATCGGGTGTTGAAACAAGATCTCTTTCTCTGTCTTTTTCTGTCTCTCTCTTTTTCCCCCCACCCTTTAAGGAAACAAAACCTGTGCTGCAGAAAAAGACAAATCTATATATAGTACACAAACACGCAGCACTTTCTGGAAGTTCAGGTCTACAGGTGTATTGTTGTTGACTCGGTCGGTGCTGGTCAATGGAAAATTCCTCATAGTCCTTTTTTTTCCTGTGGTTTTTGACTCGGATGTTTACATTCTTTCACTGACCTTTTGCACCAGCCATTTCTACAGGGATGAACCGACTGGTTCGCCTTCGTGGGAAAGGTCGGTATAAAGTCAGTTTGATTTAGTAGCAATGAAAAAAAAAAACAAATCATGGCAGTACCAGCCTTAAAATAATCCCAGAATGTGGCTGACATTATCTTGTTGTCATCGCTTTCAACTCTAATGGAGGTGTGAGAATTAAAAAAAAGGATGTAACAAGTCGGTGTCAGTTATAAATCTGTTATCAGCTTGTTAGTTGTTGTTATTTTTACCTTTTTGCATAGTCTTGTTATAATTCCACCTCTTCCTTTGTACTTGCAGGATGGAAGGCCTTTACTGGCATTGTTATTTCAAGGAAGAAAAATGCATATTTTGTTAAGGAAATAGCTAATGTGATGAATGAGTATTTCCCAGGAACAGGGAACTCGGTGGTGTTTTTAAACTGTGAAATGATTCACTCAGATTACCGTATTCAGGTATAAGATAAGTGGTAATGATATTATATTCAATCCACTAGCACTAGCATATCAAATGGGTCTTGATGGTGTTTTAGTAAGTAGAGTGATTTAATTAACTGCAGTAACAAGGGGGGAACGGGGATACACTTCAGCACAAAAGAATGAGCTCACCCTTCCTTGCAAGGTAGAGCTAGAAAATAAAGACTACTTGGCAGACCAAAGTCCATCAGACACTTATATAATGTCACGAATAAGCATATAATAATGTTTTACCATTCCGGGTGACATAATGGTGACAGTAGAGATAAGATTAAGACCTGAAGAGCCTACTCTGAAACTCTAGTATATCAAGGTCATACTATAACATGATAATTAACACTGGCTATCATGCAATGTGACTTCATAGTGATGTCATTCCTTTTTCAAACAGAATGTCCATGAATCGGTTGATAAGATGATGGATGCACACTTCAGAGGGTATTAAGGTACACCTACATGACATTATCACAGTACCTTCCAGGGAGGTCTCTTTAAACACTGATAGGAGGTCAGGGTGAATGATTTGACACTAGAATGGAAGCACAGAGGAGGAATAAGGAAGCCTGCCTAAGAACAAATATACAAGTTAAAATTTCCCTTTGGATTAACAAGTAATAGGAAATAACAGGAGGATCTGAGGCTGTTGCAAGGAGCATCTACCTTTTGAACGGAAATGATAAAAGCCACATTAATTTATAATCAGGATAAAATTAGCAGGAAGTAAATATTACATTTGAAATGATCTCATCATAGTCAAACTTATCTATCTAGATACTTCCAATTCTAATACACAGAAATAATACCTGCAAAGTAGATCCATGATATGGCTGTTAGAATCTGAATCTGTGGCATCACCATCTTATCTATAATGATAGCAACGACTTCTTCTAATTTATTACAGCGTTCTACATACAGTAGATATCACCATGGCATCTCCACTGAAAGGATTTCCCTGAGGTCTACTAATGATAATAATGATGATTGCTGGTTACCACATAAGTAGACCGTACTTTTACAGGAATCATGATGGTGGGTGGAGTGGGTTTTTGGAGTAGAGTGTAAATCTTAAGAATTCCTCGACCTATCTGCTATATCTCGGCTAATGTTGTGATAAGGATAGAACTTGTAAGTGTCTGAAGATGGGGAGGTTTTAAAGTTCTTTTAAAATTGGCGATATTTTTTTTAATAGACTCAAATGAGGGAAGTATGATGTGAAACATCGGCTGTACAGAACATTCTAGTGTCTTTTAGCTCATTGTTTTGTTTTTTTGGGTCGGTAGCTGTACAGATGTGGTCTTTTTGGTTTTGGTTGAGTTTACAGTTTGTTGCTGCTGAAAGTCCCAAAACATCGGGCAAAAAATCAGAGCTTTGGTGAATGAATTATAGGACATGGTTATATTCAGAATATACAAACACACAGAATATACATCCCTCCTCTTGCAGCATCCACCATCATACACACATTGCTAGACTTTGCACCAGCTCTCTTTCCCCATCTTTTGTCTAGTTTCCCCTCCTCAGTCGTTCCTTTCCCCTCTTCAGTCTTTTACGTCAGAGCTCTTCACCGCGGGCAAGGGCTGTGGGTTTTTTTTTTGTCTGATTTGACTACTGTGGTCTGCATTTGTGAGTTATTGTCAGATTGTCTTTCTTTTGTCTGGGGACCAAAAAAAGGCCTTTTCAGGTCCCACAGTACAGATAGACATGAAGGAGACAAATGGATACCAGAGGCTATCTATCGCTGGCTTATGGAGACCCCCTGGGGGAAGGCTGGGAAGTGTGTATGGTTATGTGCGAGCGTCTGTCTGTCTGTTCTGGTTACCCGACAGGACCACACCTACACCATTGTACGGCCCTATAGGACCCTCATTGTGATATGGCAGTGTCGTATGACACAGGGTTTGTGTGCATGTGTGTGTGTGGTTGTGGTGAAGTGTTTTAATGACCTACTTGTAACGGAAGCTTTTAAAAATACAGCATTTCAGTTACATTTTTTCCTTTTGGGATGTATGGATGCATTGGGAAATGAATCCGACAGGAAATCAATTATCAGCCACCCTTTTTTTTAACGTTTATTGCTTTTAAAATGTTATTGTTCCAGCTCTTTAAATGTGAATATTTAAATTTTGCTATAATGTCTGTTTGCATATGGACACAATGGCTGGTAAATTAAAGCATCAAACTACAGAAAATTCTAACTGCTGCTTAACTGTAACATAAAAACATCCCTGCACTGATTACAGACCCTGATTTCAAGTTCATATAACCAAGGCCACTGATTCCTGAGCTTGACATTGTTGCTCTTTCAGTGTTTTTTGAAAGAGCAAAGGTATTTTGACATATTTTTGGACAACATAGCACCTCTCCATCCTTTTTTTGTGTTAGTGTGTGTGTGTGTGTTTACTGCAGCTCCATAACACATTGTGCCACCATGGCTGCTGGAGGGCCCCCCTCAGGTTTCACAGGGCTGATGAAAAGGTGTGGGTGAGGGGTTGTCACTGAGTCCTGAGCCGGCCACGGACGCAGGAATAAAGCTGTGATATTGACTACTAAAAGAGGCATTTACAGCTGTCTGACATGGCTGGAAGTAGAGTCTTGATGTTTTTTTTTTTTTTTTTTTTTTTGTGGCTGTGTCTGTTCAGTGAGGTTGGATTTGTGTTAAATTATAGTTTGACATCTCATTTCTTTAGGTATGATTTTATAAATAAATATATATAATAAAACAGCTCATAAATGTCTGAAGCAAAATGCGAAATGCTGGTAATCAGTTATGCCCCACGATTGGCTGGCGACCATCTGGGGTGTATCCCCCTGCCTCTCGCCATAAAATGCGCTGGGATAGGCTCCAGCAGACCCCTGCGACCCCGAAAGGGAATAAGCGGGATAGAAAATGGATGGATGGATGGATGGTAATCAGTTATTAGATGAAATGACATTTAAGTTGTTAACACTTTAAATTATCAATCAGTAATGTTTAATATCATATTCATCATGCAGTCTGGTTAGAATTTACCAACTAACTAGAAGTAGAGGTAATGTCAAAACTATCATGTGTAAACATACAACTTGGTATGAGATAGTTTAACCCTCTTAAAAAGGTTTAAAAAAAATTAAAACACATGCTATCAACTAGCTTTATATTCTATAAATATAAAATACAAAAAATGTATAATTGTTTTTCTGTTACACCATTTGACATTTTGTGTCACAAAAATCATGTTTTTGTGAAAAAATAAAAATGATACAAATATGCTTTTAAATGACAAGAACATACACACAAAATGTACATTTGAAAAAACCCTGATGAATGTGATCTTGAAACTGTATTTTAAAAAGATTCTAAAGATTTTGACATTGTGATTTTGCCAACAAACCATCTTATTGTTGTTTTCGAGAAAGCTGTGTTTTTTTAGTATTTGCAATGGCTAGAAAAGTGCTGATGAAGCCATACCTCAGCAGCACCATATCTGCCTACCACACACCACTTTCCTCTCCCAGGTTACAAAGTCCAGAGTGTGTTTTCTGGGGGAAGTTTAATCTCTGTGTGATTTGTTGTACAGCTTTAGGCCCCCTCCTTTACCACCACCTCTCCTCCTGTGACCCGACCCCGCTCTCCTAGCCCGGCTCTGCGGTAGGAAACCTGCATGCTGGCGGCGGTAAAAGGAGCCCATTGTGACCAGCTCCCCAAAAATTAACCACGCTGGCAGCCTTGGTGCTGGAAAACACAATGGAGATTAGGAATCACTTGACTCCTGAGCATGGTGATCAGTACTATTCGGTTACTGTATTCCTTACAAAAGCAGGATAATTAAAAGTTAACGCCGAGTATTTTGTCTTGGCTGCGCGACAGGACCCCGGGGGAGGGGGGGCTCACATACAATGGGAGATCATCTACAGCCTCCAGTCTACAGCCCCAGGCGTAGGTGAGACTGTAATTTTCATGCACATTAGACACACATTTGTTTTTACAATAGAGCGCTGACATGTGTTCTGTCATAAAACACTGACTGCAAAATCACAAACCACGTTATAGTAATATTTCGCGCTGACAAAGAACCGTAGTGTGTTTTGGATCGCTAATGATTTCGTCTTTTCGTTGTGATGTTATATCCATGATATAGATGTTTGCAGCATGAAGCAAACCTCTCAAAGGAAAAGTGCTTACCCAGGATTACTCCTCTGGCCTGTTCAGGAAAAAATGCTGGCTGCGTTACAACGATCAGCTGCTTGCCTTTGTATTACAATGGCCTGAAGAATGACAAAAATTAACTAACCACTAACTCGGTATGCGTATCTGGAACAGATTAATTAAAACCTGTATTACTGTACCTGCTATTTAACAGTGTCATTTTAAAAGCACTGCTGTACTACTTTGTACAGCATGTGGAAAAAACTATTGAGTAACATGTTGTAAATATATTTGCACTTTGAAATGTAAAACTGCACTCTACTGTTAAAGACTATTACATCACATTCATTTTAGAAACATTTTACATAGTAAAAAAGAATCATCAGCGGTTGATGTAGAGCTTGAGAAAGTGAGAAGTCGAAGAGAGAGGAGGTAAATTCCTGGTCTGTCAGATGTTTGGCTCTTTTTCTTCTCACTTTGTTTTTATGGGGCTCGAATTTAGGCTTTTTATTGTTATTATAGGTAATACAAAAGCTCTGTTGCAATACACATTCAATTGCTCATAACATCTGGCCAGGGGTGGAGAAATTGAGATTTTATTGATCAGCTCGTATGTCCTTATACTTCTTTTGGGCATTTGTTCTCATGTGAGGTGTCGCTGTTTGTAAAGTAACTGAACTCTTGCAGCAAACTGAGCTCAGTCCAACAAAGTCCAACTCAGTGCAGGTTTGCACGTAAATTTAAATCTTACATCACCAAAAATGGCAGGTTTTTCGAAACCGAATACCTTGAGAGATGTCGAGAGCCATCTGTTTTGTGTGCTTTGAGTTCCTTTTCCGTATAGAAGTGTGCCAAACCAAGTAGGAGGGGAACTGTTTCCAGTTAGATTTGTGTGTTGTTAAATCAGCACCTGCCTGATGGGGAAAAGTCCTCTTTGCCATCCAAAGTCGATTTGATCAAAAGCACTTGTTGGACAAATATAGACATGGAACTGCGAAAACAAGTGGTTGATTTGGCCCACTTTATAGAAGCTAAATTGGGTAAATAAATTCGAAGTAAACATTTTCCTAAGGATCCCAACCATAGACACCGAGACACTGATGTAACCTTTAGTCTGATTCTGAGGAATGAGTGGGAGGCCAATTGCAAATAGAGGAGAAAAGAGACGAGATCTGATCCTCAGCTATCAAGGCCAATAAATTATGGTAATCTGAGAAAAATGTTCTGCGTGTCTGACACCTGTTAGCCATGAGACATCATTATCTTAACTGAGGATCTTCACATTCATTTGGCTTAATTTGTTCAATCTACTAAAGTAGCTGCTCCTGCAAAAAAACAAAAATGTGGAGAATGCCGGCTGCTTTAATATTCTTAATTTCACCTGACATTTGCAGATTTGTTAAACTGACCGGGGAGGTCACAGCGGCCAAGCAAGATTAAAAAAAAAAAAAATCAGTATTTCTGATCCGTTGTGGACTCGAGCGGTAGCCGTGTTGTGGTCAGTGGGGCGGGGGTGAATGTTAACCATTTGCCCCCACACACTGTTTCTGGTCTGCCTGGCGGCTTCTTTTGCAATTCAAATCTCTGGCGCAACACAGAGCAAATGTTTCCTTGTAGCGCTGCGGCCGTTTGCTTTACAGGGCAGCATATCGTGTTTCTCGACTACGCTTTTCATGCTTCCTAAAGCATCCTGGCAGGTGTAAAAGGAGGCATTAAAGCCAGGTCTGTTCTCTTTCACCGCGCCATATTGGATGACCTGGTTTCTCACAACTTCTCCTTTTTATCCTCGTATTTCTTTTTGTTAGTTCTCCCTCCTCACTAGACATTATGTCACAGACGTGCCTGTGTAACAGGAGGAGCTCCATGCTGCCAGTAAACCTTTTCCTCTGACATCAGTGACTGTAGATATTGTGTTATTTTGCTGTTATTCTACTCATTAAACCGACTACAGAGATTTATTTTATTTTATTTAGATTATTGAGATTTTCAACATTAAAAAAATGATATTTCTGTAGGTACACAGCCCAGAGTCCTGAGTAGAACTCTAATTAAACACCAGTGTTGGTGCATCATGGGTGTGAAGGAATTAACTCTTTTTAAATGAATTGTTTAATGTTTTGTTTTGCACTGAGGCTTTACTTTACGGTTATTTTTTTGTACCAGCGTTGAGTGTGTTTACACTCTACTCTGGGGGGTACCACGTGGGTTTTCCAAGTCCCTGTATAGCTGTCCATGGTCTTAAAACATCCCGACTTTAATTGCCTAATATTGGATGGGTTTTGGGGAGCAATAAGGCCAAATGAGGAACGCTGCCTTCTTGGAGCTCAGAGGACCATTTAGCACTGTAACATGACTTCGGCCCACTCCAGCAGGCTGGATGATTGCTCCCAGTTCTAATCATGCAGTCTGAGTATCAGGAAAGTGAACAGGTCAGTGTGTTGATGTAGGGACGAAAGGATTTGCATGGTAACCCAAAGCTAGAAACATTGGATTTCCATCTGTGCTGTAAATTGATGACATTATAAGGTCTGAAGCAGTCCCAGTCGAGCAATATCATTTAATCAAACAAGCAAAATCCAAAGTGTACTCGAGTCAGTCAGTGCTGCTGCCAAACACGTAGGCGTCTGCAAAAATGCCCTTGGCACGTCTTCTCGTGCATATTCCCCTTAATACAGGATTAGATGTCTAATGTTCTTATGCAACAGGTATTGGTGCTAAAACACTGTCCCTGTATAACAAAGCCTCATGATATAGAAAGAATCAGGATGTCTCACTGAATATGGCGTCCCAGCCTGTTTTTTCCTGTCTCTATCAACTGAGCACTTCAAAGACAGAAACAGTGCTGTTAACGAAAATGTGAACGATTCATTCTTTGACAGGAGCGTATGATACCTATGGGTTGGTTTTCCTTCAAAATAAGTTTGTAATTAATTCCTTGCGTTTCTTTGAACCCTAATGTCACTGTCACTGCTTTATTGAATGTAGCTCTGCAGGTTTATGCCTGTGATCTTCCTGCATGCACAGTTGTTTGTTCTATCAGGAAGTGTCCCGCAGGCTATCCTCTTATCAGATATATCCACCAGCTGTCTGGACAGTACAATAGAATACGGGCGAGATTGTTACACAAGTTATGCAAGTGGGTGCTGAGTACAGCAGTGTCGTCCATAGCGTTTTAAGCATGAAATTACAATAATTTCAAGATGCAGTGCATAATTTGCGAGCAGCTTAGTGTTGTGTGTGAACCCGAGCAGTAATAACAGCTCTGCATATTTACACACTTATAACACTTATAACCAGAGGTGTGTATGTGTTAGATAAAGCATTAACTAAAACATTTTCCTTGTTGAATGAGATATTTCCTTGCTTTTATATAACAATCTATTTGCTTTACCTTTACTGTACCTGCCCTAGTTGCTTATCAAGCACATTCCTCTCCATTTGCCGAGCACCCAAACTAACCAAAAAAGGCAGTGATAAGGCACCAAGGGGGCAGAGTGCTATGCCACCATAAAATGTCAGGTGTTTGGCCTGCTGCTTGTCACCACCATTATCCAGTAGAGATAATGAACATTTCAATTTTATATATATATATTTTTTTAATTAGTTTTTAGAAAGTGAAACTTGCAGGACAATATTGATCACTTTCTATTCTTTCACAATGCAAATGTGTGAAGCAGGTAAACACAGAATATGAACAGAAGTGTTAGGTTGGGTAAAAAATAGTGGGTAAATCATACCTAAATGGATTATTTATAATTAGTCCTGTCCCTACTGATTATTTTCTTATTATTGACATTTTGACTGATGTTTTCTCAATAAATCAATTAGTTGTTTTGTCTATAAAATATCAAAAAAATGATAAATGTCCATTCTAAGTACTTACTTTTTTGAGTTACTTAAAGTCTTTTTTTGTCTGATCAGCAGTGCAGAATCAAAAGACACTCCGGTTACATCTATATAAAACAAAAGAGAATGTCAAAACCAGCAACCAATCTTTTTTTTTTTTTTTATCATAGACAATCCTTTGGTTGAACAGCACGCATGTTAAGCTAATCAAAAATACAACAAAGAAGAAGGTCATTATCGTATGGCACCTATGCCACGCAACAGGTGTGGTAAATCCACTAACAGCTTTTGCCAGTGATTTGACCAGAATTAAGCATTAGCACATTCCATGAGTAGCCCAATAAATGCCTGAAAGGTCCAAATGTATAGTGGCCCACACAAGGACCTCATTGTTCTCTACTCTGTTTGCAGAAGGACTTAGTCGTTAGTTCTTGTGGGCTTAACATTTTTATGAAAAATTGATGCTCATTAGTTCTTGTCATTAATGGTTATAATTCATTCAGAATTTTTGGTCAAGTTGTGGCATTGTTTGCAGCAGTCATCGGTTCAACAACAGGACACAGCTTGGGGTTAAGCCACTCATCCACTAGTTACTGGGATTATAAATGATTGGTTCTATTATAAGAAGAGTGCGTGTACTGTCATGTCCTGTTCGGCGTGATGAACCTCACGTCGTCCCGGTGAAGTCATGCAGTGTCGGGGCTGTCATGGTACCAGCTCAGGGGCCGTCGCGGGGGGAATTCCTGTGACCGCAACGTGTCTGTGGTCAGCTGCTTGGACCATGGCTCATTATACAAGAAGACAGATGGTGACGGCTGCCTGGCAGCGCATGGACAACCATAGGCAAAGAGACAACACTGGACGCTCGACTGGTGAAGAGCCATAGCGCACGCTTGTGCAGGGTGATCAGTACGAGTGTTGTTTCGGTTTTCAGTAAACACTGTAAAACTGTCGTTAAGTTATAGGACCACATTTAAACCTGCTCCATCTCAACAGGCCTTTTTTGTTGTTTTTCTCTGGCTTTGGGAATATTAATCCCTAATTAATCTGACTGTTTTGTGTCTTCTATTATTTCATCTTGGCTCAAAAAAATCTGTCATGGTGTCAAAATTGTGTTGGACTTCCTCCTCGAGGTAGTATATGAGGCAAAATGACTAAATGATCTTTCCCTCACTGAGCATGATATGTCTATTTAAATTGTGGAATAAAATCAAATTGAATTTTAAGCAAAACATACTACAAAAAAAAATCATTCTAGTATCTTTTGTTGTGGCACCAAGTCTAAACTTACTCCTGTGATACAATATTGATACACAACAGCATATATAGATAAAACTATTTTTTGTTGTGATAATAAAAAACAATAGGCCAATATTGTGAGACACCACCATCCCTAAACAAATATCATTGTTAAGCATGTAGTCATGACAATTTGTATTTTGATTGTGGAAATATTTGTTCTCTGCAGAAAAAGGCAGCGAGCTTGTCTGTAGGGACTGTTCAGAAATAAGTGACAAACTCTAGTGGACATCGGGGACCCGAGAACAATAGATGTTGTAACCTTTCTCCGTAGCGATGCGGCCGCTGAAAACTTTTCCCACCTTTGAGCAGGAAGTGGGTCATTTGTTACTTGTGTTTTTTTGTTTGTTTTCTCCCTGTGGTGTTTCTGTCAGGCCCGTCTCTTCTTTCTCACTTTCTGTGTGTGTTTTTCCTCCTTTCATACATTCCCCCTTTTGTTGCCGTGGCGGCGGTATCACACGTCGGATCGGAATAAGGTAATCTCCTGCTTTTGCAGGGATGTTGTAAGATGCTGGCATCCAGTGAATCGGGCGATCCCTCTGGCTTTCAGGTCAAGAGTGTCTTGGGCCTGTGTCACCGCTCCACTGACACCGATAGTTACCAACTTGCATCAAGAAACTATTTGGCTCCTGCACAAATATGTGGTTCTTTTTTATACAGGTTGCTGGCAAAGTACATACATATTGTTTTCTCTATGACTTTTATATTCCGTGTATAAAAGAAAATGTCTCAGATAGCACCTGGTCAAGGTTTAAGTTCAATAATCGTTGCTCCAATTGCTTCCATAAATATGTTTTTACAATCATGTCACATCTGACTTTGATCCGGGTCAGTCTATTCTCAGATGTCGATACACATACTAAAGACTGAAAAGCATATGCAATAATAATGAATTTGCACGGCCCATTTTTAGACTTAAGGTGCACATGCGAGGGTCTGTGCGAATGCAGACGACCCAAATCCATCGCCCGGAGCTTTTTACTATTCCAGTGTGGAAGAATTCCTACAGTATCCAGTTAAACTCACCATGACTAGATCATATTGCAAACCCCCCTCCCCCGGGGGTCCTTAATACAAAAGTAATTGTCTTCTCAGGAGCCAGCTTGAAAGTCATTTAGAATTCATCAGTTGCAGAGGTTGTTTTTTTTGCAATTCCTGGTTATTGGTTGACAAAATAGGATGCAGAATGCTATAGTAATGTTATGTATGTTTTATGTAAGTGTTAGTTGTAAGCATTAATTGTTTAAAAAAAGTTATTGTTTGAAAAGTCAGCTCACATACTAGCAAGTTATACACGTAAGTTAAGAACAAGGACTGTTTTATTATATTTCTCCTATTTTCATTTACAATTAATCTTCTCTTCTATGTCTATTCTGTTATGCTATTCACTAGTAAATCAAAGACTAAATGTTAAATATCATCAAGTGAAGTATTAAGGCCAGATCGAGGCAGGAATGCAGAGCTTATTAGAGTGTGACAGCTTGTCTTGGTCAGCTAGAGATTTTAGACACTGGTGAGCACTGCCCAGCAACACACACTTTCTCTCTCCTCTCAGAAGCGCTAGGTCTCTCCGTAGTTTTTTTTAAATGTTTGACACAGACACGCACATATCCAGGAGGAATTGCACTCACATGGCAACACGGCTTTCCCCTTTTCTCGCTACTACATGCTTTGCCCCGTCAGAGCTCGACACCCCACCGCTTCCACCTTTTCAAAAGCAGCTTCCTCTCCGTTTCTGTTTGATCGGGGACAATGGGAATGATGTCTTTCAGGTCCTGTGGGAGACTTCTAGTCCAGAAATTAGTTCATTGTCGAGCATTTGTGCGGTTGTGACTTATCTGTGTTGTGTGTTGCAAAAGATTTCCGATTGTGGTGTGAAAAGGTTGATATTTTAATTTGCTGGTAGATGTTATAAGTTAATCAGTCCTTTATATTTAGGTATTACATGAAATACAGTTATGGGTCAAAAGGATAAAGAATTGATTTTAATCCTATAGAGAATGTATTTTAAATCATTAATGATGTGAGCAATTAAATTGCCTCCTGACTAAGACCTATAGTAGAGCTGCAACAGTTAGTTGATCAATAAATTCAGTCAATTTATTTAAACCCCCAAAAAACATAAAAGCTGATTATAGCTTCTCAAATGTGATGATTTAATATTTTAAATTGACATACGTTATTGGAAAACTAATACTGTGTATCCTAAATATTTAAAGATGTATAAAATATTGGTTTTGACTCCTGAAAATTGTTCTGACTATATATATTTTAATCATTTTTTTTTTTTTACTTTTTTCTGACATGGAGTTTCCCAGCTGGAAAAGAACAAGTTAATATATTTAACATTGAACTAATAAACTAATTAACTAACTAACTAAAAAATGTATATCTAGAAGTTGTTCTAAAGTATATTTAAAGTATTTATTTCTTACAGATGTATGTATCAGATAAAGAGCAGCCGTGCTAACAATAGTATTTTTTTTTTTACAATGCGTGTGATCCATTTAGCTCCTCAGTCAGAGGTTTGGACATTTATCATCCCATCATCATATTTATCAACAGACTTAGCAGAGCTAATAAGCTTAGTGGTTTTGGCCTGCGACTTGGATGGCTGAATTACTCGCTTGTCTCTCGCACCTTCCTATCGCTTCTTTGTCTTTTTATCATCCTGCATTCCCGGTGTCTGTTATTTTCTCTCGCTTTTTCTATCACCTTTTTCCCTTCTCCTTCTCAGACGCCCGGTGGTCCAGTCTCGTGGCTGCATGGCGAAGGTCATGCCGGAATACATAAGCACTAATTAAAGAAAAAAAAATTGAAAGAATTTAATAGCCCCCTCCTGTCGTTCATTCCTCCCATCATTAGCCTCGTCTGAGGCTTTCTCTCATTTGTTAGTTAGAAAAAAAGTCTAATCTTTGTTAGAAAAAGGGTCCTTGCCTGACACCTTTCCACCACTTGGATTTTCTTGGGTTATTTATGCTTCTCAAATTCATATAGATGTTGAGGCTTAGGCCTATTTTCTCCTCCCTCCACCATAAGATATGAACCCATCACTGTTGATGACTCCTCTAATAGATCATGGTGGAGAAAAATTAAAAAAATGTATTTGAAAGATAAAATCCAATGTGTCCAATGTGGGTATCTTCATATTGTGGGGAGCTTGATATTTGTGTATCGATACAGATCTCCTTATCCAGATCCACTTAATATGAAAGTTTAATATAAACAATAATACCCAACTGTAGTAAGTGCATGTATACCAGATTTTTTTTTCTAATTTGGCTACTATTAAAATAGCTACACATATTAATCATATAATCTGATCCAACATCTTTGTCTCTCTCTACTAGTACTATATTGTAGATCTGTCCATCACAAAAAAGTCTGTTGAACAGCCCCAGCAACCATAAGAAACCATAGGCAACATGTTTTTTTTGTGACTAGAAAATTGCACTGGATTGTTTTTTTAAAGCTGATGTTGTCATCAGGAGAGTTTGACCTGTACAAGTCAGATCAGCATCAGTGTTAAGTGTTAATTAGAATGCTTGTGATAAAATGAACTCGTCATGTGCTCATGCGTAGTGCTATGAAGAAATCAGTGACCTCTGGTATGCAATTACTGCATGAACCAAAGTTCCTTAAATTAATTTCTGTGATGGCGCCTTCCAGTAGTAATGACGTGATTTCTGCACTTGTCACTTATTACACAGATATTAATGTTGAAAATTTTCATACAATCATAACTAAGGGATAAGATTATGTCTTAAAAATAAGAGAGGAAAATTAAAAGGTGGTAGATAGCTAACTTTTTTTTTTTGGGTGGAGGCTTGGGAGGTCACACACACCCACCCACCCAACATCCACGACCCCCCTTCTCTCTGTCCTCTCTCCTCTCTCCTCCCTCCTGCCTTGGCCGGTCTCCATGTGCCGGGCTCAGGGCCTGGGGAATGAATGGCGCCCAGGCTCTGCTCCGTCTTTGAAGCCAGCCAGGAATGCGAGGCCTCCTTTTTTTTCCCCTTTTTTTTCTCCTCTCTCTCTCTCTCTCTGTTGTTCGGGCGGCCGGCAGCACTAGCAGCTATCTGCGGCAGTGAAATATTCCCTCCGCTGCGCTCATTGTGTACCGGGGAGCCGGGCGTCATCGGCTGGCCAATCAGTGCACCGGCTAAGCAGCCTCTGGTCTCAGAGGGGGGAGAAGGGACTCAGTGGAAGTCTTCCCTCTAATATGTAACTCTGCTGGTTACTTAGTCTGCTCCCTCTCCAGTGGGCGAAAGATATTCTAAATGAGAAAAAACGAAAGAAATTTGGCTAATTTGTAAATAAGTTGAACCTTAGGAAACTTATCTCTCTCAGATGGAAATCAGGAAGGTCAGCGCCTTAGACTCAAAGTTTGGGTGAGTTTCTCCGCTCTTTTTCCTCTGTGCTTTCTAAAGTTCAGAAACATCCATTCATGTCTGCAAGTAGTTGATCACTTGGTGGTTCCCAGACTTGCCTCGCTATTGTGACTATTGATCCAGTCTTCGAACTCGTATTCAGCTTTCCCCGCTGTCATTGTTCGCTTCTCTCGTCTCTTGTTGTCGTGGCTTGCGTGTGAGGGTATTTGTCTGGACCGGTCGCCCTCCCTCCTTCCCTCTCTCCTCTCTGTACATTTTGTCACCGCCTGTCCCCTCCATCACTTCCACTTGAGCGCTCCCCTGTTCAGGAGCCTCTCTCTCTGTTCACAGAGGGGAAGAGGAGGGCTAGAAACCACCACACACACACACACACACACACACACACACACACACACACACACACTTATACTGCAGATCAGAAGGCCCTTCATAAACACATGGAATCCCCCTTAATACTGTAGTTTGAAAGGCTTTTGTGAAGTTGGTTTTTGTGTATGCAAAACGACCACCTAGGATCATCTTTGATTTAGGTTTTTCAGCTCCGCCAACGGTTTTCTGAGTTACTGATTCGATTTTTTTTTTTGCATTTTTGGATTAATATAACTTTTGGTTGGTATAAAGAAAAATGAATGGATATATAGTGTGCATGTTTCTTGCCGTCTAACTCCAATCCTGGTCAATCTGGTAGGCTAGTCTTTATTTTCTTTGCAACACTGACCTTTGTACGACAGATATGTCACAGCAACTTGCTGTAGAAGTCATGGAAAGGCGCCCAGGTCATCGAAGAGAAGCCTACATTCACTGTGTTATTAGAGTCTCAACAAAATCTAAACCTGTCATTAGGTGCCAGGAGTGGGAAAGCTGAGAATGACAGCAATTTTGTTTACAGCCAAGGATAACGTGAGAGCAATCTGCCGATCACTGCAGCTCGTATCACTGTAAATATTTTCAAGTGCACTGATTATGGTCACAGTCGATAGTGCTTGTGAGGATGATTCAATGTTGACTCTTTGTAACATTTTGCAATTTACAGTTTAGGCAATCTTAAAAAAATGAAGCAAATATGCAAATTCCACAAGTATAATAAGGGGGGAAAGGTAGACACGGTTTTACAGGTCACGGTGCTTTATAATAAGGAATTATATATCTGTCACATGATAATCCTCCCACGTTTCTGTAGTTCCATATGGAATTCCTAACATTTTTTCATGTGTGCGCTGCAACGTGCGTTGCCGACCTCGAGGCCTTTAATTAGAGGCCTCGTTAATGCAGAAAAGCAAACGGGCTCCTTCAACAGGTGGTTAACTACAAAACCAGGATGCGATAAACGCTGTGAGCTGTGAAACCTCTAACTTATATAACTTTATGTCTTTCTCAAAAAGAACGCTGTTGGCAGAAACATTAAAGAGTAAGAGGAGGTGAAACTGTTTTTGGTTCAATGAAACCTTTAAACTTTTAACCTTTTAACGAGACATAACAAGCCACTGCTATATAAGAAAATAAATGTACTATTTTGACACAACATTGTTGCACTTTGGTTGCTCAAAGTTATTTAGTTTCATACAGCCCTGAAACTAAGATGATATGTCTCCTAAGAAGATAACTTCCTGGTGCTGCCATGTACCAGCACCTCCACTCTGCAGAGTAGGCAAAAATACTTTAACTATTGTAAGGTCACTACTGGATAAAAAAAGAAATGTATACATTTTTTACTGAAGGGGTGTAAGATTTGTCTTTACAACCTATAACAGATGGAACACGCTGGAGGAATTTGACCTAGAAATGCCTGGCAAACATGTTTTTACTGGGGACTTTCTGTTGTTTGGCAGCTTAGTGTTTGAGCAGAAAGCACCCCTGGAAAAAATGTACTTTTAAGCTACATGCTTAGTGTAGCAGTGTGTAGCTGTCAGGGAATTTTCTTACATGTATAAAGTGTGGATGTGGTATTGAGGTGTTTTTATGTGGCAATGTGTGTGAATGGATATGCCAAGTTGGCAATCTAATACAAACATTCGTGTTTAAATTGTCATGCTGTTGCAAAGCAGTCAAAACAGTTTTGAATTGAGTTGTTTGTGAAGACTACACAAAGCCTTGTGAAATGTGGAGTAAACGCCATTATCTGAAAATCACTTTTATACATTCAATTGCTGTTTAAATACATATTATATGAAACCATTTCACCCTTGAGCAGTCATTTTCCCTAGATGTATGACTGAGTTAAGTCCTAAGTTAAGATTTCAGGCTGATAACACATCTGTGCTGTGTTTGTGTTTCCCCCAGGAGCTACTGAGCAGACCGTTTCGAGAGGCTTTCAGTAAACAAAAAGGAGGCAGGAAAATGACCTAATTAGCCACCAGCGTGACGGGCAACCTGGTGCAAATGTGTTTGTGGTAATTTCCCCGGTTTCACCCGCCAAGCAGACACATGCATCAGCGCACACATACGTACGACGTGTTTGCAAGCCCTGCCCTTCCCTTCCTGCCACCGTCTGGCCCTGTCCTCCATGGATTCCTACAACTTCCCCTTTGAGAGAATGAGCAACGTGGACCTGCATCCTCTGAGCCTGCCCGTCAGTCGGCTCTCCCCAGCCAAGTCCAACAGCAGCATCATCGACCAACTCACCCACCACCAACACGGCAAAGGAGACTCCGCCTACAGCTCCTTCTCCGGTGGATCCAGTGCCCCAGATTACCCGTCTCCCTTCCTGCCAGAGGACCTGCAGTCCAGCTCCTTCGGCCATTATGCTGATCTTAAGTATGTAAAGTCAATTTACCATCCCGCCCATGTTCTGCAGTCCGACACAAAGACCATGGACCAGCTCTATCGCTCTGTGGAAGCTATCTCACAGCAATATCGCAATAATACCAGCACCAACGTAAACCACCCCAACCACAATGGTAATGAGAGTTGCCTTAACAACAACAACAAAGCAGTATCTAAACAAGAGGTGCCTTTGGGGGCTCCATCCCAGAATGCTTACCCTCCTGTCCGCCCTCCTCCAGTCCCAGCACGCCTGGATAGTTTTATAGCCACAAAAAACTTGGAAAACAGCAGGGTCCACCACCATGGCACTGAATTGCAACCCCAGCAGTCACAGCAACAGCCTAGACCCCACAGTCGACCCCATCCACAGTCCAATGGTTCAAATGCTCCAAGGACTGAGACTCCCAACTCAGAAACCGGAAAATCTGGCTTCACTTCTGACCCAGTGTTTGCCGTTTGGAAGGGCCCGCAACAGCAGGCCCAGCAGCTGCCAAGCTACCGCCCTCACCTCCAGCCTCACGATCAGAGCAGGATTCTGTTGAATCCAGAATACCTTTTCATCACAGATAACAAGACTGCCTCTGATCAGCAGAAGACAGGAAGCATCCAAAGCCGATCACCTCCCCGAGGCCCAGGCCAGCCTGAGCACCCGAAACCGAGACAGCTTTCAAGCAGCAGCGGATGCAATGGAGACCATCACAACAAGCCGAGTAGCAGCACGAGCCATTTCGAGAGTCAGCGCAAAAGGGCACACTCAGCTCACGATTGGCTTGGTCCAGAGCAAGCTCGAGCCGCTAGCCCCTGGAATGCTGGTCAGAGCTTTATCAACAGCAGCATCCAGCATAAGGGCCAGTTCTACTTTGTCACAGGAGTGTGTAAGCCTGAGTCTGATAGGGAGACACACTCTGCATCTCTCTGTGGGTCTGAGGCTGGAAGCGAGAGCTCCTCTGTGTTGGAGAGACACCAGCTAAGAGAAAAAGAAAGATGCCACAGTACGATGGATAACTTGTTTAGACCGCTCAAAGAGAGTTCTCGCTCCTGCAGCGATATGATTCCAGATGGAATCACTTTTGAGAACCAGAGCAAGGACCTGATCTCCAGAAGTCATGATCAGGAGAATCATAAACCATCTTTCCTCTTGAGGCAGTCCTCTCAAAGCTTTGATTCCTTAGAGGAAGTAGACTTGATGCAGAGTCGAGATATTGGCCGCCACACCGCCACCAACCCCATATTCTACTGTGGACCTGACAGAAACTCCCCATATTCAAGCACACAAACAAAGGAGATCACCTCACTTATCTGCAACGAACAGTCCAACCAACACAAGAGAGAGGAGCAGGCAAAGAGAGGGAAAAGGCAGCCATTAGGGGATGTAGCCAGCGAGAGGATAAACAAAGAAACAACTCCACTTCTGTACCACCTCACTGGAGCCAGCAGGGCAGCGTTACAGCCAAAAAAGGATACTGATATAAAAGGCAAGGAAGCAATCCTAAACAAAACCGGTCATGGAGATGTGGCCGTGAATGAAGAGAAACCTCCACAAAGTGACATTAGCAACAACAACAGAGGTGAAGTTACCCCCCTTTCCGGTGCCTGTAACACCCTGGATGACTCGTTTAAAAAGTACTACAAAGAAAAGCTGAAGGATGCCCAGTCTAAAGTCCTGAGGGAGACGTCGTTTAAAAGGAGGGACCTGCAGCTGTCGTGGCCACATCGGATCAGGCAAAAACCTGAGCTGAGGCCGGCAGTGATTCACTCTTTCTCCTCATCACAGGACTCTGAAACCTCTACAGACACCCTCACCCCTTCTGTGAACTCTGAGGAGACGGAGAGGTGCAGCATAAAGGAAGAAGTAAGTGAGAGTCAGAAGGAGACAGACAATGACACTGCAAAGGAAAGCGGGAGGCCTGTCAATGTGGCCCAGCCCCAGGTGGCACGCATCGGAGGCAGGAAGCGATTGACTCAAGGGCAGAAGAAGATGTGCTACTCCGAACCAGAAAAACTCCACCAGCTTGGCGGTGCTCCCAAACACGCTGCTTGCCACTCCTTTGGCAACGAAAGCGACGGCGTGTTATCAGTCGAGTTTGAGGGGGGGGACCCAGCACCGCAAGGGGAGCAGGGACTGGTTGCGGCACGGAGGAAGATGTTCGAGATGAGAGGTCGAGCCCTTTCGGCATCTAGTGCCTCAAAGTCTAACCTAAAACATCTCCAGCACAAGGCCCTGGTGGAGTACATGGAGCGTAAGACGGGACAGAAAGCGGCCGAGCCCCAGCAGCCGGCACCCGAGTTACCGACTCCACCCAGACAGAGGCACTCCCTGGGGGAGAAACCATTTGACTGGGGTCCCAGACCTCTATCAGCAAGTCATGATGGCAAGAACGCCAGGAAGAAAATCCACAGACCCCACTCAGCAGGGCGCATCCTTGACTCCTCCAGCAGCTCCATCAGGTAAAAGACAGGGGATGAAAACTAGTTTGATTCTTATTTTCCGTGGTATGGAGGAAACATTTAAAAGTATTCTATCTAATCTTTTCAAAACAGGTATGCCCAGTTCTTCTCAGCACAGTCTTGTTCAGGCCAGTATGCTGGACAGGCGAATCAACCCAGATGGAGGGAGAGCCAAGGTCCATCTCAGGGGAAGTCTGCATCAGTGGAGAGTCTTTTGGACCAGCCAGAACCACCTAGTTTCTTCAGGAACAGATCCACATCCACACCACATGCATTTGAGGTAACTTATTTTACTTAACCTAAATGCTACAGTTCTGTGGTTTATTTAATCAGGGGAAATTAGTGTCTAATGAGCTTTTAGACTGCAAGTATATTAAGTAAGTTGGGGGGGGGGGGGATTATCAAAGAAAAAAGATATGTTTTAACTTATATGGCTGGTACTCGGGCGACACGGTGGAGCAGTGGGTAGCACTGTTGCCTCACAGCAAGAAGGTCGCAGGTTCAAGACCGCCTTGGGGCCTGGGTCTGGGACCTTTCTGTGTGGAGTTTGCATGTTCTCCCCGTGTCTGCGTGGGTTTTCACCGGGTACTCCGGCTTCCTCCCACAATACAAAACATGCTCAGGTTAATTGGCAAATCTAAATTGCCCATAGGTGTGAGTGTGTGTGTGAATGGTGTGTGAATGGTGTGTGTGCCCCACGATTGGCTGGCGACCATCTGGGGTGTATCCCCCTGCCTCTCGCCATAAAATGCGCTGGGATAGGCTCCAGCAGACCCCTGCGACCCCGAAAGGGAATAAGCGGGATAGAAAATGGATGGATGGATGGATGGATGGCTGGTACTCATACTTTAAGCTAATTTCACATGCTTTGCTGTTGAATTCAGAAGATAATTATTTAACGATATTGAATTCATGCATTTCCCTTTGGGTTCCTCCTCTGTGTCTGCAGGCCCATGACTATGAGAAAGATCCATCGCCAGATAATACTATGGAAACCCGGAGGTATGTACCAGCGCAGCAGACAAATTGGGACATTTTTATTGGGTTTTAGGTCAGAAGAGTATTAGGTCAGTGGTGTGTGTGCGCTGTGGCACAGGCTATAAATCTCTACTTGATTCATTGCTGCACTAGAAAGCCAACACCCACCTGCTCCAGCAAACCCAAATTCCTTTCAAAAGATTTATGCTTGAACAGCTAAACAAGAATTGTTTAGTGATCCTTTTAAAGGGGTTGGCCTATTTCTCAAAACTTTTATTTGTAGGAATATCAAATTATTATTGGCAGATTATCCTTCTATGATTTCTATTTGCCTTAAAATAATTTGCACATGTAAAGCAAGTTTATACTAATGGCATGATTTAAGCTGCACATTTTAATAATGAGTCAATTTCAGTGTCGAGAAGGATGCAACTGAGAATCCCTCCGTACCATCAGTCCCTGAGGGAGAGCAGCGCGTTCGTGTGGTTGCACAGAGGGGGAAGTCCATGGAAGAGCTTGGGGCATTGAAGTTAACGAGACCAACAGCCCTGAGCAGAAGTTCTGAGCAGCTGGATCAACTGTGGAGGTATTCGGGTGGACCAGGAGTGCCAGACGGACATAAGAAGAATGATTCATTGTTTGCCAAAGTCGGAGAAGCCCAGGGGCAGGAGAGAGGAAGGAAGAAGCAGTATGTGTCATACCAAGCAGGAAAAGAAGCAGAGATTATTGGTCAGAAGAACGCTCAGGGACAAACGCAAAACCATGCTCAGAAAAAGTCGCTGTTGAAGCAGAAATCCGAGCCAGCACCAGGCGGCGTGGAGGAAGCCGGGCCTCCTTCCGCATCAGGAACAAAGAACTCAAGTAGATCCACCTCCCCTGCCTCCCACCCCGCTTCTCGGGCCAGGGTTCACTCTGGCCCTGTCACAGTTGAGAACAGGTCGAGTAGACCGCCCAGCGAGACTGCTTCTAATCCACCTTCCCCCAGGAGCCAAGAGACAAATGAGAGGGAGGTCAAATCCACCCCCACCCAGACAAAACTCTCCTGTGAAAGCAGGCTGAGCTCCAGGTAAGATTAGACACCATATAGATACAGCATTTCTATTGCCTTCCATTCATCATGTTTCAATTTGATTATATCATGTTTTGTGCAGCTCAAAAAAATAAACACTATAAGAGGTGCATCTACAAGTTATGATTCATGACCATAATTTGTTCATTCTAGTAGAGTCAGTACTTCTCCTTCTGTATCTGGATTGGAACGGGAGCAGTCGGTGGATGAATCGAGCGGCAATGCCCCACAACCTGGTTCGAACCATGAAGTGACCCTGAGCTGTGGCGTAACCACAGATCGATCACTCTGGATACTCCCTCCAGAAGAAGAGCTCAAAGACGGAGCCCAGAACCCACCGATGACAGACAACGTGTTCGATGACAACTCCCCGAGCTCAGCCCCTCCTGCACAGACAGACGACACCCCTGTGTCTCCCTGCACTTCATTCTCTAACGTCAGTCAGGAGGTGGAAGAGGAGAAAAATCCAGAAGCAGAAGATAACAGAAGAGAAAATGACGAGATTGAGGAGAGTGGAGCCGCAGAGGGAGAGACGGAGAGCTTGGAGAGGCCCGTTGAGAGACCTCGGTGGGAGGAGCTTGTCGAAGCGGTAGTCAAGGGGGACCAATCACTGGCCAGGGTGCTGTACCCGCTGGCCAATCGTAAGACGGCGCTGATGCTGATGGAGCAGCTGCTGTCAGAGGACACGCTGCTGATGGAGGAGCACTACAAGAAGAAACAGGAGCAGAGAGGAGCTGCAGTAAGGTGAATCTTAATGTCCGGGAACATTACACCGGCCATGTGTGTCATAAATTAACCACCACTAAGCAAGATATTGCGTTTCATTGACCAATTGAGAGCAGTTTACTGCCTGAGTTATAATATACAGTACACTCTGGAGAAGACAGAAAGAAAATGTGGCTTCTTCATAGAAAATAATGGAAATTGACATAAAAGTTGAAGATGGCTTAATAAATTTCCCAAATCGTGACTTCCCACCCCACACGTCTCTACTTAAGTGCAGACTCTAATGCCAATTAATTAGCACTCATAGTGTTTTGTTTCCTTTAAAACACTTTTTTAGTGAATTGTAATGGCTGGAGAAGTGAACTCTAGTGGTGCTTTGTGCACATAGACACACCTGGCTATCTGCTTACTGCTGTACAGGCACCTAAGATTTTTGCCAAAAGAAGCACGCTTCATATGCAGAAAGGATGTGGTTTGGCATTAAGCTCTATGTAAATACCAATGGCGCATTGCTCAGAATATATTGCATGTCAGGATAGAGTTGTGGCACAGCTGAATCTGGAAGAAATTAGAGGGGTATTATGCTGTGTATGTAGTATGATTAACCAAGTCAGCTCAACCTAGACGTGTGTCTCTTTTTCAGCACTGAGACCATCAAAGCGTCTGAAGCGGCCTCTGGTCCTTCTGCTCCCGACAGCCTTCAGTGTACGGAGCTGCAGAGCAAAGCTGACTGCACTGAGAGAAAGGTAATTATAAATTTATCAAAGACCATCAACTTTTTTTTATGTAAAGCACATCACGGCACAAAAAAACAGAGGAGACCAAAATGTACAACTATATGTACCACAAACCAGCAATAATTATGGTATATCGTCTTTTTATAATGTAAACCTGAAGAAACACAAGACAGGACAGCTGTGCAAAAACGCATTTTTGAAATGTAGTTTCTATTTTACTTCTTAAAACAAAAACTTGGCTTCCGTTTCATATTTCTACCATCTGGACGCTGTTTGGCCTTAAGTGTACTCATTTCAAGCCGAGACAGTTGCGTCTTATCACATGATGTACCGTCTGACTCTTATCAGTGTCTCCTACTTGTCTTATATTTGGCTTAGCAAATATTCTCCCCATCTGCCCTAACTGCCCTCCACGCTCACTCTCATTACTTTTATTCATGTTAGCTTTACAAAAACTTTAAATGTTGATCTTTGGAAAAAATCGGATATCACTCAACACAGTTTGTAACAGATTATCCCTTTGTTTAAAGGACAGAGAATCAGCGATCATTATGTTGGAAATATATCATGGAAAACTAATATTTCCCACCATATGTATTGGTTCTGTAGTATAATCTCTGCTCTACTTGAATTTACAGCGTCTATTAGTGTCCTTCATCGAGGAGCGTCTGCGTTCACTCGAAGAGATGCGAGTTGCCCTCCAAGTGGAGATCCAGGAGAACGTGTCCTGCGGCGAGGCGCTGGAAACGCTGGTCCGGGAGCGCTGCCTGCCCGTGGAGCTGGAGAGGTACAACCTGTTCATCGGAGACCTGGAACGGGTGGTCAGCCTGCTGCTGTGTCTCTCTGCCCGGCTAGCCAGGGTACAGAACGCCCTGAGCACGGTGGACCAGCACACGGACGCCGAGGAGATGGTGAGGAAAAAACGTCTTTTTATGACTTAGAACTGTCTTGAGGCGATAGACTGCCAGAACTGTGCTGATAACCTTAAGGACATTTCATTTTCAATCTTTTTCCTCTATGTTACATAACATCATGCAAAGCAGAAACATGAAACTTGAGCAAAGTTGAATAATATGTGATGATAAGGCAGTTTCCAGCAGGGCATTGTCGGTGCATTCAGTGACCCTATGAAACCCAGGAGTCCTGCAGCTTCAGAGAATTTTTTTGATGCAGGAAATATATACACATAGTCCGTATCACATCATCCATTTATTTAAACCTTTGTCTATTGAATGTGAATTTCTGCCATCATGGCTCAGTGTGGTGCTTTTAATAGCCAATTCTCAAACAATGATAACTATTACCACTATCTATTCATGTCTTACATCACACAAGTCATTAAAAGCAAAGAGCCACCACTTAAAACAATGAATTTCAAATCTAAATGTATCAGTTCACAGTGTCCTTTTGTCTTTTTCTGAGGTTACAGGTCAACTGAAATAGGATTGGATAAATATCTCTCCACCTCCATGTGCTCAGTGTATTATGCTGGTATATTTTCCCCCCTGCAGTTGTTTACACAAGCACACTAACGTATGCAAAGTGAAAAGCACACTGTCAGCGAGTGCTCCGAGGGCTGATATTATGACACAGGGACTCATGGATCTCATGATTCACTGCGGCTCGTGCACAGCTCCTGGCGAAGATGGCGAGCATCGGCGTTGGGAGTGCGTGGCTGCTCCCATGCCCTCAGCTATACTCTCGTTCTATTTACTCTAGAACAGCAAACACACTGCTTGGGAAAATTTGAAGGGCAACTTAAACGGAGTCAAGGTTTCACACGGTGCGGAATTCAAAAAATGTGGCCGCTTTATCTGTGTTTAATTGCCGATTTGACTCGTCTGGATTTGAAACCTAATGATTTATGAGGCGTTTGGAGATAATCTTTGATGTACCGCAGTCTGACAGCACTGCACTCTAAGAATTTGTTCCCCCATGGCTTGATATATTGAGAAATAATTACTTGAATTTCATCCTGCTGGATTGTACTACTTATTGGTGCCTTCGCTTTGTTTTGTTTTCCCCCGCTCTGAATATCCCGTTTCATTATCCACTCAAGTATGTTCATCATTTTATGTTTGCGTGAATGCATCAGATTTCTAGATTTATGCCTCAAAGGGCTCTTTGTGAGTTTTCCGTCTGTAACGGCCTGACTGAACGTGCCGCAGACTGAGGGCTGCTCGGAGGCTCATTTGTTTTCCTGCTGTTATCAGCAACACTGGTATTTACACTGACTCACCGAAACTCCAGCCCGGTTTCGATGACATTTGTATCTACCCTGCCCTCTGTTGACACAAGGAAACACTGCAGCTCCTGTCCGGTGGAGGTTTGAAACATGACAGTACAATCGTTACAGTTATAGAATTCAATTCAACTTTTAATGAACAGTCCCATATTGTTACCTTTTTCTGGGATTTATTAAAGCTTTGATATTCCCAATGTGATATATTTGTGGTTTAAAGTAATAAAAAATCATCTCAATATAGTTCTACAGCTCCTCCCTCAACTGTCTCTCTGATGGCCTGTTTTCATGCACAGCTTCTGAATATGGGCTGTGTGCATTTCTCTGTGGATCTATTGTGGGACAGTATTTATATAACATCATTATTATTTAAAATCAATTCAAATACCACTACACCTTGAAAACTACAATGCAACCACAAACTTTGTACTTAATATAAAGCCTTTGGATATTATAAATGAAGAGATTTTATATTTAACTTCTTCTGAAAACTTATATTTTGAACAGGCATAGGTTCAAAGTTCAGAAAACAGACCTAACATACATCTTCAGTTTTGATCGTGTAAGATAACGACATCCATCTCTTCTCTGTACTCAGCAATCTCTGGACAGCCGCCACCGTCTGTTATGCAAACAGAGGGAGGACGCCAAAGACCTGAAGGACAACCTGGACCGGAGGGAGAACCTGGTGTCCACCTTCCTGTCGCGTCAGCTGTCCGGCGAGCAGCTGCAGGACTACCGGCGCTTCGTGCAGACCAAGGCCTCGCTGCTCATCCGGCAGAAGGACCTGGAGGAGAAGCAGCGGCTGGGGGAGGAGCAGCTGGAGGCTCTTTCTAACAGCCTCCATCTATGAGGGGGGGAGCAGAGCTGAGAAAATAAGCAATAATAGATTTTTTGTCATTCCTACTTAATTTGCCTTGAAAAAGCAACAAAAAAACACATGTAGAGAGTTTTCTGTACTTTTCTGGCTGAGTGTGCCACCTAGAGAGACAGGATGTTGGCTATAAGTGGTCGAGCTGATCTCGTCCTGTCACAATGTTGCAGTTTTCTGTTTTTTTCTGTTCTTTTAAATGAGTTTGAGGAGCCATGGCGCCGTTCTGCTCTCCTAACTATAGGACCGAGCACCGAAGACTGTTGAGACTGAAGCTCCTCGCCTTTCTGTCGTCTACGTACATTAGCAGGTTTGTTTTCGACCCAGGGCGACCAGAGCGCCCCCCCCCCCCCACCCCCACCCCCCTCGATTTCCGCCCAACACCGTTCTTCATCAGCGCAATCTGCAACGAGCATCTAAAGACTTGTTGTACATGTTCCCTTTAACTTTGAATTGTTTTTTTTCTGCGTGCCTTGACATTGGTGTTGCTGTGGAACCAGTAGAGCTGCTGTGTGGAATCTTTGCATCCCCTACTACCAATTCAGAAACTGTCCTTCACTTTTCATTACGACGGTAGTGCTACTGCCCTGTATCTGCACCTGTGGAAACCTATTATAAGCTTTAAGATTGTATTTTGACCAGTGAGAAGGCAAGCAGCCTGAGAGAGGCCGGTGTACTGTATCATGTCGGTAAAATCTAGTTGTAGATAGATTTAATCTTTTTTTTAATGTTCTTATTTTAAATGTGTTTCAAATTAAGGCACTAAAAACCAAAAAAGGTGAATGAAAAAAAGCACTTTGAAAATGATACATAAATGCACATTTATTCAAATCAGAATTGTCTTCAAAATCTCAATTTCAATTTACAAATGAAAGCCTTATTCCATCCAGTTGAACCATATTTATCAGTGTGTCAGTGATTTTAAAATCACACCCGATAGGATTATGAACGTTAAGGATCGTGTACAAATAGAGTTCAAGTTTTGATGATTCCTCGCCAGAGCAGTTCCTCATTAAGTGCTAAGCATGTTAAAACATGATTATAAATAACAATTATATCGCTGAGAATGTTTCCCTTTTGTCACAGAAGTGACATGTAATACTTGAAATACTCTTTTTTTTTAAAGAGGAAATCCACAAACTTCATTTCAGGTGTCTTAAACTAATTTTATATTCTCTACCTCCACACATAGCCCCTTTTAGACACATTTAAACTGATTGAAACCCACACAGTAATATTTCTCCCTCGGATATCCCTGAATCACATACAATGAAAACGCCAACATTCCCTCCGTCTGTTTCTTAATGGATCTCACATTAAAAAAGAAAACTGTTCATATCCACATTTATATCTGTCATTAGTTTTTAATAGCTATTTTAATTAAAAAACAATCGTCCTTTTTATCGAACCTTCCAAGTTGTTCAAGAGAAATGTGAGCTGTTGCTTTACATCAAGATATATGTGTGTGTGTGTATGATTGAGATCAGGAATGTCTTAACTTCATGTGTGGGTGTGCAGAGATTGAGTTTACTCCTCTACGTTTGCTGTGTTAGTTTTCCACAAAACTCCTATGAAGTCATGAAATGATCAAAAAATGTTATGTTAGGAAATTACCTGTCGGCTGTACTGGCCAAAAAAGATCCATATAAATGAGTGGGCGGTTTTGTATGTGATATTTAAGTAATAATAATCACAGAAGTAAACCTCATTAGCACCTACACATGAAAAAAATTGTCAGGGAGGTAGATGAGTAAGCTACTAAAAACTGTTTTTTTTTCTTCTTCTTTTTTCCTCCTGGAAAATGGAAACTCATTCAACGGTGAAAGATATTTCCATGTGTTTTGCCGAACGTTTTAAACATTTCTCTGGAGATTTCCTGCTCTGTCCGTTTCAGTTTGCTAAACAAATGTATGTTTGTTTTGGCCTTTGTGCTGACGCAGGGCTGAAGGGTTCGTAAGACTCTCATGTTGTTCCCTGCTGGAATTCCTCAAGTATGCAAAAGGCCAACGTTTTAGAGGAGGAGGAAAGACAGGGGTAGAAAAAGAGGAAAAAAAAGTGGGAACATTTTTTTTTTGCTCCCACAGAGGACCATACAGACAAATTCCCATGTTAGGACTTACTGTGTGTGTGTGTGTGTGTGTGTGTGTGTGTGTGTGTGTGTGTGTGTGTGTGTGTGTGTGTGTGTGTCATTTCTCGTTTTCTCGTCATCATTCAGTCAAAAATAGCGTTTTCTTGCAGTGGCAGGAAAACCGGGCCTGGTTAAAATAGAACTTTTTTTTTGGTTTTGTTTAAATGGGGATTTTTTGTACGCGACGCTGATATGAACAGAATTGGTTTTCAAAGCCAAGACGTAAAAGACATATTTCAGTGAGTCCCAGCTGGTGGGATGACAGCAGAGACGTTTCCTAAACCACACCTTCTTGTTTCTTCTGCTATATTTCACGCCTGTCTTCTGTTGAGTTGTCTTTTTGTGCCTCTGGAGTTGTAAACTCCATGATGTTTGTAATATTGTGAATAAATTAAGCTCCCCCCTCCCCTTCTAGTGTACCGTGATGCTTTTTTTTCAACCACAGTGTATATCTCAAGTACAAAACACATTTGGTACAGGAGCATCACACCAAGTGTAACAACACAGTGACTAAACATAGAACTACAAATATAGGTTACATGAAATATTTATG
The DNA here is from genome assembly GCA_036785175.1 of Eupleurogrammus muticus. Lineage (NCBI taxonomy): Eukaryota > Metazoa > Chordata > Actinopteri > Scombriformes > Trichiuridae > Eupleurogrammus > Eupleurogrammus muticus. The sequence goes on along the minus strand of JAYKQN010000007.1, from coordinate 11,689,471 downwards.
GAAAGAAAAGCATTATGTCTGGTGCTTCTGTTGCAACATTCAAGCTGTGATCAGCGGAGGGCCGACGTTTCCTCATACAAAGTTGTGAAATGCTGTCATTCACCGCCGTATTTTGGCCTTCTCCGAGAGAAGGTTTCTGTTTTTTCAGCAAACTTGAGGCTTTTCCTGGTTCTGGAGCCTCTCGGAGCTCTTCTCTGACCTCTGCAGGCAAATCAACACACTGCCTCAGTAATCCAGTTTAATTATTTACTGCTGAACTGTCCTGGAAGAAAGAATATTTGCACATCTGTCACCTCACCCCACATTTTCAGAGAAAATGTTGCATTAAAGCCCTATTGCCCTATTAAGAATTAAATAAACAAATTTTCTCTCATTATGAAGAATAGTGTACAAAAAGAGGGAAATGATATGAAAGTCAGTGATACTATTTTAATTTTGTTTGTGTGAGGTTTGTGATTGTTAAAACTGAATATACCGGGATTATTGCCTCTACAGTATTAGCAACAGAAACAAACAGAAATGACAATATAGTATAAAAGTGGGAAGTTTTGTAGTAAAATAGTGTATAAATCATTTATACACTGCAACAAGACATCTCATCTATTCAACTTTCCACTAATGTGTTAATATCTTGAAAGTTGTTTTGTCTCTATTCAGCCCCCCTGAACAGAAAGATTTCCTTGAAGGAAAAACAATAAGAGTCTCAGAATGATTGTTACTGATGTGTTAGTAGCATAACTTCTGCAGACAGTCTGTTTTCTTCCCCCTTTCGTCCGCCTTTTGTTCGCTCGGTGGAATGCCGTCCAGTTTGTTTGTCGGCAACAACACACGCAAAAAAGACAGGGAAATGGATTGTGAACAAGGGGGAAAGATAAAACAAAACAAAAAATCTGATTTCATGTTGGCAAGCCGGAAACCCCGGAACAGCGAGAGACGCCGGGGAGCACTTCACAAAGTTAAAACGCTTTTAATCATCCCGGCAGCAGACATAAAACACAACTTGGAGGTGGTGGTGGTGAGAGGGGGGGGGGATTCTAAACTGGCGAGATGTTTGACTGACACTAAATGCATGGTAATTAGGTTTAGCAACATTACAAAGACGTTGCAAAGAGATGGAGCGTTTGGATGCACGCTGCAGGCAACAAACAGCAGGGGAAGTGGAACACTGCAGCAGCAACAGCATTAACAGCAACATCTGCAACATCTGCAGCAGCAGCATTAACAGCAACATCTGCAACATCTGCAGCAGCAGCAGCTCTGTCACTACTGGATAATGATGAGCTTCAGCTGCATGATAACATCACTGTGTCCTCCTGTCTCAATAGAAATGCATCGGAAACAACTAAATGGTGGAAGCCTCAAAGGCGGCAGCCATAAAGGGACATTAAAATCAACATCTCCATCCTCACACCCCCAAATAACTGTACTAAATTGCAAAATTATTCAGAGTCTCCAGGAGATCTGGAGGGTTATTTATCCGTGCTGATGACTCAGTAATTACTCTACCAGGTGCTCTGATTATGGCTTCAAAGCTCACTTTTCACGTTGAACTCCGAACTCTCTCTTCCCTCTCTCCCTTCCCGCCTACAGGAATCTGTAGCACACCTCCAGCCTTCTCTGACAGCCGCGGCTGTTATGAAGACTATGAGGAATGACAAAGCCTTGTATGCAAAAAACGAAACAATACAAAGAAGCGCTGTAGGCGTGCGTGTTATATCATCGTGATTTACAGCCAGGAGGCGATTCTCTTGGAGCTCTGTTCTAATTAAACTCATTTGAGCTGTGCTCGTGTTCCACACGCACAGAGGAGCGACGACTTAACGCTATTAACGACTTTGGAGACCACATTCCTCCACCTCCTCCTTTGATTGGGTGGCAGATCAGGAATCGGTTCACGTGGCCTTCATGGTATTTTACGGGTTTACATGCCAGACAGGGCTAATATCATTACATGTTTAATTATTACCTTACAAAACAGGGACATGACAGATTTACACTGGTCTGTGTTCAAGAACTCGAGCAAGAGGGGGAAGACGAGTTCGATCAAACTCCTCCACACCACGCTAGGCTTTATAAAAAGTCACTTGTTACCTTAAAAAGAAAAAAAATGAACCTTTTGGGGAGAGAAAAAACAACATGAAACAATCAAGAAGGCTTTTATTTATTATAATATTTATTTAAAGAATAAATCTCGCCTGTGCGTGTTGACTCAGCAGGATAATATTACAGAGAGGAGTTGACTTACTCCCTACTTTGCAGTTTGTATTCATATTTTCATGCCGCCCTTTTCTACAATTTACTGCTCACACTTCCATGTTTTTCATGTTAACACTTCACTGCACAACAAGTTTATTTTAGCCGTGTGATTTAACAGCGTGACATGTTGTCGCCTCTTTTTTTATGTAGATTTTGAGACCTTTTTAAGCATTTCTGGTTTCCTTTCCTGAACTTGTGTCATCACTTGGCCTCATAGGAGCAGCGGCGGCAGCGGCTTAAAAGATGTGCGTTCTCAACCCCAGAGGCTTGGAGATGAGACGATTGTCTTGACGTGAAGACTTAGCGCTCTGCTGGGGGAGATGACATTATGAGACACGAGAAAAAAAATAAAACAGAGGGAGGGGACCTGAGGCAGGGACAGACATACAAGAGCCTTCTCTAAAAAAAACTGCTGTTTTCTCATCCGCTGAAGGAGCCAGGGGGGAAAACTACGGATGAGCGTGTCTCCGATTTCTCTTTTCCCTTTTTTGTTTTTTGCCACTACTCCTTTTCAAGCCGCCGCTCGGCCTGCCAGGGGCCTATCGATGCCATTAGCGCGCGCCTTCAGCTGCAAACATGTAAACACGTCACGTCAGCAGCTTAAATCCGGCTGAATCACCGCTGGCTCGACAAAGCCAGGAGCTGCGGGATCAGGGCCACGTTTTTCTCAGATACGGCTTGGCAGGCACACGGTACGTAATGGTTTATGAAGAACCTGCACACGTCATTATTGATCACACCCCCTCTACCTGTGCTAGTAAAACCTAGTGCGTTTTCAGGGCACGTTTGAACAAGAAATTCTCCAGCAGGCGTGTGCATATCCTTATCACCTTAGTGTTTCGTAATGGGCCTGCAGTGAAATCCTCTGCTGAGGGAACACGCGTTTCCCAATTGTATTTATCTGTTTGTTTGGTTGCCACTAGAAGTGTTGATTCACCCGCTAGTCAATACTACCTCACCCTTTACTTGGGTTTGCCTTTGCAAAAGCTCTCACAGCTCTTACTCAGAGAGATGAGAGCAAGGAAAGCAAGTCGAGTCTTGATTTGTCTGTTAAAGCAGAGTTTCTTCGATGTCTTGAGTCCTTTTCTGGTATTATCGATTCATACTTAAAGTAAAAATAAAGTACAGATTATTAGTCTGATTTGTTCCTTAGTGATATAAAGTGTGGTTTTAAGGGAATATATGGCACGGTTTAACAGCTACTGCAATTAAATCACTAACTACAGAGGAGAATGAAATACCTGTCTTAAGTAATTAAGACAGGTCACACATCCTACACTTTTTTTTGCGTGGCTGTGACTGTATAGTTGTGATATTGCAACCGTACAGGATGTCCCGGTGTCTCATTTAAAGGCACAGTTTCCTGTACACATGCTGTGAGAAACGTCTCTGTGGATAGAGCCTTTTGTAACATGAAGGGAAAATTGGAAAATGAAATTTAAACAGCATATTAAAACTCTCACTTCGATTTGGTACCTTAAATATTTAAAACGGCCCACGGTAAAAAAAAACAAAAAAAACACGAATGGGAAATCTGCAATAAATTAAACATTACACAATATGATTAAGCTCAGTTTAAATCTCAGTACGCGCCTCCCTTTCTTAAAGCAGACAGACTGACGCACTGATGAGATAACGCACGGACGGTGAGTAACAGGACAAGTCACAGCAGCCACTCGGACATTTTGTGAATCACGTTTGAATAACGGCTGTGGAGAACAAGAAGAGAACTGAATCTCGACTCATTCAGAGTCTATGAACCAACTTCAGGCATCTACATGACGCCATCATCAATTCAAGTGTTATTGTTATTTATTAATTAGAATATAAGAAAGATTATTTAATTTTCTATCGGAGGGAGGTTAACGTTTTTTATTCCAGATGTCGCTTTTAGTCACCAGAATGTCCCAAAAAAAAAAGAACGTATTTACTATATTTCCAAAAGTATTCGCTCACCTGCCTTGACTCGCATATGAATTCAGGTGAGTGTGTTCATGGGAATTTTCGACCAGTCTTCTGGAAGTGTATTTGTGAGGTCACACAGGTCAGTCTCCGCTCTAGTTGTTGGTGTGTTGGGTTGAGGTCAGACCAGTCGAGTTCATCCACATCAGGTCCATAACAGTCATCCATCACGTGATGGACATCGCTTTGTGACTGGATGGGTGAGCGAATACTTACAGAAACACAGTGTACATATAATAAACTATAAATTCTGTGGACCTAGGACCAGGAGAAGTTCTGCCTCTACATAAAAACGTCCGACAGTCTGTATCTGAAACTGCCGCCCCCACCGTCCTCTCGCTCCTCACCGTGCTCGTCGCTCAGCGAGTAGAATCCCGGCCTCTGCTTGTGCTTCTTCTTGTGGCCGGTGGCGTGCGGCTGGAACAGCCGGCTTATGGAATGCAGGCCTTTGGGCAGATCCGGGAGCAGGTCCGGCTCCTCCTTCTCCGGCGGCGGCCCGCTGGGCTCCTGCCGGGCCTTAGGTCCGGCCAGCATCTCCCTCAGCGTGGGCGAGACGCCCTTGTGCAGGTAGTGGTAGGCCCTCTTCCCGCAGTTGTCCCGGACGCTGGCGTCAGCGCCGTACTCGCCCACCAGCATGGCCAGGATGTACTCCTGGTCGTGCAGGGCCGCGATGTGCAGCGGCGTGTAGCCGCCATACGCCCTGGCATTGACGTCCACCTCCACGCCGCCGCGCCGGGACACGTCCATAATCTTCTCCAGCATCTTGCTGTTGCCGCACTTGGCGGCCCAGTGCAGCACGGTGAAGCCCGACATGAAGTCCCTCTTGTCGGCCAGCTGGTTGTCGCCCAGCAGCAGCCCGTACACCTGGCTCCAGTGGCCCGACGCGCACCTCACCAGCCACTCGTGCTCCGACTGCTCCAGGGGGAACGTGGGGCCCTCCCTGGACTCCTCCGGCGCCCTGGCGCCTCTTTCGATGCACGTCGGCCTCCGTTTGTGCCCGGGGGCATCCGGCTTCGGGCTTTCGGGAGGCTCGTCCGGCTCCGCTTTCAGCTTCCGGACCTCGACCTTGGTGGTGGGGGCCATCCTCAGGGGCAGGGCGTAGGGTTTGCTCTGGGCGGCGGGGGCGGCGGCGGGGGCAGCGTTGGCGTCCCTTTGCACCTCAAAGTTCAACACCCGCTTGACCTTCACAGATTTGAACTGGCTCCTCTGCAGGGCCAGCTGCAGAGGGGAGAGTTCTGTGGGACTGTCACCTGCCTGTTCCGGATCCTTGTCCTTCCTCCCTTCATCGTCGGAACTTCCGGTCACCTGTGCGCGCGCAGGTGGGCGCTGCTGCTGCTGCTGCTGCTGTAGCTCACCTGTCCGCAGGGCGTCTTTTTCTCCACTCTTCCTCTCGTCCTCCTCCTCCTCTTCCTCCTGCTCCACCGAGGCGTCCGCGGGCCGCTGATGCTGTCTCCTGACGACCACGTAGCGGACGCCGTCGATTTCGCGGACGAAGGCGACGTTGTTGACGAAGGTCTTGAAAAGTTCGCGGTTGCGTTGCCTCTGCGCGGGGTCGTCGCAGTCTATCGAACTTTTAAACGTCCCCACCAGGTCCGACTTTTTCACTTTGCCCCCCTGGGCCAGCAGCAGGTTCAGGACGGACTCCTGTGTGAGCAGCATTTTACAAAGTGTGTATGAGTGTGTGTGTGTGTGTGTGTGTGTGTGTGTGTGTGTGTGTGTGTGAAGCTCCGCGTCGCCGTCGCTGCACCTTTTGTTTCAGGACCTCCCTCCGCTCACCTGGTCGCGCGCTTCTCTCCTCCCTTCCAGCTCTTTCCGTGCAGACGTGGACACGATTTGAATAATATATGCAGACCTACAAAATGTAGTTTAATATGTCACAGGACCATAAATTAACCTTAAATAAAAGAAGTTTTAACAGAAGACAACTCTGTTATCGAGAGACTACATGTATTATGTTTTTATAAGCGTTTATATTCCATTAATTTGCATGTAGAAAGCTCGGGTGTATGGAGGACTGAAGCTGACATTATGAAAAATAAAAATAAAGGATTTAATAAATAAATACATAAATAGATAAGAACTAATGGTTTAAGAAAATAAATGTAAAATTAAAAGCAAAGATGTGTAAGTTTATTTGAAAATAAATAAATATCCTATGAAAATAATTAATAAAAGAAATAAAAGCAAACAGTAAATAATACATGAAGAAATATAATACATAAATAAATAACAAATAAGTGTCAAATTGTGAATTTTGTTTTTACATTTTTTTCTTATTATTGTATTTATTTAGATTATGGCATTTTTTGTCCTCCATACACATTAAAAGTTATGGCCATAAATCATTAATAAATTAATCATGACTGCTGCTTGTATGTATCAAATATGCAAACACAGAAGAGTGAGCAATATTTTTATTGGCCTTATTTAATAATAATAATAAAATGTGTTTATGTCACTAAATGAATACAGAGGAATGTATTGACTAACCATTAACAGATAAAAGGAGAAAAATTCTCAAATATGAATACTCTTAATCAAAGCTTCAGTATTTGTTAGGCTCATAATTCAAGTTGCGTTTATTGCATGAACCTTTTACAAAAAATAATAACAATAAATTCCCGTGTATGCACACATGCCACAAGCATGTACAAACTAAATGTGAAACTCTATTTTACATTAGTTAATTTGAATCAATTAGACACAACAATAATATGGCTTGCTGTGATTGGCTGAGTCACATTCTTGTCCAAATCAATCTGTGCCCCATCAATCAATTTAAATAAAAGGCCTAATGTGCCGAAAACGAACCACGGGCTACACCGAGGTGCCTATGAGGTTTATGAACCCTTCCACCCCCCACCACACCCCCTGTCGCTCCGCGGGGCTGCTCGCTCCTGTCCTGGCTTGCAGTGCGCGATGCGTGACATTCCTGGACTGAATGGGAGCACCTCGGAAGTGGCCATATTGTGGAAAAAAAACGATCCTGCCCAAAGATGTCACCTTAACGACAAGATAGTTCCTCCCCCCTTCGCTCTATTTTACGACTAAACGTTGGTCGTTACAAGAACCGGAAATGCTTAGGAGCAATTATAAAACAACAAAAGTTAAAACACACTAAAGCGACATTTATTCGAACAAACATACTCTTGTTTATTCATAAAATTGTGCGTTTTTGCTTCACATAGAATCGCAGTGCACAAAACCGCCGACTGTTAAACTAGTTTGACTCTATCTATCTGATTCGTTTAGCTACCAGCTAGAAGTTGTATAAGTAAAGAAAATACGCCTTTTCCTTCTTTTATTTGCACTTTCATTTTGCACTTCCCAGTCGATGTAGAAAGGAGGAAACGAGCGAGCGAAGCAGAAGCGGAGCAGCAGGGAGTTCTCTTGTGGTCGGGCTACCCAGTGGCCTCCCTCCCCGCTCCCCGCTCCCTGCTCCCTCCCTCCCGGCTCCCTCCTCCCTCCTCCCCGCTCCCCGCCTCGCCACCAGCTCCTCTCCGTCTTGGGTCCCTCTCTTCCTATCTCTGTCAGCGGCTCCGCTCACTAGTTTAGCAGCAGGCTAGCACGGAGAGACGAGGGCTGCTCCCTTTCGCCCCTTCTCAGTCTGCCCCAGCACACCGACACCATACATTCCGCACCATGGCTGCCACGGACGTTGACGTCTTCTCGGTGAGTAAATGCCACGACGTTCTCAACAATATTTATTATTTTTTTGGAGAAAGCCGAAAACATTGCAAGTGCAGCCACGTTAAGGAATACGTGGTGGCGGCTGTGATTAGTAAAAGTGTGTATCGCCGCTGCCTGTGTGTGTGGCGTGTATCTGTGTGTGTAAGTGTGTGTGTGGGTGGCTTTTGAAGCCTGTAATGTGGGCTCGGACGAGATGGTGGAAGTGATCGGTGACTGTGGTGGTGAACATTGCTATTGTTGCCTGATCATTTGAATGTCGCGGCCTGTTTTATTTTAGCAAAATAAATAAATAAATAAATAAATAAATAAACGAGTGGGTGAGTGAATGGCACCGTTACACCGACTGTTGACGTTACGTGAAGTGGCTGCACGTTACACACATCACATTTCATGCATCAGCAGGGCTGGATGGTAACGACATGCATTTACTCAAGTACTGTACCCAAGTACACTTTCGAGGTACTTGTACCTCACCTTACTTGGGTATTTCCATTTGATACATTTAGTTACACTTTAGGCCCCATCATTTTAGGTGAATATTTGGTACACATGATATATTATAATGCAGTACTACTACTGGTAATCTACATAAAATCTGCTCACATGTATTTGTTAGTGATAAAATCAAGCAATATATACCATATATAATACAGCCTGCCTTATGGGTATTTTTCTATTATTTAAGTAACATGTTGAATAAAGGGCTTTTACTTGTGTTTGAGATTTTTTTAGATGACAGTATTCCTACCTTTTACTCAAGTAAAAGATCTGAGTACTTTGACCACTGTGAGACACGTCGCTGCTACTGGAATACACAAACATAACTTTACTTAGCTGAGCTAACAGGGAAATTTGAAGTTCTTTTGTGTAGCTCTGCGATATCGTGATGTATTAGCAGACACAGTCCAAATAATGTGCTGTCATGTGGCACTCACTTTAACTTCCTATGTTTTAAGCTTCCTGGGTGTGATATTAAGTATGTGCTTCACTTTTCTGGACTCATAATGTGTTATTTACGCTAGAGCCACACGACTTGACCAGCCAGATACTAGAAAGCTGCTGGTGACTCGTCTTTCCACATATCAGCAGTAGGTTGGGCTTTCTGTTTTAAACGGGTTGAAGGCGTCCTCTGTTGTAATGGCCAGGTGTGTATGCAGGTACAGTGTCATGATACAATACAGAGGAGGGAAACCTATACAGAAGTGCTGAGAACTTCTTAGGTGACTAATATTCATTTGACCCATCAACGGTTACTTTTTGACTAACCCGGGTGGTAGGCAACCCTCGCCCTGCAGAGCTGCAGTGGGTGCAGGTTTTGGTTCCAAACAAGCAGTCTCACACCTAATTCTACTAATGGAGGTCCTCAGCAAAGGCTCTAATGGTTGATTAGAATTAGGTGTGTGACTGCCTGGTTGGAACAAAAACCTGCACCCACTGCAGCTCTGCAGGATCAGGGTTGCCTACTCCTGGACTAACCAATAAGTTGATTTCATCAACAAATGTGTAAAATCAAGAGTTTTCCACATGCAGAAATGTAGAGGGGCCCTTTTAAATCTATTGCTTACCAGATGTGCTCATATGGAATCATATTTAAAAATTGGAATAAAACTTTAGTTGACTATGAAACTGATTGATTAATTGACAACGAGGGCTCAGCCATACAACGCAGTTTTTTAAACAGCTCTTTATGTCCAAGTTAAAGTGATGAATTCACAGTTGTCCAACGAGGTGCACATCAATGCAAAAAACATATTGTAATGGGAAGGGGAAACGCACAGGAGGGGGATTTTAAAGGGAGTGATTAACTTTTTTGGCAGATGCTCGAAGCGCTCCTTGCTGTGGTGAATCGGACAGTAAGCGAGGATAAAGAGATTAAGACCACACTCTGGGGCCACTCCTACCACTTATTGGTGCAGCGCATTATCTGTGAAGAAGGATCGGATCCGGTGAGAAACAAGACGGTGCAAGGGTGCAAGATATTGCACACTTGGCGTTTCTTAAATTAGGAAGTCGTCCAAGAGTGGGGTGCAAGTTGTGGAAGACGGGCATACTGCGGGCTGCTGATTTCCAAAATGTCTCTTTTGGAATAAAAAATTGGGGGATTGATTGAGGGGAAAAATGCAGAGAATGCGGTGAAACAGGCCAGCGTGCTGCCTGCCTGACTTCCTGTCTTAACTTTCTGAAACTAAGTGAGACCATATTGAACACTCTGACGTGCTTGCCCGGCAGTTTGTGTAAAGGGCACGCAGTTAATTATGTACAGCTATTGATAGGGATGTGTGGTCGGTTGCGTTGCTGGCACACGTCGATCCCATCCAGCTCTGGGATACCTTTTCTAGGCCACGGCCACACGAGGGGGATCAATGCGGCCAACTACCCAACGTTGCTGTCGTTTTCTCTCATCGATCGCATTCCAGTGTGTAGAATTCATAACGGGAAGCTGTTTGTTTAAACGCTTATGTAATGAAATGGCCTACAACGCGTTTACCATGTGGAGCGCTTACTGACCCTGAAGAGTTGTGTCTCTCCCATGAGGCGTGCACGCATCATGAAATTAGCTTCATGAAGTGCTTCAAGGCGAGGGATGTGGAATGTGGAAGTATGAGGGAATAAGTTGCTTGGACTTTTATGTGTTTATGTTAACAGATATTTGCTGTATTCACAATTTATTCAGTGAACTCGAGTCTATATCTATTTTAGGACTTAAACCACCTTGTTTTACACCTCAGCCAGCACCCCTTCAGCTGTATGTTGCTCAGGTCAGATTGGGGGTCGACTGTACAGAATGCTGTGTGTCATCAGTGATGATAACTCTATATACATACAGCCCAGAAGTGCCTGGAGGGGAGCGTGTCATATCCAGCGTTGTACGTGAATAGGAGCCTCAGCAGCTGTGGTGATGAGTCAACGTCCTAAACACGGGGTTTGGAACCCCAAATTCTGCATTAGGAATGAACAAGCCTTCCAAATACTGTTGGCAAAAGCTGAAAGAAGATGCTGGTGCACGTTTGTTTTGATGTTGTAATACCATCATGACCGAGGGAAGGAGAGACGGAAAAAAGAATGTAGTCCTCGCTGAGGTTAGAGTCTGTCCCATATCCCGTAGGTCACGTTTGATCCTCGGGGCACCCGGTGAATCCATCAGCACAAAGAAGTTTGGCTTTAAATGTTCACTGTCCTAATTCATTATATTTTTTTTTCACATGGGATATGAATATACTTGGTGTGGACTATAAAAAAAAAAGGCTTACACAGAGTTGCATTTTTTCCAACTGTGATGTTCTTGGCCACATGGCTATTTGGATTCTGAGCTGCACAACTTGCACGAGAAGTGTATGTGAATGCTCGAATCCTGTCGTCCTTGGCTTATTGTTGCCTGACTCGGGTGAGCCAGCGTCAGCTAAGGAGGACAGCGCCACGAAACAGAAAGGGGAAAGCAGCCGTGATTTATCTGACAGTCTCTACTCCAGCACAGCACATCCCTCACAAACACAGCCGGTCGTGATGTCTGTACTGTAAATGTCCATGATAAACCTGGAGACAGAGGGGGGAAAAATGCATTAGTTTATGGTTCTCTCATGTCAAACGCTAACTTTGCATGCTGCAGTAAATCTCTTGTTTCCTACTACTCAGTCCTATCTCCGTTTGCAATAATAAATCACTGTGTAAAAATGCTTTGCTGCATCCATAGAGGACACCGGTTATTCCTAATTCCCAGAGTTGCATATGTGACATTTCAATTATTGTCCACCGTTCCATTCGTCCTTCACATACTAACCCACATAAGATTTGTTCTATTATTCAAAGTGCTCTCCACTGGGATCCACACTGTTTTGAAGTGAGCAGTCAGATTAAATCAGGTTCACCTCCTTGATGTTGTCCTTACCAACAGCGTTAGATGGCATGCATAACTGGTCTGGATCTTGAAACAAGAATACTTTTTATTTTAATCTTGTAACAGTTTTTCTCTCTCTCAGTACAGTCAGTGACGGTGAGGAATATATATCTTTACAAAGTGCTTCTAAAGATGAGCTGTCCACTGGTCTTCCAGAATAGCTCTCGTCTCCTCCCCCCGTCTGTCTTGTTCATTTTTTTGTGTTTCCTGCTGGGCGTCAGACGAGCGATGACACTGAGCACTCATCGTGCGTGATTGCGAGACAAGACGGAGAGCGAGCGTATAGATAAGATACAAAACTAGTTCTAATGTCTGTGTTTGTGAATTCTGGATGACACACATCATCCAAATCTCAACCATCCACATTTTTTACTGCCATAAAATTTTTGCGTGTGGCAACAACAGCAGAATGACTACAGCAGCAAAACTATGCACGTGTGGTTAGAACTGACAGCAATGAAAAAACCTCTCATCCAAATATTTTAATTGTTTGATGAATAAAAACACTTACCCTACATGTGATACTAATTACTAGTCAAATAAGAATAAAAACACTCGAGTAAAAAGCATGCAGACACTATAGAGGACATCAAGCTACACTTGCATAAACCTACAGGACCATATGGGACAGGAAGCACCAGTCACCAGCCGCCTCCTGGAAAGAGTCATTTGTGTACATGTGGTTTTGTCATTGAGGTTATCATGTGGCCTCCTCCCCTCACAGATGCTAAATTGAATTAAGCCTATTGCGTCTCCAGAAGACCCCGAACCGAAATCTGCTTTTGACACCAAAACAAAGCATTTGCTGCTCGCAGTTTCCAAGCTTGCTAAACCGACCACAATGGGCCAATGGGATGAGTAAGGAAAAAAAAATGCAAATGCTAGTAGTTTTTTTTATTTTTTTTTTACATGAGGCAAACACTGCTTTAAATGTCAGCGTGAAAATGTCCGTTTAGCTTCAGTCTATATTCTACAGTAGGTTTATCATTATACTGTCATGTCAGAAATGTCCAGTGATGGCATGAAAGGGGGCGGGGTCAGTTTGTGAAGATATGGAACACTATCTACCAACCATCTACCTAAAAAGACTACGTTAAAGAAGCAAGCATGCACTGCACTTCAGGTTACTGTAAATATTTGAAGGCTTTTAAAAGGTCCTTCCCTTGGTGTGTTCACCCCCCCAAAACACACACACACATCAGGCCCAGCTGTGTGTGTCCCAGACAGTCAGTCAGGTTGCTGCAGGTGTCACATAATTTAACCTTTTGTCAGAAAGTTTTCTGTGAGATTACTTGTGCGCTGCCGTAATATTCACTTATTCTTGTACCACTTGTAATGCTTCCCTCTGTTGTGTTGAGTTGCAGTCACAAGACTGGACTTGCACTGAAATTATCAGTCTTGTCAATTTAGAATTTCCTCTGTGAAATTGAGATCGGAGGTTTTTGTTTCACCTTTTCTGCCTTTTGATAGACTAAACAATCCATAGTTTAATAAGAAACGTGCCTCCAGTTATTACATTACAACCGATCTCCTGTGAAAAATGTCCGTCTCTGACAGGAAAAGGCGGTCCGCATCAGACGCGGCCCTGCGAATGAGCCTATATGGTTTCCGCCTCATTTCACTTTTAGCCACCTGGGGCCCCCTCCGCACAGCCATTTCCTGTTGGCCTGGCGATACGGTGGCCTGGGAACCGTGTTGTTTCCTCACCCTGGGACAGTTAACCGGAGGCTTTTCATTCCTGTCATACTTCATGCTGCCGCTCTTTCTCTCCTCTGAAGCTCGGCTCGGCAAACCGGACACACAGACACCTCACAGTTTACCTAGTAACATACACACCATGTATTAGCTGACAGCCGTTGTTATGTTCTTGTTAGTGAATGTAAATGTTGTGGGAAGTCAGCTGTATTTTTAGCTTGGTGGTGTGTTTTTTTTTTTTTTTTTTTTTTTTTAAGCAATCCCATTCTGTTTTTAGCAGCGCTTTAGATGATGGAAAATTCTAATTTACAGCAAACTATGTAAAGCTCCAGCCAAAGCGAAAACAAGAAAATCACCAAAAATGGAAAGTTTCTTTTTTAACGTGACGATGTATATCTTTTTTTACAAATCTATGTGAATACATCTCAAAGGCAAGAACCGCTGCGGGTCAGGTCTGCATACCCCAGCCCTCAGTCACAGGCCCATCTGCCTCTCATGTTTCCCACACACACACACACAACCTCTCTCACACATCTTCATGTGGTTTGATTCAGTGCAGGAGGTCAAACAAGAATTATTTATGAGTCTGGATCTCTGTTGTTTTTATGAAGCAGAGTGTTTCGCCATTGTGATTTGGTAAGTCTGGGCCATTTTTCACAGAAACAAGGTTTACAAGGTCAAACAACTCCTTCATGACACAAGCCTACCCGTTGACATTGGCCATGCTCCTCTAAAGATCTGTGTATATGGATTGAAAGGGCAAAGGGAACTTCCAGGAGTTAAGCATATGTGCTGGAGTGTAAATTCCCAGACACAAAAAAAAAAAAAAAAAAGAATTCCCCGCTTGCACAAATAATGTTGTTAAGGTGCCCTTGAGCAAGGAGCCCATGCATCAACCGTATGCAGCTGCCATATGTAACTGGATACAAAATGGGGTGTTGATGGAAAACGAGCATGTTGGCCTGTATTTATCCTTCCCTGGATAAATAAAGGCTAATATAAATTGTCGAGTTTTCCCTATTTAAACACCACTGAGGAATCCAGAGAATCATTGCACCAGTTTCCTTCCAGGCTTGATACCAGAAGCCACACCCCCCCACCCCCCTCCAGCAATCTATCCTTCATTCAGCGAACTGAATACCAGAGGGAAACATTAATGTCGTTTAACAAGCTCTCGAGTTGGCAGTGATTAACTCAGAGAAAATGTCCCCTGCCTCTTCCTCTTCCTCATCCCGGTATCCTGCTTCTGAGCAGCGCCGACATCAAATTCTTTCTCTTGGCAGGGGCTTTTCTCTAAAGTCACATACAATATGTGCAGCGGAACACAAAAAGAAAGAGAGTGAGACGTGTTGCAGAGCTGTAGCTTCATCCCACATTTTAGCATTTTCCCCTTTTTTTTTCTCTTTGTCACATGTAACCTCACTTTCATATCTATGAACAAATTGTTCCATGAGGAAACCACAGCCAGTTTTGACTGGCTACGCTGCCACCTGACTGGCCATGAAACACATTACTTCAGCTTTTTTTTCTGGATGTTTAAAGAAAGCTTAGGTTTTGCAACATTTAAACCACATTTACGGCCCGTATTGATTTTTTTTCTCCCCCTTCTTTTCACTGAACACAGGTGTTAATGCAATAAACTCGCAGCGTGCCGCGGCTCTGCTCAGTATTGCTTCGCTCAGCTCTTGTCAGATTACTCCAGAGCCGCCTGACGATGAGTCCTGGTTTCCCTTTTACACACATACGCACGCACATATACACACATGCACAGCGCTCATCCCTTATTGTGAAGTGAAGTCAGGTTTAGAACTTCTCCACATGCAGAGCCTGCCTCCACCTCCCGGTTGAGTACGGTCTGGTTGCATTCAGCCGAGCTCTCGGTGACATCAGCCTTCAAGTATGCAGTCCTCCGTGGCAGAGCCAGACGAGCTCGGGTGGCCCCATTTATCTCAAGGTGCTGTCTGTTCCCCTTTTAACGGCTCCTAACGCTCACCCTCTCCCTACCAATTGGCCAAGATGGGCCAGATAAGGGGGGGATCAAAGGTTAAAACGCTTACGTGTTCATTTAGCCTGTCTGTCTTTTAGTGTGGCGTATATCAGTAATAATTCTACTTCCAGGATACTCTCTTCTTAAAGCATGTTCGTACCAGAGTAGTTGTGCACAGTCTCTACTGTTCCGTTGTGATTGGAGGTCATTTTTAGTTTTGTTTACAGGTTTTGTTTAGTAATCTGCTTGTATGGGGTAAACATGTTGATTAATTAGGATAAATAGTTTAAAGCAATTAATCACATTGCTTTTACTATTGGGGCTGTAGTGGCCAGTCATTGCTGAAGTAAATGCTTTGTAATGTTTGTGCAATTAAGCTGTAATTAAACAATTGATAGCATTTCGTGCTTGTTTAAGAATTGGAACCTTTTTCTTAATTTTTTGTTCTTTGCATTAAAATCTCCAAATGAATTCCTTTCTCCGGCTGCGTCTTTTTAAGTACATCTGTATAACTGTTCCTTGTGCCTGTGAAGGATTATCCTTGAAGCTCATCCCCACCACAGGCCCTGATGACCTTATTCATAATGTTAGGCAATGTCTCCTTTTTCTTTTATACCAGCAGAATGTGCAGAGGGTCTTTAATGTTCATTTGCATAGTAATGTGAAGACCACCCAACTCTTTGTGCCTCTGCCTAGTATGCTTTTCTCACATATTATGTTTTTTTTGTGTGTGTGTGTCCCTCAGAATGAAGAGAAGCGTAACCTGAGTTTGGGCGGCCATGTTGGTTTCGACAGCCTTCCTGACCAACTGGTCAGTAAATCGGTCACACAGGGATTTTGTTTTAACATCCTCTGCGTAGGTGAGTCCCAAACAACAGCATGTGTGCAGTGTGTGCAATTACTAAACTACTTTTTAGCAAATATGCATTTGTTTTTTCCTAAAATCAAAGAAATGCATAGGCTTTTAATTGTCACTGCAGTAAAACAGCTCTGTCTGAAAGCTGATAGAGTTATTTAACACTCTCACACTTTAATATTGTCTCTTACTACACTAATACTAAAATTGTCTACTCCTAACTCTCCAAAGGGGAGACCGGCATCGGCAAGTCCACATTAATGAACACGCTCTTCAACACAATGTTTGAAAACGAGGAGGCGAGCCATTACCAGAACGGCGTGTACCTGCGGCCGAGAACATACGACCTGCAGGAAAGCAACGTCCACCTCAAACTGACCATCGTTGACACCGTTGGCTTCGGGGATCAAATCAACAAGGAGGACAGGTGAGGATGGGGAATTTTTGTTTGGGATTTGATGTTTTCTGATTAGTGCTCATTTCTGTGCTTTGCTAGGTTTCGCTTCCTCTTGTTCATGTGGCTTGCTGCAAATTCATCTCACAAACTTTTTTTATATTGCCTGTTTCAACTTAAGTGCTATTTCATATTTATTTAACTTTTATTATCCAGGCAAGCAATTAAAAAATTATTTCTAGGTGTGCATTCCTGAGATTTGATTATCAGCATAATTAACGTTGCCCAATTTCTGTGCAGGGCTTCCTGTTCTGTTCTATATGTGGGCAAGAGCACTCCATCTATTATAAGACAGGGTGTTCACCTTATCAGCCACGGCAGCATTTTATTTTTACTTAATTTCAGTAACACACTTACTCAATTCATTCACTTCATTCACATTAAGTTATTTTAATTCTTCAAACAAGTCGTTTGCTTCTATGGAAGCCCAGACCACAGATATGTCTTGTTCATACCTAAAGGAAAAATCCAAGTATGAGAAAAACTGACGACTGTAACAAGTTCTCTCAAACCAATCACAGTTCGTACCAATACATCCATCAGAAGTCCCATGAGGCAAATTCCATTTGTCATGTGTTTTAAAATATAAAAAAAAAAACATGTTTTCCATTTGATTCAAGACAATTTTTTCCTGTCAATCCTTATACAAACTCTACTTTCTATTTGCAAGGGGACACAGCCACGGTTTGGCCCAAATTACGTCCATGTTGCCTAGGGATACAAATGAGAGAAACAGATTTCTTTGATTTCGCCACATTTTTCTTTCCTCAGTTGGATGGAAATAGGATGAGGTGGGACAGTAATAAAGAGGAAACGCTCGGCCGTGGTATGATCGTGCTGTGACGCAGCCAGCGAGCCCCACTCTCACGCCCTTTGATAGGAGCGTTCTCTGTAGGCTGCGTAAACCAACATGCTGAAGGACAGATCCCTGCAGCAGACGGCAAAACGCACACTGAGAGAGCTCCAAAAGGTCATAGTCAGTGCATTCCACAGAGAATATTGAAGATAGATATGAAGGGAGAGGACAGATCACTGTAAACATGAGGTTGCAGAATAAATAGATTCACATCTCACTTAGTTTAGAGATGTGACTGCTGGGAATTTTGCAAACTTTATACTGTTAATTTTGTTAATTTAAGTAATAGATTTCAAATATGATGAGATTAAAAGGTGCTGTGAGTTGCACTTCATTCACTTTGAAGCACCTGGGGTCCCTGTGATGTGATTTTTTTTTTTTTAATTTTCTTGCTAGCTGGTTTTCTCCTGTGACTAAGAACCGGGGGGAAAATGTGAAAGCGAATGTGACACCATCTGGTACCACTGAGGCTCAGGAGGTTCTTGGAGTTTCCAAATACAGCAACGTAACACAAGCAGTGGGCATGTTTGTTTAGGGAACTCCAGCCGTGTCCATTCAAAACATTTTTGTGGCATGATTTGGAGGCAAGGTTGGTGGAAATATGAAGTACACTACGATTGTGAGGCTTGTATCAATGGTGGAGAACAAGCAACAAGCATTCCACTCGTAAAGGGGTGTTTCAGGCAGCTATGATACTGTTTATTAAGCTTGTGGCTAAGTGAGTTAATGCTACAGCTAACTGACCCACACAAGCTTGAACTAATCGTGGCCTTAAAGATCTGAGAACTTTCTCATGACCCACCATAATCAGGCTGACGACAGTTATGGTTTCTGAAAAATAATTAGTTTTCCTTGAATATTAATAAATTCTACATTATATTATCGATGCAGATAGTGGCTACCCCAAAAATATTGACATTGCTTTTGATGAATTAATCTACATGCAGAATTGTGGTACATTTGACCTAGCACTCTACACAGGTGAATCACTCATGAGTTAATACTGCAAAACGTTCTCCATGCACATTCCTAATTTTCACTGATTTATTGGTGATACTGTACGACTTCAAAGACCATCATAGCTCTATGAGGGAGGACAGGATGTTTTGCAGCCTCTCTTTCAAGCAAGCCCCCATAAACCGAACACAAATTTCACACAGCGCCGGGCTTGTGCAGCTCCAAGCTGAGATCCTGGCATAGAATCAGATCAGTTATTGGAAACATAACGTTCGTTTCCCCAGTGACAAGTCCATATTTCCTTTCATATCCATCCCCATAAATCCTCGGTTCCTCTTTGGCTCTCTCCATAGTTACAAGCCCATCGTTGACTACATCGACACCCAGTTTGAAAACTATCTGCAGGAAGAGCTAAAGATCAAACGCTCGCTGTTTGACTACCACGACACCAGGATCCACATCTGCCTTTATTTCATCGCCCCGACGGGACACTCACTCAAGTCTCTGGACCTCGTCACAATGAAAAAACTGGACAGCAAGGTATACACACAATTAACACACAAGCACACATCCTATAATTATGCAGGGATCTTTCCTTCAGGCAAACAAGTCACACAAACACACACACACACACACACACACACACACACACACACACACACACACACACACTGTTTCCCATTGTCTGTCAGTTTTGCTGAAACACTGCCTCCCTTTTACTGTGACTGGTGTACATTTCACTGAGACATGGAGATGTCTGATCTTTTTTTTGCCAGGGTGGGGACTATGAGCTAAGTGAAAAAGAATAAACGGAGGTGAAAGCTTCCGTTTCAACATATAGGTTTTCAGAAAAAGTTCACATGGCATCGAGTGAACTTATTTGTCCGTTTCTATTGAAAGAGGATTTAAGACTTTTTGCTGCTAAGATCTGCCATATATGAGCAGCGTCACACATATGACATTTTTTTTATGTTTTATGAATGCATCATGCTCATTATTACTACCGATTACTAGTTCTCAGTTTGACACATTTACATTTTAAAATTTACAGTCAACACATACCAGTCAATAGTCACATTCAGAACTGCATTGATTTGTAAGTGCAGCTCACTGGAGACACAATCACTGGCTGCAATTAGACAACCGGTGGAAAAAATCTCATCACAGCAGCACATGAAGCGTGAAAGGAAGGGATGGGGGGAGTGAGTGTGAGTTAGTGAGGAAGGAGAGCCAGAACCCTGGAGCCCTGTTGTGTTTTGTTAAGGTTTTATTGTTTGTATTTTATTTGTGGAGAAGTGGTTATTGCTTAGGTTTTCGTGGATTTTTTTTTCTAGTGGTTGTTCACTGGTCCCATAGATATTTTCTTTCTGCATAACAACCCACTCAAATAAATTCAGCTGTGGATATTTTAGATAAAATGTTTTTGAAAACTGCTCAGTGTGACCAATGTAGTTAAAGCTATGCAGTGTCTTTTTCTTTTTTTAAAATCGTAAAACAGAGATACTGTAAGGTTCACTGACCTGAAGTAGTTTTGTTACATCAGTCAAATTGATTTACAGCGCTCTGACCCTGAATATTTACTTTACAGCCTCCACAGTATTTAATTGTATAGATGGAACTACTGATAACATTGCAGTAAAAATGACGACGTGGCAGATCTAGTAATGTGTTTGTTTGTGTGTGAGCGTGCGCACGCCTGTGCATGCACGTGCCTTTTGATGAGAATAAATCCAGAACAAAGCAGATGGTCAGCTTGTGACAAGATCTGCTGGCTTATCATAGCCAACTGTCAAGGCATTGCTGCACATTTCTGCCAAATGTCTTCTTTTGCTATTTAAAACAATGGATTCCTTAACCTACTGTCACTCCTAAGGGCCTCAGAAAAAACTCATTGTAATTGCACAGGGGTTCTTCTGCATGTTTTGCAAGTGTCATTCCTGTTTAAGTTAAATCAGTACTTGGATGTTTGAAAAATGATTACCCCTTTCAATCATTTTTTTTAACCCATCCAATACCCAAACATTACCCAAGGACCAACTGTGATTCTGTGGCACAAGTTATGATGGATGACAGCCATAGTTCTGCTATTTCAAACAACAAAATGGAGAAATATTTAGAACAGGAAGGGCCATGATCCAAATCCAGGACTTTTCTCGCTGTGAGGCGACAGCACTGACCACTGAGCCACCGTGCTATCTTTACCAGCCAACAGAGCGGGCGAAACCTGGCGCCCCGCGTTTGCCAGCTGCCTCCCGATAACATCCAAAACCGCCATAGCACACAAAGCCAACTCTCTGTACCCCCTGCATTGAACCAAGGCCCTACCTGAGCTACATTCAGTAGGTTTATTACAGTATAGGAACCACAGCAGAGCGGCTGCCCTGAGCTAAATGTGTTTACCTGCCATGCTCGCCTCTAATATAAGTGAAAGAAAAGCAGCTTACAGCAGTTAAATCTCCCTTTCTCTATTCATGTGAACCAAACTCTTTCTTGTGACCGTTGGGGATATTTCAGTTCGTTAAAGGCCGCTTTCAGCTTCACTGTGGCAGAAAATGTTGACGCTGTAATGCAACAACAACGCTGGCAGCGCTTTTGTCCAAAATGATTTGCAGCACAGCAGCGAGTGGGTGGTCACTGTGACCAGAGCTCTGGCCTCGGTGGCTCTGTCCCAAAATCATTCCGCCATGTGAAATATGACCACTGTTTTATCTAAGAGCAAACCAGCGTTGTGTGACCACAATGCGGATGTGACACCTTCTTGTTTTACAACACAGCATCACATCCTCGCTGGACCGGTTTGTGTTTGTCATATAGAATGTCTGTCTTGTAAGCAATATTACTGGAGTGGCCTGCCACACATTTAGTGGTTTTATTTTGGGTTTCTTTAAGCTTGGACAATACCCCAACACCATCACAAAAAATTAGGTTGTTTCTAAATTATAGCATTTACAAAATTGTGTTTTGTTCAAACTGCACTCCAAACCTCAAATATTTATAATATAAAAATGAGAAATTCAGCAAATTGTCACATTCTATATGCTGACACTAGTGGTTATTTGGTGTGGGTTAAATATCTTAATATGATTGATTACATTAACTTCTGACAGTCAATTGACTTATCATAATAATCATAGTGATTAACAATGATTGTTCCCTAAAGCTTCTGGTTTCCACGAAGATGTCTTTGCCATTAGAAACATTTCAATGGGAGTTTCAGCTTTATCTGAGTCGGATTAGAGGCTACAATCACATTTAGTTATATTCAGTGAAGGGAGAGGGGGGTTTCTGTGTGCAAATATGAACTTTTATCTGGAAACCAGAGATAAATGAACAGAGCTGCCTTGTCTGCCAGATAGTCCCGTCACAGGAAAAACCAGGGAAACAGACCAGAAACAGCTTTTCCCTCAGTGTGTAGATTTCGCTGTCAAGGCCAGACAATGGTGTTTTTCTTGTAAATGGTGGTATCAACCCGCCCCCCTCCCTCCAGAGGATGGTTGAAGCCCCTGGCAGAGCCTGCTGCATAGAGGCAGGAATAGAGATAAGAGTCTGATGGAGGTGTCCTTTTGTTGGAAAATATGTTTTTCTTGAATTGGAGGAAGTTAATACAAGTTAATTATCTATCTATGATTAGAAAGTAGAGGATTGAACTGTCCCTACGTACCATTCAACCAAAAATGCCCCAAAAATTCTGGCCTAAACATTGGTTTATTTCTGTTTATTTTTGTTGATTTAGTGATGATCTTATATGTGAATTGCTCTGATGTGGTTCGAGCTACCCATCTGGTGCTCCTATTTGTCCAGAACAAACAACTACTTGAGAATACTCTTTGGCCAGCTGGGAAAACCCGGGTGTGGGAAGCGAAGCAGTCGCTGTTCCCTCCCTCTTTAGTGACTATCAAGTCACTCAACTCCCGTCCTCCTTATACAAAGTGTGTGTCAGCACTGGATGCCAATTAACGACCTTCGGAGTTAAAACATGATACTGGCTTCCCCGCTCCAAATCAATTATCCAAATAAAGTATGACGAGTCGGTAATTTGGCTTCTAACACGCTTAGGCTCCCGCTCGGAGGCTCGTTATGGATTTGATGAGTAAATCTGTGGGAATCTTCATCATCCTCCCAGATAGTGATTTGGGGAACGCAGCCGCAAGGAGGAATGCAAAAACTGCGTGTTTATTTTTGTGCGTCTGCTGCTGATTGGGGGATGGAGCCTGGTTTGTTTTCATAATGGCTGTTTGTTTTATGTATCTTTTGGGATTCTCACTGAGCGCATTCACCACGCAATGTTGGTAGCATATGGTCTCAAAATGCTTCCTCAGCCATATTTAGCAGTGTAATGTTTTCATTTATTAATCCATTTATTTTTAAAATTAGGTCTTTGGAATTAGTTAGCTTTTGTGTAGGTGTCTGTTTATGACCCAGTGATAAAAGGAACTGTTGCAGAAAACATTTATTTGATACTTTGTGCATGTTATCATATTGAGCATGACAGGCAAGTGTCCTGATGAGAGGAATGATCAACAGATGTGAGACCAGGCTAAAAGAAACAAATGCATACAAATTTTATATATGCACATTTAAACAAAGAGTCTTCCATTACAAGACTACATACATGTTTATGCCCTTTTTCCTCTTTGTCGTCCCTTCCTCAGGTTAATATCATTCCCATCATTGCCAAAGCGGACACAATCTCCAAGAGTGAGCTCCATAAATTCAAAATAAAGATTATGAGTGAGCTGGTGAGCAACGGTGTCCAGATATATCAGTTCCCAACAGATGACGAAGCAGTCAGCGAGATCAACGCCTCCATGAACGTAAGTTACATTGTGATCACTCGAAAAGCTACTCATGCACTGACTAATAAAGGTTGAGAATGGTGTGAGAATGCCTGTCATTTCACCGTTTAGCATTCTATGTTTTAATATAGACTGTAACATATGTTTGAACTTGTAGCTTGTGCCTGTTGCAGTTAAGGCAGGTTGTGATGCCAGATGTTTTCCCACTTCTTTACACATACTATAATTATTATATTTTTCATATATCTTTTTTTTTTTTTAAGACTTGCAGCACTCAAAATCTTTAGATTAAAAAAACTGACATAGCAACACTGCTTTTAAGCACCACATGTGTTACACATCTGGTAACCGCAGCATATGTTGACACGGTTTTATTTGCTTTTAACACATGCACTTAAAAGTAATGTTTTTCTTATCTAGACACTTCCCACCAACTGTATACAGGGGTAAACACTCATACACGCATATATTGCATGCTTATACTAGCTGACTCCGGATACTATATAACATTATGCGTAGTCTAACAAAGGAAATTATGTGACCATGGACAGTTTGATTCCATCAATTCCCCGTTCCTCAATTCTTTCCACAATAAAATTTTTTTTATGAACTTCCTGGCAACTTGTGCTTCCCTCCAATGGGCCTCATACTATATGTTTGTTTGCACGTTTCATTTTCCATTGTTAAAATAAATGTGCGTATTAAGAGACACTGAAAAGAAAATCCATGTTGCAACATAAGCTGGAAACTTCTGCACAGGCAGCGAGCACAAAGACATTTTCTTCAGAATATTAAAGCTTTTCTTTGTTTGGGTTTCATAAGGCACATGACGTGTAATTATGCTGTGTTCAAACACACACATCCGCAATGCACAAATGGTAAATCCTTGCAGGGATAACTTGGACTGCATTTGCTTCTCCAGGCACAGTCCTCCTGGTACAGTATCCCCTATCTATTCCTAGTTGGTTACATCAGCGCCCACACTCACCAGCTCACTACCAGCCAGCTGGCTTCAACTCGCCACCTAATTTTTGAGGTTGCATGTCGGGCATGTTTTCCCAATGATGCCTCACTGTGGATTCTAAGGAGGAGTAGTAGCTCTGAGAGCAATAAGACATTGTGTGTGTGTTTAATCACTTCAACAAAATAGGCCTCTCAGCCTCAACTGTGCCACATGCTGAACTTAAAACAGAGCTCTGTTGCAACTCATGCATCAACATGGCCACACTCCGCTCTGGTGTGGTCTGGTTGTGAAAGATAAGAGACTCGACAGCCAAAGTGCCTAAGGTTTTTATTTGAAACTAAATACTTGTTTATTATTTTTGTTGGTTAGTTCTTACTAAATCATGTGTATAGTTGAAGAAGTACAAATTGTGTCTGTGTGTGTTGGTGGGGTGGGGGGGGGGGGGGTTGCTGTGCTGTTCTAATAATCTAATCTAGGGGAAATGTTCTTTAAGAAATTGTATTACAGAACTGTCAGGAATCGGCCCTCCTCCGGGGATGGCTCTGCACCTGTGACCCTTTTAACCTTCCTGATTGTCTGAACTCTGTCCCTGTGCAGGCCCATCTGCCTTTTGCTGTGGTCGGAAGCGTTGAAGAAGTCAAAGTGGGAAACAAAACAGTGAGGGCCAGGCAGTACCCCTGGGGTGTTGTGCAAGGTGAGAACAATTTGCACACAAGTTAATTGGCTGGTGCGTCTTTGACTGTTCGTGTGTGTGTGTGTGTGTGTGTGTGTGTGAGCGGGCGGGGGGGGAAGTGTAACATTTTTTTCCAGACATCTACAGAATGAATATTTACAGAAAAAAAGTGCAGAAACAGTGATGCCATGTTGAGCTGTGATGCCAAGCACACATCTGAAGGCTCAAGTATAAGCCTTTATACGGAAGTATTAACCTTTAATACTAATGCTAAATGTTAGGTAGGTAGGGTAGGTCACACAAAAGGAAGCAGTGAGACGAACACAATGAGCAATTGTCAGTTGAATTGTTACTCAATCATTTCCTCCACGTCACTCCTAACTAAGTTTTTGCTGACTGTGACAATCATGTCTTCTCTTAGCATGAGGCAAACGTTTTTATATAGAAGCTGCTGTTAGGTTGCTAGGTTACAGGAGTGACACAGAGCTTCTCCGCTAATGACGACAAAGTCAGAATTCAAACATATGAATGTTTGTTTATTTATTTATATTTCCTGAACAGAAATTCATCTAGGCTTTTGGATCCTTTGCAAAATCAGTAATTCTTTGCATTGTTGGTGTTTCTGGCAGTGATCATGCTGCTTCAATTCAATTTGTGCATTAATGTGGGGTTCTAACATTGTGGTCGTACCCATCTAGTTAGGGGTGAGTGGAAGTGTAAACCCTCCCAAAGCAAGTCTGCGCTGTTTCTGCGCTGTTAAAGGTTTACTAAACAGTGGTTAACCCGACTCGGACGTGCACACACAACATGAAGAGGAAGTATAAATTTACATCCACCTTTCCTCTCTGTCTCTTTGTTACGATTTTATTACATTGTATATTTCTGGTGATTAGAGCTGGGTGGTATGACACAATGTCACAAAATTTCATATGGTATTTTTCTACAAGAATATCACTGTCACTGTAGCTTGTTTTGCCCTACAACATTAATAGATTACGGTTGTTTGATCAGTGTCAAATTTATTTTTTTTATACTGAAGTACGACACAGCAGACACGGCTCCTGTTCTCGGTAGAAGTGCCTCTGTGTCTGTGACATTTTCTCTGTCCATGTTGTTCACAGCCTAACACACGCGGGCTGTGAGCTCACATGCGGCCGCATGCAGCTTGTTTGGCATAACTGCAAAACAGTGCCCCTTCTCAAACAGTTTCCACCAATCTGTGTTCCCAACGTTTTGTACACTACACACTCATGGGTATTGAGGTTTATAAAAATTTGTATAAGGGGGGGGGGGGAATGCTGAAAAACACTAGTATTTGTTATGCAGTGATATACCACCCAACTCTAAAGGGGATAGTGGTTAAAAAAGCAACTTGTAGGTAAAAAAAATCCCCACTTGTATTGAGGATGTTTTGCACTTAGAGAAAAGCCCCATAATAAAAGATGGGGGAGTCTGTGCAGCGTCCTTCAGTCTTCATTCTGCAAGATGGCAGAGTGTGTTGACTTGTCATTTTGTTTATACCCTCCCTCTTAAAGCGGAGTTTCCCCCACAGCTGTGAGCATGACTTCAATGCATGACACTGCAGAATGAAGGGTGAGTGGGTAGAGAATGTTTTGGGAAGTTGCCAGCGCGCTTGTGACATGCACTGTGTTGTGTGTCTGTCTTTATGCTAAATAACACATGTTTCTCGCCTTATTATGTGTGCATGTTTTGCCCATAGTGCAACTTGGATGCCTGGTTCCCACAACTCATTCCTCCCTGCTTGTCAATGAGGGTAAACAGTTTAATTCAATAATGTCACAACGAGACGTGCTGTGGGAATATCGCTGCTCAGTCGGGAGTTCTACGATCAGGGAAGCTCGCTGTCTCTTACTCCCTCCGTCTCACTTCCTTCCTCCTGTCCCTCGATGTCGTCCTCACCCTCTCATCCTTCCCTCTCGCCATTATCCACTGACCACTCCCATTGCACAACCCTCAGAGGATGCTCTGTGGTTATTTATAAAGCCCGAGTCTCCAGGGGGGATGGATTCCTTTGCACTCCATCAGTCACTATGAAGCCGCAGTCCAGTCACAGAGAGAAGATTCACCATGACACAAGAGTAGTGGCGCTACCCAAAATCAGAGTCAACTCTGTTTAGTTGGAGGAAACTATTGTCATATTCCATCAATGAGGCTGTACGTAACACTATCCTATTGGATGATGCAGCTGTAGCTGTGTCTCCATGAGAGTCTTTAGATACAAGCCTGGACTGATGGGATTTAACACAAGAAAAACATTTGGCTTGTACTCGGGCCCCCTTGCAAAACGATGGCTCAACATTGATGCAACGCTCTCTGTCACAGTATCTGAAGACAGAGGCAGGAGAGGACAGACGTCCCCGTGTCTTACGACACTCGGGGAGACTGAAAGGAGGGCCTGCGTCAATGGAAACGATTTGTAGATGACAGATGTCACATAGATGGGTTATGGTAACCTCAAAGAGCCGGGGGAAATTTCCATCGACTTGAAGGAATACAGAGGAAGGCCTGTCTGCTTACAAAAGGAGCAATTGAAGCGGGTTGTGGGTGTGTGCGCGTGCGTGTGTGTCTGTATGTGTGCGTCTTTGTTTTCCCCCCAAGATCTTGATGCTCTGTTATCTCTGAACTCCAACTTTTTGTGACATATTGCAGAACCCTGTTGTTTCTTCCCCTCATGCTACTGTGTGTTTGTTCACTTGTGCAAACAGGCTGTTTAAGTGTTTGTATGTGAACAGGGGTTGTATTCATCACTCATTTTGCTCTCATTTGTTTCTTAGTTGTTACAAATTTGTGCAAAATCCCACCACAGTAATTAGTGTACTGAGTGATTAACGGTTTCCTAACATTAGTTACCACATTACACCTGTCAGAATTTTGTAGCTCAAAAACCTCAACATGAATGTATCTGAAATTATTATTTCTGTGTCTGTGTTAAACAATAACATGTTCTGATACTACTAAAATAATAGTCTTCAATATTGCACAGCCTAGGTTAGAGGTCAGCATGTTTACTTACAGTCAGGATTTTGAAATATATCGCTATTGGCTTTTTTTTTTTTTTTTTTTTTTTAGCAGCATGGATCTGCTGTTCTCACAATGATACTTCCACATACCCTTACTTAGAAGGCATTAGATGAGTTAATCTGTAACACAAAGTGTACATTTGCTATTAACTTTGCAATATGTCATTAAATTTTATTTTAACATTTAGTTTTTTTTTTGTTTGTCTACCACTTAAAACCTAGCCAAAAACACAGAGGCAGATGATCTGCCTGAGACATGTGGATCATTTTTATGTTAAGGGGCAGTCTGTCTGCATATTTTTGTTTTCGGTAACCGTCGATTTATTTGAAGCCATGTCTGTTTCCCTCTATTGTTATAACTCTGTTCTCATGCTGCTGTTATTTTGTGTGTGTGTGAGAGTGTGTGTTTATAAGCGCGTGTATCTGCCGAGCCCCGTGCTCGTGGATATCTCGGGGCTTGGCGATGCAGTCAGTCGGAGCGTTGGAGCGCGTTCAGCCCTCAGCGGGGGGCCAGTACAGAAAGACCAATAAATGCCAAATGAACAGCGAGCTTCAGCAGCCTGGATGCAGCCTTGGAGAACAACTCGTGTCACTTTGTAGCTCAGTTTTCCCACTAATGATGTGGTTCACCAGCAAATTTCAGCAAAAGGAAGACTGAATGATTCACACAGCTGCATCATCACTACTATTTCACATCATTTCAAAAGCGGTTGTCCAAAAGTGTTAACACAGACGAGGTGATTCCGCAGTTATTTACTCACTTGTTAAAAGTAAGTACATTTTTGGCTGGTGCATTTTGCTTGCTCTGTTTAATTTTTTTTTATGCCACATCTCACTCCCAGACCGCAAGTTGCTAGCCATTATGGGGGGAAGCTAAGGACATGCTAATTAGGCTTTTTCAATGTAATTTCCTGGCATCTTTTCATCCAGAGAGCTCCCAGCTTGTGGTGGTATTTAATCATGAAATACATCCCATTACGACTGCCACAGCTACCCAGGGGTTCATGGCATGCCTTCCACCCCCTGGAAGGCCACTTGCCCTCACTCTGCACATGCCCTCGGCCACCAAACAAACCAGATCTGAAAGCATGGGGAAGCTCTTACTACAGAGTAAAAGGTTAGGGGGAAAAAAAGGAAATTCACTTTTCTAGTTTTGCCAAACAAGATCAGTCAGCTGATGTATCAGATTTACACCGAACCACAGCTGCTCCAGGTTTTGGCTGCTTTGGAAAAAAAACAACAAAAACCGTCACTCTTGTCTGTCCCTTTTAAAGTTGGAGGTGATTGAACATATCAAATAATTAGTTTCCAAGTTTCCACATGACAGTGTTATTAAGTCTGTAAATGAATGGGGAAAAATAATGTACTTATTAGAAGGAATTATTTTCAAAAAGGAGTGTTTTTCCCCCTGGAGAAATAAAATCCAGAATAGGTCACCGTAAAAATATTCCTACTATATTATATTACTCGCAACTGTTATTAACTAGAGATTGGTTCACAGTCCAGACTCTGGTCACTTCGACCTCAGTCCTGAGGAGAAAGCAGAAAACAACATTGTTTTTATTCACAGAGCTGACATTGTTGTTGCAGCGGAGTAAATGAGCTGACCTATGAGTAAAGGCCTCTGAAGAATGGAAATGACGCTCAAAGCGTAATCCCCCTCCCTCCTTCTGCTGTCAGTCTGTCAGGCAGGAAACGCTTCCTGCCCTATCCTCTCCATGTATGCATTTAACTGTAAGAATCATTCGTGTTGTTTAAGTTGCTCCAGGGAAAAAAAGAAAAAAACATGTAAGCACAGAATATTAATCATCACATCCCGCGTGTTGGCAAAGTGTGATGGATTTGGTTTAATTTAATTGCAGAGAACGCCAAATGTGATTTATCCGGCGTGCGGTCTGCGTCGCATTCCTTTAGAGATGTGGAATGATTTCCTGCTTTTTGAGAGAGAACAAGAGGGAGGGAGGGATGAAGGGTTAATAGGGTGACAGATGGGCTGTTAAAATATATTCTAAGCAGTGAAGAAGACAGGCACAGACTGAAAGCTAGAAGCACAGGCTGAGCACGTCAATCAAGTCATGACTGCCCATTTATAGCTCGGAAGTGCTGATTCATTAACCAGTTTTTCACAGCAAAAAGTGGCGGCCAGCGTCACAAATAACTCGACACGCCGCTGCCATCCTGATTCCTGTGCATGTTTTTCCCCCTTCAGTGGAGAACGAGAGCCACTGCGACTTCGTCAAACTGCGCGAGATGCTGATCAGGGTCAACATGGAGGATCTGAGGGAGCAGACCCACGCCCGCCACTACGAGCTGTACCGGCGCTGTAAGCTGGAGGAGATGGGCTTTAAAGACACAGACCCCGACAGCCAGCCATTCAGGTAGGGGGGTTAAAACATGAACCGTGTGCACAGGGAGTTTCATACCACAGATACTCTATTGTTCAGAGACAATAGTTCATATCTCCCGTCCCGTCTCTCTAGTCTTCAAGAAACCTACGAGGCCAAGAGGAAAGAGTTCTTGGGAGACCTGCAGCGCAAGGAGGAAGAAATGCGGCAAATGTTTGTGAACAAAGTAAAAGAGACGGAAGCAGAGCTGAAAGAAAAAGAGAGAGAGGTCAGTGTGGAGCTACTGTTATAAAGGGTGTGTGTGTTTATTTTGTTGTGTCAGATATACCCACACTGGGCAAAAAACAAAGCTTGCCATGTAGATCAGATGTAGCGTTACACGTGGAATGCAATAACAACAATCCTATCATTACTGTTCAGTATCAGCACAAAGAGACTTTCTGTGCAGCATCAGTACGAGTAAAGAAACAAGATATGAGGCAGAGGCTAAAACTGTGTTTAAATAATCATCTGTTGTTAAGCAGATTTTACCGGTGAAAGTTCAGTGTGTCTGCAAGTACAGAGCACTGCTGCTACGGATGCCTTGAGTTTAATATAGCTTGAGCAATGATTTTACCATATGACTCCATAGACGGCCATGTTACAGCATGCTATGTCTTACAACAGGTTATTATAACTGTAAGGTTCTCTTTTGCTTTTGCCTATTGTTACCTTTTTATGCTGTTTAACATTCACTGTGCAGAATAATGAGTTTAAGTCTTTTCTGATTTTGTATCTAGCACTTAGTCTTCTGGAATGAACAATATTTGCATATTCATAGATTCTGGTCGAATGAGTAAATGTGCATTTAATTGAATTAGTTGTTTTAGCAGGTGGTGGGGAAAAACAGACACAATCAGACAGAAATGATAATTCATTGAAGAATATTTGTATTTCTTCACATGAAATGTTAAATATGTATTCTTTTTATCTCAACCATGCCTGAGGGAAATATCTCTTTAACTTACAAATGCTTCACTTTGACCAAACAGCGAATTCAGAACAGACCCTGTAGAGTTGAAGGAAACTGCAGTCAGGCAATTCTGTACACATTAAACATAGTAATTAGATTTATATATTTATAAATGTTCTTTTTCTTTTTTGTCCGTCGCCCTGCCAGTTGCACGACAAGTTCGAGCAGCTGAAGCGGATGCACCAGGAGGAGAAGAGGAAAGTGGAGGAGAAGCGGAGAGACCTGGAGGAGGAGATGAACGCCCACAACAGGAAGAAGGTGGCAGCCGAGACGCTGTCCTTATCTCAGCCCCTCAAGAAAGACAAGGACAAGAAAAAGTAAGCCAGTCCTTTTTTTTTTTTTTTTTATTTGTCCAGCACTTCCTCTCACTCCCTCGCCTTATCCTTCTTTCCAACCTGGCTTCCTTCTTTGAATAATCCTGTCGTCTTTCATTCAATCCCCTGAATCCTGAAATCATTTTTTGTTGTTTTTTACTGCTTCTCTCATCGCTTGTCTTCTGCTCTCTAACCGAGTCTGAGAGCAGATAGTTTGAATTTAACAAGTCCCACGTAAAAGTATCCCATCTAGGAGTTATATAATTGAATTGTGCCGCACCTATCTCTCCAACACACACACACACACACACACACACACACACACACACACACACACACACACACACACACACATTTCAGCTATTCTAAAAACCTGGCATGTGTGAAGGAAACTTCCTCCCCTCTTTGTCCTGCCTGAGCTTAACATTTCCTGTCCTTTCACTCTTTCCTTTTGCCTCGCTCTAATTATTCAGGATGCTCAGGGAAGAGAACTCAGTGGCTGAAGCAATAGAAAACTTTGCTTTTAAATAGATGATGCAGAATACAGCTCACAGAGAGCAAACTATTTAAAATAGCTGCTGCTGCATATTGTATCATAATGCCAGGTGTAACTAGAAAACAGGCTTTTCATGTGATGGCTCATTAACTATAAATCATGCATGTTCCATTTTACTGTGGATCGTTTTTTTCTGGTATTCACTACTGTCCAGACAGGCAGTCATTGGTTTCTGTTATTTCAGTGCAGGGGCAGGTTAACAGACCCATCATTCAGTATCCATGTCTACTTTTCTTGCCAGACTTCTGTTTTAATTTCACGGTGATGCCGTTGATAGCAGGGGTTCTTGAGAGAATTCTTACCTTTAAGGTGTTTCAGCGGTAAAAATCAGCGGCTGAGTAAGGGGAAAAAAGCAGATGAGTAAATTCACTTTAATTTACTACATATGTAGTATGTTAGTTTTATCTGTTTTGTTTCTTTTAAGTGGTTTCAGGCTGAAAAACACAAATCTGTAAGGAAAGAGAATTCCCCCTGTTTGGTGGAGACTTGGTGAAATACTTTTCAGAAAAGTGTCTTCCTCAAAAGGGGGATAATTTTTGATTAATTAAGTCAGTGCAGGTTTTAGGTTTCTTTCAGTTAATCTTCAAGCCGTCCTGATAGTAACTGGAGCCGACGGCTGCCCGGGAGGTTGGAAATGATCTGAAAACACATGCTAAGCTTGCTTTGGATGGATCTGCAGTGACGTGAACTGTACATGACTTGTAGTTAATGTATTCCCAGTCATCCCCGCTCCCTGCGGGGCTCAACATGCGAGGACGTCTGGCTCCATCTTGTGGCGGTTCACACACTCTTCAGCCCGCCGGGGCCGATGTAGGGTTCTGATCTTCCATTTTGTGATTTAACAAAAGCAATACCGTGCAAGTCTGATCTTTAGTCGCACGTTGAGGAAACGGGTTGTAAAAATATGTCTTCAATCAAGATTTAATGTAGCATTTCTCTAGAACTCATCATGTCGAATAGACGCAACGGTTCACTCTATTGTTTTCTACTCACTAACACTTTCTAACCACCTGTAGGATTAGGATGTTTGTCATTTATTATTTCCACAAATAGTTTCCAGTTCATTCAATTTATTTTGTTTATTGTTTGTCATTGTTTTTCAGTTAATTTATGGGCGCTGTACACCCCCCCACACACGACCATGGATTTGTCCTCCATCACCATAGCAACGGCAACACCTGTTTATTTCAGTTTTTTGTTTTTGTTTTTTTTCCTTGTTCTGACATTCCAACATGACATTGTGCACATGGACCAAAGACACTGAGGATGATGATGATGATGATGATGAAGCCACAGGGGGAGAAAAGAGTGAAAGATGGTGAGAGATAACAAGGAATGGAGTTCACTTTGCCAACAGTGGTCATCTCATTTATTCAGGATCTTTCGTTCTCTGTTTTTATTTTCTTTTGACACTTTATATTATGCATTATATTTTTCTTTGTTGTGACTTAAAGATTTTCTGTTGTTTTTGTATGTGTTTTTTTTTTCTCCATCAACTATTCACACAAACGAGAAGTCCCACTGATGAACATTCCCTTTGGTACTACAAGTGTTACGCATCGTAGGCAACACACAACTGTTTGAAACTGCTGAAAAAAAGAGGGTGCACTTGATTTCAGGTATGAGAGAAATTAAGCCATTCCTCAGGTTCTTTCCATTTGAGCAGTTTGAAATGTTTACTGTTGTCCAGGTGTTGTTTGTCTGTTAACCTTTTTTATACCCAAATAACACTTTTTAAATAGCAATAAAACTGAGTACCTGTATATATTACTGCATATACATAGGTACTGACAATCTAAAACCTAGTCTTAAGCCCTAATAAAAAAAATTATGCAATATTCTGGTGCTGTTTGATATTAACGCAATAAATGTATGTGAATATTTTTAGAGCTTACCCAGCTTAATATGCAAAATATACTAGTTTTTGAATATGATATTATTGTGAGAAGTGATGTGAGTGTTGTGACAGTGGACAACATGAAGCCAGTATATACACACACACACACACACACACACACACACACACACACACACACACACACACACACACACAGAGGATTCAGGAAAACATAAAAGCCTCAGCTCGCTGTAGAAGAGTTTACACTCAGAGATGGAAGAGAGAGCAGCTGTATTTACTGTCTGTCCTTTGGAAATAAATGCAACCCAGCCCCCACCACTCCTGACTTTGATGTGTGTCTCTGCTATGTTTTTTTTTTTTTTTTTTTTCTCATATGGCAATATTCAAGGGAGATGAAAGTGAAACACAGGCAGGTGAAGACACTTGTTCACACACACACACACACAGGCAGACGCTGCCGGCCTCAACTGTAACCCAAACAGCTGTCAGCTGAGACGCGGTGTTTCCTGTTTAGTAATAGGAGAGTTTAGAGCTGGGCAATGTTTGCTCCATCTGCACATAATCCCCCCCACCCTGCCTTTCACCACCACACTGCTGACCTCAGCTGGGTGGGTGTGTGTGTGTGTGTGTGTGTGTGTGTGAGAGACTTCATTCTCGGTGTGTGTTTGTCAAAGGTGGACAGGAAAGATCGCGTCATAAAATCCACACAGCACTGCTTCACCTGACAGATATTGTCACAGACAGGAAGAAGATTGTGTGAAATGTTTTGACTCTGTGCATACAGTATGTCTGAGGAGGAAGTGTGCGTGACAGGGAGGTCATGTTAGCCAACGGTGTGTGTGTGTGTGTGTGAGAGTGTGCGTACAGTATGCGTGTGAACAAATGTAAACTGCAGCTGGCTGCATCTCAACACTCAAATCAGCTTCCTCATTTTATTCCCTCTTTTTTTCCAGTATGAAAACTTTACAGTCAAGGATTCGCTCATTTCAGAATTCTTGCTCATTTGTTGTCACTTTAAATTATGTTCGCTGTCATGAAATCAGATTAGGAAGTTTAATGAAGTTACGGTATAAAGCCACAAGGGTAAGTGACAAATTATGTTTAGCAAGATGAGAAAGTCAAAGGCATAAAAATACAGTAAAAAGCATTAATCAGGTCCATCAAAATGTGTATTTTGTGTTTGTTGGTTTCTTGTCATTTAAAAGTACTGTTTATTTTTACAAAAACCACAATGTTGTGCTATTTTTGACAAAAAAATGTCATTGTATTACCAAAAAAGAATACATTTTTAAGTATTTAGTTCACCTTGAGTACAAAACTAGTTAATAGCATGTTTTTATTTTATTTATTCTTTTTAAACCTGAGAGTTAACTATCTGGTACCAAGTTTAGCATAAATCAATCCCATAAATCAAAGGTAAGACCCAAGTTTAGGTACTGCAAATGATTTATCCTTATGATTAAATAGTTTATTTAAATCCCAGTGACTGTGTGGTTTGTTGAAAACATCCAGAGGAAGTCCTGCTGCAGTATTGAGATCTTCTGTTAGTTTACTGCGAAGGCTCAGCCAACACCATCATTATTATTCTGTCCTGCACCTGCAGGCTCCCTGGACGTCCGCCAGCACCAACACGCTCTAGAACACAGCTGAGTGGTAATGTTCTACATGCAGGACAAGACTAAATTCATCCTACAGACTTGTGGCATTTTCTTTTTTCATTATGCAGAAAAGAAGTTGAGACGATGAATTTAAAAAAAAAAAAAAAAAAAAAATGAAATTAGACTATTGCAATCACATCCGAATGTGCCATTTAACACTTGTTTTTTTTGTGCAGATTAAACCAGATAACGCCTTAATTAGTGAGCTTCAGTTCAATGGTGCTGGAAGATTAGTCTGTCAATCTGCTTCGTCTTCATGCTACAAACAGTATGCACTACTTGCAAAAAAAAGAAAAAAAAAAAGTGAACGCACGCCCTCATAATTCCTTCAGCAATCCTAAATCGCATTATAATAGAATGCAAAGCAAAATCCAGAATTTACCAGCTCGCTGAGAGGCAGTTTAGATAAGAGGGGGAAGTGTTAAGACTTCCTGTCTGTGGCTGGGAACTAAACGTGACAACCAGACACCACGTGATGCTTCCTTTTTGAAATGGAAAAACAGATCATCACGATTGTAACTTTTGAAGTCATAGCTTTATTTCTGTGGTCGAGAAAATAAGATAATAGCTGCCTCAGTATCTGAAGGAAAATGGGGGGAAAAACAAACAATTTTACATTGGTGTGTAAGCATCCAGTTCAACCGGATGAATCAAAGTAGACTTTACAGCTGAGGACAGAAACCAGCTCACATAAAACAAAAACTAAAAAATCATATTGCATTTGAGTGTTCCGTAGTGGAGCCCACACTGCATATTCAGCCATGATTAAAGACCGTTAATGGAAACATTTTCTTACCGTCAGTAACATGATGGAAATGAATACTTAAGCATCAGTCATGTGATAATACTTCACATTTTTGCATAAAGAAAATTCAACACAAGCTGATACATATATATAAAAAAGAATTGCAACATTTAGTTATGAAATTAAAGCTTTTTTTGGTCAAGAAATAACTGGTAAAAAGAAAAACACTTGAAATGTTTAGTACAAGTAAAAGACTAAAATAATAAAAAGGATTCTGAAAAAATATAATTATTTTAAAAAAGTGTGTCTTTATCTTAAAGTGCTATGTGGTTCTGGGGGAACCCTCAGCACCAAGATACCTCAAACTAAATCAGATTTCGACTTTTTAACAAACAAAAAAAGCCATTCCGGACTTTTAACTGCAATAAAAAAAACCCACACACGACTTTAAACGAGCGTGTCGTGGATAAGAGACATGTAGGTTAAAAAGTAAAAAAAACATCATTATTAACAGGGAGAGAACTTAAAATGGACCAAAGGCTCTGTTCACAGAGACATTCAAATCTCAACTCGCTCAGTCTCAAGTATTTCCCACAACGCGCCCGGCTGTCGATGCAGAAAACGCCAAAGTAACTCGCAGACTGACGTGCACACGCGTCCAGATTCAGGTATGGATGTGAGCAAGTGCACAGGAGGGACTAAAACAGTAACTAAATTTGACCTCTGACGCCCCCCCCTCTCTTAAATCTTCATTTAAATCAACTTTCATTAATTATGATTATAAATTGTGCACAATAACATCTGGAGGAAACTAACAAATGTGGCCTTAGAATTGGCAACAGAATGTTCAGGGAGCACTGTGCACATGTTAAAAAAAAAAAAAAGTGGACGGCGCGAGTAAAAGTTCAGCTTAATTGACTGCTGGGTGCAGCGGTGGACAGGGGGAGACGTTCTTCTTCTGGGGATCGAACAGACCCTCGGCGTCGCCCCTCCCCGCCTCCGGGGTGGCCTCCTCGTTGTACAGACGCCCCAAACCGTCGTAATACTCCTCCGAGTCGCCCGGCTCGCCGCCCCGCTCCCTCCTGGTCTGCCGGAGGCGCAGCGCGGGGCTCCACGCCCTCTCGTGGATCTGGCCGCTGTCGAAGATGTAGACGGCGTTGGCTGGCAGGGAGAACTCCAGGCTGTGGAGGTACTCGTCCACCATCTCTTTGCAGTGGATGAACTCGCCGCTGTCCACCTGGGGAGGGCAGGAGGGAAAAAACATTTTATGAGAGTTTACTTTTTAGAAGAAATTAATTCAGGGACAATACTGAATAATTGATCAAGAGCAACAAATTGACGAATGCAAAATGCCCCCTTTTCTCCTTCCCTTTTAATAGCTTCCTCAAAGAGATCATTATGCTTACAGTACCAGACCTATAAAAGCAGATGCGTATTGAATGTGCCTTTATCGATGTTCCTTCATACAAAGCCCCCCCAGGAAGGAAAAAAAGAACCAAAAACACTGCATTGGGTAAAATGGTGCAAGTTCATGTGAGGTTGAAAAGAAATTATCAATTTACTTAGAAAACTGACTGTCAGGTTAGGGATGGGTGATTTGGCCTGGGAATAAAATTGATTTTTTCCCTAAACTAATAAAAAGTTTTTCTCAAAACAAATACTCAAGTAGGCCAATGTGAACAAATTGTTCAGCACCACTTGTCTCATTGTGCAAAGATTTCTTTTCTTTTCTTAAATTAAAAAATGTAAAATGTGTCTAGTGATGGCGATGCATTATAGATTGGATTTACAAATGAGCAAATGAGCTTTTATGAAAAGCAGTTCAAGAGCACAAAACTTCCCTATGTAGGTGCATAATATCACCAGCAGGTGGCGCCAAACTGTTCCCTGTTTAAAGGTCATTTTACCATAATGTTACAGAAGAAAATTCTAAGCCATCTCGAAACCAACATTTCTTTCAGATCATTACTAAAATTTAACCATCTGTCCATGGTACTATTCCCAACATGAAAAAATGAAAGCCTGAGGAAGAATCCTGCCCAAACCTTTTAGGCTACCTGGCTAACAGACAGACAAACGGACACTAGTGCTGGTTGGGCGTTAGAAGTCATCTTTACTCTACTGCTGCCTACAGTCATGGCGCTTGCAGCCCCCGTGCATCCCTCTTACTTGTGCTCTCTTCAGCAGGTCCGTTAAGACGGAGAACCAGTCGGGCGTGAGCGCCTCCAGCTCCAAGGTGATGATGGCCAAGGCCAACGTGGAGCCCTTGAACTGCCAGAGCTGGTGGCAGGCCATACAGTGCTGCACCTGCCTGGTCCACAACGCCGCCTGGAAGCCCGGCGGCCTC
This sequence comes from Eupleurogrammus muticus, assembly GCA_036785175.1. NCBI lineage: Eukaryota > Metazoa > Chordata > Actinopteri > Scombriformes > Trichiuridae > Eupleurogrammus > Eupleurogrammus muticus. The sequence continues at coordinate 11,650,554 of JAYKQN010000007.1, read as the reverse complement.
TTCTGATGGGCCGGGCTGGCGGGAGGCCGGGCCGGGTCCGTCGCAGGGTCCCAGACGTCGCCGATGGACGGGATGAGGTGGGGGTGGCCGGAGACGAGCAGGGCGTGGAACTGGGGTGGGGGGGACGAGGAGAGGAAAAGAGGAACGAGACCAAAACGTTAGCCGTGTGATGTCATCGTCGTCATCGCGTTGATGCCATCCATTTACCCCTCCCGCTTCATAGCTCACATCACCCTCCATCCTACGTGCAACCTTCCATCCTCGTCGCTCTGCCGTCTGTGATTCTCTGCTCTCCACTTCAGAGTCACAGACGGAGAATCTCAGGATCGGGTTTTACTGATAAAGACCCCTCCGCCTTTGCCTGAGGAATCATAGTAAACTCGTTTGTATTGTATCATACGTGCAGTGCTTCTGTGTTTCCCATCTATAGGCAGGAAGTGATTGGCGGCTCATTGTTTGAAAAACACGTTGCATTTTTTAAATTAGGGAATTTCTTCATGAACATAACCTGCAAACAGCTTGCTAGCTACAGAAACCAAGATAGTCCTGCAAAAAATACAGGAAGAAGTTGAATCATCTTATTCCACTGGCAGATTGTTTTTGCCTAGTTCAAGTGTTTTGGTCCATTTAATCTTGGTTTAAGAAATTAAAAAAAAAAAGAACATTTTCTTAAAATGAGATTAATCTGACCACAATCAAGAAGAAGAAATAAAACATGATATGGGCAAAACAAACTGCCATTAGAATAAAATAATTCTGCTCAATATCTGATGAATTGGACTAAAAGGACATTTACACATAAGATTTCATTTCTTTGCAGCGTCACGTTGTGTTTAAACGAAGAACACTGATGAGCAGCTGTGGATTATTTAAAAAACAACCCAAAAAAAAAAACACTAGATACTAGATTTGGAAATATCACAGCATTTTTTGGAGGTTTGTGCGTTACGGTTAGACGTCTTTCATCGTTCTTCCATTCACGTAGCTCATTTGCTTTCGTTCGCCTCTTACTCTGTAGCAAAAAGAAGCCATGGTTTGTGGGGGGGGGGGAATTTCCTGGAGGGCCGGACTCAGCGATGTGGTGTCAAAGTCAAAGGTAATCCCTGAAAACGGCTCTGGAAATGCAGCAAACCAAACTAAGTCCACATTTGACAGCATCCCGGAGCTGGTTCTGCCTTTCAGGAGTTTTACTTGGATGTTGACCAGTAATGACAAAGGCATCTCTGTAAATCCTCTTATTTATTCATATCGAAGTGTCATGGTGAAGAGTTTGTGACAGATTATCGATAGATTCTATTGACTGCTGTTTTATAGACTAAGAATAACTTTATTTAAAAGACGGTGATACAGAGTCGTTTCTTTGGGGGGGGTGTTATTGTGAGATAACAGTATAATCAGAAAGTATTTATTTTAAAATATTTATTTGGATAGTATAAGATGATAAGAGAAAATGTCTTTATTTTATTATTGATTTTATTAATACATTATGTCCCTTTATTTTAAAAAAGTCTTGGATTTTGTACTACCTAAAGTGAAGTGCTAGGACAATAATAGATTCACAACAATAACTCCACACACTGTTAATCTGTGACGCTGACGTCAGTCAGATCCACTAACTGCAATAGTTGGGACTTTTTTCTTTTTTCCTGGTTGTGCAGAAGGCGCTAAATCAGCCCGACGCCGTACCCTGCAAGCGTTGTCTGTGGCGAGCTGCTGTGTGGTTCGTGGCTTTAAGAAAAACGTAACAATCTCAGATATCACACTAAACTAATGACATCACTTGTTGAGGGAGTTTTATGTCATCCCTGTGACACATTGGGATGTTAAGGACTATTTCACAAATGGACTGGGAACATCAATCACTGTCAGACGCATTTTAACAGAGGACGTGCATCTCTATGGTATTCCGAAAAGCAAGTGAATAAGTGTGGATCACTCCACTGTACAGGCTGTGTTCATAAAGCTTCTAACTTGCCTCCTCCCTCACAATTAGATGTAGATTTTATTCAGGTCACCTTTTGTCGTGCTTTACATATTTGGCTAAAAAAGACGCAGGAGGGAGATCCGTCTACAATATTGAATTGCAACACTTTTGTCTGACTAACAGTTGATTCCTTACGATGTTTTATTATTATTGTCAAATATGGCAAACGGCCAGCAGTCATTTGCAAAGCTGGAATCAGAGGGGATTTGGTATTGATGACAAGCAAATATGATAAAATAAAAAGTAGTTGCCAAAAATGTTTTTCCCTTTCCATTAATCTAAAGGATTAAAAAAAATTCTAAATATTGAACTTCAACTCCTCACAGTTTAAAGCTCTGGGCAATAATTTAATAATATTATACACTGACTTTCAGTGGGAAGTGCATCCTTATGATATTTCATGTCATAATTATTTACTTAGCTAAAATTATGGATTTCAAGCAAGAGTTTAGTTTATTGCAGCAAACTCTAATTTAATTATTTCATTTTCCACAGCAGACTTTTTAACAAACATGTCCTTTCAGCTGCGTTACTCAGCCAAGTGAAATCCCTCAATACCAGGCAGTTTAGATACTGATCTCTAATTACAGCGTTATGAATAGAGCCGTGGGTGCAGCAGCATGATGGTCTAAATGATCTGTGTGTGTGTGTTTACAGTTCAGGTTGTGGTTCCGGCCTCGGGCAATGATTTGTAAGTGTTTAACAGTCACACGTCTGTTTACGGGTCCATGCTGCGAGACAATATTATGCCGTGAAAATAAGCGGCACAGCATGGGACTTTTGAACAGTGGCGTGCTTTGTTACGAACCGTCCTAACGATCCACAGCATGCTATTGATTCGCCAGCGACCCCAAGTGTTTCACTTGATTTACGACCATGTACCCCCCACCCCCCCCCCCCCCCCACCCCCACGATGGCATCAGGGTCTGGGTTTCCGCTGTAGGGCTGTGACCGCGAATCACAGTTAGTCAGAAGTGCCTTGGGCCTGTTAACGCGTTCTAATACGACTTTTGCACCGGAGCTGCAGAAAAGCCGACAATGCCAATCTTGAAAATAAAACAGGAAAGAGAAAAAAGGTCCGGATTTAGACCAGGATGTGACACTGACGCGGTCTTGAGAAAAGCTGTGCTTCTTTAAAGAGTAAGATTATTTAAAGTGAGGAGATTTATTCCGCCTATTGGATTAGACCTTCACTTCAAAATATAAAACCACTGAATAACCACGGACGTCAACCAGTATATTAAATCATAGTATTGGAAATCAGACAGTTTCCCATTACAGGCTGCAGTAAATTATCTTCTGCCCTCCAACCACAACTGTTTGAGGTTTATAACAATATATGGGCACAATGAGTCAAAAATGAGTTAAATGCACAATTTATCCTTGGACCAATATTTACTGCTGGGTGTGTGTGTGTGTGTGTGTGAGGGGGGTTGTAAACATCATGTTGAAGCAAATATGAGGGTTCAACATGTGCTTTTTTTCTTGTACTGCTGTGTTTTTAACGCACAACCAGGACCCGAACTCGCACAGTATGTCACAGTGCGGCCCAGCTCCGAGCTCTCGCTGTGAGAGGCTATGATGAGGATGCGGATGATGATGATGTCCCGCAGTCACATGTTTGCTTGTCCGTGTTTTTCCTGCTGAATTTTTTCGACTTACTATGTGAATGAAGTCGACCGGTGTTGCTGCGTACAAGTCCCAGTGCAGCTTGTCTAGAATAATCCTCTCCATGCGAAGAATCTCCGCTGTCGAAAAGGTGCATCCGCTCCGCGCAACCAGGTCGCTGACCGAGCCTATCACCTGTCCAAACAGACACCACCAAAAGGGAAGCAAATAAACGTATCGTTTTGAAATAGCACAGAAGTCCGCGTTTTTATTTGGCCTGATCGTGACTGATGATTGATTGTTGTTTATAAGAAAAGATGTATTTAAAAAAAAAAAAATAGATCTTTACCTCATCTTCCTCATTGATTTTGGCAGCCAGGACCAATGAGGTAAAGGCGATGCATTTCAGGTACTTTGGTTGAGCCTGAAAACAGAAATGACTTTATTTAGTTTAGCTTAAAAGGAAGAAAAACAATTATTGTTTTTGGGTCAGCGACAAATCATAGTTGATTTTTCTCCATTTTAGAGATTTATATATCAAAAACTTAAAGGCTTACACATAACATTCCTATTTCATTTCACTCAGGAACATTAAAGCAAAACATTCTAGTGACCTTCCCAGAATGTTCTCTAATATCTAAGGAACATTATGTAGGAACGTTTAAGTACATGTTCCCAGCACCAAAAACAGACATTCTCTGAACATTGAATGTAGGCTCAAAGTGCACATTATGACTTGCAAAGAGCTGGAAACCAGTTTGATTTTACATTACAGTAGCTGTCAAATCTGCAAGTAAATGAGCCAAAGTAAAGATATGGTTATTTATGACTTCACTGTGCAGCCATACTCAGTACAATCAGACGTCATATACAGAAATGTATCACTGTCATTGACTACAGGCTTGGACCATTAGCTTAGGGGTTTAATGGCCCAAAGTAGAAGAAAAAGAACAAGACAGCCATTCTTCTCTGGGAGAAAACAGTAATTGTGCTTTCATTGCTGTACTGTGCATTTATGTGTACAGGCATTTAGAAGTGAGCGGGGAAAAAAAATCCTCATTGTTCACATTTATTCTGAAAGAACGCACACGAGACACAGGATGCCGTGAGGCTTTGTTAGGTTGGAGCCGCCTACCTTGACAGTGGACACCAGTCGGTTGAGAACACACACTCCCAACGCGAAGGTCTCTGGACAGAAGTGGAACAGCCTGTTCATCTCGCCGAGCCAAAGGATCATTTCCCGGTGTTGGGATGAAGAGACATCAGTGCCCTGGAGGGGCCAAAGGGGACAGACATTAGTGAATGAATGAATGAATGAATGACAGCCGCATGAGGGAATAGAAGTCAGTTAGTAGAACAGCCTTGTTCCACTATAGGAATTTAACCGGCCCACAACCCGCAGCTTCTTCTGCCCCAAACTTTAAAGAACATGCCAAGATGTGGCGCACCTTCCTGCATAATGGAGGCTCCTCACTCACAGTAGGGGGCGTAACTTTTCTCACAATATCTCAGACGACCCTGATTAGCTATTACTCCAACATCGGAAAAAAAAAAAGAGTTCTTTAAAACAACAACTCCCTGACTGTGTCTCACCTGGATACATCCGTTCTTGAAGACGGGCACCTTCCAGAGACGGGCCTCCCTGACCAGAGCGTCCTCCAGCAGGCCGGCCAGCCGCCGGCTCTCTGCGGCCCCCGGGTTCTTCATCACCACCACAGCACAGGCCAGCCTGCACCCAGGGCACACACACCTGGAGGAGGACAAGAGGTTACGGACACAACAATTATCAGCAATTAGTTAATTGATTAATTGAATTAGTTAATTGAATTCCAGTTGATGTTGGTACTATTGTGGCTATTACACCCTATTTATTGTTGCTACCATAACCATATTATTGATGAGTAAGGATTAAAAAAAACTATGGTTATAATTAATTGCATTATTGCTATTGATATGAATGTAAAATTACATTACAATTGGAATGATTGATAGAGGGGTGTTATTAATTTAATTTTTTTGCTGTTTTATTTTGGCTTTACATGTCCAAAATGAGTACATTGAAATATAAATTTTTTTCACATTGAAAGTAAAAATAAAAAAGTAACTCCCAGTATTTACCACTTGCAAACATAAAGCTACCAGGTTAATGCACACTTCACTTTCATAGTTTTTTTCCTGGTTTGGTGAAGAAGCACGAGAAGAGTTTGTTATTTCGCTCTTTTATAGAGTTAAGATGAACTTAGGTGAGACGATAAAAATGATTTTACCAGTGAAAATAACATATTCCGTGTGTTGCACAACAACTTCTTTATAAATTCTAGGCCCACAGTGTACAAAGGGTCCGTTCAGGGCCAGTTGGTCCGACCCAGTAAACAGCAGCGACTCAAATATGCAGGAAACAGCGAAGGCTGCGTTCACGGCCACAGGCAGCGAACGCCACATTTTTAGGCTTCGCAGGCGGGACGCAGACAGATTAAACTGCTAAAGACGTCAACGAGGAAGGTGAGTGCGGTTTGCGTGCTTCCCCCCTCTCTGCTGCTATATATATGTGTGTGTGTGACTCAAACACAGAAAGAATCCAGGCGGGATAACAACGAGCCGCGGCTGCAGCTGCTGCACAGTTGTTGCTGCTGCAGGCAGCAGCAGACGCACAAAAAAGAGAGGGAGTGAGAACATTTGTTTTTTTGTTTCCTTTGCTAAAGCAAGTCTTACCTCTTGGATTTCAAAAGCTGAATATCTCTTCGACAGCAGGTGCATTTATACGGTTTTTCTAGTTAGTCCATATCCACCGAAAGCAACAAACAAACAAACAAACAGCAGCAGGGGATGCTGTTAGCGGAAACGGTGCAGGACAAAATCCCTCCTGTTTCGCAAAGAATATACGTAAAGCAGCCACATTATATAGATAATATTTAAAAAAAATGCAAATAAAAAAATAAAACAAATAAAAGAAGAAGCGCGAAGTGGCTGGAATAACTGGCGCAGATGCAGAAATAAGCGCAAAACAAAAGGCAGGAAGCAGCGGAATCTGCGAGGATCGAGGGCAGGCTGTGTTTTGAACGCCCCTGACCCCGCCCCCCGCGTGATGTCACGGCGGGGTGGATCTGTGTTAGTGGGTCACACATACGGGACTCTGCGCACAAAATGGTCGGGCTCAGGGCTGGAAATGGAAGGTGTTGTTACTGTGTTGTCCTAAAAAACAACAACAACATCATATCTTTGTCAACCGCTGCAGAACACAACTCTGCCTTTTTGTCTCTTCATCTGAGCTTTTTATATATTTGCTGTTTATCTATTCTGCTGCAAACTGACCTGTTATATAACCTCTGGAATCAGATCCACTCATTCACTCATCATGGCTAAGATACTGAAATGGGATCAAAACAGAATATTCATATCAACATATTTTAATTCTATTCATATTGGAGCAACAGATTTTCAGTTCACGCAAAGGGAAGATCTCTGTGTTTGGGTTTAGTACATTTTACTTGTGTATTGTATTAGTATTTGCATGCAGCGTCTTTCTCCTGCACTAGTTGAAGCTGAGCTGCCTCTTTTTTTCATTGCTTATCTGACCTCATTTTATTTTTACTTTTATTATGTCTTATTAGCCTTGCAGCAAGAAGGTCACAGGCTAAAGTCCTTGTGCTGGGATCTTTCTTGGAGCTCCAGCTCCCTCACACAGTCCAAAAATATGCTGAGGTTGATTAGAGATTCTAAATTACCAGTAGGTGTGAGTATGTGAGCATGTGTGTATGTGTGTGTGTCCCATGATAGGCCAGTGACCTCTCCGGGGTGTATTCCTGCCTCTCGCCTGTAATGTGCTGAGATTGGCTCCAACGGACCCCCACGAGCCTAGTGAGGAATAAGCTGGTATAGACAATGACTGAGTAACTTATGGCTTTTTAAGCAAAATGACTCTGAGAGACAGAGAAGAATTCCATTGTGATTCTACGGTAAAGTATCTATGCAAACAGCAATGTACTTCATTCTAAAAGCAGCTGGATCAGACCCTGGGTCCCCTCTCCCAATTCCCCCCATGACCATAAACTACAGTTTTCACTACAGCAACTACATGCACACACACACACACACACACACACACACACACACACACACACACACACACATGTTTCTGTGTATAAAATGTATGTCTCAGGGTTCTAATTAGGCTTTTCAATTGTCTGCTATTAATGCTCACAAACAACACTTTATTATGTTTGAATGGCTTTATTGTGAAATGATTAGGGCTCAATCAATTAAAAACAATGATCTATAATTGATCACACAAGTTGCTGTTATTAAATCAGTTAATCATAAATAATTGCAAAGTATCGATTCTTATTCCATCCTAAAGGTACAACATGTATTTTGCTGTAATTTGAGTTTAAACCAGTGGTTTCTCAAACTTTTACATGTCAAGGACCCTTAAACTCATGAAAACTGGACCACAGACCCCATCTGATCAGATTTTTGCTTTAGATGTTTTATAACATAATGTTTTATAACCTCATTATATAAAATGAAACAAATTCATGTGCCAAAGTGAAAATAATACACAAATAATATGAAATAAATATGTTAATGGGATATTGTATAAAGGAATTTATTTAATATTTGTTTCAGTCATGGATGGAATTATAGGGAAAATAAATGATTCTCCTTTTGTCTGTGTCTCTGGATCCGACTTTGAGAACCACTGCTTTAAAATTCTCTCCTGTCAACTACAGGTGTCCAATAAAACCATCAAGGCCATCCACTGGCAATTTGAAAGGCAGATTTCTCCTCTGCACCAACATAAATAGCAAGTCCCAGGCCTTTAAAGTGCAAATTTAATCTCCTGATCAATATTTTGTACCTTTCATCGAGGCTGTTTCATATTCAACATTTAAACGTGCAGCAGCTCTTCTTATTGTAATTTTTTTTCCCTTCTTCTGTCTTTAATATGATTAATTCTGCTTATTTTTGTGGGCATTTTGTGCACCATAACAAGACCAAGACAGTTTTGGTAGTAAATTCTGCCATTTGATTGTGGTTGTGAAGCCAAACTGAGGAAACAAATAAATTATACATGAAACTAACGCTAAAACTTTCACCATACTCTGAGAAACACAAATACTACAAATGAGTTTTTGTCGCTGGAGAATGTCGCAATCCGTACTTACTGTTACACAACAGACAGTTTTTCTTCCTATCCATCAACTCCTAAACACTACTGTGAGAATTCACACTGCACATTCCTCTTTACTTTCATTTCCCTTTTCAGCCTCTGAAAACTTGAGAGTATTCATCAACATGTCACCGCTGGAAATAGGGTTTGATTAGTTGCAACCAATAGGTGTTTCATCTGGTACTCGCATCAGGGATGGAGGATTAGATAATTGTTTTTTTTTTTTTTTTGGGACAGCGCCGCGCTCCCACTCAGTCTGGTCTTGTTGTAAGGTCTCTGAGAATGAAATGTGCATGTTTTTAGGCTATATGCATCCCCTCTTTTGTGAGGCTTGTCCTTCAAACAGAAAAGGGTAATCGCGTCCTATTGGACGCTTTTGTGCAGTGGACCTCTGATCAAAATGCTGGAGAGGACACATTCTGAGCCGCTTCAAGGCTGCTATTTCCAACAGAAACAGTGAGTTTGCATAAAATGAGCAGAACGGGTCACAAAGCAGGAAGGAGGAAAAATAAGTAATAAAATAAATTAATAATCTATTTACTCACTAGAGAAATATAGTGACAGACATAAAGTTGTGCAAACACCCACAAGACAGTAAATGTCTATTGTTCCTTTTCTTTTAGTTTTCTAATCCTGACTACTTTTATTAGAAGCCTTGACAGGAAGTCAATCAAGTCGTCAAATCCCATTGCAGACGTCACACGTTTGTGTCTTCTCTGTCAGGCTCTGCTAACTTTTTGCTGTCTGTTATAAACTTCAGTGAAATAACATTATCATTAAGATTCGTGTCAGACCTAAACAGTAAATAAGATTCCATTTGTGTTTGTTCTGACTGCATCTTAACAATGTAGAACATCTATGAACTGCTAGTTCTGTGACAAAGTGACATGATTATGAACGTATGATAAACATATAATATGTGGATTAAACCTTTAGGTGACTGTCGTTTTGCTGATTGTTTTCAAAAAGAACATTCAGCTGGGGAAAAAAAGAGATCCAGGTCCATGCTGAGCAAAGTATAGAACTGGAACATTAAACATGCTTGGTGGATCACTAGCCTGGTGGATCAGTCTTTGTGCAGAGTAGTCTATATGCTTTATTATAAAAGTCGTCCAAATACATATACTGTCAGGCCAGCAAAATAAGGCAGAGCCAGATTCATATTAATTGTCACCCTGTTAAAATATGTCCTAAGTCATTTTTCCAAGTTTCTAGGAAAAACACAAAAAATGTCTCAAATGCATTATATTAAGTAATCATTTCAATCAAAAACTACCTGGAGTTACAATAAACAAATGTCAGGTAAATTAATTGATGAGAAGGCAGTGATGACAAAGAGTTCTACTTATTTCCCAATAAAAAATCGATTCCTCTGTTATAAAAAAACCTGTCTAGCAATCATAATGTTTTGGCTTTTTCTCTCTAGTTGGCCATTTCCCTCATTGTTGATTACAGATGATTAATCTGTGTCAGTGTTGTTCTACTTTCTCTGCCCCTGACGGAGCTCAGTGGTAAGTAATAGATGGCTTCATGCTGCTTGGAAGCGACTCCCCTTCAGGGAACGGGACAGCTTGTTGTGCAGATTGCAGACTGCGGATTCATTTGTGGCTTGACTTGATTCAAACCACGCAAGGAGAAAAACACATTTGGGCTTTCACCGTTTTCCTGGACGCTGCTGTACTATATAAGGGGGCTTCCCCGCCAGGAAACCTTCGGAAACAGCCTTTTTTTTGGCAGCGCTTGACCTCCTCTGAGCATGTCAGCGGCCTTCACCTGACGTGAGTCGACAAATATCATCCGTGGACACAGGCGTTCTCTCTCCATTCTCTCACCTCGCCCAGCTGACTGATAGAAAACAAAGATGACCAGTGTCAGGGCTGAGGTCGCGACTGGAATGCTGATAGGGACGCGGCAGCCAATGGGAACGCGGCGGCGTGACCCTCGCTCTCTCCGAGTTCTCCAGATGAGAATCGCGGGAGGTTTGTGCCGGTTTTTGATATCAAAACGTTCTTCTGGGGCACGTTCCCAGCGCGTATCTGTGTCCTTGTCTTTATCGGCGCTGCCTCCTCGTGGGTCTCTGGGTTCCCATCGCTCCGCTCTGTCCTGTGTCTGGTGCAGGATGTCACGCTCGCTTACGGCCTCTGCTGATAGGACGTTTTCACGTGTTTGCACAGCAGTGCGTGTGTTTACATTCCATCGGCCTCCAATCACCGGTGGGAATTCGACTGGACGGAAACTATTAAGTTTTTTCTACACTAAAATAAATTATAAAGATACAGTCAATTTTATATTTTATCTCTACTGCCTGTCTCAGTTAAATACTATCTAGTTAAAACTTTTAGCTATTTTTCTGCATCTTAAACTTCATTACGTTTAACATTCACTTGCCTGTATTTTTTAAAACTAAATTGTACACGGGTCAGTGGCAAATAATGGGTGCTAAGTCAGAAATGTCTTAAAATACAGTTTTATGAGAAGCATTCTTTTGTCATTTAAAAGCCCATTTGTATCATTTTTTTCCACAAAAATCCTGATTTCGTGCAAGACACAAAATATCAAATGGTGTATCCTAAAAATAATGATCAATTTAAAATATTCTACCTAGAATATAAAACTGTTGATAGCTGCTGTTTAAGTGTGTAATGAGTTAAGTTAAATAGTTAAGAGAGAGTTGTTTTAAAGAAGAGCAATGACTCAATAATACATTAAATTCTGCTAAATGAACCAGATAAAAAGGAAACATTACAACAATACTCTGAAATGGAATTCTGAAGTAGCATCAAATGGAAATACTCGAGTAAAGTACCTAAAATTGTACTTAAGTACAGTAGTTGCATAAATATACTTTCCACCACTCCCCATAGTAGTCAGTAGATGAAGTAAACATCAACTGTACCAATATTTTTTTATTTTCAGTATAGAATATTTTTTTTTTGTTGCTCAACTGAACAATTTGTTTTTTCAGTGGAACCAATCCATTCAGTCTTTTAAGAATAGCTCTCAATTTAAAGATAAGACTGGCAACGTCATTATATCCAGTGTATTTCACTGTACAAATTGATTCTCTGCAGCCCTCTGCCCTAAACCTGTCCCCTTAATAATCTGCTAAAAACGCTGGAGTCTGTGGTAAATTGTGCATTTATTGAGCGCTGTTTTTAGCCACAGATTGGGCGTGCTCGTGAGAATTTTTTACAGCAGCAGGATAATAGCATATGGGATGAACTCAAAACTAACTAAAATGCCAATGTTCATGGTTCTCAATGAAAGAACACATCACCTAATGCAACAATGTCACTCAGTGACACAAAATATAATTACATCTTAAAAATTAAAAGATATATTTAGCTACAGACAGCTTGTTAGGATAAAGTCAATGTTAAATCTTGTCTATTCATAGGATTTATTGACAATTAAGCAAATCTAGAGTATCCCCAGCCTCACTGTGTCCTTTAATACTTTTTTTTTCATGTTATCTGCAACAAATTTAATCAAACGTATGGAAGTGATTAAACTAGTATCAGCTATGACAAACTGTTTGTATGTACAGTATGTGTGGTAATCTCACATGACCCAAAAAAAAACAAACTTTCAGAGATAACATCCTGCACATATCGTCTCATTGTATGAAATGTTAATGAGAATGACTGTCATAAAATCTACATGAACATTAAAGATGAATATCTCCAAACGGGCTACGTACAGTATGTAACCGTGTACAGCGGCTGTGTTCGACTTAGACTTAAAGAGATGAAAACACTTACAGAGTCTCGTGGGGGGGGGTTTGCACTGGCTTCAACTTCTTGGATCCTATTATGAAACAGAAATGGAAAGACGACACGTTTGGCTCGATGTGTCAGTGACGTCTGCTCTGATCAGGTTAATAGGAATTTACAACGTGTCTGCAGACTCTCCTCTCCACCCCGTAGCCCAAGAATGGCCGGCACCCCACCGTGAATCAGTGTTAACCCTGAGCCAACTTTGTGCTGTCAGGAGAGGTTCCGCGCACTCCGCTGAGCACATTGTGTCCCGAAAAGTCGCATCTGATCTCTGACTTTGATCACTGCCCGAGATGTTTTTTCTTTCCTTTTTTTTATCTTTTGAGGCCCCCCTCTCCGGCATTGTCGCCTCGGTACGGGCTTAGCCGGACTGGTACATGTGCGCCTCCAGTTCCATTGGATTCAAAGTTTGAACAAAATGTTCTGTCTGCACTGTCCCCGCTAAATAAGAACATGATTTCATCCCATATTCTCACATCTGATCCTACAGTTGTCTGTGTACGGCTACACCTGTGGGGACAGGTCTCAGTTTAGCACTGACAGCTGATTCATTATATGTCTTTAACAGTTGCTGCTGCCTCTGTGTTAAAAATGCTGCCAATGGACAAGATGAAGGGCTTTTCCACTTTGACAGCGTGTTTTATGCTTTTGAAAAGTTTCTACACATCATGTCACACACACACACACACACACACCCACACACCCACACACACATTGCCATCTCATCTGCAGTAAATATCACCATGTGAAGATCTGAAACATAGATTTTTTTAACATTCTTTATTAGCTATACAGAACAGCCTTAATTTTACAGTAATACAATGATGGAAAACCAGAAATTAATGGGTCTTTTTTGGGGGGGGGGGGGTGATCTGTGAAATACAAGTCTTTTTCAACAATATCTATAGGTTTATTTGATCTTTTTTTAGTTTATTTCTGAATGATTATGATAAACTCAATCAATCAATTAGGGCTGCAACCAATTACTATGTCTGACCTTTATTAATCAAATGCTAATTTAGTCCCTATCGTGTCAGACAAAATGTGATGTGAACCCATGTGTTCAACCAACAGTGTAATATACAAATATGTTCAATTTACACTATTACAAGAGATGGAGGGAAAAAAACAAAAATCCCAATATCTGAACCAGCAAATGTTTCTTTGATGCCTAACTTTAATAATTAAAATAGTTGAGATTTCCTTTTTTTTTTTTCTTTTTTCAATTTTGTGATTATTTCTACACTTTTTACACATCCAGAACATGAACATTAACCTACAGTTGAAAGTAATTACATTATGATATGGTCATAATGATGATTTTCAAGTAAGAACACGTTAAGATTGGGCTAAAAATAGTTGGACTATTAGATAGTAGTGACATTTGAGTCGGGTTTTAACTTATATTTGACTCAACAGAATGAAAGAAATGACCCCAACCCTAACCCTTTGAAGGGGAGAGTAACCACATTGTCACCTTGCTGTGTGTGTGTGTGTGTGTGTGTGTGTGTGTGTGTGTGTGTGTGGCAGTCGGGGCAGAGTCCTATTTTAAATATTTAGCCTTTTCCGGGTCAGCTGGAAGCATCTGCTGCACACATACAGTAAAAGCATTTAAGCAGATTAGCAGATGCTTCCTGGCCAATGGGCTGGACAGTGTGCACCTCTGCATTTATCCATCAAACCCTCAGATATAAGAAGAGGTTCTGGTAATAGGCCATCCGTGGACAGATTGGTGGATCTGCCACCCGCCACTGGAGGGAGACAAAGGCCAGGCCATAGGCTGACAGCAGCCCTTACAACCCTGGCCATGACTGCCCCGCTTTGTTTTCTTCTGACATTAAAAAAAAAAAGAGAAAGATTTCCGACTTTGTTCCTCCTCTGAAGCACCTGTCTGTGGACGTCTCTCAGATGTCAGATTTCACCCCTGCCTGCTTTCGGGGAAAAAAAAAAGCTTCAGTGGAGAGGTTCCTGAGGGAGAGATTTCACATTGTCCGCGGTTAGAGGAGGAAAAAAGAGGAGGATCAGGGAGGCTTGACCACTATCAGCAAAGTGAGCCTGAATAACATGAAACACGCCATGTTCCTTCCTTCTGTCAGTACTTCAGTACTTTATGCAGAGGATCGATCAGTTCCATTATTGGAAGAGGTGGCAGGTTGGCCTGGTTCTGTGTGTAATGGGTGGAGATGAAATATTGGAGGGTTATATCACCAAACTGCGTCTTATTAAAATCCCCCAAGAGGGACTTCAAAAGCGTTTCAAACCGAGCACAGAGCAGGCAAAACATCAGAGAGGATTTCCCGCTCTCCTAAGTGATCATTAATCCCAGTCTTCATGCAAACTCAGTCATGGAACACGACACTTCATGTGACTTTTTGGTTTTTCTTTTTAGAATGTGAAAATGTTAGGAGGGATTTTATGAAATCCACACATGGTTGCTGCAGAATCTTTCCCTCTGGGAGCATCAAGTGATGCTGGGACTGTTGGGTTTTCTTTCTCAACAGGGGGCAGTGTGGTTTCACTGAAGCCGCGCTGCGTTCCACATCCTCTGCACAAAACCCTCCGTGTACAAAGAGAGGAAGATATTATATAATGAATTCATCTCAGAAGCAGAGCAGCAGTCGCCGAGAATTTCTGGAAACTCAATATCTTTCATTGAGTTTCTATCTCTGATTCTGGTGTTGCGTTTTTTTTTTTGGGGGCTTTCAAGCATATATTAAAACTATCTTGATGCCGGGAAATAACTTTTCATTTCAGTGTGGATAGTGGGGTGGGGGCTGTGTGCTCGCTGTGATTGAAACGGCTGCATCAAACTAAATCCTCCCAACTTTAGAAGTAAACAGTCTGTGAGTTGTCCTGTCAAAGGGATTTATTTCAGTCATGATCGCCATCTAATCAGCGTTATGTTACTGCATGTGACCATGAGATCACCCATTTTTTCCTTTCTTTTACTAAAAGCTTAGTGAGAGACAGAAATTGGAAACTAGTAATAGTTTTAATCTCCTGATGCAAAACAGTCTGTGACAGACTGAAGGGATGTCTAATTTCATTTCCCCCTAAAAATAAAATATATCAATAAATAAATAACAATTCCAAAGTCAAATTAACAATTATTTGCTTTCAGGTATGTTTCTGACATTTTTTTTTTTATTTCACTTGGAGTCTTTGTAAAACTACCTGTTAAATTTGAAATTAAGTTCTAATCGCCAGACTTATGCAAGTGCTTAAAATGCAATGAGAAAATTTCCATTTAAATCACTCCTCCATTGTATAGCACCTTGGGTGGAGAATTAAATTTAGGCTTAATCAGTATTGAGCGCGGGTTTACTCCGGGCATTAAACAAATTAAAATGTATGGCAGACTGCTTTGCTGAAACCACCCACTGTATAAAAATCATTATTGCACAGCTACTTGTCCACCGTTGTACATATCATTATGATGGAAATACCTGCGAGGGCATTCTTTACTGTTATCCTGGCTTCGTTTGTGGTTCGGGAAGAAATTCCGCTCATTATGGGAATCATTAGCGGCTTTAAAATCTATACTGAACAATTACCTATTGTGGATCAAGTTAATAAATCTTAGCCCCTGAACCAAATACCTGTACAATGCACATAAAAGAGCAGCACATCCGTTTGGAGACGTCCACGTCCTGGTCTAATTTCACCGAGGTGACGAGGTTGCAGCTGCTGATTTTTTTCTTCTCCGACCGCCTCTCCTCGGCTGCTGTGCCGTGTTATATAAGCTCTGGGAATGTGAGACGCGGCTTCTTGATTAGCTTCAGGGTTTCCGGAGCTGTTTTTGGAAGTTGGAACTGCATATATACATTTTTCAAGGGGGGGGGGTCTCTATTATGTGAAGAGCACTTTTTTTCAGTCGCTTGCGTGTAAATATTTAGGTCTCCGCTTCCCCGCGAGCCGTGAAACAGGACCACCCACTCGTCCTGTGTGGTGGTGGTGAACACAAGCTGTTGAGGAATGCCTCCTGTTGTGATGTCACAACGGGAGTGGAAGTTAATAGAAACGGCTTTTGGATCCTCCTCGTACGGGCTGACCCCAGCTGTGTGAGGGCATGACATTTCCAACAGCGCTAAATCAATCAGAGAGGGCCTTTTCTGCAGAGTGCCTGTATTGGAAGGCTTGCAATGCGTCTATAGGTCCAACTGGTTGCGTTTAGATGAATAAAGCTTGCTAAATTAGACCATGAAAATTGAGAGATTAAACTGTGAAAATGTAAAAAAAAAGGACCCGTTTAAATCTGAACCTGCTGGTTGT
This sequence comes from Eupleurogrammus muticus, assembly GCA_036785175.1. Taxonomy (NCBI): domain Eukaryota; kingdom Metazoa; phylum Chordata; class Actinopteri; order Scombriformes; family Trichiuridae; genus Eupleurogrammus; species Eupleurogrammus muticus. Next base: position 11,633,744 of record JAYKQN010000007.1, on the reverse strand, counting down.
GTCTTACTTTAGTGTATATAATATAATAAGAAGATGAGTAATTCAAACCAAAGTGATTTCAAGTCATTTTTTCTCCTCGGCTTGATATTTTTGGAATGATTTAGAATCCTAAACATGTGAAAGTGTTGTGTTTTTTACAAGCAATAACCCAAGTATTTATTCATTTCTCATTATTTTAATTATGTTGCCACACATGCACTGTTGGACTCATTGAGGAATCCTTAATCCCATTTCTTTTTCCTTTTCGTCTTCCGTTCATTTTACTGTAAAGCGCTCCCACCAAAGAGGACAGGATACGTCATCCTCTAAAGATCTTTTCTCTAGGTGGGTGTCTGCAGGAATATTCAGACCGCGATGCACCAACATCCTCCCACATGCATTTAAAGAATAGATCGGAGCAGCATCTCCAAGTGTTGTAATAACCATGACAACCTGTCATTACTTCTTAGAGTAAAAAAAGTCGCCGTGGGAGTCGCAGCGACGAGAGCGGCCGGTATGTAGGTGGCGGAGGAGGAAGTGGAAGCATGAGACAGGCCGACCGTCACCTTTCTGCGGAAGAAGAGCACATGAAAGACGTAGAAAATTACGGCTTTTCTCCTCAGAGGCTTTAAGCTGCAGAGAGATGTATGAATGGCTGGTTTGTTAGGCCCACGTTATAATTAGACTTTAGGCTGCCGCCGTCATTTCTCATCTCAGTGGAAAGGAGAGCACCAGTCCTCATCACAGCAACCTGCCTGGAAGGTGCTCATTAATGAAGTGACGGACACACACACACACACACACTTACACACACACACACACGCGATCCTCACATCTACACTCAAGAGCCCTTTTTACTTTATTTACTCCATCAGCTCAAATAATTGTTTTTCCCCATTAAAAATAAAAAAGAGGACAGGTTTTTAACAGCTGTGAGATGACGCCTTCCCCCAGCAGTCTGAACGTGACCACACACACACACACACACACACACACACACACACAGGAAACTTAACATCTTACTTCTGTTGAGGTCAGATTTAAGGACGCTACCGCCCTTTTTTTGTGTTGTTTGCCAGTTTAAGATCCTCAAACTCTCTTAATGCCAAAATAGTCAGTGAACAGGATGAAAGAAAAGCTACTTTTCTTTTTTTTTGACATTTCCCACAATTTCAGAATAGTAAGTACAGACATCTCTTGGTGTTAGTGGTATACAAAACACAACAAACAAGCAATGAACAGAAAACACAACTTGCAATAAATAGAACATGAAGGAAAATTAGTCATAATTGGTTTATGCAGGAAATAGTTCTGTCAGATACATAACAATAATCACCCACAAACATCCTGGAAACATGCTTTTTGGCACAATCCATGTTTTGCTTTTAAAAGATTCGATGTTAAAGATTTGCAGAACAGATGGAAAGTTTAGAAATTCTGTAAAGTGCAAACGATGAAGTGCTTAATGATAATATAGTATGTGTGTGGGACCTTTTGTGTGGAGTTTGCATGTTCTCCCCATGTCTGGGTGTTCTTTCTTTTTCTTAATATTGCTTTTGCTTTTCTTAACTATGCTTCAAAGTAATTGCTGATCTCTTCTTCATCGTCAGCCTGACACGCGTCACTCACCTGCATCGCCTGCCTAAGGCCCACATAACGGATAGCTCTGTTTGCGTTTTGCCTAACTTGATGCATCGTATTATGGTGCGGGAACACCGGAGCTTGTTCGTGAAAGTGAAATCTTATTTAGTATTTCCGTCCCGTGACGCAGATCGGTTATGAAAATAGGACACGAAACGGTTTGCATACTGTCTCTCGAAATGAAAACCATTTGACACGCGACGTCCCGGTAAATCCGCGCGCGAACAGCAAACAGCTTTTTTTTATGACAGCGGGGGAACGGAGATCAATCAAATGATGTGTGAGTTTATTTCACAGGCCCGAACGGTTTAAACTTATTACACCGGCTTCTGGTATTTCATTAATAAGCTTTTCAGATAGGCATGTTATTTTATTAAAATTGGAGCGCACTGATTTTGCTGGATTTATATCGTCTTTTTTCGACTCCCATCAGTTCAGCTGCAGAATCCAATTACAGAACAGATTTCCAGCTCAAAGGCCAGCTGATGCCTTTGAACCGACTCATAAAACATACATGCTCCTATGGTACTGTATATACAGTCTTATACATGATCTAACTCTAAATCATCCATTCCAAAAACATCGATGCATCCGTTTGAACATTTAGAACTTGTTACACAATTTAAACTGTGCCTCATATATCATGTGTTCATGAAAGTTTAAGAGTATTCCAGTGATCTGTTTTTTTTATATTAAAAATGTCTGTAATTTGCACATGACAGAATAAAACAAATAAATGTTTAAAAGTGATACAGTAGTCTGGACTGTTTTGTCTGTGATATGGATCTGTTTCTAAAATCTGGGTTATAAACTTCCCATAATGCAACTTGACAACCTATGCACTCTGAATAATAAAGTCCGAGATCAAGCCACTCACTGACACCATATTAGATTATTCCCAGCTCCTCCACAGCTACAAGAAACAGTATTTAATAATAATCATAGGTAATAATGTGACAGGTAGGTAGTGTGCGCCTTTTTGCACCTATTTAACGGTCACCAGCCTCCTCTGTTTTCACATGATGAACAAAGAGGTGTACAGTGGTGCAGGGATGCATAAATAAATCATTTTAAAAAAGCTGCTATCAGAGGGAGACATGGGACTAATGTGTAAGTGGGGCTAAGCACAAGGTAATGGGACACGTCTTTAATGTGGTCACACAGGTTGGGGAATTACGTGCTGTAATTGGGGGAAACAGGGAAGGTGGTTTGACAGATTGCATTAACTGAACGACACACACACACACACACACACACACACACACACACACACACACACTGTCTGATTGAAAACCGCTTGGAAAGATAACTACAGGAATTTTGTCTGTGCTTGTGTGAGATGTGAAAAGGGTGGATGGATCATTGTCCTGCCTTTGTGGTTTTTATGTGTCTCATTCATTTTCTATGTAGGACGGATGCATTGTGTTCTGAAAGCGTTTTTCAGAGCCTCGGCACCAGTGGTCCTCATTTACATTTAAGTTAACGTCCAGAACTCCTGGTTTCTGGATCACTCTGAATCTTCTGTTTTGTACCATTGTAGTAAATGCACCTTCGAACCATCATTTGGGGTCACCTGGTGGTCATATCTAACTCTGTCATTAATATCTTACGCTCTTCTATTTTATTTTCCACTTATCTCTTAAATTTATTGTATTTAAACAAATCTTTTCATAGCCTTATGTTGCTTTTAAACTGTGCCTGATGCCTTTTTTATGTAAAGTTATTTAAAATGCCTTGTTTAAATCTACTATTCAAATAGCCTACTCCTACTGGCCATGTTAATGTTAACTTTTAATGAATTAATGACAATTATTAATGTAGTTATATAAAAAGAGATAAACGTCTGGAATGAAACTAGTAGGCTAGTGTTACAGTGTGCGCTGAAGTCAGACTTTTGTTATGAGAATATCTAAGGAAATAAGGCCACCGTGATGTATGCAGGCCATCCCCACGCAGCCTACGTTCAAGCTGTACCATAATATATGCATTAGATATAAAGGACCTCGGCATTACTGTTTAATGGCTTTGAACCCAATGAAACATTCAAAAGGCTCCGCCATCAAAGTGATGTAAAGGGAAATAAATATTGATGAATGAACCAACACTCGGAAGCTGTGAAAATTAAAAAGGGAGCAAGGGTCTGAACAGAAGGAGGCTCTGCGGCGGTTCAGAGTTCGAACCCCCCCGGGACCACACGTATATCACCCCACTTTGGAAGGCAGAGAACTGAGGCCACGTTGGTTTAACGGTTTAGTTAACAACCTGAGATCATGTGAGTTGTGTCCTAATGTGAACTTGTGTCATTTTCCCCTTTACCTCCACTAGTCAGAATGCTCACCATTAGGAAGCATACAGGCTTGCTGCAGGCGAGTACTGGCCTACTGATTTGCTAATTTTGCAGGGACCCTGTTGTGCATAGTGGATTCCCAGGACTCCCTCGATACTTTATCGAAGGTATGCTTGATCCTTTATCTTTTTCACATATTCTCAGCTACACATTTTTCCATTGTGTTACTTTTATTGATAGAAAAACAAGTCCGGGCTACAACTGGACAAACTATACAGCTGCCTGACAGAAATCTGAAAGCCTGGTTATCTCAAAATCTCCCTGAGTTAAACCCAGACGTTATCTCACCCTGGAAAGCTTCATTTGAATCACCATGTGAATTCAGTTTTACCCGCTCATCTACAGTCTGCTTTTATTACATCCAAAAATACCATAATGCAGCATTTTATATCCCCGTATTGACTATCGCCTGTTAAAGCTTTACTGGTTCAGAACGCTGCGGCATGAATACTCACAAGATTCAACTGAGAAATCCATTTCGTTTTTTTATCCTACAATTTTCCTGCAATTTTGAGCAATTTTCATCAAATTTGGCACAAAAACATCCCTCTATCAGGCTGCAAAAAGCAATCTTTTAGGTTATTTTATTTCCCATATGGTTTTTCTGTAGCTGACCCTTAGGCCTTAAAATTGGCAGGGCTTATAAATGCTGGCAAGACTTGTATATTTCATTTTGACAAAGGAGTTTTTGGCCTAAATCATCTCTCGATGAGGCTGCTACGTCTGCTAAAATCACCGTAATCCAGAGTTGAAAGGATCATACTCTTAATGTCCTATAGGACAATGGCTGATTTTACTTAGCCCATTTTATTTCGTGCCTAAGTCAAAGTTGTTTTTTGCCCATGTCAGGATAAAAAAGCCTGACTGTGGCAATTTAACAAACTTTGATGGTGCAGTAGAAGGAAAAGGAAGTTTCAGGACTTTCAGTCCATTAAACATGTTGAATGTCATCACTTCATTGAAAATTCGCCACATGTCGGGTTACAAAAAGTTGTTCAAACTGGATGTTGGAAATGATTTACGTTTAATAGAAAACAGGCAAAGAAGACCTGAAAGGGATGGAAAACGCAAACTACCTTCTGACCAATTTTAGTAACCTGAAATTTATTTAATTTAACTCCAGGTAATGTAAGTTTGGAATGAAAGGACAGTTTAAGCTCGGTTTAAAGTTTCCTAATTCACACTTAAATGTTTGAAATCTGGCCTGAGTCACTTTATTTTTTAATGTTACATAAGTGACACTCAACATTCTATATTTGTCCACAGATGTCCACTATCAAGGCCATTTCGAATGAAAAGATTTGAAAATATAATATTCTCTGCACTTTATAAAGTTTTATGAAGTTTCTAATGAAGTTTATAGTTTATATAAAATATAAATATATATATACATAAAATAAAAATATGAAAATTACTTAGGCCATTATTTGAAAAAGATGGTGATGAGATGATGATATGTTATATTTCCTGAACCTTTTGGATTATTGCAACTGCATTTGGTGTGCATGTGTAGATTTGACACCTTGCAGACTAATGTGGATTAACACATCTCCGACACCACATGAAGAGGCCGAACAGAATCAGTAGTTTTCTGTAACAGGGCGCCCAAATGTCTAAACATCTCGATTTTGGTTTGAAACTTTATCTATTCCATTATTTTCCATTTTTCATTTCAATCAGTCCTACTCTGCACAAGAATGGGGTTATATAAAGAAAAAGTATAAACAAAGTGGAAATTTGCAAGTGCTGAAAGTTCATCATGATGCATCACAAATTGAGCCATTAATTATGAAACAGCGCTCTTGTTTCCCAGTACAGTGTTTTATCTGATTTAAACCAGCAAATCCCTTTTGGTGAAAGTTTAATTCATCCTTTGCTTCAAAGTCTCTGGCCCACACAAGCTACGGATATGAAAATGAACTCGCAGTAACTTCCTGCTGGATTTGTCCTCACGTTAACCCCACAACGAGGTGAACGGGAAAATATTAATCCCAGGTTGCATCCTGCAGTGGCTCGCTGTCTATCACAGAAAAACCTCCTGTTTTCCTTTTGGGTTGAACTGTGGGGAAAAAAGAGGCTCTTTCTTTAGTTAAAATATTACCTTGATGAAATTATTTCTACTTTTCAGAGTGTGTTATGTCAAATAAAGAATAAATCCAAGGATTTGCATTCTTAGGGGTCAAGATTAAATTCCTGCGATGTCATATTAATATTACTGGGGAGCTCAGAAGGGTTTGAACTTTTGCTGCACTTTTTCCCGAGGGGATTTATTTGTGTGTGTGTGTGTATGTGTGTGTGTGTGCGTGTGTGTGTGTGTATATTTTGGGATTAAATTACATACCTACCTACATATTCAACTGTAGGACAACACATGTAAGGTCAAAGTTCATACTGTCAGTGACATTTAAGGCAAGAAATTGCACACTGAAGGGGGTAAAACCCACCAGCTCAACCAGAATTTCAACTCCACGAGGGAGAATCCATTATTTAACAATCCCAAACTACATTCCATGACAATGGAACCTCATCTGCCCCATGTACACTTGTTTGATTATTTATTTACTCAGAGCCGGCTTGTTAGTTGGACACATCTGCACCCGCCCATGCGAACAATCATGCCTACAAGGAGGAAGAGGTGGGATGTGTGGGTTTTATCTATCTTAGAAACTGAACAAAAAAACAAAACATTTTTTGGCTAGTGCAGGTGAGTATTAGTTGGGGCTCAAATAGCAAATACACAATATCCAGATTCTCGGGTGAATTTTATTGCTTGCAAGCGAGAGGCTTCCTCAGTGCTAGCAGACTTTGAGATGACATTTACTGTGGGATGCACATGATTTCACAATGACTTTGTGTTTTTCAACTTTATTTTCACATGGTCATGACATTTCTTGGCTTAAAACACATTTTCATCTTTTCTTTTTACACCTCATGGTGCAAAAGCATGACCATATTGGAAAAAAACATACAATTCCCTTGCACATGTGAGTCAATGGACTTAAGATCAAGCTTAAAAGCCATTTCATTAGCAGCATCTAAATATTAAATGTCCTTTTGCACATGATTTAAGCCCCAGCTGTTTCTTTTGAAGACTTCTTGCCTTCCCATGGACCTCTTGGTGTACGGTAAACTTTTTTCTTTTTAGTTTCTCATCTTTTCTTTCCTTGTCCTATTAATGTTTTGCAAGATGCGAGATGCGAGCTGCAGTAATAAGATGACTTGGGACTTGAGACTTTAAAATTATAGAAATATGCATAAAGTAGTGTATATTATTCTGATTGGCATAATCATCCCCAGCATCAGTGCTCTTTATGTCTCACTTTTATTCTTCTTCTGTCTGTGAAAATAAATATATATATCTGTTCTGCAAACGAGCTCCAGCCGGCTGCATATCTGCTTGTGTTTTTACATCCTACCTGATTTAAACTGCTGCCTCCTGTTTCCATGGCCTTAGAGAAGCACAAAGAGATGCTATGTTATTCTAAATAAAAAGCAACCAGTGAGTATTTTATGTTTCAGGGATTTTTTTTGCTGCCATTTGTAAAGGCTTAAAGTACCTTTCACAGACATGTAGCAGTCACAAAGTGCTTCACAGTACAAATAAATCTAAAACAACACCACATGCTGTCTGATAGGTTTAGAGCTGATTTACATAAAGAAACACATTCATCTTTGTTTGAGAGAAGAGGTTTTATTAATGCTGTTGTATTGTCCACATTGGATTTTAATATCTTATATATATTTCATATCAGTATTTGACTGCCGTGTTTCATTTTTTTTTTTTTTCCAATTCCTTGATAGACCCGATCGGGGGGAAAAAAGAAAGAAAATATGACCTTCCTGGGATGAGTGCTCATCGGGAAGAAAGCATTCATAGGTTGTTGAAATCATTACTCGCTACCATCAATAAAGTAGATATAATAAAGAATAAAAAAGTTTGCTACTTCAGAATATTAAAGCCAGGACAGGTGAGCACATTTTGAATAGATGATAGACATCCCTGGATAGATGATCCTGGTCTAATATTTTATATTATATAATATATTAGTTGGTTGTATTATTTTATGTTGGGCCTGATCAGAGTAAAGTATGAACCATCTGTCCAGCATAGTGAACTTCATCCTGTCCAGACCATAAAATCCTGACAATTCATGAGATGATTGAGCATTTTAAAGAAGAAGAGATAAAGAAAAGAAACGTTTACTCGTTCTGGATGAAATTTAGTTACGACCCAAACCATGATCTTTCCTTTACCCATTTGCCAAAGTTTCTGCTAATTGAGTATTTTTACACTGTGGTTTTGATACCTTTAATTTAGTAAAGGCTCTGAATTCTTCCTCCATCACAGATCACAGCTCGCGTGTCACATTCCCCTCGGAGCTACGCGGCGTCTAAAAACGGCGACAAACGAACGCAATATAGTCCCATAATGTGAAATAAAGGTGGCATTTGATGTAATTGCCTGAGGATCGCAGTTAGCGTACTTCACAAATGGAAAATAAAATATGCTAATTACTGCACACAAAAGCAGAAATGTCATTTCCTTCTAGAAGAAGGAATTTCACAAGCACACCCACGTAAACGAAGGTATAAAACACACACACACACACACACACACACACACACACACACACACCTACCTATCTATATGTGCGTGTGTTCACACACATTCAGCGTTGCTGCAGCCAGATGGTTGAACTTTTGGGAATGAATCTCTCATATGAACCAACCTGACCTTGCTGTGGAAAGGAAAAATAGCAGGTGGAGACAGTTTTCTAAAGCAAGGCCGTAGGTTTGCATATGGATATATGTTGTCTGTTGGCTTTATCTTTGGAGTAGGGGAAGGGAATCCTCCCATTTTGCTTCAACAGTCTTTCATATGTCATTAAGTCATATTTAAATGCAGATATCAAGCAGCAGCTTTGGCGTCAATGTGCAAGCTAATACTACTGAGTAAACTACTGTTCGTACCTTCAGCATGGAAGCAAAAGGGACTGTGATGCCTGAAGCACATAAATCTAGAGAATTTAAGTGTGAGACACTTAAATTCAAACTTTTAATGTCTTCATTCTGTGGTTTCATGTTTAATGCAGCAGTTTAAATTTCTCCTGCTGCCCTCAACATCAATGTAAAGGCTACAGAGAGCCAATAAGAGTAAAGCAAAGTCACATCCATAATAGTAAAGTTAGATTATGCAGGATTGCTCTGTTGCTTTTTGTGAACCCAATTACACAAAACAAACAACAGAACAGTATTTTAACTCTTTCCAATAAAATTCACTGAAGAATTTGCATTATCATACAATTAATATGGTCTTAAAATAAACATAATAATTAATTTTAGAAACTGAACTGTAGTTGTCTTTATGAGTTGATTATTTTTATTGGCGTCCCAGCTGCCAGAACAGTAGATTTTTTTTCACTGTTAAATGCACTCTGCAGTCAGAACTGTAGCCAGGACTTTTCAAAGGTCAACATTCTATATATATGTACGCATGTCCTTTCACATTTTAGCCCAGGCTCGTCTACAGTAGGTTACAGGTCAGCATCTACTGCTTATCAGCTGCATTGTTCCTATTCTTTGAGAATATTAGTTTTCACCTTTGCTCCTCTTTGCCCGGTCATCCTCCTTTCCTGTTGGAAGAAATGCGAACTTCGATTGACGCAGCCTCTTGAGTTGCATCCTCTGGATTCATTCGAGTGCGTTGTTCTAAAATTAGACCTGCAGTCAGAAGTGATGCTGCAACGCTGTTCACTTTTAGTTTGTAATGAGTCAAACATATAAGCATCTGTCACGCGAGACCACGTTGACGTCATGATAACTAGATGGGGTTTATGTAATTGTTTTTTTTTGGTTCGAGTAACATTTATACTTGATGAAATGCAGCCTAAGGAGAAATATTAAAATGAAGCTTAAGGTCATGACCTCTGTGTTTTTAATGATGATAATGTCTGTGGTCCTGCAGCAGCGCATCATCACGTCATGCATTATGTTTGTCATTATAAATACTAAGTGGATTATTATGTGCTGCATAACCTATGATTTATCCTGCTGCAGCCTATCAGATTGATTAAAGGTATTCATGTCATGACTAGATTGCTCCTACAATGATCGGAGGTTGCTCTGATTGGGACCGTGGTTGGTCTTTAATGCACATATAGCAGATCGCACCAGTGAGAGCCTGGATGTCAAATATCCAGTCTTTACATTTTATGTCTCCACATAATAACACAGTTAATCCCTGTGAATAGCCTGACTGTGTCGTGACCAACCTGCGTATCACCTGTTTACCCATAGGTGGTTAAATCAATTCAAACAAACCCTGTTGACGTAAAAGCCAATACAAGACAAACGAGCACTCTGATATGCCGGCCCGAGTTTTTCGCAAAATGTTTGTTTTTCTAGACGATAAAAAAACACACACACACACAAAAGAAGGAGGGCGGAAAAAAAAGTTTTTCATTTCCAAGTTCAGAGCCCATTTAACCACATTAGAGAACAAATTACATCAGTAATGAAAAGTAATTGAGCATCCTGTAATTAAAGCCAAGACAAACGGGCTTGTCCTCGCCACTCTTTTTCAAGCGTTTGGCTATATTTATGTTTTAATTCATCCATTTGTCAAATTTCAATGGCCATTTAGACCATGTGGAGGCAATAGTATGATGATTATTGGTGCGTTTGGCTGATTAAATCTTTTTTTCCTGCGTTGCTGAATTAAGAAGCGACTCGCTGTCTGATCGGCACGCCGGCCCTTACGAAAATTAACCATGGCTTTACCATGGGAAATACCGTGGTTTTACCATGGTTTTTTGGGTAACCATGGTTAACCATGGTTTTTTTGTGGTAACCATGGTTATACTATGGTTTTTATGTAGTAACCATGGTTCTACCATGGTTTTTGGATACCATAGTATTACTATGGTTGGTTCATGGTACTTCCAAAAACCATGGTAGAACCATGGTTACTACATAAAAACCATAGTATAACCATGGTTACCACAAAAAAACCATGGTAAACCATGACCCAAAAAACCATGGTAAAACCACGGTATTTCCCATGGTAAAACCATGGTTAATTTTCGTAAGGGGGAGTTCTACGTGACTTCTTTCCCTTGTCTCCTTCAATTTCTCCATTTGAGTGAGTGATATGATCAAATCAATTCAGTCGTTTGCGCGCCAGATGTGGCAGCTAGTATAAATTATACAGCTGAGTTTTGATAGCCATTCATCGCATATCGCAACCATAGCAATTCAGCACAGATCGTGTACAATATTCAAACAGATTAAATGTTATTGATTGCCAAAGTGGCAGTTATATATTTATGATAGCGGGGCGGGGGGGGGTTTAATAGCCTGAAAGTTGACACTTTATTGTTGGATCCATCTCTCCGCAGAGCTATTTAGTTGAGCTGTGTGAGCTTTTTGCCTCTCGAACGGTTTCGGGAGAAAAAACAGACGCTGGGCGACAGCTCTCTCTCCCTCAAGCTCGTGCTGAATTCCCTGCACTCTGATTAGGGCAGCGCTGGGTTCGGCTGTCCGTTGCTCTCGACGAGACAATGGGCCCTAATAAGCTTTGCTAAACAGCCAGAATGCCAGTCAATGGGGAAGGATAAAGAGGTGGTGGTGGTGTGTGTGTGAAGGGGGTGGGGGGCCTGTCATAAAATAAACAAGAGCAGTAGAGGGAGCGCCAGGCTGAACGCGTCGGTGACAGCGTGGTGCAGGGGGGACGGAGGCCGAGATCGCTGCTTGCTGCACTTAGTGGCTTTAAATGGCCGAGGAATACAGTTAACGAGTCTGACCTGGTGGGGAGCCCCAGGGTGAGCGGCTGCAAGGTCAGGAAAGGCAGTCTGGCCCTCTGCGGATGTGTGTGTGTGTGTGTGTGTGTGTGTGCTTACCTATGTGGTATGTGCCATTGTGCTTTATTTATTTATTCTATACCCAGCAGTTACAATAATAGAGTTCACCTGTCAATAAATTCTCCAAACAGGAGCTGCACTGTGCAATAATAACCCCAATAATGGCTGGAGGAAACCCTGCTGATGCTGTGTGTGTGTGTGTGCACGCGTGTGTGTGTGTTGTATCAATAGGAGATCGGCATACATCCAAATGTCAGTTTCAATTACAATCTGACATTAATTGTGACACAGATTTAGTGTGACAGGCCAAAATACATGCATACCTGCAAGTAGGCGCTGTTAGGGAAAAAAAAAAAAGGTTTCATCTGCCCTGAGTTGCAATTAACCTTCAGCGGAGCAAATGTGGTTTGGAAGTGGAATATTGAACATGAAGCGCGGAGCTGATTTTACACTTCACTCTCCTCTGTTCAGCACATTTCTGGCTTTTCATTACTTTCCGTCTTGTTCTTCTGGGGGAGGAACGGGCTCCCGGATGAAATAAATATCACCACATACAGTATGTATAACACTGTAGTCTGGTGGCGCCATGAGCTTTTTTTCATTTCCCCAAGATAACAGAACGCCAAAAGCCTGCAACGCAGCCGGGGAAATCAAATGTTTTATATAATTTATAGCTTAAATACATTTTCTTTCCACATGTAAGGCATTTGGCTTTAAGTGATTTTCATTATTAAGCGCAATTTTTCCTCTCACACGTACTGTACAGATGCCCACAGGCTGTACAGAACCTGATATCTCATTCATTGCTGTAATATACAAGCATTTCATTTCTGTGTGTTAGTGTTTGTTAACATGTGTCAGGATGATTCACTGACACAAAGGGGGTTTATTATTATGAAGTGAGTGCTGGGCGGAGGGAGATTTTCATAATTGCCACAGCAAGGAATTATCACCTAAAGGTTTGTGATAATTATCACTCAAATGAAAAGCTTCCTTTCTTTAAAAAGGGGTGTTTTTTGTCAATGCAAGGACTCGTGAATGTCTAATTTTTCAACACTTTTACTTGTTAATTAATGAAAAACACGTCTAAACATTCACAAAAAAAAAAATCATCTTTAAAGAGCAGGTCAACACCTTTTTCTTTTCCTGCCTATTCAGAACCGCGCTGCTCTTACTGTTTCACAAAGGCAAACAACCTCGGAGTGAAACACTAGCGGCAATTCTTGTCTGAACATGAATAAAAAGGTCTGTTATGAAATGTGCAAAGGACAGACTGGGGCTTTTGAATGTGATTAACAATGACATGCTCGGCCTATGACGGCCTATAAAAAATGATTAGAAACCAACATTCTTCTCCTCTCATGTATCTGATACACTCTTCCATGCGGAGCATTCTAGATAACCTGCTAGTAACTTGTCATAATTTAATTACTGACAACTAACATCTCTCACTGAGGGTTATTTACAGGAGTTGTAGATGGATAGGGTCCCTTGAAAAGAATTTCAATGAAAAGACATTTATCTTCTACTTATTGAAAGTCTTTAACTGGACCTCTGTCCACCTAGTGTTTGGATTGTCTATGGATGTTTTACTGTAGCTCTTATCAGAATCCTACAACACTAGAATATATTTAAAATGGACAAATGCACTTTCTACAATGTGTGTCCTGCAATGAGCCAGGTGGACATTCAACATAGCAGAGTTATGAGATTTATGTCAGAGTTTATGTCAGTGCCACCTCAAAACCTGTGTCCATTATAGGGTTATTAATCGATTTGAAAAAGAAAGACAAAAAATATTTACAAATGAAACGTTCTTAACATTGAAGCTTTTATCAAAGTCAAAGGTCAAAGTCAATTTTATTGTCTTCACATGTACTTGACCCACAAAGGAATCCAAATGCGTTTCTCACTATCCTATGCGTTTTACATGTACAACAACATTAAAGGGTATTTTATTAAAGGGTATTTACATGTAAAACCACAGAATGAACACAAAAGAAGTATATTTATATTCAAATTCTATTCAGTAGCAATTTTTAAAGGAAGATTTCATATATGCATATGCGCAAGAAATAATAACAAAACCCAGGCCTTTAAATTGCAGCGGAATTTAATAAAAGCTTAGCGAGGAATCATTTTTATATGCAATGATATGAAAAGCTCTGAGAGCGCAGACCTCCACCGAGCATGTCGTGACTCCCTCCCTGTCCTATATGTGGACTATCATGAAATGAAAAGCATCAATTTTCAGCACTTGTCTGTTAAACATGGTTATAGATTACTTGAAAAAAAAATGCTATTCTGACAAGAACTCATCAGCAACATCTTCTCATATGTAAGTAAATACCAAAACATACGTATGCAAGATACAGCCTCAACAGTTCATACCTACCTCAACTCTGGAAACTCTTTTAGGCGTAGTTAAAGTTTGTCCATTTTTTTTCAATGCATGCATGGTAACAATGGATGCCTCAGGTTGTCTAGCTTTGGCAGCCTGAAACTGAACCCCTTCATTTATATAATGCATTAGGTGTAAATTAATTGCAAACATTGACGCATTAATGTTGACAGCACTAGCGCGGGTATGTGCTTTTTTTTTCCTGTTTTTTTTGTTTGTAAGCAATTGTGTGGCTCCATTCGACATTTGACTGACAGGGCCTGATTGTTTATTCATGTGAAAGCACAGCCTAACATTTACTTACAGAACGCATTTGTGTGCATATATTCGCAGGAGGCGGGTTAACATATGCATGCCCGTTTTATTTACCATTTGACGCTAATTTTGACGCCGATCCGGTTTGACAGCGGGAGACGCACATGAACGCGCACGCGGACGCACGTGAACATGTTACATACTACTGACAAGCCATTTGCGTTTGCCCTAGAAAACAATTAACCTTGGGCACAACGAATTTGGGAATTTGGAGCAGGGTATCGAACGCCGCATGCAGAGTAGGGAGTTCCTGCTGCTGCTCATTAGTGGTGCGCAATACACGGTGTACGGTAGGAAAAAAACATGAAGGCCGGCTACTTAGCCAGTATTTATGTATGAGTCACATGCTGATGGCTGGCATTAATCAGTGTGATTTGTACAGATGAATGCACCGTCACAATTGGTTTTGTTATTTGTGTTTCAAAATGAAATGGGTACATTTTTCTACGTGATTGCCCTTGAGTGATTCAGGGGATTACTGATTAATTTGAACTGGAAAGCCCAGGTGGGATAAAAGCTGGGTGTCCCGGATGGAGGTCGGACTGATGGGGCACCGGAGGAAAGGAGACAGAGAGCGGGGGCTCATTTTCCTAATCTATAAGCTTCATCAAATGCCCTTGAGATCCCTGGCAAAAAAAGGGAGAAGGGACGGAGGGGAGAGGAGAGAAGTTTTTGGATCGGGCGATAAAGGGGAGGAGGACGACAGAGTGAGGGAAGTGGGTAAATGCACAGTGTTGTCTCTCAAGCTGTTATTGTATTATTGTAAATACGTGGCCGCAAGGTTGTTCCTATTGATCAGCTTCAAGTAAAGAACTCCCAGAACATAGACACCAAAAATCATTCATGTGTCCTTGGTCGATTTTTCGGTGTTCTATTTGAGAATGACAATGATTGAAGGTGACTATAACCGCTCTTAAAAAAACACTACTCAACATTTTCAGTCTCATTAGAAACTTGTTTTAAACTGGGAATAGACAAATATCACTGTGTGGAACATATCACACCAGGGGGCATTCATATCTGTGCCATGTTTTCATTTTGCTGCATTATTGAACTATCTAGATTTTGTGAAATGTGCTTTATATTACGTCACAATAGAGGGAGATAATCTTAATTCTAACAATAATACTGAGAAGTTTAAACAAGCAATTATTTAGCTGTATTATTAGTCGAGCTACATCGATTAGGCTAGTTAATTAGTGTTCAGTAGATCAGTAGGAAATGAATCCTTAGCTATCTTCATAATTGATCTCTAATCAATTTGAGTCATAGTAAAACATTCTCATACTTTCTGTTTTATTTAGTCACCAACTCTTGAATGAAACCTTAATCTTCATCACTATTTTTTGGCCAGATGAAATTATAATCAATTAATAAAAAAAAAACCTTAGATCATCAATAAAAGCAATTATTGCATGGTCAGGTTCTATGACATTTTTATGTGATTTGAAATTCCACTAATTCATAATTAGTCAGATTGTGAGTGCTGCTGGTTATTAGACGCTACAGCGTCTCATATCTGTGTGAACATATGCTTGAGTGAGTCCGTACTTTGGACTCGGATGACCTGCAAATTCCATCGAAGCTAAATGGCTGACATCATGCGGTGTGGAATGGGCTTTAGCAGGGGGAAGGACAGTTTTATTGCAGTTTTGACTCTAAATTTTGTTATTGTGGCTTTTGCATCCTCCCCCATGTTCCGTCACTTGCGCAGGTGTGTGTGTGTGTCTGCGTGCGTCTGTGTCTGGCTCTTTGAAAGCTTAGTCACTTGCAAAAAGCGGATACAAGCCATATAACTGCCTGCTTTTGTTCTTTCTTTTTTTTTCGCCTGCAAACCCGTGGATTAGGCATCGTTGAATGCGTGGGTGAAATTGAGCACCTGGATCAGATTAACATTCAGCAGCAGTTGTCACTGATTTCTCTGACCTAATTACCATTTGTTCACCGTTCCAGTAATTATCTCTCGATGCAAAGATGAATTGCGTGTCTCACAATTGCGCAGGATGGTACAGCATATAATTATCACAACAGTATAGACATCACATTAAATAACTGGAGAGAGTGAATTATTGATAGCTGTGTGAAATAGATTTTCCTATGCTGGTTGTCCTAAGTCACTCATGTAGGCACGTGCTAAGATAAACCCCGACACTGAAAATAACATACATTGTTTTCAGTAATCAGCAGTAATTATTGAGGTATGTAAATAACTTAGTTTCCCAGAAAGAAACTATCGTGCCTGCAAAGAGGCACTCACATGTGCTGTGCTACTTAGAAATAAAGGTTTTTTCTTGTAACTATGGTTTTCTGAAGGAGTTGTTGAAGGTTTGTTTTAAGTTATTAAGCAGTGGGGAGAGGTTAGCGTGAGTGTATGTGTGTGTGTGATTGCTGGCGAGAGCTACTATACCATTACCCCTGTTTGTCTGCACATGTAGTCTGTTGACCTGCTAATCATGACAAATAAGTGGATATAGAGCAGATTGCATCGCCCCCCCCATGTGGCCTGTGTGCGTGTGGATGTTCGTGAATTGATTGGATTGAAAAATCCGTCGGTGTCTTCATGCTTTGCATGCTGAAAATATTTGTTGCCAGGTTACCAGACAGACGATGGGTAGGCACTGCATAAATATGTGAATGTTGCAGCCTCTGAAAATGCATACCTCATACCCAAATATATATCCTTTAACACACTTTTGTGTGCATAAACAGTAGCGTTTATCTTTTTAATGCCACTGTCACCCATGGAAACTCGCTACTACTATTGGTCTTGTTTATTCTCAAATATATGTGTTATGTACTTGCTGATATGCTAAAATTCACTTTTATGACTCACATTTTCTGTATTTGCTGGTTGCATCAAGTATTAAACAAACCCTTCACAAAAAACAATATCTGTATCAAACACTCACTTCCTTTGTATGCACATTGTGTTCCAGACAGCGACACAACTCCTGCTTGTCAGTAGCGTGTTTAGTTGTTCACGTCCTATATTGTACCGCCCAATTTCAATTTCCGTCTCTCAGCTTTGAACAGCACCTGCTGCTATAAGTGGCCTGTAAAGCGCCAGTAGCATACTAATAACCGCTTTTCGATCTTAATGTCACTCAATTTTTTTTTTCTACCAGGCTGCTTCACCGACATATTTGATTTCCAACGCACTATAATAAAATTTATTCTGCGTCCCTCTGCAGGCACTCCATATTTCCCTTGTATCTGAGCATGAGAAGTGGGCTCTGCAAACTCTCCCGTCTCATCTTCCTTTTCCCAATACTCCCACACTCCCTGGTACGTGCAGTGCCTGTGGGGAATCTCCACTGTCGCAAGACAAGTTGTCCATTGTTGTCCTCTGAATAATTTACCTGGATGTGCTCATATGTGGTTCTTCTAATCCTTTACCCAGACCGAGAGGACATGTCCTAACAAGATCACAGGGCTGCCACTCTGAGATTAAAACGGCTTCACCCATCCAGAGAGTTTGCCCTCTGGGCTGACATCATCATAGTAGATCACTGTGTCACAATCCTCACAAGGATATATGACATGCACAGACACTTGTGAGATCCACTTACAGCGTCTTTCGCTCCGCATCGTATCACCCTGTGTGAAATTGAAAAAAATAATGAAAAATTCATTAAAAAAAATCTCTGATTTCTCCACCGAGTTATACATAAATTGTCCCGTCTTTGTTATAGTCCATTTCCTTTGTTTGTTCTAGTTTCATATCATATTCTACCAAAATCTGCGTAGCTTGTGATTCTGTATTGACTCAGAGTTGAGTGCAGCGTACGCATTAAAGGTAGTGGCAGGTTAACCCTTGACCCACATGTGCATAGTTTGATTGACATCACACTGCTCAGGGGTGAGAAGAAAAACTCCATTTTTTAAGTAGAAAAGTTAAAAAATCAATATTTAGCCATTATTTTAAAGTGTGTTTATAAACAGAATTCATTTGAAACAAGTATATATTTTTCCTGCCAATTCTTTCATTGTTCATCCTGTTTTTATTAGTGGTGTTCAGGATTGTTTTGTGATTTATGTATTTTTGTAACACCAACTTGAGCCAAACGCGACACCTGGTCATCCTATTTTAAGGAGGACGAAAGTAAATCATTTAATATCTAGCTGCAATTTTAGCGTGTAGGTGTAAACAGAAGACATCTGAAAAATGTATCCCTTATCTGCCAATTATTTTGTTGCTCGTCCTGTTTATGGTGTTCGTGTGTGTTTTGTTATTCATGTGTGTGTGTTGCATCGGCTTGAGCCAAGCCGGCAGCAGGGATGGGAAGGCAGCCTGGTTAAGGTCTCCATTGCCCAGAGGTTTCTCACAAACACAGCTGTCAAAACTGGCACACAAGCCTTATTAGCGCTTTACCAGCGTGCTCGTGATTGCTTGTGTGACTTTTGTTCAAATCAGGGTTCTTGTTGTGGGAGTAAGAGAGCAGTCTGGCACGGGGTTCTTAGAGCGGTCAACCTTTTATCCAGTCATTCATTATTTCTTTATGGAGAGTGCAAATTAAGCTTTCTGTGTAGAGAGGAAAATTTACCAGACTCTATAGTCCTCCTAAATAGCTTGGTGGACCATCCAGGAGCATCAGTTCAGAAAACCCTTCTATCTAGGGGATGATACCATGTCTCCGTGCCTTCCAAAACCATTATACATCATGTCAGTCAGTTATTTCCTGTACCCGCTTATTCCTCACTAGGGTTACAGGGGTCTGCTGGAGCCAATCCTACTGCATTACAGATAAGAAACAGGGATACACCGCAAGCAGGTACCAGCCTGTCATAGGGCGCATAGTTACATCATGATTTGGGTTAAAATTAAAACTTCATTATGGATGTTCTTTGTTGGCAAAAACCATGTGGTTAGGGTTGCATCTAGAGCAGAGAGAGCTTATTGTCGTATTGTGGCGCTGAAATGACTGATTGGGAAGGACAGTCTTATTATGCAGATGTTTTCCTTTCTGTTTCCTGGGAGAAACAGGGACTTTCTCCACTGGGGAATCGGCCTCACAGGAGGCGGCAGCCCCTTGGTCACCAGAACATAACTGTCCATGAGCTAAGAGCCGTTCATCCTGCTCTCAGGGGTTCGGTGTAGTCCCATTTGTCATCTGCGTTGTACCATCGCCGGGGTGGAACTTGGCCCCTACGCTGTCTCCAGGTAGTGAGAAAGCTACTGACGTGTGCCTTGGTTGACCTCTCAGATGGAACTCCAGTATCCCAGGTGTAGCAAACAGGACTGGCCAAGATTCTGTCCAGGACAGGGCCTCTCCTGGGAGAATGGCAGTTGCGCTGAATGCGGTGGCCCAATTCTGGACTTAATACAGTGTTGCTCAAGTTCAGTGTTGCTCAAGGGGAAATGTTACTCCCTCATGGGCCAAGTTTGCAGTTTGGGCCTAGATCAGTGTTGAACAATAATGGTCCTGGAGGACTGGATTAGGTGCAGGCTTTTAACCAAGCAATACCACACCTGTTTCTACTAGTCAACCACTAGAGAACCTAATGAAACCCTGCATTCACACCAGCCCTCTCGGAGCAGGATTGCTCATATGGGGGTCAGGTCCAGGACAGCTGCCATCCTGACCTTCTGCTACACTAAAATCCAGTTGCGGGTCTGGCCTCTCTGTCTTTCTCTCAAAATTTAAATGAGCCTGTACATGAAACTTTGGCTAAAGCTACAACTCCATCCTCTCAAGATAATTACTTGCATTTTTCTGACTGCTAGCTTTGAATGTTGATCCATTGACTACGTTAGGGCTGAGTGATTCATTTAAATTTTATTAAAAAATGGCCTGAAGTAATTTTAAAAATAAAAGAGGTATTATTTGTTGAATGCACGATATGGTCCAAAATACCAGCGACCTGTTCTGGACCAAGGCAAATTGATGATGAACACTTGTAGAGAAGGGGTGACGGCACATGCAGGTCACTTTGGCCTCACCCTGAGTTATTTGCCAAAAATACATATTCCTCTGTCTATGATTCAGGTCATGGTTCGAATCCATGACTTCCAATTATTCTGGGCCCCCTTGAGTCATCCAAATCAGACTGTAGTGATTGTTGTCCTTAGGTCTATTGTCTTTGCACAATAGACCTTTTAAATAGCGTAATAACACGTTTTGCATGTACTGTACAGTTATGGATTCTCATCCTGACGATACAGCAGCTTTGCTTTGGCCAGTGAGTGACCTCTTTTAAGACCAGTTAGTTTCACTGCCAAATGTCTCCAGGCAGTGGTTGGAGAAGAGAAGCGAGCTTGTGACCAGAAGGTCATCAGTTCAACCTCCTTGATCAGCAAACAGATAAATCTAGTTGGCGAAAGTGAATGAGAATCACTAGTATCTCCCTTATTACCACCACTGAGGTGCCCTTGAGCAAGGCAAGGGACAGCTATTGACAACTAGCTGTTCCTAACAATGGAACATTTAGAGTAGTAATAGCCTAGTGTTCATTCATGTTCAACATCGCTTGTTGTTAATAAAATAAATAAATTGTTTCATATTTACACTTCAGTGGACTAAAACAAGTTTGAATGATTGGGTGCAGTGTATCCTGGGTCCTTGCAAATAACAAATTCAAAACCAATTTGACATTTTTCTCACCACTCCATGGTGAGTGCTAGAGCAAACACATTTTTTAAAGCGAGGGGATCCAATATGAGTGTGGGGATAGTGTGTGTGTGTGTTGTGTATGAATACTGTCAGGAGGGTTGCTAAGGCTCAGGCAGCATTTACCCGTAGGGTCAGGAGGACTGAGATGTATTTATATATATACACAGACACATACTGGACCTCATGCAGGAAGTGATATATGAACAACTCAATTTTTACTCCCATTGACAAATTCTATTTATTTCATTGGTAGCCACTGATTTCCGAGATTCACGTATGTTTTTTTATGATTTTTGCTCTTCTCTTATGTAGAGCCTGTTACGTGTGGCCAAGACCACTATTAGCAAGTTAAGGAAAAAACAGTATTCCAGCGTAGAATAACTCCAGCAACCGGTACATCTGCCGCTAGTTTTCATCAAGGAGCAAGTTTTTTTTTTGTATTGTTGCCTCCATTTTCAGGTCAAACCACTTTCTTTTGATTTCAGCCACTGTGCATCGCTCTGATGGCATTTCCAGCATGATGAAACATGCAAACAAATACTGGGTTTTTGATGTTTCTATAACACTAATACTGAAGCCAGCCTGGCTCATGTTTATTTTTTAAAGTTTATTTAACAGTATCCATTGTCACTACTCATAAAGTCCTATTATTCTTTCTTTTTGGTAGTATTTACCCAATATTTTATATATTACAGGATATTGGAACACAGCCTAACACCTTCCCTTATATTGCCTTTAGGGATCAAGTAGGATTTAGCGTTCAGTACACCAGGTTAAGAACAGATTTTGTAAGAAGTTTTGTGCATCAGGAGTTGACTTCTCTCATTTTTTTGAAATAATGTTGCTGCATGAAGCCCAATGTATCTAATTGGCAGAAGACAGCTGCTGCCAACCAGAAAACCCATGTGTAAGCACTCATTGTGCTTTGGCCCACAGGCAACCACGCCACGCTTAACAATTTAGCCACATTGTAATGAGCACAAATGTGCAGCAAATTAAAACGTTTTATTCACAAGTCATGTAGCAACATAAGAGCCAACAGCCATTGGTTATCATAGGAATCTTTTCTATGCTATAACTCAAATATTTATAAGATTGTTGTCAAGTTGAGAGAGTTGGTTCCTGAGCAAAGAGGAGAGCTTATACTGCTTATACTTAGTGGCTTCTCAAGCATGCACGTTACAGCAATTCATAGTACATTATCAATCAAGGTCACTTCCTGTGTACTCTTGAATCATTCATGTAATACTGTCATTATCCCAACATCTAAAACTGCAGGTGCAGACACAGGACAGTAATAATGATTAACAGTATAACAGGAATATTTAATATTTGTATATTTCAGCACAGATTCAGTGCATGACATACGCAATCTACCTGTCTTTAATAAAATTGAGTTGATTCGTTTTGATGGATACAAAACAACCATATTTACCTACTATTTCAGGTCAATACGGCTACATGACAAAAAAAAGTAAAACAAAAATCTTTTCTTTTTAACCTAAAGCCATGATATCAAAACTGTGTGATTTAACATGTTTCCAAATGTTAATTGTCTACCTTTCATTATCCCAAATGTTTTAAAAAAACTTTTATAAATTCATAACTTTATTTACTATTGCAACCTTTTAATCACTTTTTAACTAATAAGTAAATGATAGTAGCATTTCCCATCATCCCCTGCTATATTATGATGTCATTGGCACATTGTTGCTCAAATCTAGAGCCCAGAGTGGCAGAAAATTACGTTATGTGCCGATCTTTGGGAACAATTTTGTAATTGTACCTCATCTCATAGTGAATGTTTCACACTTCACACATCTACATCATCAGGGTTTCAGTCAGTGACCTTGTTCAAGGTTAGTTAGCATGACAGCTAACAGTAAATCCTCATTGCATTAGTGGGCCCTGCAGTACAAGCTTGACGACAGCACATCCAAAAGCTAAAAAACATTGTAAATTCTGAAATGTGTCCATCATCGATGGCTAGAGTTGGCAGCTACAACTAAAAAATGTGCTATAGCATATTGCCCCTGGTTGCGCTGGGAACATAAAAAAGGAAAACGTGCAGCAGACTAGATAAAGTAATATAAAAAAAAATTACAAAAAACGTAATGTGTAAACTGACAGAATAATCAGAGAATAAGATTTGTGAATGGTTTCCCATCTGAAATCACTGCAGAAGTAATACTGATTGATTTTAACCAATCCAATAATTTTTAACAATTCTATTCCACACACTTTGATACACTTTTTTTTTTTGCTCCCTTAGCATCCGTGGGAAAATACAAATCATTCCAGGCAGTATTTACTCATGCATGAAGAGAAATGTGTTGGTTTTTGTATGGAAAGACCCCAGAGCAGAGGGAGACCAACGTAAGCGAAAGATGGCGAGAAGACAGATGGCTTGGTTGTTTACAGAACTCGGCAGTAAGTGTCGTAAGTTAGTAACTCATTACAATGATGCTTTCACTGATTTGAAATAAATATTCAGTGACACAGGACACATAAATTCCCCCCAACACACACACACACACACACACAAACACACACACACCCACATCTCCATGCAGTTCCCCTTCTGCCCAGCGGATGGAAGCAAAGCTACATAGACCAAAACAATAGAAAAAATAGCGGGTGTGAGTTTCTTCAGATGGTGAGTGGCACGCGGCAGCTCTTGTGCCTTTTCCTTCCCCTGAAAATGGCGACAGGTCCTTTCAGCTCTCTTCAATCAAGTTTCCATGAAGGCAGAAAGAGACCTAGTGCTCCTTACAGCGAGAGAGGGGGGGTCTAGTGAAAGCTTCATTCCAGAGTGACAGATACTGTAGTTTCGGATCCAAGTGACCTGGGCCCTGACAAGGAGTGCAGAAGTGGAGAGAATAATAGCAGTGGAGAAAGGAAAGTGAGAAAGAGGGTGCTGGCATCTAGAAAATACAGATTTGATTACAGAATGCAAGCTCAAGTCTGAAAAAACAGAAATGAAATAAAAGCAACTGGTTGACTCATGAAATCGTTGCATCTTTATCTCTTCTGGCTCTTGATCTAGCATTGAACCTGCAGTTTTTAAGCCTTTGGTGTATGTACTACGGGCTCTCTCTTGTTCTGTCTCCTGCTCATCTCTCCTGCTCTCTAATTAACGCTTCGCTATGTGTACCCAGGATTAGATCAGGCCAGGGAAATCAATGGCTGACAGCACAGGAAAAAAGGAGAAAAAAAGAGGAGAGCAATAGGCAAGCGGTCACATTTTAATCAGGGCGGGGTGAGGATGCTAAGTAATCACAACGGCCTCCCCCTTCGTGGTTCACCGCCCGCCTGTGTCAGTCGCCGTGCGTGCATGTAGGTGGAGTGTGCCTTCACACGTGTAAGCCTGTGTCAAAGGGGGAGCTTAAAGAGGTGGTACCCCACGTCTGTGGGAGAGTGTGGACCCTGAAGTTCCCACAGAAAGGACCCACTGATCTCGGGGAAAGTCTCGGAGGCATGTATGGCTCTCGCAAGACTGCAACCTCAGCAGTTAGCAGTCGTGGGAATGGGAGCTCCTACCCCGCAGCGCGTTTGAACAAACAGGCCCCCGTGGAAGAAAAACATCAAACTCAAACCCCTTGCTCGCGTGCTTTTCACCAGGGGTGCTGAATCCTGCAAATGAGAATCTATGAAAAGAGAATCCAGGACAGCAGTTTTCTAAAAACACTCTTTTGAAAGAAATGTTTCCCTATACTGAAACTCCACTCTTGAACTTTAATGAGGAAAAACACTGAGCAACTGAAGAATCATATTGATGTTCATCTGGGGGGCATGAGCCAGTGTTTCAGTGGTGGCTCTGACATACAGCAGAACTTTTTTTTCTGATTAGATATATTGTTGGTTGATGTTTGTGATGCACAATTTTGCAAACTGATTGCGACATTGCTTATACATTGTATTTATTTATTAAGCTTACCATTTAGACTGCTGTCAGAGAGACAGTGTTTGTGTTTGTTTTGCATCTATTTGGATTTTGTGGTCATGCATCAGTAACGTTTATATATTAAAAGAAAAAGAAATGTTGGACTCTTTCCTGCCCCCAACAAACTCCAGCTGAGCAACGCTGTTTTTCTGCATGAGTTTCCAGATCTGCTCCATTAAGCCAATGCTAGATTCGTTTTTCTAGGAGCTTGACCACTGAGAAAGCTGGCGCTGCAGTCCATCTCTGCATCATGTCATATACCGCAAAATCCTGTGTTTAAAGGTGATGGTGATGGATGCATCTGAACAGATCACACAAACCAGATATTTTGAACAACTGCTTGAACATCTATTCTATCAACCACAATATGAGAACTTACATTTCTTGTCTGCAGTCAGAGGTACCAATGTCTTTAATGTTCTTTAAAAATGCTACTACAATCCAACACTTTGTTGGCGTCTACATGTAAAAGTCTTAATCTGGACGTTATTTATAACTATAAAAGGTCTGCAAATGAAGACTTTTTTTTTTTTTATATTTCTGTGTCCCATTTGTCATCTCAAGATTTGTTTAAAGCCTTTGGAGGCAGCAACAAGCTGCAGTCTGTCGCTTAATGATCTCCCCTGTGTCCAAACCCTTTACTCCACAGTGCTGGTTCCTGCATACTAATGACATTGAGAGACATGTCCCTGGACAATATCAAACCTCTTTATCTGTGTTATATAGTGTGGATGGTTGTACATAATGAATTGAAAATTCATTACATTGCCCTATTCACAAACCAACCATTGTAGATGCT
Organism: Eupleurogrammus muticus; assembly: GCA_036785175.1. Lineage (NCBI taxonomy): Eukaryota > Metazoa > Chordata > Actinopteri > Scombriformes > Trichiuridae > Eupleurogrammus > Eupleurogrammus muticus. The sequence goes on along the minus strand of JAYKQN010000007.1, from coordinate 11,607,849 downwards.
ACTTGACTTTCAGCCAACAAATGCTCTGGGGGCTTGAGGTTCATATAATATGATACATATACAAACACAATAATTATTGATTGTCATGTTTATTCAGTCAGTCAATTTTTTATTGAGTTACTCCTAAATCAGCATAAATTAGGAGCTACTTTTACCCTTAAGGTGTTTTGTCATTTGGCTTCTGAAGTAACAAGAAATAAATAAACTTACAAACTAATTGGAGCTTTTTTTTGTTATTTTATTTATTGATTCTACTTTTTTGTGTAATTCGTTGTGTGAATATTCTCTTTTGTGTATTCATTGCTGCCAGCTTTTTAAGGAGGAGGTTTCTGAGAGGAGCCATTGGTGTTAAAAAGCGAACCAGTACACGTAGCAAAGCCCGCCAGGACATTGTTTCCTAAGGCAAAAACATTCTGCTGGAAAAACAACAGTGCACTTTTACATCACTCATTTTTTAAGGGTCTGTAAAGCAAATGAAGGAAGTTGCTTAGACAGATGGAGAGTTGAGGTCAGGTAGCTGTCACGGTGTTTACAAGCCTCATGAATTTTTTTTCGTTCTTCAAAAATGTAGATGTGCTGAATGTGCAGGAAAATATGTCACATCTCTCATATCAGCAGTTGGCAGAGCCCTGCTTATGCCTTCTGATGTTGGAACAGTCACATTTTTTTTATCAGGTTAATATATTTGTAGTAAATGAGTAAAGCAGTATCCATGAATCATGCAGGATATTTTAACTACAATGACTCATTTTAGCTCGTGTATGTATGATGCATCTGTAAACTAGCATTCAGATTCCTCTCGCTGCAAGCTCCATACATGGTGCAGTGTGTTGTGCAGTCCTCTACAGCTTTTGGGAGGGGGGGGGTCTACATGAGTATTTTTTTTATTCTACTGTGCAGGTGAAAGACAGAAGTAACAGCAACGTTACCACTAGTGAGACTGAGCTGTGTCACATTGAAGGTCATGATCCTGTCCTCTCTAAAGCCCCAACTACACGAAACAAGATTTATTTATTTTTGTTTTATCCACACCCTTTTCTATCCAATTTGGCCCCTGAACCACACCAACACAGCACTTATCCAGAGAATTGTCAAACCAGATAATCAGACACTGGAGAGATTTTAATATATCAGACTGACTAGATAAGTGTAGCGACTCCAATTTGATTTGTACAATTTTGGTTTTGCACACGCTCACAGACAAAGCTTTTCACCTGCACCTTTGCTTTTATCACCATCGCTTGCACCGGCTTATAAAGGAGGATGGGACACAAGGAACCGTGCAACGGCGCAGGAGCAGTGCGGCAGCAGCTGTTCAGTACAGGCCAAGCAGAAACCACAACACAATGACAGGCTGTGACGCACGGTTACTATGACAACCACAAACAAAACGGGCAACAAATGATGCTTATCGGCCACTACTGGCCTGGCGCTATCACAGGCTTTTAGGAAGATCATATTGCTGTTGAGGTATTTGATTAGCAGTTTGATTAAAAAAGATTAGTGTAGCTCAGGCCTAATTCAAGCAAACAATCGCCTCTCATACCTGACTCAGCTTCAACCACAAAGGAGCAACTGATCAGTGAAATCAACCTGGTTGCAATTAAAACCTTCCCACTCTGTATCTTATAAATCCACACCATCTGGCCCCAGTTCCCGCTGTCTTTTAGATTAGCTATGACCCAGAGGATCATGTGCGGGACTGATAATGAACGAGACTGATATATCAGGCACTGAAGGAAAAGGGAAAGAGAATAATCAAGGATCCCAACTACGCAGGTAGCGGCCTTTTTGAGGCGTTTCGGGAAGAAGGTACAGGAAGAGTTTCTATCCACAGGCCTCTAGGATCCTGAATGTGGGCCCTGCCTGTACTTTCTCCAGCACACTGTGACAAATAAGCACACGTGGTAAATAAAGATGACTAATTGATTGGGAGAAAAGAGGGAATGGAAACAGGGAGGGTGCTAGAGTGTCAGGGAACAAGCAGCGAATAATCATGAAGACATGAGATGATTTGAACTGATTTGATTAAATACAGCCACAGGAGATTCTTAAAAGACATTTTCATGCCAAACTTGGAAAACTACCAGTAGATTTATTGGAGTTGTCTAAGGTTCGGTCACACGAGCATAGTCAATGAAATATTACAGTAGCGGGAAGATGTTTGAATATGAAAAGTGTGGGAAGAAAGATGGTGGGACTTAAAAGGGAGCGGGAAGGAGCAGGGAGGATGGGAAATGAAAAAGAGAGGAGATGTATGGCAGGACATTAAAGAGGAGTGTGACGACTAACATAGGAAAGTGAACCAGAGGAATTCCATGAAGAGGGAGAAGTGAGGAGAGAGGGGACTAGGGCTGATGATAAGATAATTTTAATGGGACTAATTTGGGTAAGAAAATAACTGAATGTGGAGCAGGGCATCTCCTAAAAGATCAGCAGACTGATGAATTAAAAAAACATCCCAACTAGATATGGGAACATGGACAGCACATACCTTCAACTAATATTAACATTCCAGTGACCAGCATGAACCACCTAGATAATTGAACACTAAAACAATTGTTTCATGAAAATGGATTTTGTAGGTTTTACAAACTCTTTCTTCATATAAACAGCCAGACGAATGCTACAAAAACAGTATCTCCTTGATAAAGGTAACAACTTTCTCCTAAGGACTAATTTGAAGTGGCATCATCTGAGGTTGTTAGAAATCACTTAAGCATTGCAGTGGTGCCATGCAGGTGAGTAATGATGGCCCCATATTTTTCCCTGAGATATGTGTAGTTGAGGTGAGGGGTGATGGTAAATCCTCTTGTTCATTCAAATGAAATGTGTAATCTTTAAGGACGATGTCTATAGTGCAGTCGTTTTTCTATCATTGCCAATTTTGTCTCCAGCTCCCAGCTCCCCACCTCTTCCCCCCTCCAGTTATTTTCTTTTTTTTGTCACATTCTGGTTCCTCAGACTCTCGCCTTTTCTATCTTAACTTACAACACACTCGCTGTAATTTTACACTCATCAGAAACAAGGACTGAGCAGACAAAACGCTGTCTGTGGGAAACAGTGTCACTGGCAGCTTTCAATTGTTTCCCAGGATGGATCAATAAACTTCACATCTCAAGTTGACCCTGCAAAGAAAGACATGCAGTCCTGGTTGTACAATGGGTGCAGGATTATCAAAAGCCCCATTATATAGTATACATGTTAACTAACCTATTGAAGGCTTCTATCAAATAGTGATGGTTGTAAAATGATCCCTTTTAAATGTTAATTTTTTAAAGGGCCTACAGTAGATTGTGCTGTGAAACAAAAAAAATGCATTCCTGCAAGACATTAGCTACTGCACCCAATGAGAGGGGTTACAAATTTCACTGTAGTAATATGGGTCATATACTGTACTCTAGCCTATAAAGACAGGTCCCTCTAGACTGCGCAAAGTTGGTGCAATGATTAGAAGTTCAGCCATCCGCAGCAGTCTGAGGAGAAATACGCCGCTTTTGGCCTGCTGCTACTGAGCAAAACCTTCAAAAATCCATATATTGCATGCACCATGCTGTGTCCATTAATTTTATAGGCTATGAAACTAAACTAATAAAACACTCATTGGGACTGTAAATGAGTCACCTTACCCTTCTGGGTCTGTACTGAATCAGCGCTTCCCTGATCAACTGAAGACATCTCCTGCCAACCTGCAATCAATCCTCTGTTCAACTGGAGAACATGAGGAGGGCACCAGACAGGAATAATCCGCAGTCTGGGTTACATGCTTTTATGGCGTCTGAGGTGAGGAAGAGAGTGCATGTGTGCAAAAAAACATCATCTGCTGTTTTTTTTTTTTCCATCCAAGTAGGCCTAAGGCATAATGGAAGCATTTAGATATAATGTGTTGTAAGTTAACATAGAACTATGAATACCTGCCAAAAAAACAACCTAAACCCTAAAAACTAAATGAGAAACCAATTAAACAACCAATCCAATCAGCCAACCAACAAAATTACAGAAAAATTACTAACCAAACACAAAAAACATACTGTACAGTATCAACCATTAACCACCATGAAAAACTAACCAAATAAACAAACTACTCTGATAATAAACCATAAAATAATAAAATAATGCTGACTATTTTATTCTTTTCCCTGAAATGCACCAGTAGGATTTTTAAAAAATCAGTTACCCTTCTTAGCGTAGGAAGTCCGTCTAATAGATATTGTGGAGAATTTGTGTGATTGATTTTTGTGGTGAAATCTTCCTTTAACTCTCCTTTCTACAGTGAATCAGATCAGAGTCAGCAACTAAACCCCACCTTTGGATCTACTGCCTTGCCCAAGTACACTTTTGGAAGTTGGGGGGTATTGATTATCACAGAGTGGTTGGAAAAGCCTCTCCTCTCATCGCTGCACCGAGCACTTTATTTATAATTGTGGTTGGATTGAGAGAGTTCCAGAAATATGCTGTTGGATGAAATGTTGATCGCATACACAAGTGCCAAACATCGGGTGATAAGTTAACTTTTGCTATGGACTGCTTGTTGCCAAATTGCTTTGAGAATGTGAACTTCCTGTTGTCGGGCCAAGAAAAAGTCACTTTATTCTCCTGCTGATTCAGCATTAGCCCCACGGTCTGAGGCGTCCCCACACCTTCGGCATCAATCAATAATCCCATCATTGTTTGAACAGCACTATAGTTTAATCACCCTGCTGCGATTTCTAAAAAGATCACTCTTTAATAGCACCAAGATCAGCTCTTTTGGACACAGGCTTGCTTGATCTAGTTCAACAGCCAGTTTCATTCTGGGACTGCTGTTGTGAAGCAAAGACAATGATTCAAAAGTAAGATATCATTATATGTTATGTCTGAAAACAAAAAAAAACAACTTTGTAAATTGGTGTAAAAGTATTCACTACACTGAATCTGTGTGGCTTGGGTAATACTTCTACAAATCGAGTTTTTTTTTTACAGAATGTTGATATGCCATTTTCTGCTTTGTATAAAATTAATACGATAAATTATTCAATTAGGAATTCATACTGTTTTAGAAAAAAATATTGAAGTTAAATTGTCATTATTGGCACAGTAACCCAGAAGTACCTTTTAAAAGTCTGCACTCCTTATGTTATACATGTAATTAATTCACAAATGCATTCATATAATGCTTTTTCTAAACGTTCGGCTGTGCTTTTCATTCATACAGATAGATAATGTGATATTCATTTCTTTATTTATGCTAATTTAGGTGAAAAAACAAACCCGAATTAATATAATTCTGAGATGTGTCATCTATAACGAACCAAAAGCGTGTTAGCAGGATTATAGCTTTAGCTCTGGGTGTCAGTGTTGGATCTGACAAGATGAGAGACACATTTTTGGCCTGTGGTTCTGGCTGCTTGGCAAACTTGAACTAAAGATCTGACTCTGGGCAACTCTCCCATCAAGCTGTGTGGTCTCAAATCAAGTCGGAACCAATATGAACTTTTTTCTTGAAGTAAATGCAACCCAGGTAGCCAAATCCTAAACTGCTATGAAAATCGATGACTTTTTTGCCTTTATTTGATACTTGAGCATGAGCTTCCGGCTATGGTGCAGCATCACTTTACATCTGATGCTCCATGTCAACACTGAATCTGAATAAATATGCATGTTGCATATGCATGCAGCTGTGTGCTGAAGATCAAACTGGAGTTATAACCATTTGACTAAAAGCTGTGTGTGCAAGGATGCCTTCCTAAATTTGTACATTTAAAATAGAAAACACACATTTTAACATACAATACTGGAAACGTCTGTTCCTGCTTGTCTTTCTCCAGCCAGTTGCTTATTTAGTTATTATTACTTTTTTTAGTCTCACATATACATGTGAGACTAAAAAACATACATGTGAGACTAAAATATATATATACATATACATATACATGTGAGACTAAAAAACATATACAACTCCTCAATTCAACTGTTCCTCATCCATGACACTGTATCCTACAGCGACAAGTAAATATAAAATAGGGCATCTAACAAAATTCAAGGTCAAAACCCTTACAATCAGTTGATCTTCTGATGGTACACAAAGCATTCGTGTTGCAATCAGTTAGGAAATGATGTCTGATATTGTAATTTGGTGTGATGATTTCAATTCCAGCACAGCATATCAGTTTTCTTTACTTTTCATTAGTACAAGGCACAACCGATTGCACACAAATATGTATGTGCAATTGGTCTATAGGTGTGAAGGTATGAGGAGAATAGTCCAATAATTGCTTTATAAATGAAGATGTATTCTATAAATGAAGGTCTAATTTTTCATTCAATAGATCACTACAGTATGTAAACGTTTCCAACCCCACAAATTCCCATCAAAATAAATCATGACATCCCCATTATGGACTCCATGCAATGCAAGGATGTCGTTGACCCCATGGAGCACACATGCATATGGTTGCAAACCCCAGAACACAGTTATGGTGTAAAAATATCGATCTATTTTAAGATCACACAGATGGTACATGATTTACTCCCAACAGGAGTTGTTTTATTTCTAATAGCCCATTCCTGCAAACAGTCTAAACAATTTCTAGACACCCAAAGTCAAATGTTTTTTTAATTAATTGGACTCATAAACTGTAATTGGTTAGTTGTCACTGCTATGTGAGGCTATAGCAGACAGTAACAATAGTACCAATGACATATCCATTAAGGCCAATCTGTACAACTACTGAACAAGGTTTATTCAAATTCTGCAGGCAAAGTTTTTTTTGTACTTTTGTCTGTCTGCTTCTGTCATAGTAAGGTGCTGGTACATTTTTATTTGAATCACCATTAGTACACATAGCATTATAATAACCACCTCATACAACTTGAACTATTGGCCCCAGGTTAACTGTCCAGGAATTTGAGGAAATACAGTAATTGATTGAACATAGACTATACTATACTGTACATCATGTCAGGTGATATTGGAAAGATTTTCAATGAAATAACTACAAACCATCCTGGAGCTTTGTGGCTCCAGGGCAGTGAGTTGAACAGCAGAGCTCACATTGTGGACAGGGCTACACCCCCACTTACGTATTTGTCTTCTCTTCATCATATTGCCACCATGCCATCAACTGATGTAGGGATAGCAAGTTTTATTTTTTGTGTCTAGGTTAAGCAGGACATGAATGCATAATGAATGTGTGCAGGGAAGAAAGGATGGAAAACAATGTCAAAGTCTCATTGGTCAGCTCCTGAAAGCTGATCTTAAAAAAAAACCCAAAACAATCTGGTATGCTGATCATCCCAAAAATGCATGTTCCTTACAAATAGAATAACATCTAAACGGGAAATAAACAGCCTTTCCCACAAATAACATTTATTGTCAAGGAGCTTTGTTATAATACAGACATAATCTAATCTCTCTGTTTATTTTAAAGGTCTACATATCCTTGTGTTCTGTGAATATTAAGTCTGCTTGGCAAAACATCAAGGACAGCGACTTTGGGCTCCAGCTTTTATCTGCTGCCGTCGCTCAGATGCGCTTGACACAAATGTGTTTTCCTGAAAAAAAGGGAAGGTAAACTCCAGAAATAATTAGATGTCTGCATATCCACTTTCTGAGTGAGTGGGGTGAGCGTTTCGTGTGTATTTTATCCTAGAGACTGCAGATACGTTGGCCTGTCTCACCTGTCTTATGTTAGTTGCTTGTAATGTTAATAACCTCCTTCTGTGTGCACACCTCAGGTTTATCTGAACAAACATAATGAAAATGCCAAAAATGTAAAGTATAAGATAAGTTAAAAATAAACAAGACAGGCGTCTCATCCATGTATCCTATTAAAGTGATATGTTTTACCATTACATCATCTCCATGACTTCCCTTATCTTGTACGTGTAGACAGGCAAACACGATTTGATACATGGACACAATTCTTTTCTCTTTATCCTAAACTTTCACCTTCTGCATTCACATTTTAGCGTTGTTTTTATTGACTATATTACTGACTATCATAATCCATCCATGCCTGTAAGAAAGGCAACATTTCTGACTGGAAACTGAAGTATAATCATACAGATTGTTGTGAGAGGTGCTGTCAGACAGGCCCAAATTTAGAATTGGGGCAATGACACACATTGCATCATTCATTTCTGCTATCAGTCTCCCATTTCCCTTTCTCCCACCTGCCCTCATGCTCTCACCTTTGCCCTCCTATTCCCTTCTTTCTCCCTCCCTTGCCCTCTTTCCATGGATAATAAGTTTAATTGAAACACTTGACCTCCCCGGGTCAGGATAGGGGAGATACTGAAAGTTAGTGAGATGAGATGCTCAGGATCAGTGCACGGGGGGCAGGAACCCCTTGTGCTCTAGTTATTGAAAAATGCATGGTAAAATGCCCTCTGGTAGAAAAAATGCATGGTAAAATGCCCTCTAGGAGCTAAAGTGCCTCTTGGGAGCTGAAATTTACTAAAGTGCCCATTAGGATGCAAAAGCTTATGCTAAAGTGCCCTCCTAGTTGGCAAAATACATAAATAAATAAATTGGTAGCACCTAAAACCTACAACTGTGTAACCTGAGTAGTCTGTGTAGTTAGTCTGTTTTAAGGCTACATACATGTTCCCTTTGCATAACACATAAAACATGTCTAAAGTGCCCTCTTCAGTTGCACTATATGTGCCCTTTTTTCCCCCCTTTTCACCCTTCCCCTTCAAAAAGTTCTGAGCATGCGGCTGCTCACACATCCTTTTTGTTGTTGGGTTAAATTACTCTTCCTCCTCTGTGACTCATAACCACAAGGTTAAGCACAGCAGCAGCCAACGCGTCCATCTCTGTCAGGCTGTCATCAAGTCATTCAGCACCCGGGAGCTTTGCAAGTGTGGGGCTGTGAACTCCTCCTGCAGCCTTTTGGTCGAACGTTTAAATGATACAGTGTATAGGAAATTAACCTCTATCCAAAAAAAAAAAAAAAAATGAGCATTTATACAAGAAAGATGTACGACTGCATTTAAATAGACTGTTCCAGGATTCATTTGAAATAGTGAGAAGGGAAGAAACAGGCTCTAGGACCCAGGGTAAGGGGCAGAGTCTATAAATAGGAGAGGAAGGTTCACCTGCATTTCACCCTGCACTGACACACCTGAGAGACTGAAAGAACAGCTGAGGCCAACTTTGGTTTGGTAGGTTTCCTTTTTTTTAGTGGTAACAGTTGAACCATGAAGTACTCTACGCCCTTAAGATCATTGCATCAAAGAGTTGTTAAAAATGTGTTTCGTGTTTAGTGATGGACTAAAACGTGGAGCGGTTGTTTAGGCATGTTTCTCTGCCAAGAAACAAGGTAAGCAGCAGAATTGACAGGTTTGCAGCTGCTTTAATCTATGCAAAGTTTTCTTTGCATATTAACCTGCTTTTGTCTATTTAAGTTTAGGAGCCAACCACTTTTTCCCGCAAACTTATTCGATTTTAATGTGCCTTTAAATTAGATATTATGGGCCATTATGTTTGTTTTGTGAGACATTCTGCTGAACGCTGATTGGTAAGGAAGCCATCTTGCAAGTGTTCTAATTGTAGTGGTGTAGCCTGGTATCCTTTGTTTGCTCCTGTTCGTTTTCCCTTAATACATTCATTATATAATTGACCACATTCTCTGTAGTACAGCCTGCAGTCTGTAGGTCCAGTTTATTCTGGGCATTCTGTACAGGTGATCACATGCTGCAGACATCATTTCATATGTATTTCAAACTCCTTCCCTGTCTGAAATATATTACAATCCTTCTTTCCTAAATCTTGAAAGTACACCATAACCTTTGACCTTGAAGCATAGAAGAAAAGAACAGGGACAATTTGAACCAACTTTGTTCTTACAGACTGCTCCAACCTGGATTAACCGTCCTCCCTTTATCTTCTGCTCACTCTATCTCTAGGGTCATAAATTTATGGATCAGGCCCCTTTCTAAGTCTCTCTCTCTCTCTCTCTCTCTCTCTCTACATTATATTGTGTTCCATGGTGACACAGTCCTTAATTACAGATTAGCCAATAAAGGTTTAAATCTTTTTCTTATATAATTGGTTATATTATGTGTGTGTGTGTGTGTGTGTGTGTCTTCAAATATTCTTGATCCCCCTGAAAGTTGAAGAGCAGTTTTTTCACTTCTCACAGAGGAATGAACTAAAGACACATTCTCTCAACAGACCACCATTGATCCACTTTCTTTCTAAAAATGTGAAGAGAACTTTTCTAAACTCCTCACCTGGGCCCCCTTTGGACTCTTTCCTTTTCTGAGGTGGGATTCGCCCTCTGAAGGAAGCGCTGAACCAGCTGCTTCCCTGATCCCGCAGTGGTCCTCACCCGGCCTTCACCTCGGTGACCCGATGACCACGGTCTTATTTCTCCATGCTCTGCACTTTTCGGGGAAGTTCAGCTCATCATCCCTCCATCATAATGAAACTGTCTTAGAGTTGATGCCAAGAGCGATTCAAAACGGATTTTTTTTCTTTTTTTTATCAGCTTCAGTCGATCTCGCTCCCTCATTGAGTTTTAAAGCCAACCTTTTCATGGATGAGGGCCAGTTATGACCGATTTGGGATTCTGGAAAATAGTGAAATATTTGACTATGCTATTCCATTCAAACTTTGCTTCAGGCAGTTTTTTTTTTTTTAGCACTATTGATTCTTTAAACTTTTCCTTTAAAATTTGTGATTATCTTCAGAAATCTTCTGGTTGTTTACTTAAAAAAAAGCAAACTCAATCTTTAAATTATTAACATCTACCGCCGCATGCATTTCCAGTATATGACCCAATTGCTGGTTGCAAATAAATTCATCTTGTCTGATGTTATCAGGCCATATAGGCGCCGGTGCTGCATTGCAAAACTTGCTCAATGCTGGTTATCAGATTTTTCCAAACAACTGTTAACAATAGTGTCGTGGCTTCACATTTTATATACGGGGGACAAATATTGTACCATACTCTCTGTCATATGCAGTCAGAAGATCTCAACCTAGTTAAGGCTGCATCCCCCCAAAACATTTATATATTCCTGTTGTACTGAAGCCGACTGCTTGTGTTAACTTACATTAAAATGTAGTTTTTCTTTTAATTTGTCCAGCATTCTGCTTATACAGTATACATAGTATTTTTATTATATATATTCTTATATTCTCATTCACTTCAGATTCTATCAGCCTGCTTCTAGGGTTCAAATTGCCAAATGCAAACCTCTTACCTACTGCCACTGTGGAAAGATGTACAGAACTGCTGATTTAGTACATTTTTTTTTATTTTCAATGTGTTCTCTCCTGCCTCGAGGCTCTCCGCTGGAATACACAGTTTGACAAGATTCGTGCTCCGCTTTTGTCGGCTGTAAGCTCCATGTCTAACAGCGGAAAGATGTTAGGCTAAAAAGCATCTCCTCCTCGATGATATACAACACATTTCGTAATACATATCACACACACACACACACACACACACGCGCGTGCACACACGCACGCATCCGGATTCGTACAAGACGTGATAAAAGCCCAAACTGGCGCATGCAAATGTGCAAACATGACTTGCTTGTTAGCCGGTACGTGCGCTGTATCTGTATGCATATTCATGCATAAACAAACACACACACACACACACACACACACACACACACACACACACTTGCTGTCACGTGAATCAGCATGTGAGTTTGGTTACACAGGGGGAAGAGAAATGCAAATGCTGCTTTTCAAGTCAGTGACATGACCTCCATGGGGAGGAGTGTGTGTGTGTGTGTGTGTGAGAAAGATGAAGATGGCAAAAGGGTGAGATTTAGAGAGGGAGGGCGCTGATTCACTGTGTATTCACCATGTCTCCCTCCTGCACAGACGCACGTCTCCGTGAAAGAACATGCTTGTCAGGCAGAGAAAATAGATCAGTCTCTGGAGGCCGCGGCGTCGCCGACGAGCCTCTCTATTTACTTCTGCTTCTGAATTCTCTTTTTCCCCGCATCTCTCTCTGTTTCCAGCGTGACGTGCCTGGGTCGCCGTTGAAAGGCGACGAGCTCAACCGCATGTTTTCTTCAGTTCCTCGTCAGGCCCCCCCGGCCTTTCTTGTGCCCCCCCCCCATCCCCCCAAGTCCCACGCTGCGTTTCTTGCATACTCAGGTTGCCAAGTCGTGTGAGAGCAGGATTTTGAGGAGCACATGCGCGCTGGCGAGACACTGTGACCTGATTGTCGACGTGGTGCGGGTTGAGCGGCGCAGGAGCACCAGCTGTGCAGCAGTGGTCACGTCTTCATCCTTGATTTTTCTTTTTTTTTTTTTAAATTACACTTATGTGGAACCTGCAGTTATTTGCACCAGGCATTTAAACGGGGCCCAGGCAGTTAATTGAAACCTGGCTTTTATTCGGTATTATATGGCAAGTGCATTGGGTTTGAATGGACCATTTGGTGCTCACAAACTGCTCTTGGTGTGAAATCACCCTCAGTTTTAAAACAGTTTGGTCTTAGCCATGCCCTGGTGTTATAAAGCATGCTGAACTGTCGTTTAAAAGCAAAGCTCGTCTTTCAATGGTAACCACAATGGTTTAGGCCCAACTCAATCCTGACTAACTTGTACTGAGGCATCTGTAACGTGAGCAGTCAAAGCAACTTAACATGAGAATTGGCCGACATTCCATCTACTTTATCATTTAAATTATCTTTGCCAGCCAAAAATGACACAGCTTTCCCCAGAGTCTTTACATCCATTCTTTCCCTGTCATCGCCATCTAACACATCTCATAGATAACTAACGGAGAAAAAAGATGAATCGTCTTGGACCACGTCGCAGTTGAGCTTGCTCAGCCCATTTTTAATAAACATAAAAATAAAATCTGTTTTGGCCATATGGAGATGATTTATTGTCCACCAATTCCCGATCTCATTAAAATCCCCAGTTGAAATTCTTGTGTGTGCTTTATGTTCTTATTTAGTTTGACAATAATAAACACTAAGAGGGAAATATACTGTTGTTTATGTTTACATTAGCAGAATAAAAACTAATGCGTAAATAAAGTGATATACTGTATAGTAAACATTTTCTAGTGCAATAAAGAAAGTGAATAGCTCATTAAAAAAAGGAACTTCTTAGCAAACTCTTGCATTATAAAACTCTTTACCCCACTACCTTAAAGTAGCTTCTTGAGGTGATTTCTTTTACAAGAGAATTATTTTACTTAAGAGAATGACGTTCTGTTATTTGATTGCGAGAACTCCTTGTTAGATGATCTAATAAGATGCTACATCTCTGACAGGCCCCGGAGTAGCAGATGTTTGTTAAAATTAATGGCCTGTTGCTGGTTGATTAAACTTCCCTGAATATATATTATTGCCTTTTCATGCATGCATCTATAAATGGTACTGCAGCCAGAGCATTCAGTGATTAAGTTTTAATATAGTGATTAATATCGGTTGTCCTCCAAAAGTCAATTTAATTGTTTTCATTCCTCTCAGTAACGCCACAGCCATCGCTGCTCATCAGCTCTCCTCAGTTCAATACTCGCCCATCACTCGTTTCACTCTCTAATGCAGTTCCACATCCATAATTTACAACCAATAATTTGCATGGCTTCCACTACTCCATTTCACTCGCAGCTATTCCCCGCCTTTTGCCACTGCGAAAGGAGAGACGTATCCTTATTTGCTTTTTTTTCGGCCCGTAGCGAAAAAACCCGTTGAAGGTGGCGTGATTCAGGCCAAACCCATCAGGGATATGCGAGTCCAGAGGCAAGGACATTAAATATTGTAGAGTCTCAAGGCGCCTGCCTATTACTTTTCACTACTTTCTCTTCGAACCTGTTTTTCTATCCGTATCTTTTCTTGTTTTATCCTTTTGCAGTCTTTAATCTTTCACGTTCTCATCATTTCTTCTTTCTCCTTCCAAAGTTTGCCCTGTTTGCACAACCAAATGCTTTGTGAGCCACAAATTTGATGCGTGCCTGTGCCTGATTAATTCTAGAATAAAATGCAGTGAATTAAGCATCTAAGATAAGATACACAAGATAAACGGTGTTTCACAAAATCTTAAAATTAAATGTTATTTTTTCCACATAAGATCTCTTTTTCTCAGTAGTTATTGTGTGCAAGATTATTGCATCGTGCAGTGTTGCACATAAAAAACAATGTCATTAAGTTTGAGAAAGATGGAGAGCTTAATATTTTAGTTTTGCCTGTTGTATTGTGCTTGCTGCTATTGTGACAGTGGCTAGAAAGAAAGTTTGTATCCAAACTATAATATCATATACAATATATGCAGTGTATATTTAAAAAATAGTAGTTTCTGAAATACACCTTTCAGCACATCATTAAGTGTTCATTTACCTGAGCATGTGCTGTTACTTATATTTATGAGCACACAGAGCTGCATGCATGCCTGAAACCGTTGTGACGCAGGTATGTGTTGTTCCTTCCCCCAGAGGGGGGGGGGGGTTATAGCTCCACTCAGCCTTCCTGCAACACCTGTGGTACCATACATCCCGGCTCCTTAATCTGATTTGACTGCATTCCTCCAGCCTCCTTCTCTTCCGACAACCCTCAGTGTGACTTTGTTTTCTGCAGCACAAAGTAATGAAAACGCATAAAGCTCTCATTACATGCCGGTGGCTAAAGGGCTGAGGGGATAGTCGAACTTTATGCTCACACACACACACACACAGGAAAGAGGACGCACAGATGAAGAGTATACTGTAATGTACGGCCACACACACACACACACGCCTGAGGCATGCTGCAGTTTAAATTACCCTGCTGTCATCAGACTCTGATTCATGGTTCTTTCTCTCATGGCTGGTATGTGATAAGCTGTTATTGGCCATGTTTGGATGGGTGGACAAGCTCATTTGGTTTAACACTGAGGAGCAGTTTCACATTTATTTATATAAATATGCACTGAGGGTTAAGAATAAGTATATTTGTGCAATCTGGGGCTATATTCTTAACAGTTCTGAAAATATTCCCTGAGAGGTCTCAACATTGCCTAAAGTTTTCCAGCAAGGAGCGAACCTTGTGTTCAAGGATGGGACTGACAATTTTAGGTTAATGATGAGGTGTGGAATGACCACATTGCTCTTAATGCATGACAGAAAAATGTGTAAAAGTAATGTAGTAGTGTAATTGTGGAAAAAACACAATGCTACTTATAATAGGCAAAGAACAAACAGTGAAATTGATCCTAATATAAGGATCTAGTTTGTATTGATACATGGTTCAATTATTAATACTATTTGATGTAACTCAACATCTGTTGACAAACTTTAAAAGTCGCTACATGAAGTTTGAACTCCTTATGCCGACGGTTAATAATGAATTTAGCAACTTTTATTTTCCTTTCCGTGCAGGTAATTTTATTACTTACTCTGTTATTCTGGTGTTAGAGCGTCATCGTGCTGGGTGTGAGATATGAACGCATGTCTAATGAGATCGACCACAAACACCCCGGCGTGATCTAATCTGCAGCGTTTCATTAACTCGCTGTCATTCAACGTTCGCAGAATATTTATCCTCCCTCTTCGTCCTTCTGCCGTTTTCCCCCCGTCTGCTGAAGAAACTCTTAAGCCTCTTAAAGGTCCTCCTCTCTACTCCTGGCAATTTGTCATTTCAGGAGCTCTCTTAAGAGCTGAGATGCTTTATGAATAACTTTTATCTTTATCGGGATCTAGTCTTTTATAGTGAGGGGATAGTTGTAGAAAACATACGCATCATAAGAATTTTCTAGGAATTTCATTACTGTAAGTGCAACTCTTGTAAAATACTGGAAATACTGAGAAACTGAATTACTCCTTCTCTACCAGGAACACACAAGATAAGCTATTCAAAGCCTCCACACTAAACCGCAAATTGCCCCCTTCTATTGTGCACTCGCTGAACACTTTATTAGGAATGCTTGTGCAATCTAATCCACTAGTCCTGTCAAAAAAATTACCCACCCACAGAGAGATGTAGGAGCTGGCCAGCAGAACCATACTCAGTCTCACCTCTGGCCATCGTTCAGCACTATTGGAACAGTTTGAGGTTAATTGACTTCGGTAATGGTGAAAAGCGGGGAACTTTTCCATCTCTCCCAGTCCCTTTCTCATGAGATTGAACCATCCACCTTTCCATCACTTAGCTGCCTTTTGTTGAGCTCCTCGACTTTAATCATTACTTTGTGCATACTCCACTGGAACCCCTAGTGTGCCGTTGTTGGTGCACATTATTAGCCTTCACGGAAAAGATTGAACATGCAGACAACCATCCAGAGAGAGAGTGAAAGAGAGAGAGAGACATACACACGTTCGTTATTCATTCTAAGCCCATTTCACTGTCGTCATCCCCATGTGGCCTTGTTCAGTAATTTCACTAATATGATTCTGTAAAGGGCCCAGAGCAGCAGCAGAAGGATGGGTGTGGTTGAACTTTAAGAGGGGGAAAAAAAAAAAAGTTCCAGGAGCGGGAAAGTAGAAAGGAAAAAGAGGGAGGGACACAAATAGGGGAGAAAGTAAAAGAAATACTGTAGAGGCTGTTGCACTAACTGGTCCCTAAACAGCATTCAGCCATTGTAAGCCTGCTTGTAAACGGGATTGGGCGATGGGGGGAAACAAGTAAGGAAACCTATAAAGCAGTTGTTGCATTGTCTTTTATTTGGGCATTCTTTCAATTAAGATGTCGCCAGTCCTCGTCAGAGACCTGATGCTGAACGGAACGAAGCTGTCCCTGTTGTGCCTTGTTTCTACACCTTGCTACTTGAAACCCCTGACCAGATGGAAGAAGATGAAATTCAGCAAACATAGGATGGGAGTCATTAGGGATCCAGCAGGCCAATTCACTGCAACTGTCTCGCATACAGGGACTTCGGGCTCAGCTGTGACTCACCAATCAGCTGAATGGACCATTTAACAATTTTGTTTTTAGCCCGTTTCTGTCCTCCGAAAGGAAGATTACAAAACCATGCCACAAAATAAAAAAAAAAGATAAAAAAGCATGATGAAACCATGTCATCATAGTTTTCCCCAATGTGGAAGTAGGTCAGCTTCTTTAAGCAGAACAGACGCTGGTGCCCCTTCCTACACACAGCTTCAGCCAATAATAGCCCTGATGTATTTATATGGTTGCACAAGGTTTCAACAGTCCTGACTCCTAATGGTTGCATCTTCTGGTGTGCATGCATGCATCCTAAAATCATCATCTTTGGATTTTCATATGTGGCTCTGTGCCTCTGTCCTTGTACCACTTGATAAAATTATAGATCTGTGGCTGCTCTCATTGCCTTGAAGCTGACCAGCAATCACTAAGTCATGCTCATCCTTTCAAAAGGATCAATTTCGGTGGTTCGATTCTTGGCCCCTTCATTTGACATGACAAAGGATCTTCGGGCAAAGAAACTCACCCATGATCATTTCTGTGCCATTGGTGAGTGCATGTGTGTGAATGGTTGGATTAGATACTGATGAGCTGGAGCACCCATCAGTGTGCAAATGTCTGTGCGTGTAAAGCGGTTAATGTCGACATGCAGTGTAAAGCACTTTGAGTGCTGGGAAAGACTAGAAGGCCTCTATGCAACTGTGAGTTGAAGTCCATTTACCATACTTTAACTCACATTTGGCTGAACACCAACTGCCCATGGCCCATGTGCATGTATGAGTATGTCCTCCCCCCTCTGCTGATCCCTCTCGAGAAACGCGCTGCTTCTGGCTTGTAATTGTCTTTCCACATCTCCGTCTTCGCGCTCCATCCTTCCTGCCTTTTGAAATGTTGACTCCCAGATGCTCATTATCACCCGTGCTGACCTGGAGAACTGCCAATGGTGCGTGCTCTGTGTGGGATACCACTTTGTTTCACAGTACACACACTCAATTAGCCGCGTCATTCGTGCTTCCTGTGAGCATCATATAGGAATGGATGAGATGAAAAAAAAGATTTTTATAATTGTTTTATATCAGTCCTTCATCTTTTTTCACTAATTAAGGCTCATTAGTGAAAAAAATAGGCTTTTATGAGAAAATCTGGTATTGCTGGTCACTGTGGATTTTTTGTTAGCACATGTTTTTAGCAAAGGTTAACAAAACACACTGTATGTATGCAAGCTCTAATGTGGTTTGCTTCTTTCCTGCTTATGTGAACTAATGACTGGCACCCACCATGATAAAAATGGTGCCATCCAACCAGAAACACCCTGCAGATATTAGTTCTAGCGAGAGGTCACGGGACAGCAGGAGCCTCTGTGTGTTTGAGTACATACACCGTGAAGGGAGACATACTTTGCTGTAGCACTGTGTTTAATGAGAATTTTCTTGAATGATTCAATTAATTATCAATGTTGTTAGTGATAATTTTCAGTCCAATTAATAAAATACACAATTGCTTTTTTTCAGCAACAATCTCAGTAGTAGTCAGTGTAAATACGGTTTTATACTGTTTGTGTGAGATGCATGTGCAATTGTGTAATGGCGCTCTGAATATTCAATGCATTTATTTATGAGCAGCATCTAACAACTCTTATATCAACTTACAGCAAAACTGTCGTGGCTGAAAAAAGCAGAGAATCACCCCCCTGTCTCTCCCTCTCTTTCTGCTCCCTCACTTCCATCCCTTATTCCCGCGTGGCACACACGGTCCGGCAGCTGATGTACTATATGGTGTTTTATAGTTTGCTGCTCACTCTGTGATTCAGGCTGTAGATTGAGACCACGGGTGTGCAACAGGGAAATGAACCGTTCAAATAAATAAATAAAACCAGTGAGGAGAAGAAATACACTTTCACCGTTGAGCAGGAAGTCGAATATGTTGCGGGGGGGGAACAACACCACTCCACCACTGTGGAGAACAGAAGTGTTTTATTTGTGTGTATAGAGGGAGAGACGAGATAATTAGCCTAATTAGCTTTTCAATACAGCAACTATGTTTAGCTGAGTCTTGATTTACCCCTCAAACGTCTAGAGGAAAACTCTCGACTCATCCATTGATTCACCGGATGAATACTGATGCGGAAAACGTGTCACGTGCTCTGCGCAGGCAACTCTCTCTGAATGTTTTTCCAATTGATTTTCAATGCTAATTATGAGACACCGAGGCTAAAACCGGAGTGGACCTGCACATTCCATCCAGCAGGTAATTTTAGGAACCTGGAAGCAAACTGTGTCTACTTAGGGTGCTTTCACACCAACAGCAGTTGGTTGGCAGTAAATGGTCCGTTTGAAACAAATGTGCTTATTTTGGTTCATTTTCGATGGTGTGAAGCATCCGTTCTAAAACAAGTGGACCGAGATCTCCAAAAAGAGGTGGTCTCAGTCCAATTAGGTCTGCACCTTCGGGTAAGAACGAGGGGATTCTAATTATTTCATGGCTACCTTGTGGGTACTTGGAACAATGTTTGTCCCATATGACCTCATTTGTGAAAATAACGCGTCTCTCCTGTTTGAGAATGACGCACTACGCGTCTCCGGTGCATCCACGGATTGTCCTCCAGACACAGGCGTGACTTATTTCAGAATTGGCTATTTTGCCAAAAAAGGTCAGTACAGTAGCAGTGAATGTGCACACATGTTGTTGCATAGTAAAACTGAATTGCTGCTTGTTTCTACCGTTTCATTGATAAAATGTCAATCTGTCCAAATTTGTTCAGATAAGACACAAACTAAAGGACAATGCAAATGCAGCCTTCAGTGGCAAAAACTTCTAACTGAGCTCCACTTCACCCTGTGTGATTCATGTGAAGCTTGTGAGAGTTTCCATCTCCAGCAGCTGTCAGTGCTTCTCTCTGATCGGCCTCCTTCCTCGTCGAGGACGGCCCTCAGGGTCCTCCCTAATCCTCCGGTGAATCTAACCATCGTCGCTTCCTTCTTTCCAAAACTTCCCAAGTTTGCCCTGTCCTTCTGTGGTCCCACTCCTTTCGTTTTTTTTTTTTTTTTTTTTAATCAACCGAGCGTCAGATGTTGCTGGATCCTCGAGCGAAAATCATTTGACCTTTGATTGCTTTTGATGTAATTATTTTTCTTTCATTTCTGCCACAATTCGTGAATCGGTCCTTGTGCTCTCTCCCTAAGGGTGTCATTTAAAGCAGCGGTCAATTTATTCATCTCCTCCTCACCACCTCCATTTTATCTTCCTTTCAGTCCCTCTTTCTCCAACTTTTCAGCCTCCTGCTGTAGCTCCTTAGGGTCTTTTTTTATCCTCCAACTGTTCTTCCCGTTTTATTTCAGTGTTCCGGTCCCTCCCCCTGTTTCCCATTTCCTAAAAACAATGTTTTCCTTCCTTTTAACTTTTCCCATTTTGTGGGCATCCTCTCAACATAAACTGAATGTACTATATACTGTGTATGGGTGTGTGTGTGTGTGTGTGTGTGTGTGTGTGCGCGCAGCTGGTATCTTACACCACCAAGCCCTCGTTCCCTTGACAAGAAATCCATTATCTTCATGATGTTCCTGGACTTTGGAGGAAATTGAGTTATGTAACCCTATCGACTTTCTAGTACTCGGCGTGCTTTTTACTCTGAACTAACTTAAGTCTCTTTTTGTTTGTCTGTCTATCTCTCTCTCTCATGCTTTTCCTGCTTTATTATGTGTGACTATCTAAGTCAGAGAAGGTGATGGAAACACAAGTATTGAGGTTCAAAGTGAGCCGCTCAAGTGGCAAAACTGTGCATAACAGAATCCAATAGATATACAATTTCATGTGCACTTTAGGCTTGAGGAGAATGGGACTTAAGTAAATTTAATATATGCACAGCATTCTGAACCTGTTGCCCAGGTGCTTGTCTGTTGAAATACTTTGTGTTTAGGTATGTAATATTTTATTTATTTATTTTGCAAGTATTCTGCATGTACTTTACAACTCTAATCTAAATGAGTCTTTGCCTGTGTCAAAATGCCTCTTTGTCTCTTCATTTACAACATGGTTCTGTTTGTAATGGGATTTGGGCTTTCACACAGATTTGAGGAAGTTCCGGGTGCCAGGGTGCCACGCACACACACACATGCGCACATGCACACGAAGCAAAAACACAAGCGACACACATCTACTGAAGGCACTTTTTGGATGTATTTCTGTTAATTTAAAAAGTCTGTGATTGTGGGGGGAAAAAAGAAGACATTTTCATTTCATTATTTTATCAAAGTTTTTAATTAATAAAGTATATTTTGTCTCGCATTTGTTTCGGCAACAAAAATGTGTGTTCATTTCGTCGCAGTCGGTGGTTAAGGGCATTGATTTCGTCTCATCTACATCTCATTTTCGTCATGGAAAAAAAAAAAAACATTGTTGATGAATATATTTCGTCGAGTCTCGTCTGAAGGAATTAACACTGGGGAGGGAATTAAACATTTTCCATTGGAAATATGGAGGAAAAAAAAACAACTTAAAAACATGTGGACACTTTCCAGGTATTTTGGAGAAGGATGCGAAAGCTGATGTGAAATGATAAAACAATGGATGAATAAATATAAAGAAACCTCAGCTACAGCAATTTGTTGTGCACTTAATAATAATAATAATATTCTTAAAAAATCATCTGCTTACACTGAGACTGCTAATGAGAAAAATGTGTTTTATTTATCTGGACGAACTGACCCTTTTCAGGGGAAGGTGCGAGAGTCATTAAGAAACAGGAGAAAACGCCACTGACTCTCCTCATCTATAGTGCTGAACCAGAGAGATTCTTGTTTGTTAACAAGCAAAAGGTTAATGTTGTAAAATGATTGAAATCAGAGAAAGTTTTTCATCCCATAGATGGGCCTAATTTACTGACAAATTAATCTTGGGGAAAAAAATAAATAGGAAAAAAACAGTAATTACATTTGCAATCAAACCTCACGGGGTGCATCCGAGCTGCGGTGCCGTGAGCTCACAGGAAGCGGATTTGCATAATGCAGATCCTGACAAGTCGTTCACAATGCAGCGACTTGTGAATGAACCTTGATGACGGGAACGCCGCTGATTAGGATTCTGGACTATTGTTAGGCTCGGCTCGACGTTGCAATTAATTTCTCCCGCCTCAACAAGTGGCGGCCGGCTCCCCGCTGATGTCGTCTAATTGCCGATGTGCTGAACCTGCTCTCGCATCTGTTAACAAAGAAGGATTCTGACAACTTGCAAACCCGAAACACGCCAACGATCTCCTGTCCACGTTTTTCTTTTTTTTGCCTGCCCCTATGGATTATGAGTGTTCGGAAAGAAATTTGTTTTGAATGTAGGTGAGAAAAAAAAAAAAAGATGAGAGGATAGACATATGCAAATGAAGCTTTAAAAAGATGAAAATGTCAGTGCTTTATCCAATCAGTTTCATCCTTGGATTTTTATCTCTCTATGATGCATGGCTCAGTGAAAAGAGAATATCCCCCAAAGTCGCTCGGCGATTTCACCACCGCTGCACCGTCGGATCATTTTTTTTTTTTTTTTTCCAGCTGTCAAACTGATGATAGGTTTTATCATCGGTCGCTTTCCATCATTGTGTCTCTTTCTCTGCGGTAACGGATGGGAAAACTTCAGGAAAACTTTGCGTGGAAACTTTTTCTCCTTCTACGCTTTTATCCTCGTCCTTTTTTTCCACCATTATTGGTTCGACCTGTTAAGATGCCTTTTACATTTTAAATGTCACCATTTTCTCTGTAGAGAATATATCTGGGGCATATTGTGGCTGAGCCTGCTGCTGTATGTTCTTTTCGGTTATCTACAGCAGCATGTTTCCTCGCTGGGCAAGTGCAGTCCTGAGATTATACTGTTGCATGTTTTAGGAGACATCACATCAGGCGAACATTTTTTTTCCCCCCCAGATTTAAACCCCCTCATCTTTTAAATTGAAGTTAAGCCTTCAAAAGTTGGCGCGGAGTACGGTTTACCGATTTCACGGCCTTTCCGACCATCTCGTCAATAGTGTAATCATCACTGCCAAACATATGTCAATATTATCTGCCCAGGGTGATTTGGCCATGATGGCTTTACTTTGAGGCGAGGTTACAAAAGTCAAAAGAAAAATAGTCCCCTCTTTATGCATAAACCCTACCCATTATTGTAATTGCGTTTTAGGGTTTCATTACAGCACTTTAAAAAGATGGAGCGTCCCAGGTCGGGTTGGCCAAAGTCGGTTCTCAGATGTTCGAGAAAGCTTGTTCAAGCTGTCAATGCCCCACATGAGTATTCACAACATCAACGCTGTAATTATGAATATAGTGGGAACACAGGGCTGTTCCTTTTTTCTTTTTAAATCTCTGCATATCTTGAATTTGCAAGGGTTTTAAAAACAAATCCGTCGAGGTAATTACTCAGTTTAGAGGTCAAAAGTACCCCCTCGCACAATTAGCTTTGGTCTCCCTTCGGGATAACATTTAAATCCTTTGACTTCCCAGTTTGCTCTCACTATAAAACAGTAGCTTACTATGGCAACTCTGATGAAAGAATTATAAATGCGCTAATTTATGTCCTCTCCTCGGCTCTCTTTGGATATTGTGAAGGCGACCATTTTCTGATGAAACCGAGGGAAACGTTATGGGAAACTTTCACAATGATAGTTTGTGGGGAAAACGGATGAGGCAGCTTTTTTCCGACAAAGTTTAGTTTAGAACTTCAGCGCTGTCTCCTTAATCATAGAGCAAAGTGACCTTTCTAGGGTACGGATGGATTTCATGGATGGCCGGATGGATATGCGCACGCAGGGAGAAAGAGGGAGACACGTTGCTGTACGAGTTATGTGACAGCGGTGCAGTCGCTGTGAAAGGAAATCCACCTTTAGGTTCAGAAGAGCTAATGAATATGAATGAAAGCGATCAACATGAAATGAATTGGCTCCAGATTAAAGATCAGAGGCATCTCTAATTGTCAATCGATGGCGGGCATCAGCACTTTCTGCATTTTAAAGGCGAATAACCCGTCCTTTCCTGTCTCCCTCCCTGCAGGCCTAGGAATGTGTGTGTGTGTGTGTGTGTGTGTGTGTGTGTGTGTGTGTGTGTGTGTGTGTGTGTGTGTGTGTGTGTGTGTGTGTGTGTGTGTGTGTGTGTGTGTGTGTGTGTGTGTGTGTGTGTGTGTGTGTGTGTGGCCACTTTTTGATGTCAAAAACGCACGAAAATGTGGATGTGCAATATTGATTTTAACGTGTATGTGACTTATCTTTACCCTTTACTTTTTGCTTAGCCTGCATAAATTTGTGTGTGTGTGTCTCTGTGTGTGTGTGTATGAACATCATAGAGAGACAATTCAAGTATATTTAAAGCCACAGTAAAATAATGCATTTTCCCATCTATTAGCATGCTCCTTCATGTGATATTTTTATTTTCATTAAATATTTGTGCTGAACCATATTTTATTACACATACCAAAAATGTAATGTACATTACAGATGCTTAAGGTATTCCATCCCCATTGCCCACACCACAGAATAAAATTGTCACAATCTGTGATCTTTTATCTTTAAAGCAATACACTGCAGATATTAGCTCTCCACCTAATGACATGGCTAGTGTGCTCACTGCACACAAACACAGCACACACATGCACGGTCAAAACTAAATAAAAACTCAGGAGTTGAAAACAAAGACCTGAGTGACAAAAGAACATCGCTTACACCACATTGGTTACCCATGATGGCAAATTAGTCCAAAAATGTGATAATTGGACACTTCACAATTTACCGGCCAGTCCTGCAGGTATTAGATTTGTTCCTCGCGTGTGTGTGTGTGTGTGTGTGTGTGTGTGTGCGTGCGCGCGTTCAGCAGGGGAGAAGGACATGCTGCGTTTTGCCGAAGCGCAGAGCAAAACACAAAGTTAGGGATATTTTGTGTTATTACGAGAAGATTGAGGTGGAAAACACAACGGCTGCAGGGACCTCACGCTGCCGTGCACACACATATGCATGTGAGGTGCAACTAAAAACAAGAAGGAATTTCTGAAAGTTACACATAGCCCTTTCTTTTTAAGAAGTTTTAGTCCCGTTTCATAATGTGAGAGAAAAGAGTTATTTTTTTAAGTATGACAAACTTATGAAAAAAGCATTTGATTTGAACCAGTCGTATGAGCCTCAATGTTTGTGTGTGTGTGTGAGAGGGAGATTATTATCCTCCTGTTACTCTACTGCCGGATTTTTAGAAAGTGCTGATCAGCAGGAGCTATGATGGGTTAAACACTCGACGCTTTGATCTCTCTGCTGACAGCGAGAGATGGTCAGGGTTGGGTGGAGGATGACGATGTGGGAGATGAAGAGGAAGGAGGGGGTGGGGGGTAAAGGGTGAGGAGAGACCTGTACTTGAGGTGGAGGAAGGAGAAAGTGTTGCAATGCAGATAGATGAGAGGTAAAAAAAGTTTTGCCTGCGGGTAGCACCGGTGATGAGGCAGAGCAACCTAATCAAATGGGCTTAATCTCTGTACAGCAGCCACTTAATTACTTGTTGGACTCAGCTTGTTGGATTCTGGTCTACTTTGACTGATGTGATACAGCAGAAAATAAGATGTTCATGTTTGTGGTCAAATATCATTGTAAATAATACCACCATACAATGCCAACGACTGTGGCGGTGATCTTAAAATAACGCGATGTTATTGGCTTAAGTCACGCAGTGGAACAGCATTAGTGTGTCCAACCACCTTTGATTTTTTTCCAAATTAAATTCCGTCGACAGGTTGTGTCCCGGACAGGAAATCATCTCGGTTCAGAGGAAGTGATCAATCAAAAACCCGACAGTGAAATAAAAAACGCGTGCTATAGATGGGGGAAACGTGTGAGCTGTGTGTGTGGAGAAAAGCTGATGTTACACGACCTCTGTCCCTTTGAAATCTTTCTTGTATAAACCAGTGACAGACTGGCCAGGTCGGTAAATATGAGCACGCTGTTCCAGTTTATGCAGGGATATAGTTTTTTATTATGCAATCAAACAGAATAGATTTGAGAGCAAAACTTTTCAAACTGAAATAAAAAACAACAAAAAAAAAACAGATCTGGGGGCAAAACTTTTCAATCTGCAATCAAAAAAAGATGTTGCATTGCACGTAAAACAGATGTGAGTAAGAATGCACTCATGTAAACTAAATCAACCTGTCTGTGTCCAGAACAAAAGGTTGATCGTAAAATTGCTGACATGAAGACTTTAAGCAGACGGTGTGGAGGAGGGTAACTACATGCAGCTACAGCAACTACATCCATAATCTTTGGAAAAAAAAACACAACTCTGTTATGTCCAGTTTCAGTAGCCCAGCTAACACAATGTAGACTGATATTCAGTCTGGGATCTGTTCGTATTGGAGGCGTGGTTTCCGAAACCCCAGAGCCATTTCTTGGGTGTTTCAAACGCATATCTAATGATTCTGTATGCAGCTTATAGCCAGTCATGTCAAATGTACCTGATGATGTACCCCATACCTCATGACCATGAAAAAGTTTGCATTTAACGGGTATACACCAAACTCTCAATTAGCCAGTTTGCCTGAGTTTATTAATTCCTCAAATAGGCCGATCCATCCAGCGACACTCCTTATAGCCTTTAACGGAAAGACAAAATATTTCCCTGGTGACAAAACAGTGGAGATCTTCCTCAATCACGGAGTTTGAGGGTGGGCGACTGATTATCTCATGGCTTCCTCTGGTGATGATGATGCTTCTTGTACTGCTTTAATATATCCCTGTATTTGCTTTCCATCAACTTGACAATCCGCTTCCTATTTACACTTGCATGCACACGTCAGTCCAGTGAACAATGGTCATGTGAAGGACATGTAATGAACAGACGCTGATACTGTGGACGGGGGAAAAAAAACAAAACAGTTTGGAGCAAAGTAGTGTGGACGTAGCCTGTCAAAAACAGATGCTTGCTCCCTGTTCCCTGTCCTATCTGGCTCCGCTCTCCCAACCCAAGTCTTCAAAGCCTCGGCAGGAGGTGACACTCTCAGCTCTGTTCCTTGGCTTCCGTATAAAACCTTCCTGGTCTATTTGCCTTCTGCGGGGATTACACGGAACGCTCATCTTGCACATGCAGCTCGTTTGGATAAATCCCATCAGTGTCTCTCTGGCTCGATCACTGCTTGCATGCTGGTGTGTGTGTGGATGGATGAATGGATGGATGGGGCAGAGAGAGGGAATATGTCATCAAGAGTGCGAAGTGTTTGTCTGTGTATTTCTGTCATTGGGGGTTTCATTTCTATGTGCAAGGGTACTTTTATCTGTATGAGTCTTGTTGGGTGTACAGTACATTTTATTTTATTCATCTTGGTAACTGCGTGCTCTGCGACTGTCTTGGCAGAGACGTCAAAAAGAACAGACAAGCAGGGCCAAGCACTCATGTGGGGATCAGGGTCCAGGGTGCAGGATTTTTCTTTCATGAATCAATTCATTGTCATTACTTATTCAGTTGTGTGAGTCCTAAGGAGTGATATTTGACAAAACATTTAGATTTGTCGGGAGACAGTCAGTCAGCATTTCAGGTCAGACAGGAATATTGGATTCCTCCGAGTTATAAATATTATATGCAATATTAAGCAGAGCTGGTGAGTGAAACGTCAATGTAGCATCACACAGTCTGACTTTATTCAGACTTGGTGCTTTCAGCAGAGCTGCGTGACAGATGTTGGAAGAGTTTTTAAAGTTACCCTGGTAATATACGTTGCTAACATATTCTCTTACATTCACAACTATTTTTTTTACAAGAGAGACCCACTCACTCATTTGCAATTTTTAAACTTACTAAACAGTGTTTCTGTTGTGTAAATGGGTCTAAAGACGGTGAAGTGAATTCTAGTGGGAGCCAAAATGCTTGGCTTTAAAATACTGCTGCCTCAAGCAACTTCCAACCTTCATGTCAAGCACTTTGAATGAGAATACTTAAAGGAGCTCATTTAATGGCATACTTGCTTAAACTGTAAAGTTTTGCAATAGCAACCTTTGCATGATTTACAGTCAAAAAGTCTTTCATTATCCCATACTGTCGCTTTTCTGCAGCCCCTTAGTTCAGCCTCTGTCTAAAACAGGTCATTTATAGCTCCTATCGTTATGGAGCCTCTTGATGAGCCCACTCTCGTATTTTTTAACTTCAGGAAGCTGGCCTTTGGCAGACTTCTTGTGGGTGTTGTTGGATTAATCCTTTTTTTTATTGTTCTTTACTCAAAATGGAAACATCGCAAATACATATTCCAATCCAAAATAGGTGAGTAGAGGATGCAAGCAACATGTGAAAGAACCTGAGCAACAAAGGCTACTTTTAAATACATGACAGATATCCAACACTATAAATAATAGGAATAATCACAAAATGTCCCTTTGCTATCTGACTTCTGGGCCTGTGTGCCAACCCACTTACCACTGGGATAGAAGACCAGCTGTAGTTCACCGAATGCCTCGTCTTCAAGAAGGAAGCATGGTTTAAAGTGGAATGATGCTGTTCTAACGGTGAGGTGGATTAATCTGCTGCTTGGCCCCTTATGCATTGGTCCACTACTGATATCAGTCTCCTCGGGACAAGAAAAAGTTTTCATACAGCCTCTGTAAAATCCTGAAGAAACACCTCCCATCACAGAGGCAATGTCCAGTAGATCAATTTTCATTGTGTTGATATCCTGACCCTTTATTTGTTGAGGCACCTAAAGCAAATAAAAACAGTTTTCATTGTCCTTCCTGAAGCCTTTAAAGAATGATTGTCTACATCTGTGATGGCATGGCCATCTCCTGGTTGCTTCGGTTGTCAAAGGACCGTTTTAAGATCATGCATTACTTCGTTTGAGGTCTCTGTTTTCTGTCTGTCCTCACGGCATTAAAGATAATTTATAGACTGTTTCTGGATGCAAGGAAAGCCCTCGTGCAGGTTGCATTTTGAACTGTGTATTAGACATGAAGGCCAGCTGCTGCATTGCATGAAGGGTTTGGACTTGGACTGAAGAGTGTTTGGAGGAAACCTACAATAGGAAGGTATTGGTAGCAATATGGTGTTAAGAATCTTGCCCAGTGATTTGCAGCCAAGACGAGACAGGAATCAAACCGCTGATCCTCTGATGAGGAAACTGGGACTGGTAAAAACTATGTCTGGTGGTTTCCTTGTCTCTCGGTGGCAAATACACTTGTTTCTTGAAGGTCTTTTGCTACCAAACAGGTAGATCTCATTGACATCACTTTCAACAGTAGGATGCTGCCTGCTTTGACATTGACTCTAAGAATGAATAATCTGATGCCTGTCAGTTCATCCCTGTGTCATAATGATAAAAGGATATCTGTACCACACTCACAAAACATCCTTCATGCCCGAGAGCATCGGAGAGTCATTGTCTTGGATGATTAAGCATGGAGCATTCTTCCCCCATCCCAATGGGGAGGTTGCACTGTTTTTTGTTTGGCCCTGTTGGGTTCTGATGTGGAAAGCAAGGCCATGGTGAGACAGACAAATCAGCTTTTTGCAATATATTGTTGGTCAAGCCCATTAAAGTTCAGACTTTACTGTTGGATCTATGCCAGTGTCCTTGTACAATACATGTGCTTTTTTATGTGTATTGTACAAGATCTGTCATGATTTCCACATTTGTTACTGAACATGTGTGGAGGAGATTTTGCAGTGGCGTCAAAACTCTTGCTGTTTGTTAGTATTTAGCGAGTAGAGGATGCACCTACCCCTTAGACACTGAGCCTCTTGCTCAGTGTCTAAGGGGTAGGGGTTCTGGTGAGAGGTTTAAAGAGCAGCATCTGAATGACATAGAATACATATTTAACATAACATTATAACTCCAGTTCTGTTGGTAAAGTTATTTTGCTGTTTTACTAGTTCACAAATAAATTTGTGGTTCAAGGGCTGCATTGCTTCTGCCATTTTATGACATGCGCCTATTATTATTTAATAGATTACTTAAAGTACTTAAAATTAAACTGCGACTTCGGGGTTGGGGCCCCACTTGTGGTCGCTTGTTATACAGACATGGTTGAGTATCTGCGAATGATTTAAATTTGTTTGAAGATCATAAACAATAAAAAAAAATGTTTGAAATGCATAAAGATTTTATGCACGACAGCGCTGTCATGCACTTGAAAATGCACATAAATTAATGCCATAGCTAATGTCGGTTAATTGCTGAAATCAGGAGAATTATGGGTGCTAAAACTTGGGTCGTGGGCTGGTTAAGATGTATAAACCCTGGTTAAGAGTCTTGTGAGTGTGTCTCCTACACAGATGCATACCTATTAATGCATTCAATGCTCTGTTTGGCTGGATTTGTTTCGCAATTCCACAGATTTCAGTTTTTACTACAGCCCTGATCCCTCTTTGCTTGTCCTGCTCTGGTGACTACTGTATTAACATGCTTAGATTTTGTTTCATATTGTGTGTGTGTATGTGTTTCCTCTTTGGTCGAATTTCCACTGTGAAATGTTCAGTACAGTCCAAATCCAGTTGATCCAAATCTGACAGGGAGGCTGCTAGTTTTGCCATAACATCCACATGGACAAGATCTTGTGTCAGATCTGCTTATGAAACCCACAAACTTTCCTGAAACTCTGTTTAGAGCAACAGCATTCTTCAAAAGAACCTGAATGACAGCAACAAAATAGGCTGTAATGTTATATTTGCTTTTAGGAGCAGACTTTTCTTCAGTGAAGCACCTCAAATACAATACCACCCACCCCCTTGCTGCAGAACTCTTGCATCCAGGAACATCTGCAGATTTTTTTCATACAGTTCCTATATTTAGCATATTTCTGTAACAATCAGTCCAACCTAAGAATGTTGTGAGCTTGTCATTGATGTGTGCTGTGCTGTGCACAGACATGTGACATTATTTCCTTCCTTTACACAGAACATCTCAATTATTAGAAATTTAATTTCTTCCCCCCTGATTTTCCAATTACTGATGCGAAGCCCTGTGCAATTTCCCGCTGCTCATTTAATTTAATTTATCCATCTACACTGACTGAATTTCTAAAAACTAACTCTTATTCAACTTTTTATCCACTTTTAAGAATGCTGTCTCTTTATTCCTCTGATCCCAACAATTTTATATTGCTAGGATCAGACGTTCCTACTTTTAGCTGAGGTTTCCAAACATGTTGTAGGAACCAACTGTGTCCATTTATGAAAATAATATCACTGAGAAATTCCAATCTGGGTCTAGATAAAAATACCATACCATTTTAGGGGAGTGTGCTGAAACCTAATGTGAAAACATATTGAGGATATTTTAGTGGACGGGAACTTTCTCTTTCCGCTGTTATATTGCTTTTCCCAATTCATTTCATGACATTATTGATTATTCGCAAAGCCCAGAAAGGCCCCTGCTCCGAGTCATTTATCAGACCTCTTATTGCCCTTTGTCCAAACCCACCCTGATCCTCTGAGGTGTCATTTCTTGTTCATGGAGTCTTCACAGTCAGTCCTAGACTTTACAATGACCTGCTGGAGGACATGAAGTCTGGAATCTCTCTCTTTTAAACTCCCTTTTTTTAAATCATAGCTCACTTTATTAAATTTTCACTGAAAGAATTTATAATTTGTTTTAAATTCATTCTGTTTTTATTCTAAAGCACTTTGTTTGAAAGTTATAAATACGGTTTATTATTATGTGAATCTCCATTTTGTGTGGAAGGTGGCCAGAAGTAAAGCCCTGCCTAAATGCACGCTATCCTCTTAAATTATTCTCTCTTATTCAGATGTAACAGGGTGAGAAACAGGGAATGAGACTAAAGGGAGAAGACCTGGGTGCACAAAATATATCTAATTTGAAATCTCGTTTGTTGAGTTCTCCTCACCCTCCTTGATCCTTTCATCCATTAATATCTCTGATCCCGGCTGTCTTTTGGTCCTTTTCTTTGAAAACCAGGCACTTGCCAACTTTTTGAAGTGTGTAATGGAAGCAATTTCATCTTGCACTGCTTACTTTGCAACATGCATGAGTAGCTGTGTGTCTGTCTGTCACTCTATTTTACCGTCTTCTTAGCTTTTCCCTGGCAGCTGGTTTGACAGTGTGTGTTTGTGTGTGTTGCGAACAGGATTACAAACAGACAGTGTTGACTGTGAGAGGGAGAGAACTCAATTCATGGCTGCGGGATAATACTCTTTAAAACGGGTGCATCGCTCATTAGCATAAATGTTGTGTCAATAGGTGATGCTATTTAAATGTGGAATCTGTCTTTTGTGCCACTGAAATCCCTGTGAAAAATGACATTCCAGTGACTTTATCAGGCTTCTGCACATATACTGTACATACTTGATATGAGGTGCATGGGCTAACATTAACGCATGAAGCTTCTTCTCAACATCTACTCCAAACAGTCTATAATTAAGCAGGCACCACTTTTCATCAATATTTTGCATTAGTCAACGCAACAATGAAATATTCATTGACTCATCATACAAAGCAAACTTTACCGAACCTCATATGGGTACTTTATTTCTTTGAATCAATAAGGTGTCGCTTTTAAAATGCACCGTACCATCCAACCATCATGTCCAGCTGAGGGTGAAGTTGGCTGCTCAGTTGTAATAGCTCGTCAGCAGCCACCTTATTTAATTGGGGTGAAATCTTCTATTTTTTTTGTTTCCATTGGATGAAATACTTTAGCCATCAAACATGCATAGGTACAATGCGCCCCACAACAACACTGTCTGCCCATGGTTTGCAAGATTTATCATGAGATTGCATCTAAAACCTCTTTCTTTCATTCTCTTGTTTGCATCAGAGCTCAGCCTGCTGCTGTCAATCATGCACAACACAGACCCGAAAACGCGCATCCCTTAAGACTTCCCCGAGCCCTTTTTTCCTGACTTCCTTTTAATAATAAAAAACTATTAATAATATATTTAGGAAAAAAAAGGAGAAGTTGTTATTCAAGCACTTGTGGCTGCAAAAGAAATTGGTGTGATGTAAAGTAAATTTGATTAAAGTTGTACTTCAGGGCTCTCTTACTTTAAGGAGGGATATGATTGTTTTCACAGCGGTTTCAGATGTCTCGTCAGAGTTTTACAAGGGTAGACTGAAAAATCCTGCATCAAAGTGTTTTCTGCAGCTTTGTTGGCAAACCCTGAGTTAAAACTAAATAGAAATGTCAGAATCAGCAATGCTGAGTCTTATTTGTAAGTTGTACTTGTGCTCCAAGCTTAGACTCAGTTTGGTTATGTACTGTAATGTGCTCAGATTTTGCTCCTCCCCGTCCTGGACGGCTCAGAAGCTGGAGGAAAACGAGGAGAGCCATGAAGCCAGAATTCCGAGGTGACTTGGCAAAAAATAGAAGAGCTTTTGGGCAGTTTGAGGGCAGTGCCATTATTATTATTCTTTTTTTTTTTAGCAGCTGGATGCATTGTTGCATTCACCTTATTATGTATCAGTTCAGATCTCTTTTATCATTACTGAGAAATTGTGTAAGCATTTTTTTTTGCATAATCCATCACTGCCACAGCAGGATTTGACCTTCTGCTGCCTGGGGAATAACTGTGGAGAAATCTGCACGGAGGGTGATGATGTGCAGGGGAATACGTATGGGGAGACATTACCAGTTCAAATTGCTGTGTCTATTGTAGTTCTTGTACTCATTAATGTAGCCATCATCTCTCACTGCCTTGGGTGACCTGCCCAGTGGTCATATTATCACCTACTGTATATGCTAATGTGTAAATAAGACTGTGGAGATGATTCACTGTGTGCAAGGGTTGATGCCAAATCCATAAAGTAAAGATCATAGCCATACAATAGATTTACTGTCTTTCACAAATATCTCTCTCCGTGTGACAGGGACCTTTTTAAAATGAGGGTAAAGGACACTCTGCAAAAAATATACTGCCAAATTAACATTTACTATGGCATCAGCAAGTTAACCTATAAGTTGGTATGCACATGCACACACCTACTGTGAACACACACACACACGCACACACGCACACTAAGGCCTAACCTTTACTACCATGGCGTTCAGAGTATTAGGAGACACAATCTTTATTTAAATGCTGTATTTGATATCACAAGGCCGGTTCTAGCCATGCTCTGGGTGTTAACTTCAGAATCGCATGACTTTGATGTATCGTATTAGAGGGAAAGTACCAGGATTTATTACACGGTTTGCGCTTCCTCGGCGGCTGGTGATGACTTCATATATGTTGGGCTTGGTCCACGACTCCCTTCATCAATTTAAAGCAGTCATGTGGCCTCGACACAGATAGGCCTACTTGTCTTTTTTAAAAGCCTGCTCGGCCTATCCGTTTCACACTTGGAAAATTTGCAGCTGCTCAATTGCCTATGGAGTGTGTGTGTGTGTGTGTGTGTGTGTGTGTGTGTGTGTGTGTGCCCCATGGTAGACTGGCAACCTGTCTGGGGTGTATCCCTGCATTTGCCTGAAGTACGCTGGGATTGGCTCCAGCAGACCCCCATAACCTTAGTGAGGAGTAAAACAGGTTTAGAAATTAATTCAACATTATGATTTTATTAATGCATAATTATCCTTGATCATTAAAACTTATTGATCAAGCTGCTCCTTTTAAATCCTAACATGTGTTCTGAAATTGACTCACCCACTGGGGGCAGCTGAAGTGAAGCATCTAGAATTTCTAGGTACCTGGAAATAGACTTGCAAAGGTCGATTTAAGTCATTTATTGTAGTCGTGCTGTTCCATAAAATCAGTTCTAAAAGAAAACTTTAAATCTCAAAAATGGAAAATAAATAATTTCCTGCCCGCTCTGCCAGTTTAACAGCGATAGCTCCTTCCAATTACATTTGGCTCTGTCCTGCGCCTATAGTCAAAAATAAATGAGTTGAGCCCGGGTGCTATTCTCAGAAAAGACAGAGGGAAGTATGATAATCAGTGCTAATTCCAGGCTTACCGTTAAGGTAAATCAAAATTATTAGGCAAGTCATGTAGGCATCCTTCACCATGGCAGTCATCACTAATAAGATAATTTGCAGTGTTCATGCTTTGCCTCAAGATGAACAAATTAAAAACCTTTTTCCCTTTTTTTTGTAATTCAATTAAAGTCGGCCTACTTTCTAAAAAGCGTATCAAGTTTTTTTTTTTTCCTCCCTTTTGAACGAGTTTCAGTGTAGAAGTTATTATTCTGACAAAAAAAATAGCTTTTCAAAAGTTGGTGGCCTCCAGGCTATGAGTGTCAGTATCCCAGTTATCAATGGCCCAGAACAGTGTCCCTGCACAGCAAGAGAGAACCAAAGTATTGGCTATTGTGAAATTTTATGTTTTTTGCAATGCACTTTTCTGTTTTTATGCATGCCATGTTTTTTGTTTTTTTTAAGATTACTCTATTACCTAATTCCAGTGAAAGGCTTTAGTCCAGAGTGACACATAATACGTCTCAGCTACTCTTCTCTGTAATTTGCTGACACTCAATGCTTCGGAGTCTCCGTTGTCTCTAATGCGTGTTCCATTTAGGCTTTTGTTCAATAATGAACAGCTCCATTACAGGGACTCTGCATTGCCGATTGGATTGTCTAAGTGTGAGCTTCCCTGCAGCTCAACCTTAGTTAGAATAAAAACACAACAGAAGAGAAGCAAGCCGATGATGATGATGATGATGATGATGATGCCTATTACAGCAACGGTGGCAACATATAGAGCCCACAGGGACAGAAAAGACCTGCAGAGACTTTAGAGGAAATACTGGATATGTTAAGCACATTTAAAGGCTAATAAGCAGTAGATTTTTTCTTTTCCTTTAATGATTTGAAAATCTTATCAGTGGACAAGAATTGGAAGGCTGAAGGAAGAAATTTCCATAGTTGTAGAGAAGCACTCGTCTTTGTAACAACTTTTTGCCTCAGATAATCGGGCTCGAAACCAAAGTCAATTCTGTACCCAACAGGCCCTTTTCTTTATTTATTTTCACGTTTTACATTGGCAAAGCAAGTTGTAATATGAGTTGTGACAATCAGGTTGGGAGTATGTAAAGGCATGAATGAATTCCTCCATAGTTTTTTTTTTTCTAGCTGAATGACTTGATAAACTTCATTACTATGGAAATATAATTCAAAGTTGTTTTTTTTGGCTTTTGATTTACCCTTGCTGAAATGTTCACATGCTGTGGTCCACATAAAAGATCCTATTTCTTTTGTCAATGAATCAAAGAAAATCTCCAGCCATCCATGAGCCAGTTTGAGGTCATTACCCGTTTTAAGTGAGGAATTGATGTTTGACTGCAGATCAAAGCTCAGAGAAGTGATTGCAGAGAAAGGAGAACCTCCCTGAATCTGCATTGAGCGGTGAAATGAGCTGAACAGACTGTCACATTCTTATTCAAATCCTCCAATTTGGAAATTCCAAAATGCAAAAAATAAGCATAAACCAGTAATCGTTTATATTGATATCCTTGGGAAGGTTGTGCACCGTTAGTGTTATTTTTCCCTGATGTCCTCCTATTTTACAGCATCTCCTTGACATTGCCCTTTTTTTTTGGTTTGCCAAATAGAGAGTGAAGAGTGACATCTTTACTGCATGGTGACGATAAAAACACTCAGATAAAAATACGCTGCTATGGTGTTAAGTTACAGCAATCATTTAATGATATTTCTGCTCTGCTTCAGAGAAATGATATCTTCAGTTACATTGATCTAACATAAGGCTCCAAATACCATGGTAATTGCAAGCCTTAACCATTGAAAATAAGTCAGAGGTGATGCTTACATTCCTAATAAGTTTCGACCATTTTGTCATCCTATCAGATCCGAGCCCAAAACTGGTGTTTTTAGCAATGTCTAAATGGCTTTCTAAAATGTCTAAATTAGCTTGTGTTCAGCCAGGTTTCAGCGACCCTACAGATGAAGCCAGACCAGGCCGTCTTATTACACAGTTTGTGTGTCAGCAGGAACACCACAGACACACATATCTACACACAGGGATGTAATAGGACCCCTTTAATGATAACTGGCAGAATTTTCTTTGCCCATCAAAGCCTTTGGAAGTGCTACAATTGCCTGTCACCTATTCATATCGCCATCTATGCGGCAAATGAACAGGACTATTACGGCCATACCTGTACTACCTTATCAACTCCCTCATCTTGGCTCCTCTATTGTCTTTGTGTTGGTCATAGCCACTTTCTCTGTCAAACTCCATTCATCATTATCATCGGCCTCCTCCCCAGAGGTCTGCTCTTGCTCCGCTTCGTCTCTTCCACCTCTTCCACAGCGTGAATACTGTAAAGGTAATTAATTAACCTTTTCATCCCGTCCAAAGTCACCGTGTCCCTTGCTGCCCCTCTATCTCTGTACTTTAGCTGTGGTGAGGAGCCACCCGCCTGTCGACGACAGCTACAACTTCTCCTTTAAATCAAGGCCTGCAGCCAATTTGAAACACTTTGTTTTGATAGTCCAAATTTAGAATTAAAGTGGATTGTTGGTCTAACCTTTTGAGTCCTGACAAAGTTCATTAAACAGTGATGACTCAACTAATGGTTACTTTGCCCAGAATAAGCTCCCAAAGTCACCCCTTCCTCCTTTATGTGACCCCAATTATTAATCAGTCTTTTACTATTTCGTGAATATACGAGCAGCTCCTAATGGCTGCTGAATCTCTAAAATGTCAAGAACCCAGCCTTTTTTTTTTACCAGGGGCAATTTTCAGTCCCCCACTCCATCAAGTTGATAGCATTAAAGTAATTCTATTTTTTTTTTTTTTTTTTTGACAGATTTTATTTATTCCAAAGAAGTAATGCATCCAAGATGCTCTTTTAGCAGATTGTCATTGGATTGAAAGGAAAACAAGGACACACTCGAGAGGAGTTCCAGAGTAAATGGAGGGGAAATCACGTTGGGTTTAAAGTTTAATGCCTGAAAATAAAAAAATAAAAAAATAAATAAAAAAACTTTTTTTTTTTTTTTTTTAAGAGTGAGGCTGTAACAGCACATTCTGGGCACAAATGGGGTTTGAGTTAAACAGCTTGTTGTACATTTTAGTTTGAAATGTGTCTTTCTGGCAATGCATCATTTGTTGACACCTTGTTGTCTTTTTAGGAAATACAGTGCAACACGAACTTTTAAACAAGACCAATGCCCATATGTACAATCCAACCATGTTAAATCTGAAAGAAGAATTAAAAAGCTACTTTATTATGTTTTCATTTGGGCATCAGGAAATTGAAATTGACATCTTCCAACTGTTTTTTACATTTTATAGACCATTCACCTGAGAAAAATGTCAGTAGAATAGTATGCAATTACCACTAAGTGTTCATTACAGCCCTATCATTAACCTATTTTTCTCGAACAAACAACCAGGTGCACGGCCAGTCTCGTTGTGCAGGTACAGCAGCATCTGTCACTTCTTTAGTGGAAATGCTGTGTTAACACTGGGTATGAACGTGTGAATTAATGCAATCATTCCTTCACAAGCAGCTATTCCCAGAGGTTTCTTCTGCAAATAGGAATCTGACCCCAGCAGCATTTCCCTATTTAAAGGGGGAAAACGTTCTGTTCCTCGGTACAGTTAGATCAAGTAGTTAGAATTCAAGATACAAATAAAATAAGGCCAGTGCAGGCACATTTGTGTTTTTTATATCTATTCATATGCTGAGTTTTTGTCCAGATTGATATACATAAACAAATATGGTGAAAACCAAACAGGATCAAGAGTAAGTCTCTGTGATTAAATTCTGGACATATGTTGTACAGTTAGGACGTGATTTTGAAGAAGCAACTTGTAAAGAATACAGTTTTTATGAGGAAATATTACCTTATCCTTCCTGGGAATTGAGTTTCTTTACACGAACAGAGAGCATAACCGTGTACGCTATATTCTGTGTACTTTATTCTGAATTAATGGGTACACAGAGCGTAGTATTTGTTTTCATCTTTCATTTTTTGTTTATAGCCTAACATATTTGGGTCACATTATTTTCCACCATATTCTATATATTATTGTATCTGTACAAGAGACCTATACTAAAGCTAGGTTTATACTGCACTCATTTAATGTTATATTGAAGCAATGGGTTGGCATGCTATAAGTGCAAAGGGACCACGTCTTTATTCATGTTCATATTTTATAAATAACTAGTAACCCCTAGAACCCGGGTGATTTGAGACTTACATGTCATTCCAATATAATCTTCATGCTGTTTTTAACAGTTTTATTATTTGGACATTACCTCATATCTCATTTCATTCTGGTCTAACAACACTCACACATACATGAAAGTTTTTGCAGGTTTTTTAAATTTCGATTGTCCCTAAAGTTGTAAGGCCCAATTCGATGACAGACCGATCTTCTGTATATTTTGTGGTAAAAGATAATTTCCCTCTTTCTGTCTACAATGTCAGTTAATCTCAAAAGTTTTGTCTGAAGAGAGAACAAATGTGTAAGTTCCAGAAATCCAACACTGTACATAATCCAATTTGCTTGCTTTTTGAAAAGTAATTAGAGGACGTAGTGTCATAATGTAATTGTTGAATGGAAATGCGCGCACACACACACACACACACACACACACACACACACACACACACACACACTTGCTCGCATGAACAGAGATTGGACAGTTGCGTCCACTATGCAGCAGGCATATTATTCATTATTCCATATCCTTTCTCCTGTGTGAGACTGCTCTATATGTGTTTGGTGTATGTGTGTATGTGTGTGTGTGAGTCTCATTAGGCAGTGTTCCAGTGATACTGTCGAGGCACGGGTCACTTCCTAATCCTCCAGGGGTCAGGCGGATCTAGGAGAGCAGATGACACAGCGCACAGGTCTGTGTTGTCTGGAGAAAGAAGGTAATTAGGGTTACTATCAGTGTTTAACAGCCACACTATTGGAAGTGGACACTAATGCACAGCAGAAGAAGAGAGGAAAAAAAAAAACAGGTAAATCGGCCGTGGCTGTGACAGAAAAGATGATGTGATTAGATAAAGAGAAATTATTTTCCAGCATCGGGTCCCAGTCCACTTACACGGGGCAGCGTTTCCTGGAAACACTGTAAATCTGCTAACAGTCAAAGGATTTATTTTGTACTGTTGCATGACCTACTCCTGTAATTTGGACCCACCAGCAGTACATTGCGTTGACTTGACAGGGCAGCCAGTCAGAGCAGTAATGAAATCATGTCTGGTTTACTAAAGCGCACAGTAATTGTGCTATTTATTTTGAAGATTGATAACAAACAATTATTAATCCGAAAAACAAATTGTATCCCGCCCTAGCTTTATCTGGGATACCCATCGCACGCTGCCGGCAGACAGATTCATTTGGATTGACTAATCAGTAGTCTTCTCACTGTTGTGTGATGCACGCGGCGTTGCTTTATGATCATGAGTCATTTGACATTCTCATCTTTTCTCACACCATCAGTCACAGCTATTAAGGATTACAACAGACCAAAACACATTTAGGGAAAGTTTATGCCACTATCATGGAGTACAAGAAAGGTCAAGAAACAATGTATAACTGCCATATAAACAAAACTAATTCCCCAAAGTAAACTGCAAGCAGAGTTGTTTTTTCCATGAAGTCATGCACAAAAACACATTTTCTAATCTAAACATGATTTACCTATGCTTCCCAAAGCCGTTACACTTCACTGTAAATAAGTAACAATATTTGTATGAAATGACAAAGCTATGGTTAACATCTGACCATAATTAAACACTTGTTTAGGTTTAGGGAGAGAGTGTGGTGTGGGTTAACGTTGCCATTATTCTCGCTGTGACCTTTGTTGTCATGGCTACAATAATCACTACAGAGGTGAGGTCAGGCGTAGTTTAACAAAAGTCCGGAGTTGCGGTTGGAAATGGGGAAATAAATGGTTCTCTGTGGCGAAGTCCTAAGAAAGGGGGGAAAAAATGACAAACATAACTGTAGCTGAGGTGTGTTTCTGCTACAGCAGACTACAACTGTGTGTGTGTGTGTGTGTGTGTGTGTGTGTGTGTGTGTGTGTGTGGTGTAACACTGTCTGTGAGGGGGTAAAGGCGTATACTAACTCTGCATGTGTCTCAGAATCCATCCTGAATATTGAATATCAATAACTTGCAAGTGACCAGAGTTCCGAGAAAAGTGGACAGAATAAGCCTCACAGGGAGGGGGGAATGGTCATTTTCATGCAGTGGTGGAACTACATGTGAGATGTGAGACTGCAGCACTGCAAACATGTCTTACTACTTTTGGGCTTCAGTAAAACATCTGTCTGGCATTTCAAAAATACACTTTTATCCATGTCAGACCAAACATTTGATTTCTTCTCATATAGTAGAGCGCACCGTTGTGTACTGGAGGACAGTGCTTTGCATCCTTATCGGTGACCAGTGTTTCTTCCTCTTCTCATGTTGTTGTGTAGATGATATGAATAGTTAGGCTCCCAAAAAGTGACACAGCCAACATTTGAGAAACGGTGACAGTGCTTTCTCAAAGTGATTGCTCCGCAAAAAAAAAACAAAAAAAACCTCCTAGCACTGTTAATTAGTGTAAAAGTAAATGCGGTGCCAGTGCTTATGTAAGTCCACATCCATCAGAGTTCATTTAATTATTTTTATGTGGTTGTGAAAAGCCAGCCCCACAGCAAATATCATACCCACTTGCTGACGAAATAAGCAACAAAACAAATGATTGTCAGTTAAAAAGAAGAAAAAAATTGTAGTGTAAAAATGCAATAAAAACAAAGCTACTTTTCTTATTTTCTTGACTTTATATTAATAGATCCAAACTTAGTCATACAAATCTTGTGTTTTTGCACCACTAAGGCCAAAGTGATAATGCATTAAGAGCATACGCATTAGCAAGTTCATACAAAGCTACAAAATACTCAGTATGTGTCCAAAATTAAAATGCATTTATACTTTCAACAACATACAGAGCACATGTGTGTAAACAGATGGATTCATTTAGAGGTTTCAACCATCTTTAAGATTTGTGTGAAAATTCTTTACCATCTCTCATAATATCTTCACCAAATTTTCCCAAAATTCCTTCAGCCTGTAGGGGGCAGTGTTGGTTCATACCTCCTGGACTTGTTAAAAGTGCTTACAACTACTTTTATAGAGGAGGGGGACGACTGAGCTGTAGGAGGAGAGGCAGGGATGTGTGGGAGTTTTGGAGAAATAAGACGTGTCGGTAAAGGGGAGAAGTAAAGCGAGAGGAGAGGGACGGGTGCGGATGCAAACGTGGGTGAGGAGGAGGAGGAGGAGGAGGAGGAGGAGCGCTACGTTTTTAAGGGCTGAAAAATGATCACCATTAGAGGGGTGATGGGGACGAACTTAAATGTGATGCAGCAAAAGAGAAAGTTAATTATGACGGGACTTTCCTGTCTCATCTTGACTCTGCTCCTCTCGCTCAAAATAAGCTTCATGACACTATTGGGGGGTGAAAAAAAAAAAAAGCTTAAATTTCATCCTACTACATGGAAATCGGAAAATATGCAGTGACCATATTTTCTAAACGGGGCGAGCAGAGTGGAAGTGCAGCGACTTGAGCGAAGGATCGTTTATGGTTTGGTACATTAAGAATAGCTCTGTTTATGAAGGCTAAATACACAGCAAAGTGTGGCAGTCACAATTTCCCTCGCGCCCTTCAACCCCAATCCCCAATCTCTCCCTCCCTCATCCCCATTTGGTTCCTCCCCCTCTCCCCCCGTCTCTCCTTCTCTCGCCACTGTCTCTCCAGGTAGACGGGTCCTTTATCAAGTGGAGGCACTTTCCTCAGTGTCATGCTGTGTAGTTGATGGGGAATGAAACTACTCAAAGAAATTTATTCACTCCAAACAAACTGAATGTCAGTGGAGTCCTCAGAACACTTTGTCTCGATAAGTAGGTCAAAAGGGGATATACATCGAAAATAATTCAGAGGCCTCAGCGTGCTGTATTTGTAGAATAATTATTCAGTAACTTGACAGCACTTAAAACGTCTGGAGGAACAAAGCGGGTAAACAAGCGAAAAGGCGAAATCGCGAGTGAGCAACCGCGGCGAGTGTGTGAGTCTTAATATCAAAAGAGCCCACAAAGCTGCGGCTAATCCTCTGTTTTGTAGCCGGAGGCAGATTGATGTACAAATACATCCTCCG
The DNA here is from genome assembly GCA_036785175.1 of Eupleurogrammus muticus. Classification (NCBI taxonomy): domain Eukaryota; kingdom Metazoa; phylum Chordata; class Actinopteri; order Scombriformes; family Trichiuridae; genus Eupleurogrammus; species Eupleurogrammus muticus. The sequence continues at coordinate 11,564,971 of JAYKQN010000007.1, read as the reverse complement.
GACAAGATGTTAGACTTGTCTCGCGGCCTTTCCGCTCCGAACCCCTTCTTTCTGATGTCGGGTCCCGAGGAGGGACGGACTGGCTCACGTTTCCACTTAGTCATTACATCCATGTGCCTAATCAGAAAGTGGGTCAGATTGTGACAGAGAATGGAATAGGGGGGGAAAAAGCGCTATTTCTGCATATGAACCGAAACATTGGATCAGCCAGTGCAAGCACTAGTATTAAAATTGTAAATGGTACAGCAGGTGAAGGAACAATCTTATTAAAGTATTAATAATAATGATGCGAAAGCTTTTGAAAGCACATTTGATAGTCAAATACAAAAAAGGGGCCATCTGCAGGGATTCCGGTAAAAACAGTCACAAGAGTTACCGGTGACGCATAGCGTCTTCTAGGCAAGCCTGCGGCGTCGCTTAATCTCCAGGCATGAGCACGAACCTTTCCCACCATGTGCTCCTCTGCAGGCCACAGCCTCCCGCTCGCCCTCCCGGCCCAGCCTTCGTCGGGCTGCATCCGTAATGAGCCCAAGCTGGCTGCCGCGCGGCGTGTTCAAAGACGCCTCCGAGTCTTTAGACGCCTCCAACCGAAGTCCCTTTTAAGCCCCGTGGGTTTACCTTGAACAACCATCTCAGCCTGTCAGCAAACGCTCAAAATGTGACAAGATAAACCTCTGAAGGATAAAACGCTTGACAACGCTATCGCAGGAAAGCATTTAAATTCTCCCAGAGTTATGTTATTAACTAATTTCACCACTTCTTGTAGTTTATTCCACCCCCATGACGCGCAATAGGAAAAAAGGCGTTCTCTCCCGGCTCTCTACGAGCCACAGGAACCTTTATCGAGCAGTGAATTCAGGGGGGCGTAACAAATAGCTGGCTGAACTCAGGTGCAGCAGAGAACAAAGGTATAGAGGAAGCTTACCCAGTAATGCTTTATGAATAAAAACATGAACATGCTGGAGTCTGAATGTAGCAGAAGCCCAACTCACTATCTGCTAGGGATTGTTGAGTTAAGGCTGTTGCATTAGTAAGAAAACATAAAGGTGCATGATTCACTGGATTAAGGCTCTGTAGGACAGTGGAAGCTGTACAGCTGCAATATGAAGTACAGGACTGGTGTAAAAGCATTTTTTTGTGGTGGAAGTTGCAAGGTGGTTTGATTAAATGTCACTCAAATCTAATTAAACTAGTCCCTAACAGTCTAGATACATTTGATGAGATGAGGATGATGGGGATGGCGATAGGTTCTGATAGTGCTGGCTTTATTCATTTTGCACTTTTTATTGGAGAGTTGGCTGCAGAGTTTTAAAGAAAGTGAGGGCAGGAGATGCCATGTGACAAAACTCAAACTGGGCATGTTACAATTACATGGTCAGTGCCCTAAAACCCAGGTTTATGGATGGACTACCATGAAATTTGCTGAAGACGTTCAAAGTCTTCAGAGGATAAATCCTAATGACTTAGGTGATCCTTTTACTTTTCATCTAACATCATTGTCAGGTTAAAATATTCACTTATCTGATTTCAAACAGCTGGCAATTTACTGTAACCTCAGCTGTACTGAAAACTTTGTTCATGGATACAACCTGATATAGAGAAGTACATGCAGTACATTTGTGTAGGGCAGGCCTCTTCACAAAGGTACATCCAACAACCACTTTTTTGATAAAACATGGAATTTTGTAAAAAAAAAAAAAAAAACACAAGATACTCATATGAACAGGATTCTACTGGAAGTCATTAGAACTATTTCCAGCATCAGTATCTGTTTTGCACAGTTTCCGGTGTCTTATGTATGAGTAGGCCATATACAGTGTATTGTATGAATCAACATTATTTTACATCACATTAACTCCATGGTCCATTAGGAATGAATCAAAGATTGTAGCATATTAACAGGACAGTGTTCCTCAGCGAGAACGGCTGGATCACAGGTTACATGCAGGTCATGTGTGGAGACGGAGAAATTTATGCAGATTGGGACCTTTCTGCTCTGAAAGCTCCCAGGTTACTCGAATGCAGGTTCATGAAGTCAGAGGCGAAAATCCCATTTCATTGATGGAGGGGGTGGGGGGTGGTCAATAAACAGTACATTTTCACAGAATAATTTCTGGAGGGGATATGAACAAAAAAATACTATATTACCATATGACATCATGAATCAATGAGGGAAAAGCTAAGAGAACACCCCACATCTCCCTCTCTTTTTAGTCTTTTTTCCCTCACATCTGCCTTCCTGTTCCCTCCCCACCTCCAACTTACACCGATGAGCTTGTTATTGATCGATAGCTCTTAAATTACCAGTAGACTTAAAAAAAGAGGCTAATTCAAGACAAATTCTGAACAAGTGGTGTGATAAGTAACCTCCTGGCTTCTACATATTAGTCCATTTGGTTTCTTTTACTACATAGTTACTTGTTGTCTGTGAAAATGTGCTGTCAGACACTGGCCCCGCCCACTGGAAAAACGGCATCTGGAGAGAACCAATTTGAGGAATGGGTCCGTCCTATTGTGCCTTTGCATTGTGTTGTGTGTGTGTTTAAGATTTCTTTTATATTCTAAATTGATTGTTTGTGTCTACAAAGGTCTTTAGGACTGGGGGGGGGTCACGTCCCCTGTGTCCTACCTGGGATTTCCGCCTATGGCCTGAAGCCCTTTTCGCTTTCACTCTTGTTGTGTTAATGAGTTGTCTGGCGGCACAACAACTCGAAACAAGCGTCGCCACAAGGAAGGGAAGGAAGCTTAAAGATCACATGGCAGGTTTTTAAGCATCAGTCTATATGAACGTATGTAAATTAACAAAAATCCAATTTGTCCTAAACATATGCTGCAGTAATGCCGAAAATCCAATTGAGTGACATCCCAAATGTTTTTCACTGGGGGAAGTAACGTTAAATTGGACCATCTGAAAGCACCCTGTGCTGCATTCAGGCGACTGTATAATGAAGCCAATCACTTTTAATTTAGCCTCCCGACGTCAGCTCTGTGATGGTATAATTGGGTTACATAATTAACACTAGCAGGAAAACAACACATAGCTCATCTATCAGTGCCTTACAGGGGACAGCGAGCTAAGAGCTGCTGCCGGGGGTTTGATTAGGTTGGTTCGGCGGCCACGGGGGGCGAAAGTGTATCTGCAGCCTGACAGCTCTCAGGCTGCTGTGACAGGACTGGTGAAAAGGTGAAAGGTGCAGGCCACAGAGAGAGAATAGGCTAACTGCAGAGCACGGACGCAGGAGAGGTGAAAGGGGCGGACAGATGAGATTGGATAATTTAAGAAATACATTTTCCCCCAATTTAAATTATGAATTCAAACAAATCAATCTAATAATGTAAAAACCCTCTGAATACAGAGACCTCATCTCTGTTATACAGTAAATGATGTTACAAATGCACCAGTTTTGGGACAAATCAAGATATCTATTGAATTCCGAAATGATGGGCACAATTAGAATGACCAAATGGGTCAATTCAATTAACAAGTTGAATTGAAAACAAAACGCATTGAGACGTTCTAATAAAACTTTGCATCAACAGAAGCGTGGCAGATGTTTTTTCCCTACTCTATCTGTGCTGATGGAGGGCCGGTGGTAGAGCAAACTCCCAATGAAACTCGAGTCACCACGGTGACCGCCAGATGAGCACCGCTGCAGGTTGAGTGAAGCAGCTGGTGCAGCACTTCTCTGGAGGGTGATTCCAGGGGGGGTTGTTCGAGTGTTCAGGCCGCAGATTGGATCCTGGAGCATTAGCTAGCTAAAGTGTTTTTAAAAAGTTTATCTACGTCATTAAAAATAATAGATATTCTAATAGCCAACGGCATATGATAGCTAAACTCATACTTGGCCTATAGTTTTCGGTTTCTTTTCGTTTTTTTTTGTAGTTTTTAGCTCCAAGAAAAGGTGTTTATAAAACTTTTTTCAAAAAGTTCAGTGGGAACACTACAGCTTCTTCTTCTTTTTCTTCATCTTTGGATATATTTTTATTCCTGTCCACACCACAGGGTTTTTTTTTTAAGGTGGGGGGGGGGCATAAAAGTTTGGTTTAAAAAATACCTGTGATTGTGTGGATTAGGCCTAAGAGACATGTTGATGTTCAGCAATTTTTGCCATACCATGAAAACCACTAAGAAAACACACACGCATAATCATGAGTAATCAAATAATTATGAGATACAATAAATTACCTCCATTCCAAACCATTATGAAAGGGCTACATGAAATCAAACCATAGCTAAATATACTTTTTTTTAACTTTAGGATTTCATATATGTGACATAATCCACCGATAAAACTGTATCTGAAACCTGTCAGATTAATGCCTGAATCTCTGAATACCGTTGTTCAGAAACATCATGCTGATGTAACGTTCGGTGCCACAACCGGCTGCAGCTTTCCCACAGCGGCTGAAACGAGAAGCGCGTCCGTGCACGTCCACGCGTGCAGCACGGCAGCAGCAACTTCATTAACGCTGGCTCCGTCAGGATGTGAGGGGAATTAATGTTCTGTGTTCTGATAAATATCTACACAGATTTCCAGGTTTATACGGTGGGATTGTTTAAAACAAAGCAGCCTGCACGGATGAAGCGATGAGGCTGTTTTTTGCAGTGATGCTCAATTGCGTAGAAAGGGGAAGATTTCTGCCCATTTTGCCTAATTTAAATACGCACAATCAGATGTACAGAAATGCAGCGATGACCGTAACACAGCTAGCACAGTATCTCACCGCTTGCAAGTGCTTTATGAATAGCAATTTGTATTTTGGGGTGTTTTGCACAGGTATAGCATTAGATAAAGCCACACAATTTTTTTTGTGCATTTGGGTCATCATTTTTTTTTCTGAAAGAATTTAGCAAAGCAGGGCAGAGGTGAAGCAAGATAGATGGAATGAGATTAGAGGAGAGGAAATGACTTGGTCCGAGGTGTAATTGGCATGAAATGTTACTTGCGAGAATAAGTGTTTGAGCTTTAAAGGTCAGCATCGGGTTTTAGACCGCAAGCGGCATTAATAAGCTGGCTTGTTTGAATCTCCCTTTATTCCACTATCTCCTTTCTTTTTTTCCTTAGTTTATACCTATTCGTTGCATTTCCCGCCCCTAATCCTTGGTATTATCCAGGCAGCATGGGATAACATATTAAACATGTGGTTTGATGTTTAATCTCGACCTTCAAGCCAAAAAGAACATTCAAAGGAAATAAAACTCCAAAACAAAAGTTTTTTTTTTTGTCAGCAGAATATGACACACGCAGAAAACCAGTGTACTCATTAGTGATGAGATGAACTCATATTAAAAATGAAATCACCATATGCAATATGTAGTAGAGGACTGGCAGGAGGAGAAGAAAGGGTTGATGAAATAGAATGCAAGGTCTTCATTAAGCACAGTGACAGCAACCTGCTTTCCGTCCGCGGGGAGCGGTGCCTGCTTGGGGATGGCCTGTGCTCCGAGGCTAGGAAAAGACTGTACATTTTATTATTATTTTTTTTTTAAGCTTGTCGAGTTGCCGACTTGCAGCAGCGTTGGACTGACTCTTAACAGATTATCTAGGGGAAAAAAAAAAAAGTAACGGAAGGAAAAGAGAGCAATCAGTCGTTCTAACTCTGCAGCAGGAAGCAGCCAATCAGCGTCCAATCAAAATCTGCACTCTCGGGATATCAAAAATCACTTACAGTAATCCACAAGTACAGAATGGAGCGATTTAATTTCATCATCATTTCATCAGCATAGCATGGATTCCAAGTAGTTTTGTCGCAAAGGCAAAAAAGTTAGCTCCAAATCATGACTGGGAGCCTGCATTTTTTTTAATTTTTTTTTATTTTAGGCCGTTATGGCAGCCCTGTCACTTCCTAACCAGAAGATGTAGTGCATGTAGCTCTCAGGTAACTATCCTAAATGAACTTAAAGGCAACCATATACAGTTTAATTTATCTGCTGTATGGTTGGTCAGTATACAGTAGCATTACTGATCAATGTGCTTCGTGCACATATTTTTGGAGCTCTGTGTCCTGAATAAAACACACTATTTAGGAGCTGTATCTATTTATCATATAGCAGATGTGAAACATATGCATTAGGGTGACTCTGTGCTACTAAACCAAAATATCTAAGCTCTACTGTACTGTATTTGTTTGTACATAAGCAAACTTGCAATCAACTCAGACATTACCCTTTGCCTAATATTGTTCCAAGATACTTTATGAAGAAAATAACCATTGCTATATAATTTGGTACTATAGATACTAATTGTTTACACATTCATGTACATAATCACTTTGGTTAGATATATTTTTCTATTCTGTATGAGAAAAAAAATGTAGCAAACAGGAAAAAAAAGTCATCAATCATTAGTCAGACATCATAAAATTCTATAAAAGTAAGTAGGCAGTAGCTGTAACCCACAAATACATGTAACACATTTGAATAGGTGAAAAAGCTAAATGAGTCAAGTGCAATGTAAAGTATACTTGAGAAGGTAAGGAAATGTCACAGTAACAAGTTCTATAAGTTCTATTACGTTCTGAATGTTGAAATTCTGTTGAAATACATGTTTGGGTGTGAATGTTGCACAATAAATTAGTTTTGGAATCAACCCAAAAATGATGATATATAGCACACTGATGGACTATTTCTGTATCAGTGGAATGACTTCCATATGTGTGACTGCATAATATTTCTGTATGTGTATATGGCTTGTGTTTAACCACACAGTGTGTCTCAGTGCCTGTCTGTTGCTAATGCATCAGAAGACAACTATTTGTAAGCAAATGGGGTCTATTGGCGTCAGGTTTACCTCTCTAATAGAGGACTTTAGATTGATAATCTGCATATGGCCACCAGCGTGAAAAGAGAGGGTGGGTGCTTTCAGACGGGGAGAAAGAACGATATTTCAGACTGATCAGAGAAAGGAATGGGAGAGGGACAGATTTAGATACAGCAATGGAGGAACAGAAGGCACCTGGGAAAGCAACAACACTTGCACAGGATCCACTCTGGAATTGTCTCAAATATGCATGTATTTTTGGACTAATTTATTTTTAATACATTATATGCCACAAATTATTTTCACTCAGTGTTATTCCACCGACTATACCAATGGGAGAAATAATATGAACCCAATGTAAATGCCACAAAACTACAAACAATGAAGTGTTTGCATGTGTAGGTTGAACTAGTGTTTCCACACCCCAAAAGTGTGTGTGGGTGCCTGCGTGTGCGCACGCATTTATGCATGCTTTGTCTTTCCTCTCAGCCACTGTCAGGCCTCATTATTGACTGACAATAAAAGAGAGTTTGTTACTGATGTGGGTGCCGGCCGTTGTCTGGGCCTGTATATTAAGGATTGGAGCTCCCATTAAGCTAGCCCTGGAGGGGGAGAGAGAGAGAGACTGTCAGCTTGTGCCTCGGCTCAACTCTCACTAGTGCAATGACTGATTTACACAAGCTTTTATGTTCCCATTAGTGCTCCAGTGTAGCCTGTGTTTGGATGTCAGCTGAGCAGAACACATGTGCACGGGCGAGTTGCGTATGACTAGATACGTAGATGTGTTCACTTAGCATCATGATCACAGATAGATGTCTGGCTGTTATGCTGCGTCTGTTTTCCCATGACAGTGGGCAGATTTGTGCCTTTTCTATGATAAACTGGCCTTCAACGAACGAATATATGTTTTGGGTGGGTGCATGCTCTATGTAATAATAGTTAAACTGTCAGTAAATTTAGGGAGGATTGAATTTAATGGTGCAACACCTTATAAAGCCGGTGGTGGCTACCCTTGTTAACTGTAACCTCATGGTTAAGGCTTCCATAGATATAGAAAGATTGTGGTCTTGAATACTGGTTTATAATTGAAAAAGTCACCTGAGGCACAAGCAGGATGTGTTTACCTCTCGTTTATCTAACCAAAGATCAGCTTGTGAGGCAGCTGAATAGCACGATTGTGCAATAATGCAATAATCCATCTTGCTATGCTTCGAAACCAGTGGCCTGAACCAATCATCATCTTGCATCATCTCACAATCACAAGACAAAGTCTCACTCAGCCCTCATCCAAACAGTTTCCAGGGAAAACTTCCCAGATTACAAATAACCTGGCTGCATCGGGCAAAACCAAATAATGAGCTGTCTCCAAACTTAACCAAAGGGTTAGCTTTCTTTATTTAGCAAAAACATGTATAATGTAAATTGCGGCAGACCTTCATTGGTCGGCTTCATTGATAACCTAGAGTAAGTATATTGAGTTTGAAAGGCTCTCAAATGCTTATCCCCGTTTAACCTCTCCTCTTTGTATCCGCAGTGGCAACAGATTATGAGAGTCTCTCATCCGTCACGTGTCTTGCCACCATGTCTCCGCCGCAGCGGCCTCTGAAACTCCTCGTTGTCAGCGGCGAATCGGCAAAAAAGCGCTTTTAATCCCATCACTAATCTCGAGAACGGCGGCGTTCTGGAACGACGGCTCGGAGCGACGCGAACAGGCCCGTCTGTTGTCCGTTTGATTATGATTGCGTTCTGCACCGGCTTTTTTTTATGCTGGACATCGACTGAAAACACATGTGCAGTAATTGCTCGCTTGTTTTTTTTTTTGTCTTTTCCAGCCACATGCTTTCTTTGTATGTAAGAAGGAGATAAAGAGTGACACTTCTGGTCATACTGGAGGAGGACGGGAAGTGTCTTTGAATTTTGACACTCACCCAATCTTCTTCTGTCAGTTTCATCTGTGCACCCCCCACCCCCCGCCCCCCACCCCCCCAACAATGCCACGCCCGCTGGGGAAGAGGAGAATGAATACAATCTCTGCAGCAGCCTCGAAATCCTGTTTGAGGGGATGATTTTCTTCATGGTTCGGTGGAAAGATGTCTTGAGAGTAGTTACATAAAGGGAAGTGTGAAGTCTTTCAAGTCAATGTTAATGTGGGCACGGAGAGCCGGTGGCACAATGTGGAGTGGTTTTCCCAGGAGAGTGTGGCATTGACAGAAAGTACCCAGAGCACTGTAAAGGATGCACAGAGAGTTTGGCATCAGCGAAACGTCTGAGACAAGATTGGGTGTCTTTGGCCACCGGGGATATGAACAAGTATAGTTTACAGCAGCTTACTGCATTCTAACATGTCTTTTTGGGACAGATTTAGAAGAGAGGATGGCTGCGTTGTTGAAGCCACAATTAGCTGCCTAAACACACCACATCTTTGGGGGATATAACGCTGCAGCCATTACGGCTCTTTTGTGTTAAGAGCTTGTTCTTACAGAATCAATATTGAGTACAAACATGAATAGTTGGCACATGGCACACTCTGTTTTTCTCTAGTTTCTGAGAAGTGTTTTTTTTTTTTTTAAAGTTAGACATATAAACATTTTTTTTTCTGCACTGGTGAAAGCTCAGCACACTGGAAAAATTGACCCAGGTACGGTTTAGACTGTAATGCAAAAAAAAAAAGAAAAAAAAGCTGAAAGGTGCAAATGCTACAACCCAACCTGAAGCCAAAGTGTGTGCGTGTCTGTGTATTTCCCCTGGTACAATGCTTTAAGGCGAAAAATGTCAATTACTCATGATGAAACTAAGGCAGGAACGGGGAAATCCAAGACAAAAAAAACGCAGAGCTAAGGTGAAACGCAAGTCAGGTTTGGCCCTCTGGGATATTAAATTGACCAAACTGCCCCTCGGGGATATTAAAGATTTGATTCATTCATTCACTCATTCAGGTGGAATCTGTGGTGCTACCCGGAGGGTTGGATCTGTACAAGATGTAACTCCCCACATCTGCCAACTAGTGCAGGACTTTGGCCTGAAGCGCTGCCCACCTAAAGTGGCATGAAAACATGTGTGTGTCTGCGTTTATGCAGCACTATGATATAGATTTGCATGTAGACAGCTGCCCCTACTTTTTATTTTTGTTGCTATGGGTGTAACTACTGTGAATGTCTATTTTGCTTTGACCTGTGCCGAATTGTAAACAATATATAAGCAGTGGTCAACAGTAGTGATAGATGCGTTTATGTGTACCATAAAGTGCAACAGGTGGCCATGCAATAGTGAACGCATGAGTACATGGGTTTGCAAAGCCGCCATGTTGTGTATAAAAGATGTCGGACTCGCCATCACTGTGATGAATCAGAAAACATTTGTAGATCGATCCGAGTTAATATGGCATGAGCTAACTATTGGGAGATGCGTATAACCGTTGTGAGTGTATGGGCAAAAATCTATGTTTATTGCCGACAACGTAGTTTTTGTTGACAGAAATATTGAGTTCAGTTAGATGGAGTAGAGAAAAGAGAAATAAATAGGAGGTTATAAATTGTGATTAAAAACTGGGGAAAAGCAGTAGAAACTTTAGTTTGACTTCATTGTTCCTAGGTTAAAATGCATTTAGTGAATTTGTCAAATCATGATGGTGTGATGTATGTGGTTAAAACTAAAAATAAATAAAGACAGTAAAGTCATTGGTGTTTTTTCCTAGTATTACAGTAGTAACGTGTTGTGCTGGTTATAAGATTGTGATGAAGAACTTCAGTGAACATGTGGAGCGGCGTGCAGACCATGTAGCGTGTGCCCTCTTGTTGACCTGTATATTTCTGTCTTAACACTTCCTGTGAAAGTAAATATGTGACATGTGAAGATGAGGTGGCCCATCATTTTCTGCAGTGTAGCATTTATTTGTGAGGACATGTGGGGGTATACAGGAACACTGTGTACAATCTTGTGTCGTATCTGTTCCAGAGTTCCAGGTACACGCACAAGTGAAGCTCTTAGGATGTTCTCTCCTCTCTTTACATTATACCGACATTTCTGACAGAGTTGGGTCAATCACAAAGAAGTGTGTGTCTCTGTAGAGAGGGGAGGGGCGGAAACAGGGTTTTAATCAGAGCGAATGTGTGAGAAGGCAGACTGCATTGCTGCTGCAGCCTAACTAGATAATTTTGGAGCGTAAAAGCGTGCACATTTTTATCGATAGATGGATGAAATGAATGAGAATTGAAATATTAAACTGGGGAAATGGGAAAAGCTCTTAAGTAATTTGTGAAGGCCTGAAACATGACAGTATTTTACTAGGGGAAACAAAATCCAAATGAGTAAAACAAAGTTCCTCACGCTTCAATTGGAAACCAGAAATAAGGGATTTAAAGATTTAAATTTAATAGCACTAGTCTGTATTTATTGCCAGCTTTTTTTTTTTTTATTGAAATTGCATTTGCCTCTGTCTTGGCAGCGGCTGCATACTTTTCGTCAGGGGCCTTATCAGCGAAACTCTTCCTCACCTCCTGTTTGCTCTGCCAAGTGCGATAATTTATCCACAATAAATGAGTGTGGATATAATTATAGATAGCCACCGACATGTATAATAAAACGTGGAAAACAACTGACAAACCTCCCCCAGGAGGGAACGGAGGAGGGCGTTGGAATTAAACTGTATTGTATTTGAGAAACAAAATGCACGCAATCGTTTTGCGATTGCTCGGAGTCACCTTGATTCCTGTTAATCTGGGCGACGCGAACAAATCGAAACTATGTGGTTTAGCAGCACTAGCGACCTCTGAATGCCATGATGGCTCTAAAGCAATAAATACGATGGGAGGAAAAAAAGGATAAGGGTAAACCTTCACTTTTATCGCATCTGATAGGTTTGAGTCTGTGCAAAGGGGATTGATTTGTTATATATTCACTCGCGGCTCACTCCTCTGCTCACCCTTTCGTGCCTTTAAAAACCCTGTGAAAAAAAAAAACGAGAGCTATTGGCTTATCGTGGCCATGAATTTTCACTTCAGTGAATATATATCCATTATGATAGCTATTTTCAGTGCTGTGAGATCGGATGCATGCACCGGTAGACACTATTCCCAACCCATATTGCGCATGGATAGTCTGTTCTGCCCCGCATGATGGCAAGCATTAAAATCTTAACCCGGGCAGGGGTGACGACCTAAATAAGAAACGCAGATAGATGCTCCACAGAGGTCGCATGGAGATGAGCGTGTTCTGAATATCAACGTATCTATATAGCAGCCTTTTTGTGTGTGTTACCTTTGTGTGGTTTAGGCTGTCCAGTTTCTGTCAGAAGAGTGAAGTATTTTAAGATAATGAACGCAATATTAAACAAGTTATCATTGTCAAACCATTGAGCAAAACTGACAGAGGCAATTGAGAATGTGATATAGAAAAATAGCCACGTCTGCCTTGTTTAAGGATCCCATGCTTTAGAATAGGGGAAATTTGAATTGCTTTTTTTATCATGAGTGGAATCTAGTTGCTAGATAACTATGGTCCTGTGTTTCAAAATGTTTGATCCAAGGAGAAATGTACACACAGTACACAGCCCGTGCAGACGGAAAAAAAAATGCTGTTAAATGAGCGGTCAGTATTTCTGTGAGGTTGTGATTTCACAACTGCAGTCACTGCCTTACCCCTAGCATCTATTATAGGAGATGGATATATGACCAAAAAGTGATGCCTATTCAGTCCAATAAGAATTACTCCTCTGATGCATCCCAAAAAAAATCTAGCTTCTGGGTTTAATTCTAAAGGTGTGTGGCCCACTGAATATGCGCAGCAGTATTTCTCTATTTCTCCTGCTGGCCCGACCGTGAGTTCCTCCTCGGCCCATAAACTTTACATTGTGGTTACTTCAAGAGATTTTTAAATTGCTTTTCTTGGCTCGAGGAGATTTGTGAAAATATGAAACCTCCATGGATCAAAAATGAATGACAGAAAGAGTCATAATTTACCCTGTTTGCAGTTTGAGATGTCTCTTTTTACATCGCTGTTCTATAAGGGGGAAAAATACTTTTGGGTCCGCAGGGGGATTTTTTTCACTGTAATACCGCAGGTGGACACTGGGAATAATTGGCTGCAAGGCTGAATGGCGGCGCCGTATACAGGTTTTACTATAGACCCACAACCCCCAGACACAGCCATTCAAATCAGCCACAGGAGAGGAGCATTAATATTAATGAGACAGACACAAAACACCCTGTTCTTTCTAGAGCCCCAGAGAGAAGCTGCAGACGGGAGATGTACAAATTGAGATGGTTTGGGTTACATAAAACCACAAACCTATTTTATAAGGTTATCAAAACCTCAATTAAAACTTGTGTAAAGTATGGGAATTTTTAACGGATATATTACACAAGCTCACAATGAAGACCACACCTCATGAAATTTAGCACCCTTTCACGATAAACATATACTTCTTTGATTAAAGCTAATGTTTTGCTCCACTGAAAGAAAAATTAGGTGCATTTTCCATTCATTTTAAAACTTTATTATCAGCCAATCGAGAGAAATTTTAAGTTCAAACGTTTTAGCCCTATTTGCTCAGTGTTAGTACCCTTTGTGATTTAAAGGAATGTACTGAATTTCCTGCATAATCCAGCTAGTGATGACGAATTACCTCCTTTGTTTACACTGACTCTGCTGTTATAAACGCTAGACAATTGAATTATAGGGCATAAGTGCAGGTAATGGAGTGTGTTGATTTGTGTGTGTGTGTGTGTGTGTGTGTTTGTGTGTGTGCTTGTGCAAGCCATACATTGGCATTCGTATTAGTAACTATTTACACTAACTTCATGTAAACTGTTCATTACTGAGTCCCTTTGTCCCCTTTGGCCATTCATTTAATACAACACAATTAATGAATGCTTCAAGTGTCTACTCCACACACACACACACACACACACACACTCTTGTCCTGATGTTTCCTTTTTTTGCAAAACAGAAACAAGACGCTACTGGATGTGGCATCGCGGCCAAAAAAAAAAGGGGAGAAAACCCAATTTTTACCTGGAGATAAAAGATATTTTCCAATTTTTGTGACAAATTTGGTATGACAGCTGCCTGTCTGTAAATAATCGTTGTTGTTGTTTTTTCCCCCATCAAAAGTTGTTTCAAAAAGTAATTTGTTTTTCAGACTCCCCCAACCTGCTCCCCTACGTTGTCGAATCAGTTTGTCCGGATGAGGCAATGTGGTGCCTGAGAAGTTGATGAAGCTGGTGGGAGAGCTCCCCTCGGGTTGCAGCATTAATTCAACGGGCCATCCTTTGATTTTACACTTCAGGACCAGTTTGAATGTCGCGGGGAGTTATTCTCAGCTTGCGAAATCACAGTCACACACAGCGTTTCGTACGGCTCCAAGAAATGCTTCCATGTTGGCTCCTGAATCATTAAACAATGCTCACCTTTCAAACTTTTTTTATTTTTTTTTAAATCATTATCACTGACAACTAATTGTATCCTCTCTCACTAATTCCGGTTAATTCTACAACGGCGTAATATGTAAATATTGTAAGCTTATTATTTTAATAGTTCCGAATTAAACGCTCTTTGGATTGGACTCCAATTTGGAGTAAGTGGCTTAAAATATGGTGTGCGTGTTGCTCGGTGACAGCTGCTGCTGCTTTTCATTATGTCATAAATATTTAATCAACATTTTATTGCTTCTGCTAATTGCCTCATTTTCAGGTAGGAGCTATGGGTTGTCGGCGTTAACACGGCAGACACCGAGACCTGCTACTGCCTTTCTAGTCAACAAAAGACGATCGTAGAGTTGTGGTTATACAGAGGCTGTAAATGTTGAAAGCTGAAACCCAAGCATATTAGCTTGTGTCAGCAACGTGAATGGGTTTGGATTGATTACTGAACATATTCAATACTGGATTTGTAATAAATAAAAGTCCATTGAATCCGATCCCAGTGATTCTGTCTGAAGTCTGAGGCGTACGGCCCACTGATGTGACCCGCGCTTATCTCGGCTTGTGTTTGGAACTGGATACAACCTTGGACAAAGTTATGAAGACTATCAGACTGTGAGGGAATGAAAGGAGCCGCTTTGTGTGTTTTTCAGCTTACCTCATAATACTCAATGAATACCTCGGCCCTGCTCCGATAACTTTGACCTTTTGATGTTTTTCACTTTATGAACCGTGTCGTTTATGATCCCCACTACATCTACTGACAAATCCGCAGCAAGTCCAGACAATACTTGGTCTCCGTTACACCCTGTTTTTAGTTGTTTTTATTCATAGCTTCTGTCAAAACACTAGTTTACTTGTCACACTGTTGCTGGCCATCATTTACAAATTACACTATTTGACGGATGGAGCCACATTGTTCATTCTTCAGAAAATACTAAATGCATCTTTTTTTTCTGTAATTTTTGAGCTTCACTGCACAGAATGATGTATGTTTAGAGTTTGACACTAGAAAAAGAATTTTTATTTATCTGTGTTAAGAAAAAATCCACTTATGAGAGACGATCATACAGTCGGGATTTGTGACATCACAAAAAAGGTTGTGGTCTAATATTTATCTTAAACACTATGAATGGATTTAGCATATTATGAAATTCTGTAATGTTTAATGAAGTAGGAGGCAATGCATTTTTATGATTTCAACATGGTAATCAGAAACACATTTTATGTGCAGTATTTTATATACATTTTAAAACATGACTGCAGGGCATCTATAACAATTATAAAACACCTCAGTGCTAACTGAAATCCATAGTGCTTTTTCACTGCTAATTATTGAGAGAACAAGCATTCTGCTGTAATTCTCATTGTAATCAGATCTTTTAGCAATTTCGTTCTCTCCTCAAACAGTCTGCAGTGTCAATGGAGCTATTGCAGCATTATCTGTTACGTCAAAAGATGAACGAGACAGACGGTGTAAAGGCGTCAAAGAGTCATGATGACCAGTGTGATATCATATAATGAATCTTTCTCTTTCGTTTCTCTGAGCTTCAACCATGTTGCTGCTCTGGTGAGTCCTTTCTGTGATTTTATTCTTTTGGACTGCCTTTTTTTTTTTTTTTTTTTTTTTTA
The DNA here is from genome assembly GCA_036785175.1 of Eupleurogrammus muticus. Lineage (NCBI taxonomy): Eukaryota > Metazoa > Chordata > Actinopteri > Scombriformes > Trichiuridae > Eupleurogrammus > Eupleurogrammus muticus. The sequence goes on along the minus strand of JAYKQN010000007.1, from coordinate 11,549,160 downwards.
GCTGTTTTTGTTCCAGGGTCATACACCAGTCTGGGGGGTGTGAAGCATGCATGCATGCATCATTTAGTTTAACTCTGGTTTTCTCTGGCCTGTACAATATACGCCTTAATCAAAGTCCAAACACATTATTTAGGTTTATTAATCAGAGTTAGAAAAGTCTGATATTAATTGCAGTAACATGCACTTCAGTTGTCAAGGTATACTTGGATTAACGCAATCATTAGTTTTGTCATGTCATGAGGGAAATACCCCATGAATAAATAGAAAAATGGCAATAAAGATCTGTCTAATTAAGGTAAAACAAACATGTATGTCAAATGACTTAGCTCTAAAATAATCAAACTGCCATTTTCATTCCAGTAGAAATGTGGGTGATGGATAAAGTCTTCTACCATTGCATGAGTAATAGAATATCATAATAAATATATGCTGACGCTAATAATATACTGTAATCCTGCAAATCCAATATTGCCATGAAATAGTCTTGAATAGAACCAGAAATCTTCATCATATTTAAATAACATTTTTTTGATAATCACATTACACTGCATGTATCTTGATGAATATGTTCTCAGGCCGCAGATGCTCGCGATTCCAACAAACCATCTTGTGCTTGTCTTCCTCCAAACTTTTGCCACTGACTCCATACACGTCTAGTGAAATTTAGGGCATTTGACTCACAAAGCGCAGCTGCTCATCTGAAAGAGCAATCCCCATGATGCTCCATTTATTATTCATCTGTGTGTGGGGAGAGAGAGAGTGAGAAAAAAAGAGGATGAGAGGACAGAAAACGAGGTCTGAAACTTTTAAAAGATTAGGCAAAGCGCTGACTCGTGAACGCTGAAACCAAGATGGGTACAGATTTGAGTACAAACAGGTGGGAGGGAGAGTTGTGTACTGCAGCGTGCCAAAGCCCTTTTGTAAGTATTACGCAAGAATTGTGGTCCACGGTTTAATTAGCTCAAGTGCCAAGTAAATAGCTCCAATTACGGATGACAGTCATGGAGAATAATAATCAAAAACAGGAAGAGTGGAATGAGAGCAGCAGCAGTCATTCAGCCGCATACAGCTGCAGCTTCATAGAGAACAGCTGGGCAAGTTCCCTAAAACTGTCACCATGCCATGGAGACTTTTGGCCTTTGATTTTTACTCTCAAAAATAAGAGAATTAATGAATTCTTCGTGATACTTTTCCTAACCTTGATCATTAAAAGCTTGTCTGATCTTTGTTTTAACCATATCAGCTTTATACATTTATTCATTATCATTTTTTTTTAAATACCCCAAGGTGCTTCTTTCCTAAGTGTTGGAAAATGTCTACCTCTGTCATGCAAAATGAGTTGCACAGGGTGAGACCACCCTCTAACCCGGTGGTTCTTCAACAATGTACCCCATTAGTTCAGCCATGTACCCCTCGACCAGTGTAACACATTTTTAGTAGAGAACAAATGTCCATCCATCCATCCATTGTCTATCCCGCTTATTCCCTTTCGGGGTCGCAGGGGTCTGCTGGAGCCTATCCCAGCGCGTTAAGGCGAGAGGCAGGGATACACCCCAGATGGTCGCCAGCCAATCGTGGGGCACACACACCATTCACACACCATTCACTCTCACACTCACACCTATGGGCAATTTAGAGTTTACCAATTAACCTGAGCATGTTTTTTGTATTGTGGGAGGAAACCGGAGTACCCGGTGAAAACCCACGCAGACACGGGGAGAACATGCAAACTCCACACAGAAAGGCCCCAGACCCAGGCCCAAGGCGGTCTTGAACCTGCGACCTTCTTGCTGTGAGGCAACAGTGCTACCCACCGCACCACCGTGTCGCCCAGAACAAATGTCAATTCTGATTTATTAAACAACCATGAAGGTGAAAACCACCTAAATACTAAAGCCAGCAGCAACTTTTATTTTCTAGATGTATTTGTAGTGTGAATGTATTCATTACTGTGAAGGGAAACACTAAAATTATAAACCAAGTGCCAATTAAGATAATGGAATATGATGCAGCCAGTCTCTAATTTTCTACTGCTTTCACCCGTAGATCAGTTATTCTCATTCAGTATTATCCCTGCTGAGAGAACATAATAATAATTATTTTTTAGATAGATAGATAGATAGATAAACTTTATTGATCCCACAACGGGGAAATTTGTGTGTTACTGCAGCGTTACAGATAAAGAAAAAGTAAGATAAAGTTGAAGAAGATAAAAAAAGAACTAAAACTATAAAAAAAAATAAACACACAACACAATGTACAAATTCGCAGAATTTGTTAATCCACATACACAGTATGCATTATCGACAGAATGGAGTGAAAATGCTAATAAATAGTAAGAAAAAAAAAGTAAAAAGTATGCATAAGCAAAGCATATATACATACATACATGGACGTACATACCTACATACATACACATACACACATATTTGCATATATATATATGGACATACATATCCACGCACATACCCACATGTACACATACATAGCTAATGCACACTTAAGGTGCAGGGTGAGTGTGAGAGGAAAAAAGTGACCAGTGAAAAAGTGACAGTGACTACAGTGAGGTTTATGTTTATGTTATGTTATAGAGTCTTATTGCTGTCGGGATGAATGATCTGCGAAAGCGCTCCTTCTTGCAGCGAGGGTGTTTAAGTCTCTGGCTGAAGGAGCTGCTCAGCGCACCCACTACCCCATGCAGAGGGTGATGGGGGTTGTCCATGATGGATGTCAGCTTTGCCAACATCCTCCTCTCTCCCACCACCACCACCGACTCCAGAGGACATCCCAGTACAGAGCTAGACTTCCGTACCAGTTTGTCAATTTTCCTTCTGTCCCCGTCTGAGCATCCGCCTCCCCAGCAGACTACTGCGTAGAACAGGGCAGATGCTACGACGGAGTCGTAGAAGGTCTTCAACAGAGTCCTGCACACATAATGTTCAAAATAATGTAAATTATAAAATCCAGTATATATAAAATCTATGACTATTTATTTATTGATTTATTTGAAAGTGCTGCATTTTATATAAATAAATTCAGACATTGATTGTTGACCATGATCAACCCAACCATCTGTGCTTTCACAGGCTGCTTTCAGCTCCATCATGCTGCAGAAATAATACAAGAGTTCAGCACATAAATGTCTGATTTGTCTATAGCTGAGCACATAGTTTCACAAACTGCAAGCGAATGAGATAGTTGCACCTCATCAAACCCTCCCCTCCCACATCAGGACACTGGCAATATGAAGAAACCCCTCATCTTATAATCTCCAAATTCTGACCCGTCGCATCTCTGCTGCCTAATTGTTCATGTAGGATTGATGGGACTAAACCACCGTCTTTGTCACATGGAACCAAAGATATATCACCCAGTCTTTGCCTGTGGTGAGAAGCTATATCTGGTGGAACACCATTAAACCAAACATTATGACACTGTACACTGTTAGGCCTGGGTTTGTTAAAGGAGATAAGGAGATTAATCTTTGAAATTTCACAACACAGCGTGCTGGATATAGCTGGCATGAGGCAGCAAAGCTTGCTTGATGGGGCGAAAATAAGAAGAGAATAAGAAAACCACAGTGATGTCACCCTTGAATGTCAGCCATTTAAAAGGATTTCAGCAAGAAACATACAGAGAGCGAGAGGGGGGAAAAAAGAGAGAGAGATAAAAAGCACAGCATCTGCAAGTTTTGCTGTCTTTGATGGCGTTGAAAAGGGGAATGTCCTGGATAGACAATCCATGCCTCTGGTGAAATTCTTTCATTGTGTTTCATTTTTAAACCAGACGCTCCTCCAATCTTCCTCCATTTTCCCTCCTCATATTCTTTCTTCCTTTTGTGCCTGCCCTATTCACATTCCTGCTTTCTCCTTCTGTGCCTCATTCCACTTATCTTTCAGGCCCTTCTTCCATGTCTCTGTTTCATTTTACACTGTGCCAGCCTGGCTGTTTTTTCCTCTTATTTCTCTCCACTCATTTGCAAATTCCCACTTTTTTTTAATATATATATATATATATATATATATATATATATATATATATATATACGCTTCCCTCTTCACTAACTACTCACCCGTTTCCATCCTCCCCCTCAACCCTTTTCCTGTTTTCTGCCCCTCTCTGCACCAACTGAAGCCATCTTCTGGGTGAATGGTTTTCTGCTCTCATGCATGCAAACCACATTAAAATCTCCTCCAATATCTGACCAAGCACCTGGCCCGTGTAAAGCTGCAGAGACCAATCCGTTACCTTAATTGGCCCTTAAGCTGAACTCTCATTCGGAGGCTGAGTACAAACACAGCTCGGAGCCATCCTCCTGACAGCCAACTTCCCGAAGGTGCATGAGATGGAGGGGGGGGGGGGGGGGCGGTTCGCTGATATGTGTTTGTGTAGGCAGGAAGGGAAAGAGCGAGTGGACGGTGGGCGTGTGTGCAACCGAAAGAATTGCAAAACCGATATCTTCAAGTAGAGGTCAAGCTGTACAGGGCCCTGGTTTTAGTCTTATTGAGTATTGACTGAGCACATTCGCTTGCCCTTGAAATGTAAGACAATGATCCGATTGAGATGCAGTGGCAGAAACAGGTTCTTTCACTGTGAAATTATCAGAGCTGGAATAGAGAATAAGCAGATCTTGAATGGATTATGTCGAGATAATGGAATCATTCAGACTGAAAATGGAAAAGGACAGTTTCGACATAATCACGTCTTTTTTTTCCAGTTTCTCTCTCTCTCTCTTTCTCTCTCTCTCTCTCTGCCTCCCTCTTTCCCAGCCTCTCACTTTCTTTTACCCGCTCCGTAGTGCACGCACACACAAAACACCCACTCGCCCTTCTCCCTTTACTGTTCCGTGCTATTATTATTTTCTGTGAATTCCCGACGTGGCTATGTGGAACGGAACCTGCATAGAAAGCAGCCTCCAATTAGGATAGCTCTTTTCATGTTGGAGCACGGCGCCGTATATAAAAAAAAAAAAAAAAAGGAGGGAGAGAATGCATGAATAAGGGTGAGGTGAGCCGAGTCTGTTCTCACTGACACCATGCACATTCTTGTATTTGCACAATTTCATGCACATGAGCATGAAATGAAGTACACAAACACGCACACGTGCATGCGCACCCCCTAAAAAATGAATCCCATCCTAAATGCCCACAACCTCCCTCACCAATTTCTGTTCACCTCGAAGGCTATGAGGGGGGGGGGGGAATTGCCACAGAGATGGAATAAAACATTAAAAGAGCTTTTCCAGATATATCCATATTGCCTAAAAAGTTTATCCTGGAGAGTGCCGCCTGTAAAAGCGGATACTTAGAGCCTTAGGTGAGATGAAATAATCTCTCCTTTAGGTACAGTATCATCAGTGGAATTTTTGTACAGATGCATATATTTGGGAGAGCTGCTGCTCTAGGAAGTGATGATGAAGAGTGATAAAGCTGCAAAATGTTGCTGGCAATTACCCAGCATGCTGATTGGAGATGTAAAACTGTCCTACCTGCTTTTATTTCTGCAGGTTTGTCTGTTTCTATCCCTGGAAACTTTGATTGAGAACACAGCATCATCATAGGTGGACTCTGGGCCAATGCCTAAGGCTCATTGCTATAGATTTATTATGATGTTTATTTATAACATATACCATTGTGTTACAAGTTTTACCCAAAATTAATTCTGAAAGGGCCCCAAAAGGCATTTAAATCACTGTAAATGTGCAGTTCAACACATCAAGAAGTGAAGAGAAGAGGAAAAGTGAAGCATTAATTTGACAAAAAAAAAAAAAAAAACCTCTAAAAGAACTCGCTGGACCACAGTTACTAAAGTGTCCTGTCACATCGACTCCCTTGTTAAATGGAGCACTGACCCTATTTCCCCCCAAACCCTTGTGAAAACAAAGAGAAATGATGATAATGAGAAAAAACTACATTGAAGGAAGAGAGAGAGAAAGAGAGAGTCAACTAGTACTACGATAAGAACAGAAAACTGCTTTCAGGACACAGGGAGGATGGAATACAATGTAAAGCAACATTATGTCCCACAGTCAGCAGGTCTGACAACATCCTACTCGGAAGACTTGTCCTCTTGTCACTTTGAAACCGCTTCATGGCACAGAATCCAGTCTCAGTCCTGAAATGAACCCTAAACCTTACCCTAACTCTGTTGAAGCGAGGATGCAAAGGATGTGGTCAACTACACGGAGTCTGTCAGAGCAGTCATGGCCAATAAATGGTTTGTAGAACGCCAGGGTCCTGGAGCCCAGACTTAAGGGCACTGGTCCAGGACTTCTCCCTCACCCCAGATCTCAGCAGCACAGGTTCAACGTGGTGATAAGCTCCTGCACATGACAGTCACCACCATTTAGAATAAAAGAAACCTCAGAAGTAGAAGACATGTAAGAAATTAAGGGTCAATAACTTAATGCTGCATAATTTTTTCCCATCTTTTCCTTTCAGTCTCAGTAATGAAGAACACACATTTCTTAGCTCTATTTGGGTTCCTATAATTATTTGCAATTTTCAGGCCTTTTTTTTCCTCATGCACCCTGGAGAAAACACAAATGGACTACTTGCATAGCTGTCTCGCAAACTGTAAATGACAAGTACAGTGTTTTGCCTATTGCCTGTACAGTGGGAAAGAGCATTTCTATCTTCTCAAGCTCAGCCACCTTAATGAGGAATCATATACCAGACATTCAATTAACTTTATTGAAATCTGGCTAATGCTAAGTGATACACTTTTCCAGTTCCCCACAGGGGCTTCTTTTTACATTGTTGGTGAAAGTGCAAGGCAATACAGTGTTTCCCACACATAGACCAAAGTGTGGCGCAGCGCAACAGAGTGAAAACCGAGCAACACAAATTTTCCTTTCCTTTTTTTTTTTTTTCTCTCAATGCAATTCTGTCATTTTCGCTCACATTCACAGAGAACAAAAGAGAGCTTCACACCACATAATATTACTTGGACTGTGAAAGATTAGCACCAATGAGCATATGAGGAAACACTGTGTGCAGATAGTGCTCATGGAATGTATATGTATATATGTATATATATGTATATATACATATCACTGTCAAATTCTTTCCCACATTTGGCGGTTGGGTGGTTGCTAATATCATTGTTGTCATATGATTTACACACATGGTTTATGTAAAACTGATTGTTGGCTCCATATGTCCTTTGCTGTGATGTTGATGGGTGTTTTACTTAATAGATGTTCATATGTGTTCCCTTTCATATTCATTATTCATATTTATTCTGCACATAGTTCGTCTTTGCAAGGGCGTCATAGGTCATCCCACAGGGCCAAGGTGACCTTTGCGTTAGAGAGCCTCCGTCTAGAAGATACTGAACATCATGTGTGGGGGAAGCCCTCGACGTAGCTTCTGCAAGTGCCGGTATGTGTGTTATTCTCATCATCCCCATGTTGTCAAACAATGCAGGAGAATGTGCAAACAAGTCATGCTTGAAAATTTCATCACGATTCTCCATGTCTTCTGAAGCAGCAATGTAGCGGTGGAACAACAAAGCTCACAATCCCCCCTCCCCCATCAGCTTTGATTCCATGCTTGGCTGCGAGGGTAACTGCCGGGTCAATTCTCCTGGAATGTGCAGGAGGCAACTTTTCTCCTTTCATTTTCTGACCGGATATTCAGACCTACATATTAGGAAATTGCGAATAACCAAATCACTACAAAGCACTACCATGTTTTTTTTTTTCACCCTGTTACAGATTTTGTTCACCAATAACATGCTAGCCATTTTCCTTTCACCGCACTTATTAAATTACTCACAAACTGTCCTGTCTTTTCATTAAGAGCTGTAAAATGACTTCACAGGATGCACCTTTTTTATTGAGCCATCATCAGTGATCACTGCACAGTGTCAGGTTGGCACTGGTAGTCGGGTACGTGGTGAGAGCAACATTATTCGAGTGCACACGACATAGCAGCAGCAGCAGAGAGTGGAGAAGCAAAGAGTGACATCTTCATGTCCAACACTGGATTTTTTTTTTGCACAGATCTACTGTTTGAAGAAATTGGTCCCATGTAGAAGAGAGAAACTGAAACTGCTATCAATCCTAAAGCTAAATTCGATCTTCCAAAAGGCCACGCACTATCGATATTTTGGGATCGATCTGCCCACCTCCGCTGCCTGGACTATTCATTATTGTTATAACTACCACATTTTTTTCTCTGGCACTGGCCTTATGCTTATCCACCCTGAGTCAGAAAGAAAACAAAACAGACCAAAAAAAATCTGTTAAACCTCTGCAGGGTTTTCTACATGGTCGACATATACTAACCAGCCTTGCAAAGCAAGGGGGATTTGGCTGTATTCACAGCCACTGGGGAGCAGGGAGAGGAGGTAAAAAGGGAGGGAAAAAAAAGCAAACGAAGCCAGTTGGGAAAAGACAATAATTCAGAACCTGCCAGAATCATTCTTACAGGCCTCTTCCCTCTAATTCTCCCGGGTGGAGGTGCACTTAGTCGCTCAAGCTTTCTGGCACTGTATCGTGGAGGCTTTTGGAAGGGATGACAGAAAACAGAAACAGATTCAGATGTCTGCAGTGGGACCTCCTCTGCCACCGTGATACTTTGAATGCACCCTTCCCATTTCCACCTTTTTTGAAACCATACTGTCAAATTGTGGTCAGTTGTTATTCAACCACAACAGAAGCCAAAAATTAAATTCAGCATTATCCTTTATAAGCTCCGGTCGTATAAAGACAGGTGCTTCTTTTTGTCAAGGAGAGGTTGACACCAAGGTCATTTCCAAGCAGGGAAAGCCTCAAGATTTCAGGAGAATTAGTTATTGATTGTATTGAACCCACGTCATGCATGAACAATTGGTAGGAATTGAACCCACCATATTATTCAATCATTTATTGAGGACAACGAGCCTTTAATGAGTTATCAATATCGAATGGAATTGGTATTGAATAAGACTCTTGCACAAGAAATCCATTTAAGATTCTCATTGCAGGGTTACTTGGTAGTTGTGGTAGAAGTAATGAAGTGAGATCAGGATGAAATCACATTGTCATGATAGGTGAATGAAGCCTGATTAGATAAAGAGAATTATATTTCACTGTAGCATAAGAGATCACTATTGAAATATTTTGTGACTGTCAGGCACGATATGTAGGAAAGTGTTGAGTGGGAAGAGGACCTTTCACCAAGATTACCTCTACAACTGGGTCACAGCAAAGCAAAGCAAAAAAAAAAAATAGAGGAGAAACTAAAACTGAGAAAGTGTTTGCATGTGAGAATAAGAGCTGCTGATTTCTACACATGTGTCCGTTTGGACACGCAAATAGGATTTCAATGTGCCTTTTTCATCACTTGCAACAGAACTATCAGCAATTTCATCTGGTATATATAAAATATGTATAGATGCATGTGGCTTTCATAAACCATTTCTCCAATATGAACACATGAACGGCTACTTCAGAGATGGACTGTCATTCTCGATATGACGTCTGGTGTTAGCCAGGCTAAGTGACTATCCAACTCTATTCAAATAGTCTATAGAAATCAAACTATCCACCTTTCTAATATTATTCTAATTTCCCATCTTTTTTTTCTTCTAAAATATGCCCCCTACACAATAAAAAACATTTGTATCTCTTTGTCTGTGCGACATTTAGTTCCTCTCCTTTTTATCTCCTGGCTTTGCCAGCCCTTAATGGTTTGTTCGTTGTGTTCCAGGCATCTTTTTTTCACTCTTGCTGAGAGCTGAAAGCTCCATAATTAAACTCTCAACTAAGGAGAAAAGCGCCACAAGCCAGGCATTAGTTTTGCAATTGCATGCCGTTTGCTCTTTGAATGTCTATTATATTTGTAATCTCCAATTTTATTGTATAGTTTAATTTTTCCAAGGACTCTTTTGGTTAGTGTAATGGTCGCATTGATCAAATCGATTAGTAACCCTCTGGCACTCCTCCTTAATTTCTGTAGCACTTTTTGATGTTCATTATCTCCTGATTTAGTGTACTTTATCTAAAACGTATCACAGTGCAAGTCACAAACAAATAACCTGTCAGGTAGGTTTTGTTTTATACATAATTTATCCGGCGATTTCTGCACAACATAGTTTCATACATAGCGTGCACATTTTAATTGGCTTTTGTACAGTCGTTAGTTAAACTTTAGTTGTCTTATGTTCTAATTTTAATTTCTATGAGTTACCAGTGTTGGCTGTTGCTGATACAGGCTGCTGCTGCCAGAGAACATCTTGCCAGGCTTCTGGAAGCAACAGCTGTTAAATACAGGAAATGGACAATTAGACTCTACTGACATCATAGGGGAAACATATCTCTTAGTTTGGATATTTTTTGTGAATTTTTAGACTAGATTTTGTTACTTTTGCTTTGGTGGATCTGTTTAAGTTAACTCTTAGACAAATTGTCATGTCTTTTGTCATTTATAGTTCAGTTGGGGGAGGTGCTTGTGTCTAAATGATCTGCAGGTATACACTACAAGTGCATTCTGTTAGATTAGTCCCATTTGTCGGCTTGCTTATGTTTGAGTGACCTCTTTTATGGCCCCAGAATTTTAACTAATTGCTTTTGTTTTTGGAAATAAACCTCATTCCTTTTGAAAAGCCACCTGTGACTCCTTATGCATGCCAGAATGAAGCCGTACAGTCAGTCAGAGCTGCAGCCTCCTCCTCTGCAGCCCGTGTACTGGAACACGCACAACTCCCTTCTGCGTTTACCACACGGCCCCAGCTAGTCTGAGACTGGATTCGCCCTCCGGAAAACGCTGTGAACCAGCTGCTCCACTGAACCTGCAGCGGTACTCATCTGGCTGTCACCTTAGCGGCCCAAAGGTCACCACGTCGGCTGTTCCATGCTTGATGCAAAGTGCTAGTCACAATTACACACAATATATTACACAACTAATTCATGTATATTAATTTCCAAAGGGTAATGTATCTACACACAATTTACAAGCTAGAAGTTAAATGTTTTATATGTTGGCTTGGTCAGTGACTTAAAGAATGAATCAACTATTAAAATAGTCACAGCACTAAGTATATTTTTGCTACTCAAAGAATAGTGCAACAATTTTTTTTATTACAATTTTTTTTTTTTTACAATGATTCCAAAGGGTGAAAAAAATGTCACTAGCTTGCAGGACAAACATCCTCCAAAATCAAATAATAATGATGATAATAAAAATGAAAACATGGAACTATCACCCCTGCAGGTGACAGCACTGCAATAACAGTGATTAATATTTGCTTTTACTTGAAGCTGCCCACAGACCCAGCTGATGTGCAACCGCATGCAGACAATGCAGTACTCCCCTAACACGCACAATAAAATAAATACACACTCAGTCAATGAACAGATTACTGGGGGATCTATGTGCCGAGATAACAGTTAAAAAAGAAAAAAAAATCCTTAAAAGTTGCCAGTCTCACTGATGTGAAACGATGACAAATCTGTGTAGCTCTACAAGAAACACGCTGGTATGGGCAGAGAGGAAGGCTCAGTCTGTGTATGCGTTTGTAGGTGTGTGTGTGTGTGTACTTGTAAGGAGGAGGCTTTTTTTCTCTTGTGTGTGACCCTGACTATTGTGTGATGTATTAAATCACACATGGTTTTAAAGAGCACAGTCTGTCTGGCCGATAAAATAACTGGAGGCTGCTTCTGAACCGAACACAACAAGACGCCACCTTATTCCCTAATCTGCGCCACCCCCCCACCAACCCGTCACACACACACACACACACACACACACACACATACACACACGCAACACCCCTTCCAGTCCACCGTGACCCAACTCTTCATCAAAACTCACTGACCCGTGAGGAGGACATTTACAACACGTGAAGGCAGCAGCTTTTGTACATTATTTGAGGAAAGTCTGTTTGTGCGTGCAATTGCTTTTTCTAGTTTACACAGATTGGATGGTTCCCAGACTTATTACATGATTAGAAAATAAATCTGTTAATAATATATAGCAATTTTCACAAATGTTACACACAATCCATACACACCCTGTGGCACACAAGTGATTTCCCCGACACTGATGCCAACAAAACAAATGGCTACAAAGCTCTTCAAAATCGATCTCATCGCTACCCGGGTGCAGGAAGCTGTGGCCGATTTTGGTGGCATGCACAAGGTTTGAAAATATCCCATAGATACTGCCTGGAGGAATGGCTCATATTGAGTTGAGGTCAAAAAATGGAGAAACACAAAACTGAAAAAAAAGATGTTTTACTAAAAAGTTGATAAAGTTCTTCAGGACAGAGGTATGCTTGAGTCGTTTGGGTGTATTGTTCACAGGAAGGATACAGATGACTAGAATTTGATGAGATTTGATGATTATTCTCTGGTGAGTGAATTTTATTTTTTTTTATTTAATTTTTAGAAATTACTTTGTAATAGATTTAAATGTGTAATTGTATTGCTTCAAAAACTTATGTCTCCTGGCATTTTATTGTAGTAGTAAGATAACTGCAATTTCTGCATATTGTAATAAATGGACGTTTATTATAAATTAAAGTATAATATGCAGGCAGGTATATAAAGTGGTCTATTTTTTAATTTAGCCAATATAACTTAGTTTTATTTAGATATTTATAAAAAATATAATATAAAACATTACATTTTATTTGTGGCCACCTTTAAGACCTAAGGTCACCTGACGAAGTATTAAAATAGTATTTGTGTCTTACTTATTGTCCGCCTTACGGAGCCTAGCTCTGTTCTGGTGTATACCTATTTAATTGGCTTTTAACCTGTTTCTCTATATCAATTAACTGCAAGATTACACATTATTGATTAAAAAAAATCTCTCTAGCTCCATGAATGCATTCTGCAGATGTGATTTTGTAGAAATACAAGCGTAGCACATGAGAACAAAAGAAGGCGCAGTAGATATATGGAGAGAAGATGATTATATCAGTGTTCGCTTGTCTGTACAGTGCAGAACAGCTTGTTCCAACACCTATTATCTCTCACCATACTTTATATCAGCTTTGGGCATTCTTGAACTGTAAATCATGTTGCATGATGAGCCTGCAGAGAAAGAGATATCAGGTTAAGCTGAGAGAGAAAAGACTACAGTAAACTGCCCATACATTAAGAATTATGTTAAACTCTGTGTCTCTCTGCAATATATATGGAAGGTGCTGCTTTGACATCCAGTCTTATTTTCACCACTGACTCGTACTTCATACCAACTTCTTCTGTTCATTTTTTATTCCACTATCCCATAGCTGTGTATATGATCTTATATATAACACGTTTGTAACTAAATTGTTTATTTATTTGCCTCACAAATGTCCTTAGGTTGTTTGTTTCGTGATTGTTAGGCATGATTTTGTTGCTGCAACTGTGCAATTTCTCTTTGGAAGTACTCTATCTATCCAATACCCGATTCAGATGTTATCGGCCCATCTAAATAGCCATTATCAGTTATCAGTGGTTAAGGTTTGGTTTGTTTATGCCTCAGTGTGGGACATCTTGTCTCCCTCTGCCGGTGGTTAAAAAACAGAATAAGAAAAAAATAACTTATGGAGGAACCCATAAAATAGTGGATTAAATATTTATGTCATCATACGACCTGTCACGAAATGGCTTGCTTTCAGTGTCAGAATTTCAGCCAGCAGGGACACTAGTGTGAAAAAAGCTCAGCCTGTTGTAAAATACAGATTTACACAGTGGTCTTCGTCAGCTGTGTGAAAACTCGTCTGACAGAGACTCGATTGGACATTAATTTACATACAAACGTTCGCACTGTACACAAAATATCACTTTAGATTTAGATATTATTATTATATTATTACACATGGCAACCATTGGTTTAAAAAAAGAATTTAAAAAATAAAAATGTCAGATTTGACTAGAAGTAAAATGTTCTGAAAGTACAATAAAAATGTCCCTCTCCCCAACCTATTATTATTATTATTATTATTATTATTATTTACTTTTTACCTACACTGCAAGCATTACTGAAGCAAGTTCAGGATCATATTATTCTCCATTTTGTTTATGTCTATATCCCCTTTCGATCATGAGGTGATTCATTACTACTAATGGCACACTAATATCCTTTAATAAGCGCCGGCTATTATTTTCCAATCTTGTAGCATGATGAGCATAGTTGAGATGGAGAGAAGCATGTGTGTGCTACATCCTGTAGTCTCAGAGTCAGCGTTATTGGCCAAGTTTGCACCAAAATTTGTGTTTCTTTGCTCTCACAGTAACACAGAATAATTACACAGGATAGTATTGTTGGAATAGTCCCAGCCCTGCTTTAAATGTACAGCCTCACACAACATTCTAATACCATAATATTTCACTTAATCTCAGTCTTACAACCGCTTATATGCTACACAGTTAATCACTTAACTCTTAATCTTTTTTGCTAAATTTAGGATCAGTGCACAGCAAGCGAAATGCTTTTAAAAATACTTTAGGCTGTGTCTGGGAAGTCTTTAGCTTAACATATATAAACAATTTACCAGGAATAATTGTGGATGTAAATATCAATATTTAGAATTGTCTTACAGGACGATTTGGTTAAAATCTTCGCTGAAACCATAAATAAAATGCAAAAAAATGCAAATATAAATGATACATTGCATATGGTAACCACAGGTGAAGTGCGTATCCACTAACAGAGGACATAGTATCACATCCTAAAAGATTTTCTGTGTTTAGTGTAGTGTTTCAGGACAATACCCAAATGTATCTCTCATACGTATTTTATGCTGCGGGCAAACCAAGGCTTGTGAATATTTCATTGCACTCCAGAGTGGTATATGCCTGGTTATCAAGTCATGGATGCATCTAAAGTTTTATTTATATATTTAAAATCTTTTTCCCTTCTCTGTGTCATACTCAATTTAAGGCCTTCTGCCATAGGCCTGGGAGTTTGGAGATTTCCTAGGACTGAGCACTTCTGGACTGAGGCCTCATTTGCCAATTCTGGAATCTGCCTGAGCCTCTCTCCCAGTTCGTGCTCTTAATACCATGTCAACCCTAACCTTCCACGTCTGTTCCAGCTGTTATTTCATCCCCTGATACTTTTAAATCTTTCAGTGTTCCCTCTTCCCCGTGTTGCTACCATCACGTCGACCGCTCTTTTCTTGCACCTTGTCCACCGGCACCATGTCTGGGATGGTTAACCAGCAGCTGTTTGTCAGTCTGGAAGCTGAAGTCCCACAGCACCTAAGCCCTGTCATCGTCATCCACCCTCGCTGGCATTGCTGGCATTAAGATTTGGATACCCCCAGTCCATACTCAATACAGCCTTAACACTGGATCTGATCTACTCTAATAGATCATGGTCTCTAATGGCTTTAATGCATAGGACATGCATATATAGATATCTTGAAATGAAAGCTTTTTTAACTAATATAAAAAGGTTAGATATTGCTTACTTTTATGAGAGGAAGCATTCTTGAATGAATAAGCTGGTGTATGTGATCATGGACATACCTCGAGGACAGTTGTGGATTATTAAGACGTTAGGATTCTCAGACTTTAAATATAGTCCCTAACGAGTGCAGGACACACAGGAAGTAGCCCCAATGATTTTGATATGAGGAAGGGGTGTGATCTAAATGGATTCAAAATACACTTTTCATTTCAGTAAGATTTGAATGCCTGTGTCATTTTGTCTTGAGAACCTTTTTTTGTGACCAAAAGAGAGATGTTTTTTTAACAACTCGATGTAGAGTAATAAGAGTTTGCAGGGAATTGACGTTTGTCTTTGGAATAGTTTCACACTCAGTTTCCGGTTCAAACTTTCTGAGTCAGAGAGTTTCATGCTGCACTTTCCCATTAGTCTTGTGTGTCCCAGGAGCTCTTGATTCCTGTTGTTCCCCATGATTCACACCATTTTATGTCCAGGCCTTGAAGGCAGCAGGAACCCAAGTGGCAGCCTGAACCTTTCTTCAGTCGGCTCTTACCCGTTCTCGTTTCTCCCACTGTTTTTGCAAAACGTTTGGTCACTTGTTCGCCCCGTCGCTTCTCTCTTCTTTGTTCTCCTTCACTTTCTCCTACTCTCTGTATGACTCTCCTTTGTATGTATCATTGTCCTATTGTAGCTTTCTGTCTTTGTCCTCTCTATAGTGCTCACTCACACTCAGTCCCCCATGTTCTTTCCCCTTCCTGCATCCATCTCTTTCTCCCTGGCTGTCCTTCACGGACAATTTATCAGCATCCATTCACCTTTCAGACCACAAGCTTTCAACACCATTTTTAACACAAAAACCCCAAAGGTGGAAACGCTAAAGTAGGAGATCAGACAGAGAACACTAAAGGGGGAGAGTGAAAGACTTGGTCAAGGAAAGAACTTGATCTCAGAAGCATTAAATACATTTTCTTTTCAGTGTGAACTGGGGAAATGGAGGATGAAAAGATGTCTGTGAGCACTACTGACTTTGGTTAGTTGCATCTTCGCTGTCTATTAAAGCACATTTAAGCCTCACAGACAATACGGTGCATAATGTCATTCTCAACCTGTCAAAAAGATAGACTGGACTGAAACCAAATTCTCTAGTAGTCAGCTTGTTAACAGACAAGAAACTGCTGGAATTATTCTACTAGGAAACCTTGAGAGCTGTCTGTGTTAAATGTCAGCTCTGGAAACATCCTTAAAATGTCATTCACCATCATAAAATTGATAAAAAAAAAAAATCCTCTCTCTTTGCAGGATGTGTAATGGTAAATTAAAAGTAAAATTCCCCACTAGACCTCAAACTAATATATATATATTTTTTGCCCTGAGGGAGACTGGGGGGGCTCATGCATTAGTTTTTAATTAAAACACACAAAACTCCTCATTTCCTTACAAAATGGCTCTTTGTAAAGCTGAGTAACATCCATCCATCCATCCATTGTCTATCCCGCTTATTCCCTTTCGGGGTCGCAGGGGTCTGCTGGAGCCTATCCCAGCGCGTTAAGGCGAGAGGCAGGGGGATACACCCCAGATGGTCGCCAGCCAATCGTGGGGCACACACACCATTCACACACCATTCACTCACACACTCACACCTATGGGCAATTTAGAGTTTACCAATTAACCTGAGCATGTTTTTTGTATTGTGGGAGGAAACCGGAGTACCCGGTGAAAACCCACGCAGACACGGGGAGAACATGCAAACTCCACACAGAAAGGCCCCAGACCCAGGCCCAAGGCGGGTCTTGAACCTGCGACCTTCTTGCTGTGAGGCAACAGTGCTACCCACCGCACCACCGTGTCGCCCCGCTGAGTAACATTTAATGTCAAATAAGGACAAAGTTGAATAAGTGATAAAACGATGAAATTGATGAACAGTTTGACTTACTTTACTTTCCAAATGAATTCACAATAGGTCAAGTCTGTATTATAACAATAATAGACAGATACCCATATGAAATGAATACTGAAACCAGTTTTCTGTTATCATTACCCCGGTGCATACTGATAATTAGAAGATCCCCTCCAATTAAAATATAAGTGATGAGGATGGGGTTTGAAATGAAAATGTATAAAATTTTATCTGAAGGTAATAGTCAAAGAGTTAATCAAGTAACATGGATATCCTCCACATTTAGTCTTGTCTTTGTGTCTTTGCAGCGGCAATACAGTGACAAAAATAGTAAATTTGGCACTAAGGAGACAGTAACTTTGGAAGAGAAGAAGGACGTGAGTTAACAGAGGCGGATGGCAGAAGCTTCATATTAGTGTCGGATAAACTTTTAAATTCATTTTGCACGGACGGCTGTGGATTTTCTCTCCCATCATTTAGACAATAAGTGCATTATGAAGTGAGAAATGATTAGAGCAAGAAAAATGTATGTTGTTGTTCATTTGGGTATTTAACTTGATATTTTAGGACAGACTTGAAAAATGATAAAACCTATCCTGTAAACAAATGGATGCAATAGATGACCACACTTTCCCATATCAGTCAATAATGTACCTGTTTGAATTCAAGCTTCTCATGAAGTTTCTTGTGGTAATATTAAATGGATACTGTGCTGAAGACTACCTGCAAGACCTCCCAGATCTATTTGTAGCTCGGAAATTTTCAGAAACATCACATCAGGTTTGATTATATGTAAACCAGTATATGGATGTTTTCTGATCCTACTTAATGCACCAGCATGTTTGTTCTGACAACTGCTTGGCAGAATAACCAATCGCAGCTCATGCCAACCTAGGGCTGCAGATAAATATTCATGAACGTACCTGTCGGCAAGGGAGACCCACATTATACAGGCCTATCCGACTTGGCCTTTGTTCGCACTTTGTGCCAAGTCAACAATCTTATCACAAAACTTTGTCATATTAGCAGCCCCCGTGACATTTTGGACGAAAAAAGGGAAGTATCATCTTGTAGTCTAAGTAAGAAATTTGGGTTACACTAATGTTCCTCTCAGAATCCGTTAATCAGTTGCTTTTGGTAGTGCCGTTATCCACATACAGTTAGATTTAAACTGATGTTTAGGGGCTGCAGGGAACAGCGCTGTACAATCACATGGAGCCAAAGAAAAGGAAAGACTTAACAAGGTGAGACAAGAGAAGTTGAGGCATGACAGGGTGAGACAAAAGAGTGAGGCAGAGGACAGGAAGCAAAAGAAGAGACCATGCAAGTCGAGACAAGGAAAGGCATACTCTACTGTGAGGGATGGTATGGGTTTACATTCACCATATCTGAATGTGTGAAAACATTTTGTATGAAAACATTTAAGTGAGTCAAAGTGTGAAGAATGTTTCGTTTATATAATATAAAATACAGCAGATTATTTCTGAATCCTGGTTCTCTAATATAACAATAATAATGATTGGAGATAGGTTGTACATCTGTTACACCTACAAATATGGTCAATTTAAATTTTTATTTTTATGAGGGAGTTCAGGATGAGTAAGTTATGTTTAGAGGTTACATGCCTTCAACAACATCAGCAGACACACCCCAGCATTTTTGAGTATCCCCATTGGCTATTTATGCCATTGTGAAATGTCAAATGTGGATAGAAACATCAAATCCATTCTTCAAGATAGTTTATCTCACTCTTTCTTTTTTACACACTTGAACATTTAAGTGTATTCACGGTCATGGTAAACATCTAATCAAAAACTAATGTTATCCATTAATAGCTTTACAACCGGTTTATATGATGATAAAAAATCAATACAAACCTAGCAATGAAATGGAGCGATATAAATCATACTGAAAGGCTCTAAGGCTGGTGACACATATTATTATAATATGTGATAACATAAGAAATACACAATCTTTTTGTATAATAATAACTTCAGAATAGATTAGTATGGATGTGTGAAATATCCTGCTTTAACAGTCCAGTAGAGCAATAAGAGCTTGGTAATGAAATGACATTAAACAGAGTTATCAGGTAATTACTTAGCTGTGTCATCACCTGATTAGATTCTGCCTTCATCCCTGTTCTTTTCTTTTGTACTTCTGCTGATAGCACATGCTAAATAAGGTGGATTCTCAACTCACCTGGCCTTTTTCTTTCTCATATATACAATAACTGACAATATACCTTATGCTGCATTGTCTATTAATCTCAATAGGGACATTAAGGTGAATATTAATATGTATATAATGACATTACATGATTTATTTGCAGTACCAGGCAAAAGTTTGGACACACTTATTCAGGCGAATGGTAAAGTGTGTCCAAACTTTTGACTGGTACTTTTGCATTCATTCTTGACACGGTCTCCATTGTAATGACAAAGCCATAAAAGACATGTATTATTGAATTCAATCAAGGAAATAGTGAGTTTGGAGGGGTGGGTATTTGATGCAAGATTTGAACCTAAGGGCCATTACAGACGTAACCTTGAATATAAATATGAACGAGCTGTGCAGACTCATGCCCCTTAAGAAAAATAATTAATATTCACTGTTTTGTCATTTAAGCAGCTGGTGAAGACAGAGACCTTGAAGTGAAGCAACACTCACGCACAATTGACCATTACAGATTAAATATGACTGGACTCAATGCTGGATTGCCCTTGCTGTAGAATCTTCCGATGTTTCAATGTAGGTTGGGTTTTTCTCTCTGCCTGGCAGGCACTAAAAAGTGTTAGATAGGCAATGGGATATTCATAAGAAAATAAGAGAAACGAGAGCCTTGCCTCATTGTAACTGCTTTTGAGATGAACGATCTGCTATTAACAAGGTTCTTAGAATTTAACTGGTCATGACAGTTATGAGGGCTGCAACTAATGATTATTTTTATCTGTTGAGTGTTTCCTCTACTACTGTAATAGATGAATTCGGTTAAATGGTAAAAAAATTGTCGATCAGTTACCCAAATGCAATTAGATGTTCTAAAAAGTTTTTATTTGGTCCCACCAACAGTCCACTAGCTTGCTATCAAAGAACAATTGCAGTATATCTGTTAACTGAATTGTTATTACTAATCAATTAATAATGACTAATCGTTGTAGCAACTTGTGCTTCATACTTTGCGCACCAACCATAAAATCGCAACATGCAAAACTTTTGTTCTACAAGCACACTTGGCAATCCTTTCCTGCTCCGGCTTGAGTAATTTTGTCACCTTGAGTCAGTGGGGGTGCTGGCAGGAGATGCCACACTGTGTTATGGATTTTGCCTTTAGGGAAGGATGTGAAACATGGTGTGACTATACACAAGTGTCCTTGAGTGCCGTGGGTTTGAGGTACTTCATTTGTCAGCTGAGCTGGATGCACACTGACTGACACATACCCCTCTTCTCTCCTCTCAGTTTTCCTTTATGTCTGGACCTAATGAAATGTGAAAACCGATGACGCACTTTTGGGTGGCACTAATTCTCCCGACTTGGCGTGTCACTACTCACCGCTCTCTCCTGGGAGGTTATCTCAGGTTGACCACTGCACAAAATTTCCCATTCGTGTGATTCATTAATAATAATTAGGCCGGAAAGTTTTTTTTCGATGACAGACGTAGCATATAAATAAAGTATCCTTTCCTTTTTTTTTATTGGTCCTGAAATGGCACATTTTAAATGGTTATTTATATTATTTTCTGTGCAAAATGAGTTCAAATAGTCCTGATCTAAATAAGCTAGGGTGGGGATGTCAAACACGTGGCCCGGGGGGGGGCAAGGGATGATTACCAAAAAAAAAAAAAATGGACTTGTTCCTGTTTCTTTGGAGAAAATTGAAAGTCAGTGAGAATCTTTTCGGCTTCAAGGGATAAAATATTTACACTTGTCATTTTGTTGCAGTGCATTTTGTTGCTTAAAAAAAAATAAAAATTTGTTCAGTGAGCAAATGTTCTGATTTGAAATGCAAATTGAAAATGTAATACCCGGGACATCATATTGGTGAAATTGTACCTTTTTTTAAAATATAATTTTCTCTGTATTGTAAATTGATTTAATTAATAATGTAGGTATTTTTACTTTATTTTTTTACATAAAAAATATAAATTTGTAGGTGTTGTTATTTATACCTAAAATATTATTGGTCAATTTGCGCTGTACTGGACAAACCCTTAAAATAGACTTCTTACATATTTCTTATTCAATGTTGTAAAAATAAAAACAGCTGAATAAATTGTACAGTCTTTACAAGGGTCTTGGTGCACAGCCTCAGGCTTAACTGAGTATATCCAAAGTATGTAATGGCAACAATCTGCCGGAACAGTATATATTTTCAGGCCAGGCCAAGCCCTGCAAACATGTGGTTCTCTTCCCTCCTTCCGATCCAACACTTGTTCCAGCCTTCATCTAATGACGGGTGCTAACAACCTAAATGCCACTAATGCCTCTCTGCATCCCAGACAAGTGATCTGGTCCATTATTGACTTAGCATACTCACAGCAATCCCAGTGATGTAAGGAAAATGTAATTGAATATGAAATAGTCTGCGGAGAGATTGAGAGCGCCTCTGTCCTCAAACAGACATCCACACTTGTGCTGGGCACGCACTCCCACATGAACACACACACACACACACACACACACTGTGGTAATGGAGACAATGTTTTTCTAATGGCACCATCCAGACTGAGTAGGTAATTGTGATGTATTAGCATGCCCTGGTTGAGATTAGATTACAGACGACAGAGGGTATTGCAGTGTGTGTGTGTGTCTGTTTGTGTGCGTGTGTAACTTTCCTGCCTCCCGCCCTTCTGATTGGCCGCCAGCGAAAGTAGAGGTATCGACTCCTTGGCTTTTATTCGAAACTGTGATTAATCTTGCAGTCATCCTGAGTCACTCCTCGGTTAAGAAGACTTAGTGGTCTCTCTGGCCTGTGTGCAAATTGGGCTACGCTGTGAACTGCTGAGCAGCTCAGTCTGTTTAGCATCTCCGCCTGCAGCTAGCAATACAAATCAGAAGGAATGGTATAAGTAACGGTGAGAAGGTCCATTTCGTGGCTTGGCATAAAATGTTGCAGCAAAGGCCATACATCATCAATCTTAAGTATTTTGGTACCTTCTTCTATATTTCCTCAATATTAGGAGTTGATTTTAATTAGTTAAATACATGGTAAGTCAGTGTTTCGAACCTTGACTCTCATTGTTACTGTTTTATTCAACTTTCTTCAGGTTTACAAAGGTGTAAATTCATTTGTTCAATAAAGTCTAATGCACTGGGTGGTATCCTGCACACCAGATTATATCTCATTCACACCCGTATCAGGAGTGCACCAGATACTATCCTGTATGCACCAGATATTATCTCGTGCACACCAGATATGATACTGGTATGCATCAAAAGAAGATTTTTTTAGGGGCTCAGTTTTCTCAACATGTCAAAAACAGGTTTAATTATGTGGCCAATGTTCAAAAAACACAATTTACTCTGATAATTATATTCAACCCTTTTGGATAGGGTATAGTGGATCTGGTTGTTCTGATCACAGTGATACTGTCTGTTCTCTCCGGCAAATTAATACTTCTTTACAGTGCACAATAGAAAAAAAGAACATTTCTTATTCCACCAAAGCCAGTGAGGAGAAACTGAAGAGAAGTCAACACTAGGTTTAGAAAATAATTGCAGCTCTGATCTCAGAGGTGAAAACATTTTTCAGCGCTATCTCATATTTGTCAGTATATCTGCGTAAAGCAGACAGGAGATGTGATCTCCTGCTCTTGTTCCTCATCCTTTCCCTTTTTTCTCAGCTTTTTTCCCCCTCCCTATCTCCTGGGGCCAGTGAGAGGCAGTTTCTCCTTAGGTACCCATCTTCATAATTGGGCTGCCATTAAAGCTTAGGGAAGCAGGTTGTGCTGGCAGTAGGGGAACAGCTTGCCAAAGTGGGTTATTATTGAATAAATGAATTTCAATTTCGGTGACAGGAAATGAAGGCAACCAGACAGCAACAAGGTATGGGGTTCATACATGTGCACATGCTCTGTCAGCAATGCAAAATATGTATAATATAACACAGCATGAGCAACCATAATAAGACATGTTTGGTTTTTGGCTCGCAGGGTGCCAAACAATCTGTGTTTTGAGGTAAACTAACCGCTACAAGCAGACAAAGAAGTCAATTTCTTTGCACACTCATGCACACGTTAAACAAATTTACTGTCAGTAATTGATAGGCACAGTCAAAAATGTGCTTCATGATTTATAATCTCTGTATAATGTTAGAGGAAGCTAAAGTAGGTTTGCTCTGAAACCCAGCGATATGAACATAATTCAAAACAGGGTACTAAATTATCCAATACGCCCCCCCCCCCCCCCCCCCATTTCCTGGAGGAATGGTCAGCCTTTTCTCTCTAAACAAATAAGTCTAGCACCTTGGTGACTATTTATCATTTAACCACACTGACTGACAAGCAACCTCGCTATATTTATGTCTTCCAGGGCTGTGCTCCTGCTGCAGTCACATCTGGGTAAAGTTTCTATCCAGCGAGGAGGAGGAGAGGCTGTACACCCAAGTGACCGTTCATACCTTTCATCCAATCACAGCTCAGGTATGGTAAATGTATAAAATGAAAAGAGTAATATACTTGTGTTGCCTTGTTAGACATGTGACCTTGGGTCTAAGTCCCCCTTAGATGATTTCTATATAAACTGACAAATTTCCTCATTATTCATTCCACTTTGGGCAAACAGTGAACTTGGCAACAGAAGAAGAAGAAGTAAGTAAGGACAGATTAAACAATATATCATATATAATACACGTATTTATAACAAGTTATTTTAGTAGACATTATTATGTTATAAATATTAAATATGATATATTCTATTTGTATATTTTTTTCATTTTTATGGTTATTTAATATGAATCTGAAATGAATATGAATCTGAAATAGACTTGAGGATAACACATCTGTTTAACATCTCCCACCAGGAAAAACACAGATGCATTCCATATTGATCAACCACATGCCGGTTGTTCTGTTGAACAGAGTGGTTCATTAAAATGCCTTACTGGAACTCCTAATGGAATGGGGCCCAATTATTAACCTTTCCAGTTTCCACCTGGGCTTTTCCTGACAAGTTGAAATCAAGTCAGTCAGTCAGTCAGTCAGTTATTTTCTATAGCCGCTTATTCCCCATTAGGTTCGCGGGGGTCTGCTGGAGCCAATCCCAGCACATTACAGGCGAGAGGCAGGGATACACCCCAGACAGGCTGCCAGCCTATTGTGGGGCACACACACTATTTACACACACACATTCTCACACCAACGGGGCAATTTTGAGGCTAAGTTGAAATGCCTACTATAAATAAGATCCATTAGATCCAGTTAAAAATGAGGTCGATTATATGCAGCCACAGTAGGCAACCAACACCAATTAATGAGCAGCCATGATCAAAATGAGCAGCAATGTTTACGCTCTTCATCTGCTTCAAAAGAGAAAAAACACATATGATCATAGTTCTCACAGCTAATAGTGTGTCATCTTGTTTTTTTTCTTTTTGACACATGGTATTATGAATCATTGCTGGTGATTTATTTACAAAGACAATACATTTTTAGATGTATCCAATTTTTTTTCTCACGCAATTAACAACAAAGACACTCCACAGTGAATTTCGAACATGTAAACATGTCCACAGCTTCAACCGAGGCAACAGCCATGCTGTGAAGACAGCACACATGTGCATATTCTGCACAATAACATCCTGGGGCCAAAGTCACTATTCCCTGCAATGTAAACGTAATGATTAGAGTGCGCTGCCATGCACGGATTATTCTGATGCAGCCACATGGTACGTTACACATGATCATTCGGGAAGGTTTTCTTTGGAAAATGTTTGGAAAAGAAAAGGCAATTTGAGAAAAAAAAAATAAAAAAAAAACATGTCATGTCATTGGATGAAATATCACTCTATTGCTGTCTGTGACAGGCTGAGCGAGATGTCATTTTGTGGCCAAAAGCTCATGAGTCACTGATTGATCAGCACATCAGAATAGACATAGAATAGTGGTTAATATAGTGGAGACAAATGTTCGTAAACGGGAGGACATATATTAATAAACACATTGATATATTTTAACTATAGCAGTTTATGACAGAAAAATGGGCAGAGTTTGTATATTGTTAAGGACACGGTACCTCCATCTGGAATGAAATGTGCTATATAAGTAAAGTTTTTCTTGCTCACTTTTCAGAACGTCTCCTAAATTTTCCAAAGGCTTTCAGGGGAGCCGAGCTCCCCTTACTTCACCAGTAGTTCAAACCCTGCTGCAGGAGGCCCAGTTGTCGTTTTTTCTTCTTTTTTTAGATTCTAACTGTGGACAGTAAACCTTACTGCAAATTACCTTGGATGGCAAAACTACTGAGCTATGACTCCTGTGCTTAATAAATATAACAACACTTTTAACATGCTTCAAAAATCATTAAAAAAATACATATTTACATTGTATATCACCTGAAAATGTTGATTTGTAGATGTTGTTGCTTCATAACTCAAAGACTGGCCTCTCGCAGGGAAGACGATTTCTCTTGAAAAAGTGACTACTGTAGTAACAACTATCTAA
Organism: Eupleurogrammus muticus; assembly: GCA_036785175.1. Taxonomy (NCBI): domain Eukaryota; kingdom Metazoa; phylum Chordata; class Actinopteri; order Scombriformes; family Trichiuridae; genus Eupleurogrammus; species Eupleurogrammus muticus. Next base: position 11,523,234 of record JAYKQN010000007.1, on the reverse strand, counting down.
GTGACAAAACAATGAAAAGAATCATTAAGACAATCCACATAATTACCAGTGAAATCATCTCGGCCTGCTATGCTCATTAACTTCTGATTGGCCGCCACATTTCTACTTAGCGTTATGGCTTAATGGTGATGAGTAGACATCTGTAAAACTACAGAAAACCACGGAGAAGTGCTAATCAGACAAGTGTATCTACTCCTGTGTAGTCTTGATTTTGTTCAAACATGAAGTTAGTTTTGCACATATGATTGGCTTTCAAGAGTTGAGTGTAGAATCGACAATCATTGACGGAAAACAAAAAGCCTTGTTTTACAGCGTTTTCTCCCCCTGTAGGTTTAATGCCTTTCCAAAGGACAGCCTTTGTTTGGTGTGAGTTGGGTAAAGTTGAAAATGAGATGCATCCTTTGTTTTATTCTGTCCAAAAGGATGCAAGGGATTTATTTTTTTGTAAAAAAAATCCATTATCTATGTTTGAGTTGAGTTGGATGATTACAATAAAATGCAAATGTACTTTAGAAAGAAAGTACTTCTTTAAAGCAGAATTTATTTGCTGCATGGAAGAGAAGACAGTTTATTTTATTTAAGGCAGATGTGTTTTACACATATAAAATAAGATGTAACAGGTTTATTTGCTGCAACTTTTGTGTCTTTTAAAGCCATTGTGTATTGGATGACACTAAACTAAAAAAATCGATCAGTCAAACTACAATCCCAAATCCTCTTTCTCATAAAAGAGAGCTGGTTGTCTAAATTGTAGAGAGGTATAAGCTCCAGTCTCCAGTACCACTCACCACTCCCTGCCATGTGTCTCAGCTCCATATTAATCTTACTTTGTCTATGCACTTATAGTTAATTCGGTTGAGTCAATATAAAAATGATCAATCAAGAATAATGTGCTGCATTGTGACATTAAGCATTGCCAGACGTCCGTAATTCATTCTTCCATAAGACGACGCCCAGCAGGGCCTTCTCAGTTTGATGGCTCCCTCCTCCTTTTCCTGCCCATCTGTTTTCACGGATAAATCCTCCCCTGCCAGGCCCTGTCACCATGAGGAATTCATAAAGAGCTGACCCACACATATGGCCACTTCACTCAATGGCCATCATAAGTGAGTTGAGCATGAATAAGCCGTGGCTCTTTGCTCACTGTATCACGCTGAGGTGATTAGGTCTTATGTGATGACTGCACTTGCTGCTGGCCTGAACGTGAGCTGTGACATGAGGCAGACATGGACCATGACTTATAGATGAAGACCATTACGGACACTTTCCTGCCTGCATCGGTGTCCTTAATCCATCTGGATGGGGTCTGTCTATTTGCCAAATCTCAAGAAGGCCAACATGTAACGGGTACTGCTTAAAACTACTACAGAGTTTGTGATAGATGGTAGAACTTCCATTCCACTACATTTACATATATTAAACAATTTATTTTACTGTATATGTGGCCTTCTCATGATGTTGGTTGTACCAAATATATTTTGTATAAACAAATGTGTCTTTTGTGTGTCTATTGTGTAAATTCACTTGGTGCAACAGTATTATACTGAACATTCTGGGGGCCCCCCTCTTGGAAACACAAAATGGTTTAGTCCAGTCACCCGCTTCCTCCATCGGCATAGACAGGGACTCAATGACATTAGAAGTGTACAGGGCCCAGAACTTATGCTACGACCCTGTCTTTTACTACCATCTTTTTTTCATGAGGTAGGTTTGTGTTCAGAATGGCAGATTGTGTCTCCTCCTAGGTCATTTTGTAGTTGCATTTGAATTAATTTATCAAGAAAAGGCAAATCTTTGTGAAGCTGATTTTGTACTGTTTTAAATCACAAATTTGAATTTGGTGAGGACATTTGTAAATATATATTTATTTTAACTTTTAATATCATCTCTCTTTCATATATTTTTTTCATATCTTTTTTTAAGGACTCCTTGGAAAAAGTTAGTAAAGTCAAATGTCATCTCTCATTTCAGAGTTTTGCATAGGGTTAGGGTTAAAACCATTGATCTGAATAATTCATGGATTTATTCTGTTTGTATTTGAATCTTCTTGCATCTGTCCACAGAAGCTCAATGATACACTGTACTTGTTGCAACCCGTGCAAGGCCTTTATTCCTCCACTGTGGGCAAACATGACACAAAACTCAACTCACACATCCAGCTGCTACTCTAATGAGGCCGGATGTGAGTGGTGTAATTACAGGTTTGAAATCTTCAAAGGAAACGACTGCCTAACAACAAAATCAGAAACGGCGAAGTGAGTTCATTGAAAGGTCGAAGCATCCTATTGGTGAGCCGTCTGAGGGAGGACATGTTTACCTTTTACATCCTTGTTTTTCCTCCTTTATTTTTCTCAGCACAAATCAGTTTGTTTTCTTACTTCCACCATATTTCTCAAATCTGGATTCGCTGTCATCTCCGCTCCCAGCGTCCTCCATATGGACACAGACTGGTCATCCAGGGGTTTTCTCTTCCAGACACCGAACTCCTGCAGCAGATAGTTGGCCACCAATTTAAATGTGAAGAATTCCGCTTCCCTGAGAATGCTGCCACAGCAGAAACGTCAGAGAGGACCTTCTGAGTGTCACAGCAGCTCAATCACCCTCTTAGCCTCCTTTTTCTGCTTTCTCCTGCAGCCTGACAAGGAACAGGAATTGTGCCCACCCCCCCTCTTCTACCCACCCCCAATCCCTCGGAGTTGTGTCAGTTGCTCTGTCTGTCATCACTCCCAACAGTCTTAGTAGGATTTTTTTTTGAAGTGATTAAGAGAACAACGTCTAAGACTCAGATATCACCGTGGGAACGTGTGCCCCTCACGTCTGCTCGTCTGTTTTTTACAGCCATAAAATCTGTGTGGCAAAAAGTCAAATATACTTACCGTTTGTTTTAGATGCAACGGAGACACTGATTGAATGATCTGCCCTAAATATGACAGTGATTATATTTAATCTGGTTACGATGGACGTAACGGCTTGTGACACGTTCGGTTATGTCATTTATTTCATTTAGTGTCTTTCCTACCGTTCTCTTGTTCTTTGAAATTAACAGGAATGGAAGTTCCCCTCAGGAAGAGTAACAGAGGAGGGATTCCTCTTTCAGAAATAAGAGCACCCACTCATTCTTGTTGGGATCCGGCCTCCTCTGTAGCATTGCTGAAGCCTGACTCAACACAAGCCATTAAGAAATTGTTCTGATTGTGATGTCACAACAGGAGTCAAATAGTAGTAAGTGGCTCACTGAGACATTACAAGATTGCTATGGCAGTAACCGGGGGACACAGGGTTTGTTTTTTAGAATAAGGCTACGTCCCAAACCTTAGTATTCCTGCATAGTGTTAACAACTTGGATGGTGTAGTGTGGTTTGTTTGCACACTGAAAAATGTTGAAAACCATCTGGGTATGGTTTGCCTACCTGTTGGGAGCCTACTAAGGTGTTCCAACGTCGTAAATTCGTTCATTCCTCATTTTTTGCAGTCTGAGTGTGTTGCTGCTACAGGTCTAACTAGATGTTTTAGGGTTTTAGGACCATAGGAGCATGCCAATTTCTCTAAACAGACCATGAACATTAAATATTAAACTGGCAAAATCGGTCTCCTTTAACCTTTGTGCTGTATCCAAGGTTGCAAACGACAGATGCTGTGGCAATTTCCTGAAGGACAGAGTTTCTGTTTTCTACGGGGAATCAGCATGACCCTGTGATAAGTGAGGGCACTAATTATGTCACATTGTGAAAAGTATTTTCAAGCATTTGTGCCGCTGACACTAATGGCGGAACGGACAGGAGGTGTCGCAGCGCTTGCAGGGGCAGTCAGCGTGTTATGGGAAGAACTGGGAGGGAGAAACTGTAAAATATCGATCATGCCCTTCTCCCATTAGATAAATTAATACTTCATCCAGCAGTAGTTACAGTGACTAAGCTTAATTTTCTACAGGCGTCAACCTGAACTTGTCTTTACTGATTAAATTTTCTTTAAGTAGAGGATAGAATGTGCATACAACACTGAAAGAATAGGTATAGAAGACTATTGCTATTTTATTTTGGTCTCTCAACCCCAAGTAGTTTCAAATTACATATTTTTCATTTAAAAGATTCATATTTCAATTTGAGATTCATTTTCATTCATTTGAGATGAAATTTGTCCAATGTAAACCAGTGCTCCATTTGCCAATGGGCCAAAACAGCACCAGCTGAAAGTAGAAAACTGCAGAAAATGCAAGCTTTGCATCCAAAGACTGCTATGTAAGTACATTTTTAAGGACCTTTCAACATAGATTAAAAGTTGACATACTTTTCCAGTTAAGGAAATTAGCACTGACCCCCATCTGGTGCTGTTTTATTGTACTCTCAGCCACTTAAAAAATGGCACTGGCACGGGCCCAAGCAAAAGCATAAACTCAATCTGTGGAGAAATCAATTAAAAATGCTTCTCCGTGGTCTTTTTAACTGTCAGCGGTGTTTCTGGAGATAGCCACCAGATTTGCGCTGTGATGAATGTGTGTTTTAGGGTAATGGTCTGTATTCTCTGAATCCTACACAGCCTTGGGATGGTGCCACCTTGGCAACGCTACGTACACGGTTGATTAATCTACATCATGCGCATTGTGTTCCAGCTGTCATGGTGGTAAATGTGTTTTGTTATCGTACCTACAGTAACTCATTGAATTTAGAATTGATGAGGCTGTCCAGAAAGACAGAGAGAGAGAGAGAACTACAGATTGTAGCCCTAATATGCAGTGCAGGAAGTAAAGAAAAAACGAGGGGTCTAAAAAAAATGGCTACATTCAATTGGATGTATCATCCACGCCAAAGGGGGAAAAAGCATGATATTGCAATTGCTAAGATCTTTATTTACAACACAGAATAACATCACAGCAAGACCGAATCATTTACATTAGTGTGCATGTGCCCAATTTATTCGGCTTGGGCGAACAGATGCAGCGCCAGCTGTTTGGAGGACCTCTGAAGTATTCCGATGAAATGGAAAAAACATGGGAGGGAAGGAGGGAGTTTTGACAGAACAGGTGGTGGTAGGACACAACATGGAGACAGGTGACTCCGGGGGAAGAGGAGATAGAGATGAAAAGACGAGAGACTTCCTGCCTTTACGCGCGAACACAGAAACGTTTCGGCATGCGAGAGCGGATGCAAAATATTTTTGTAGCCAGTCATCTTTAAATAATCACAGCACACGCAGAAAACAAACACGAGTGCGTGTTTTGCTATTGCAGCTATTCAGCAGTGATACTGCAGATTTAGAGCACCACGGGATGCTCACACATGTCTGATGGCCTCTCGTTGACCTTTCTCGCATCACCGATTATGGTAATTTACATCTTACCTGTTAAACTTAAAAACCAAAATGCATCACTTATCCAGTCGTAATCAAGCCTGTTACTATACCAACCGTTTTTTTTTTTGTTTTTTTTTAACAGATTTTTGCTCTGAAGCAGTCATGGGGTGCTTCTGCTTTTGAGTGCAGCACTTAAAGAGCACTTAGCTATGTTCTTCTCAAGGTCAACCGGTATGTAAATTATGGAATTCAGATAAACGGAGAATGATAATGTTCAGTGAGAGAGTTACTTGACATAATAGCTTGTTGTGTAATGCTACTGTGACACATGGAAAACCTCCTCGGTGCTCAGAATTTTAAGCATCACGGTGGTATCGCGGGGTCACGATCCACATTCATATTCAGCATGTATCCATTTAATAACGGCCCTTTTGTAAGCTTTCACATTTCTTCGAGCAGCGAAGAAATACTGAATTCATTTTAGAATAATGGGTCATTGCCGTTTTGAGTTCTGTTCAGTTGCACTTAATCTTTCATACCTAAACCATATAATAGGAACAGCATGGTCCGGCTGCATCACTTTTCAATTCTTCAGTAAAAAAAAAAAACATTGATCATAATCCTCTTGGGTGGAGCTAAGCCCAGTATGCAATACATAAACATAGACAAATCGGATTTTACAATTCCGACAATTGGCCAAAACAATCGGCCAATAGCAGGACAAATTGTATTTTTCCTCCATTAGTACAGTTGATGGAATTTTACTTCAAATCTGTCCCCTGGACCAAATAAAAGGCACATCTGTCCACTGAGAATCTTCTTAACGGTGTCATTAAGCCTCACAGTTTCCCCTCTTCTCTCTGAACGGGTGCTAGCTGGCTGCTTCTGGCTGGCACCGGCAACAGCAGGGACTCCAGAAAATAATTGGGATGCCATTAAATTGCCCTCGCCAGTTGTTGCTAATAAAGCTCTGTTCAACAGAATACCCCAAAGACATTTTCTATTGGATAATTTATACCTCTGCTCTCGGATAAACAAGTTACCTTTAAATAAGTAATGGGGCCCTAATTAGCTTCAGAACGTCACTCTTTTTCAGCAAGAATGCCTGGTCGGGGGCTGGCGACACAATAGGGAAACTGGCGAGACACAGAAAATGAGTGAGTGAGACAGGAAAAACTGATGTGGTACAAGAGTCATCACAGTTAATATAGCACTATGTGATTTGGTCATGTTCTCAGGGGAATATAAAGGCTCTAAATGTCATCATGTGGTCATCAGATTATTCTGATGTTGGCAGAATATCAGCTTCTTAAAAAAAAATTCTCCAGTATTACAGCCATATTATTACGTGTCTACAAATTGCCAGAGCAAAGGGCAATGCAGAGTAATTACATCACCATGTGACGCAGTTGGGAAAATAAGGTGATGAAATAATCAGAGGGCTTCAAATATCGGAGTCCCTTTAATCTAACATCTGACGAAGAAAGCTCTGCTTTTCTCTGTGATGAAATTGATGCTCGTCTACATCGTTTCCAATCGTTTTTTTTTGTTGGGCTCCTCAATCATGTTTAAGGGGAAAAACGGACAAATGCCAACTTGAAGATGAATTGTTGCCAGGAAGTGTTATCGCATCACCAGGATTGTTTTTCATTCTGTTGCAGAATGATTAATAACTCATTGTCTCTGAACTCATTCTGGATTTTTTTTGACTGATTATCCAAATGATTTTGTAAATTCCTGCTTTTTCTACTTATGCCTGTATGCATATATTATATCCATAAACTCTGTGGCCCTATAGTATTAAAAACACACCTATGGACAAAGTCATGAATAGGGTAGAGTCACGAATTACTATGAGAGAGAGTTGCTAATAAAACCAACCCAACCAATGAAATCAGCCAGTGCTACCGATGGCAGGTCATACTGTAACTTTGTCATCCTAGGCAAAAAAAAAAAAAAAATCAACTTCCAGGAGTCACCTTAGACTAGCTGTCTGCTTGTTATATTACCAATGCCTCATTTACTATTTATACATCCCTTACATACCAAACATGCAACATGGGTGGGTGTGGAGGATTTTCAGCTGTTTAAAAAGCTTCTTTAATAGAGCTGATGGCTGAGCCAAAAAAAAGCAACATCTGCACATTTGAGAAGGTACAACCTTTACATTTTGTATTTGTCCTTCATAAATTATTCCCCCAAAAATCAATAAGGCCATTCTTAGACTTAATATATATAAGCAAATGTGATTAATAGTACAAATTAAAATGCATTAACAAAAAATCCATAATTCTCAGACTGGAGCTGCATTTTTGACTCATAAATTTTTAATTTTCAAATGAAGAACGAATATTCCAGACTGCATTTAAATGAAATTCTTTTCAAGACTGCTCATTCTCTGTGACCAAGTTAAAATTAAAAAGAAATTTACATTTAAAACACAATATTAGAAACATTCTTCAAAAAACGATACCAAAATGTAATTAGAAATGTCAAATTTGTGAATTAAAATGCATTAACAGGAATGTTTTTTCATTTCAAAGTCATAGCTGCATTATTTGACCTGTATATCAAACTAATAAGAAATGATCCAAACTACATTTTCAAACTGAGAAATGGTTTTTCTGTCACGGGTTTGAGGTAGAACCACAGAGCAGGCGCAGAGGGAGAACTCTTTATTAACAGGAGGGGGTGAGGAGAGGTGGAAAGGAGAGCAGAGGTCACACCAGGTAAATGAAAAAAAAATGAAACGGGAGACGAGGCAAGACAGGACAACTCGGAAACTGCGCGTTTGATTGGGCAAGCGGAACTTTTGGGGATAAGAGGACGGAGATCCGGCGTTTAAATGCTGCGGCTGATGAGATGATTGTGGACAGGTGCGCCGGTGCTCTACCACCACGCCACGCCCCCCCCACCTATAGAGAACACAGGGAAGGGAGGGGCACAGACGAGGAGCAGAACAGACAAGACAGACACGCGGGGGGGGGGGGGGCACGCTGAGGTGTGACATTTTTTGTTTTCATGCTCGCCCGCAAAACAAGTGTCTCATTGATCGATGTGAGTTGGCAACCCCAGGCGGCACAGGAGAGTGACATCACTGGCCTCCATCCTTCTTCTGAGTTGCTTTCCTTTCTAAACTCTTTAACTAAACATCATGGCTCCTTCTGCCATCAGGCAATCTTCTCTGGGTTTAAGCTCTTCAGGTTGAGCTCAATGTTTTATATGGACATTGTATATTTTTAATACACTACACATTAATATACAATGATAAACCTCAGCTGTTAAAGCATTGTGAATATGACGTAATATAACAAACAGGGTAAGGAAAGGTCATTTTGGTTATTTTTGGTGAATATTTTTCATCAATCAGTTTGTACTGAAACATGCAACCCCGCTTGGGGTTGCCAACTCATATTGATTATTGACACTTTTTTGCAGCAAGCATAAAAAGATCCACACTTTTCAGTATGTTTTTTCTGTTTAATTAAGTCACAGAATGAGCATTGGAGAAGAAAATGAAAATGTAGTTTGGATTTTTTCCCTTTGCAATTTATGAGTCAAATAATGTGATGGAAAAAAAGCCTTTCTGTTAATCCATTTTAATTTTCAAATTTGACATTTCAAATTGAAATTTGGTACCTGTGTGCCAGAGAATATTTTGAAAATGAAATTTTAAACATATTTTTATTTAGTTACAGAATGAGCAGTCTTCAATTATTAATTGTATTTATGAGTCAAAATATGCAGCTCCGATTTATAAATGAAAAAAGGCTTCTGGTAAATTCTGGTGATGCATTTTAATTTATATTATGATTCACATTTGCTTCCATATTATTGGTGATACTAGTTGATCAATGAAATGACCCATTACTTTCCAGCTTTCAGCTAAAAATCAACCTATCACCACAGGAAACATTGTTGAGCACCGTTCTGCAGATACAATTATTGCCAACATTTTTTGACAGATATTTTATCAATGTTTTTTGATATGTGCATTTTTTCACAACTGATGTTTTATGTTGTGACAATGATATCATTAGGTGTTAGGTGTGGTTAGGTTTGGGCACAAAAAACACAACAACACATGGTTAGGAAAAGACAAGGGTGTGGGTTTAAATGGTCAATTCACACTAAGATGGGACACACACCCAGTAAAATGTTGACGTGATAGTACAAAATGTCTTTTTAACAGTGCCACCGCACAGGCAACTTTTCCAACTGCAGTCCATGAACCAAACCACAAAGCCACCCTTCAACCTCCTCAACCCTCCTCCCGCTGCTAAGAAAAGTGAAACCTGAGAGGAACGTCACCTCGACGACGTAAAATACACCCCCCGTGTAGGCACACGGTATACTAGGTGCCATGCTTCACAGCAAGGAGGTCGCTGCACACTGAGAACTAACGTCAGTGCACCTGTTAAGCCATTAATTACACCTCACAGCCTTCATAATAATGCTGAATGAGCATTTCCCCACACATGCATCATATCATCATGGGTGTGTCCACTGGCATCTAACGTATGTAATCATGCTTCTGCTTCTGCATATATATATATATATAAATAATATTTTCTCTTCACAGATGACCTCATTCCACATGAACACACATCCACACATAAACATGAACACTTCCCTCATTCATGCTTAACACCTACGTACACAGCCCAGCTGCCCCACCTACAAGCACATTAACACAAAGTGCACACACACGCACACACACACACACACACCGGGGACTCATTAAGTCACTGGCTGGCAAGGGAACCCCCTTTGGGACAGCACATGGACATGTCACATAATCCCACCGAATAGCCAGGGGTTTCAAACAAGGTAACAAACTAGTGTGAAAAACAAGAGGTATGTAAATGAGACAGAGGGGATGAATAGGAACAAGAGATGTGGAAATATAAATAAATAAAAATAAAAAAGCATGGTCCAAAGGGAGAAAAGTGAAAAAGACACAGACACAAAGGAGAATAGGGGAATAAGAGAATAATAAGTATTACTTACAGATAAAAGGAGTCACTGCCAAACCTGATTGTGAAATACTGGGTTCTCTTTGGGACATGATAAAATAAACAGCACAAAGTGTATGGATCCATTTATAAGACTGAGAATGCCATAGAGGCCCACAGGGCTTGACACGTTTCCTTTTTTTTTTTTTTTCCACCAGGTTATAATATCACAGTGTTGGACTAATAGTACATGGTGTTTTGTCCATGAGGGACATCGGGCCAATGCATATCAACACTTGTTGTCTTGGAAAGGGCACCGGCCTGGAAATGCTGTGACATTTGCAGAGGGGAGTGGTCATGTGAAGATTGGGGGAAGTGAAAGAGTAATTGGGCTTCAGCCACATTAGTCTCCAAATTTCATTATTATTGGGAAAAAAAAGAATCATATACGTTTTGTGCTCTATGTGAAATGTATTTGAATATGAATATCATGCATACAGTATACGCTAAATGACCCAGAAAAGTAGAAGGAATGTATAATGCTATCACTGTTATGTTACATATAGGTTTCGTGAACATGTATCGTCACATATTACCCACGTGCCGCAGAAGTACACTCATTTTGTCACAATTAGTATTCCATCAATATACAGTGTGCTCTATATATTCTATGTGTCACATGTCTGTTCTCATGAATAAATTCAGTGAGTCAGCGCACCTTTTTTTTTTTTTTTTTTTTTTTAATTCCTCGGCGCAGGTTTGCAGTGAGAACCTAGATGCTATCAAACGTTAAACACAAATCATATACATGTTGCTGAGATACAAATACAATCATCTTTAAACATCCACATCATGACTATTGCTAGCTGATATTCAGTTATTACCAAAAAAAGTACTGCAGAAATGTTTTTTGAATAGGCTTTTGGTTAAATACTTGAAATAAGGGATTTGGTTTAAGCAAGTTTAAGGAATTTAATTTTGTTCGACAAAACACTTTTTAAAATTGTATGTATCTCATAAAAAGCATGTGGCTAATGAAAGTGGATGCGCAAGACTACAAAATCAACTTACTAGTTAAAGCTTAGGGGTGGGGACATTCAAGTCATACAACCAAGCAGAAAAAAACACATGTCCACATACTGGATTAAAACTCATTTACTTGCAAAAGGGGATTGACTCATGTAACCAGCCTTAACACAGGAAAATAACTTTGAATTAGGAAAATGCATCTATTCAGCATTGCAACAGCGGACAAAAGTCAAAGTTAAATAGTGAGTGCTTTTCAATTACAACAGGTGCACTTATTTTCTTGAATTTCTCTGGACAATTATAGTTTTGAAAATTCTCAAGTAGTAAAGTTGTTCTTATTTGAAATTTATATTGATCAAAAGTTAAGCACCACTCATAGTTTTTTTTTTTGAGTGACTCAACCGTCTGTTTCAAGGAGCACAGAAAATTTCCACTTTCAGCAGATGAATGTGAAAACAGCTCTATAAATTGAAACTATACATAGGTACGTCTGCACACAGCGAGACTCAAACATCCGACTGTGGAGACAAGACAGAAGACATGTTTTTGAGCGGAGTACAAGGTTAAGATTTATCGAAAGGTTCGCTCGTCATCAGTCATTGTAATTGGTCTAAGAGAAACAAGAATAGAAAAGAGAAACGCACCTTTTCCCTAGAGGTTCTCCCCACTAATATTGATTTGGCAAACCTTGGTTTTTATAATGCGGTACTTGGATTGGCACAGCAAATGTGTTGAGGTGGTAAATGGTTTAATTCAGAGCTTCCATTTAAAGGACCATTTCAGCTGTGCGCTAAATCTTGGTAAGTTGTGTAGAGCAATAGAAATGGTTTCTTGATAAGCTCATTAGGAAATGTTTCCATTTTCACCTCATTCTAAAACCATTCAACAGCACTTTCAAACAAGTTCTCGTCAAATCTTTGGATTTTACCAAATCACCAGCAGTTAGGTTTAATCTAAACAAATGTATTTCCCTTGAGAACACAAAACAATTCCTATAGAATTGTGTCCTATTAAGAGTCAAAACCAAAATGCATTACACACATACAACTATTTGTGCTTTACTGCATTCTCAAACATCCCTTTATTCTCCTCGATGATGTTCCATGTATGTCGTATCCTTCCTTACAATCAAAAACAGAAGCATGAAAGAGAGACAGATGGATTTTGAGGTAAGCAAGCTATTAATCGTGTGGGTGAATACTTTTTTTTCCTGGTTGGTCAGCAGGTGTACATCAAAACTATCGCACACGTAGTTCAAGTTCAGTCACCTGTTCTAAATTCACCTCCACGGCTGTCAAACGTACTTATCATCAACTGATGCAAGCACTGCTGAGTTATCAACATGATAAATTAACAACCGGACTGTGAAAGAAAACACGACATTGGCTGATTTTAACATTCTTGCAATGTCACAAGCTGGACTAAACCAAAGTATGGAGTAAAAATGCATGTTTTAATAGCCTTGATATACCCATCCTTCCTTGCATGCAAAATCACTTCACTGTGCAATTCAGACTGAGGACCCAATTTTCCCCCTTAGTAGCTTCTTTAATACACTATAATGTGAAGCCATTCTGCAAGTAAGGAGCATGGTAGGAGAAGCCCCTACAACCAGCTGACATTGATGGAAGGGTTGTCATGAAGGTGGGAATGGAAAGAAGTAATTCAGATAAGTAAGATGACACAAGTTCACTTAATGCCTTTAGTTAATAGATGAACCTTAAAATCAGCTTCAATCTGAAAAGGGAAACGGTGAGGTGATGCCAATACAGGAGTTATGGGATCATAGGTTCTAGTTCTAGTCCAAATTCAAGCGGCTCGGAAAAAAGTACATTAGAATAATCCAGTCTAGATACGAACCCTAAAAGTGCCTGAATCTTGTAGTTCTAATGACTAACAAATCAGTCTAAGGATGGCACATTAGTTAGGCCTTCAGACATTAAAGGTGAAACTGGGTTAGAGCTTGTGAAAAAGCTTTACATTTTGATTACATGAAAGCAATGAAATAAGAGGACTGAGGGATAAATATGCTACTGTACTTTGGAGCTCAGTGGTATGAACAGAAATTGATATCACATTTTATTGGTGTCACGGTTTTCATGCATGACCCATTTTCTAATAATTGAGAGCATAATTCCATCCATCCATCCATCCATTTTCTATAAGTGTCTGCTGGAGCCATTCATAGCATACTCTGGGTAAAAGGCAGGGACACAGCCCAGGCAGATTGCCAGTCTACCATGGGTAGGCCAGTCACCCACACTATTCACTCACACCTACGGCAATGTAGAGTCTCCCAAGCCCGTTTGTTGGACTGGAATCCAGAGAACCTGTAAGTCCCAACTCAAGTCCTTGACCCTGCGCCCTTCTTGCTGTGAGGCAACAGTGTTCCCACTGCTCCACCGTGCCACCCTGGAAAATAATTACTGCAGTAAATTGGCCTAGAATGACAGGACAAGAATTACCACTGGTTTGAACAGTCCCACAAAATGCTGCTGCTCACAAAGAAGCCATAGGCAGCCCCGTTAGAAAATACATCTGAGACAAATCTGACTTATGTTTTGTGTTGCAGTGCCGACCTTAATGTTGACGTGGTTCTTTGTTTTATAAATTCTTTATATTCTAGGACATGTTTGTGGTGGACATGGCAAAGCATATTGCTCACGTTGCTTCCTGCAGCTACAACTTTAGCCTGAAACTGGCAACTTCTTGACTACAATAGTAACCAAAAATGAGGAATCCACTATCTAGTAGACTTTTAGCAGCTAGGAGAATGGTACCCAGATGGTTTTCTACTTCGAGACAAGATAGAGGAGGCTGATGTTCTGTGTTCCCAACATTATGTGCCAAAAAACACTGGTATTTGGTATGAAATGGTATACTGCTCAGCCCTATACTCATTCTCAAAGGACGGTGAAACCTCAGCACTACTATTGCAACATTTCAACAGCTGCAGCAAAACCTGGGTAAAAAAGCTTCTATGTCGTGTTTACGGTGATGTTATTTCTGATGTTACTCCTTCCTGTAAATTCTGCTTCCGCCTGTTGATCCCAGCTGCTGTGGTCAACATTTTTTTATTCTTTTAGTGAACTGAAAAGATAAACAACTTCGGAGTGGTTTCCAACAGGCGTTTCCATTGCTGCCCTTTGCTGTTTGGTACAGTAAATGTTTTTTTTTAATGAATCTTACTGGTCTTACTGCACACAAACAGTATAATACAACAGACACAGCCACCGAGTCACTTGGAGTGAAGTTAACTGTAGGGCGGTTTTTGCCGTTGCTGTTTATGGCTTTGATTAACGTTATGTTCTACTTCATAGTGAAAAGTTGGAAAAACAAGGTGAAGGTGAGATAAAAGGTAAGTAATAATTTGTCACATCTTCCCACAGCACAGTGTCATTAATTTAATTACAGAGGCCTCTGTATGGTATATAATGTAATTGTTTGCGTCAGGCAATATCACGACTTAGACTTAAGGTAAAATGAATGGCTGCTTTCAATCAGGTGTAATGGGTCATAACTGTGGCGCTCAAGCATGATTTACTGACAACATAGAAATGAATTGAGGGATTTATTTAGACTTTATAAGACATAAATAAAGCAGACCATGTTCTGAACTGTGACACTTTCTCATTACGACCATCAATCAATCAATAGCTTAATTTGTCGCCAGCAGGGCAATTTGTTATGCAGCAGCGGGACATATACGTTTAGCACATAAAACACAGGGCGCATAAATACAACACTAACACCAGCAAACATAAATAGATAGTAAAAAATACTCAGCCGATTAAAAAATAGGAAAAAAAACAATAAGTTAAAACATTATGCAAATAAATATTCTCTTCTTAGATGGAGATGACAGGTGTCATCAAGGAGTGTTTGACCTCTATTGGTGTTTACTTTGTGGCTCAAAAGGATTAGTTGTAGGTGGGATGTGCACATACATCCTTGAATTGACCCTAAATACATCTGTCTATCATTTGCAAAAATGGTATGCTTGAATTGTACCACAGTTCCCACATGTTATCTAACATGTCACATGTTATCTAAAAGCCCGGGCTATTGGCTGTCAGATTTGGATGGTTTGGTCAAGGGGAAATTTGCATTGGGTCTCACTGCTGTCCAACAAACCCAATGTGATCAAACTTTCGAAGGCGGTCCTCTTTGGCTGTTAAGCTGCTATCTCCTGACCCCACAGTTTGATTGGCTTGTGCATTGTGTCAATTGATACAAAACAATGTTGGCACCATCATGCTTGCATTATTTGTGTTGTAAAACCAATAACTGAACTGATTAAATAATTTCTCTCCACGATGCACCTGGAATTGCTTGACTGAAATGTCAAAATGTGAATAAGAGCCTCTAGTGCAGGAAGAGTCAATCCAGCATGATTTTATATCAACTGGGCCAGGCAAGTAAATCTTCATGTATATGTGTCAATATAACATGCTTTTTGTGTTGCTGAATCACACAAACTTTGACAGGGTGGAGCAGCCTTCTGAAATAAGCGGCTTGCCGCGCTAATTAGATGCGATGAATGCGTGAAAGGGGAAAAAAAAAATAAATGATGTAAACTAACCATTTGAAAATGATCATACATCAGATACACTAGCGTACACAGATATGGTCTAATTTTCCATGCGGCTGATTCTCGGGAGACCTCATCAAGTGGGTCTGCATCCCACCGAAGTGTTTTCCACGCATCTTCCCCGTTCCCTGAAATGTTGTCGTACAACACGATTAACCTGCACCACGTACACACCACCGCACGCATGCATACACGCGCAAGCACCATACCTTCCGCCTCATCTCCCCTCTCCCCAGAGGAGCTTGATGATCCAATGTTTCACAGTCTCTAGACTAAGCAAGGCCATTATGATCTTATTTTCAGTCTCCTCTATTCAGATCGATATTCCGTTTGCATGGGCGTGGTCCAGTGGCTCCTTATGAAGATATACCTCCAATCTTGTGCGGTACAGAACCCCCTTCTGTAAATGATGTATTTCCCAGTGGTATATTGCTCTCGTTACTGCTGTGATGTCCGTGCAATATCAACGGCGTGCAAGGAAAGGATTTGTCCTTTTGGTGTAACAAACAAACAAATCCCTCCTATATCTCCTTTAATAAAAGATCGTAACAGCATCATCTTGTGTTCAGAGCGTAATAAACTGTGATTGTTCTCATGGTCTCACTCCGGTTTCTCGTGTTATCCAGAGGGCTGATGGAGATCAGACGGCTAATGAGAGATTAGGATTTTAACATTTTGATCCAATAAATCATCATTTTATTGAAAGAAAATGTGCGCCCGATTTTCCGGTTTGTTCTTGATTGGCTCTGGACGTTTTTACAGTTTAGCCTCATTTTAATTTGAGCGCATGCTTCCAGAGTCACATTTTGTTTTAATTCACCCAGCTGTCCTATTGTATACCATGTTCAACCATAGCTATCTTTTATTTTTCTGTGCACCTTGCAATTCATAGTTTTTTTTTTTTTTCTTTTTTTTACATGCTATCAAAACTTTATTTATGTTTTCTGCTTCTAGGCTCTCAAATTGGATTTGATTGCATCTCGCCGAGGTTTATCAGTCATTTTTGCTCAGCCGCTGCCACAGCGTCTCTGAAATTGACTGGATCTTGGAAAGTCTCACGATATATTCAACCCACATCTCAAACGAATCCCCTGGTTGGGGACCCAGTGGTCAATCCTTTCTGAGGACGTATCGAGCAGATTATTGATTTTCGGCACTTCACTTCATCTTCATCAAATAGCACTGAGACCTGAATGTTTCAAAACAGACAGCTTTGTCCGTCCGCCCCTCCCACCCCCCTCCCTCGGCTCCCTCCAACCTGTCCTCTTCCCACTCCTTCACCCCCAGCTTGTCCTCCTCCATCCCACATTCTCATTGTCTGAGTCCTATGGCGAAGTCCCAGAGGACGTTATCGACGAGAATGATAGTCCTTCTACTTTCTCCTGCTGTTGGCACACACAGACACACAGACATGCACATATATATACTCCTCCATGTGCTCCACATACTGTCGCATGTGGAGGTCAGCAAACAAACAAAGCAACAAAACCAGGATTGCAGACCAAGGTTGACAGCATCATTCATTCATTCACGCAGCAGGAAGGCTGTCGCAAACAAAAACAACACAGGGTCCAACAAAAAAAAAATGCAACCGAGATGTTGTCAAGGAAGGACCAAGCCAAACAAAGAAGTCTGCGTGTATTTATGTTGTTTACCTCACGTTCGTATCCGTTTTAACTTTCTATAGTTTTTAGTTTAGTATGACGGAAAGTCTTCAGACTCATGCATGACCTGGATTATATATTTCTTTATTTTGTCTCCTCTGCTCCTGAATGCAACATTATATTTATTTATATTGAGGTGTCTCTTGGATAATAATTACATCAATAATTGTGTAAGTCGTTTTGGTTCGGTGTAGAACTTATTATTAACTTAGTATTTATTGATTCCTCATTATTTTTATTACCTTAACTTCCACTGTAACAACTGGAAACGGGAAAGGTTAATACAGGCCAATCTATATAGGAAGTTATGAAATGTTTAGAGTGTAAGCACAACCATTCAAACAATACATTTTTTAAAATCTGTTGTGTTTTATTCATAATTCCTGTTATAGATCCTGTTGTTTGCATTACAGGTGTTTTCTAAACCAAATGACTTTGAAGAAGAAAGAAAGAGGGCTAATGAGGGAGGGCTAACCTGTTCTAAAAACACCATTTTATTTCTGTTTAGTTCCCCAGTAGAGCCACAACAAAGCAATTTCCTGATATGTTATTATCGTTCATAAACAATGTGCAGTATGGGAATTGTCAGTTGTTCACATACCAGTGTACAGAAAATATAATATATGCTCATTTTGTGATTTCTTCAGCAGCATGTCAAAGACAACTGACCCACATGTCTGACAAAGTTAAATATGGTTGTACCCCTACTTAAGGATTTTACCTACCGGTAATTGAAAAAAATAATAATTTAGGGAGAGGGACTCGGAAAACTCAAGTTGCAGAGAAATTTAATAGCAAAAAGGTTGAGATGATGGAATTGGCATCTTGAAGGTATGAGTCAGCGTTCCCTTAACGTGACAAGATCCTTATCCTTAATTTACCCCCGGACCTCAATTACATTTATACATTATCTGAACACTTCCAGTGGTGGGTGACTTCTGGATTCCACTTGTATTCCCACCCTGTTCTGTTTCAGTCGGATGTTTTAATTTGTACTGACACCATGCAAACCCCAAAAGCTATCAAGCTTTTATGCAATAAGCATATCAGAGCTCTGTTGCCATGAGTTTGATCAAAATCACTTAATGCAGCCTAATACCATTAACCATCTGATGCCAAATACAGATCTGCCTCATTAAATTTATCCATCTAGTCGTGTGTTTTATTATTTTACATTTGTCATGTACAGCATTAGTATATAGTTTTTAATTAGCCTCTTGTACCATGGATGACCCTTTTATGCCTTTAGTCCTGCTGGTTAAAGAAGCTGTGAATGGCTCTTAAACTATTTCAAGTGCTTAAGACATTTTTGATGATAAATGAGCGAGCCTTCATGTCCAGGGTTTTTTCTCATTTATTCTCCTGAACTCTGATGGGATCCTGTCAATCAATAAGAGCCAGACAGAAGACAATTCACCCAGGCCTTCCACTGTCAAATTTCCTGAAAAGCAAGACCACCACACACACACACACACACACAACACGTTATCTTTTATCATTGCAATCCAATAGAAGTCAACGTTGTTGTGATTTTGATACGAATCTACAAAAACTGTGTATTTCCAGAACAAAGCGGTGGGTGTATGTGTTCTCAGAGAACGACCAGATGTTTCAGATACTACACAATAGGCTGTGACAGGTTTGACATGGCCATGGGTCATAACAAGTTACTCGTCATCTTTGCGACCTCCATGAACGCTGAGGCGCCTGTCTGTACCAACTTAAAGGGGGGAGACGAACAGTGTCTCAACAAAAGATCCACAAGGTTCTGTCCAGGACCATGGGGAGGAATGGCACTGGACCAGTATGGCGTTTCTCCCTGGGTTGTCAGATGTTTCTTGGGCAGTTGCATTTTACTATAGTAGCAGTAGCTAATAAGCCGTCTGCGTCTCATACCAATGAATGTAGACGTATTGCATCACATCAGTGGACCAGCAAGTACTGGACTACTTCCTGTTTCCTTATGACGCATGGAAGTTTGCACTCAAAGAACCC
The DNA here is from genome assembly GCA_036785175.1 of Eupleurogrammus muticus. NCBI lineage: Eukaryota > Metazoa > Chordata > Actinopteri > Scombriformes > Trichiuridae > Eupleurogrammus > Eupleurogrammus muticus. The sequence continues at coordinate 11,503,711 of JAYKQN010000007.1, read as the reverse complement.
AGATCTGCAGTGGTTGCTATTTCCATTGCGATCACTTCTGTCTGAGCACCTGGACGAGGGGAAGTGTTATGCTTTCTTCAGACTACACTTCTGCTTTCAATATGAATGTTACCTCACATTTGATCAGCAAGCTGCAATGTCTTCATTTGTGTGATGCAATTTGAGAATGGATTTATTTATTAATTCATTTATTTATTTATAGAGCTCATTGACTCAGGATTGGTACTGATGTATTCTCTTAACACTGTCTCACCTGTAGTTTATATTCTGTCGTTCTCTCCTTGTACTTATCGCCTCATTGCATCACATCAATCTGATAATGAAGTCATCTGACAACACAACTGTAATTAGGCTCATAAACTTAAATGCTGAGTCACACTGCAGAACTAAGATGCTAAATCATGTTAAATGGAGGGGAACCTACAAACTTAGAATCTAGTCATTGATTTAAGTCATAAAACGTTTGATGATGGTGAGCAGTTTTAAATTAGTCATTTTTAACTACTTCTGGCGATCTCAGCTGGGACACGAAAACTGAAACCATTGTCAAAACAAACGGTGCACAGGAGTGAATATCCTGGAACAGAATCGTGCACCTTCCAGCTGCTTCCCCTTCATGCGGGCAGACGCTACTGTTCTGTTACACCGCTGAGCTGATTGCCAGGTGTGGCCATATTGAAAGCCTTTTTCATTTTCTTTTCATATGCCGGTGCAATGGATGGAATGGGAAAAAGAAATAGCGAGTGTTAAAGTCCCCCATTGGAGGCCAGCCAGAAGGACTCGTGTTCCCTCCGGTAGAACGGTGTGGTCCAGAAAGCTAACGCAGTCATTAGTGAGTCTGACCATGTTCTCTCCAGACAAGTCTCCTAACCTCCCCCATGTCGGCGTTATCAGGCGCCCCTTTAGAAAAAAACAAACCGTTACTCATTCTTTTTTCCCCTCCTTCCATCAGGCTGCTAAATGCCGACAGCAGTAATTGAGATGTGAGCCGGTCCCTGTAAACTTTTTTATTTATTTATTTGTTTTTTATTGTTGCTATCACAGGGCTCCTCACGTATTCCCATACATGGTGACCTGCGGGTGCCGGAGTGTGTCGCCTCCTGCTCTTGTTTTTGTGCCACGTTGACCCGTCCATGGCGGCGTCTGAACGCTGCTTTTTAGACAAGGACCGTGTATTAGTTCCTGTTTATTAACTAGGTATAGATAAGATATAAATAAGGTTGTCTAATTGTCTTACACAAGTGTTTCCAGCACAAACTGGAAGGATACATGCATGATTTTAAGTGGGGTTTTTTTTGGCTCTTGGACGCTATATTCGAGGTAGTGCCTACTGCAAATGCAAATAAAGCAATTTTGATTCTGATTAAAAGGGGCTGAAAAAGACAACATGAAGCCACAAGGTCAGCGATTATCTCGTGAAATCTGTCATACGCTGAACATTTAAATAGCCTGCCATGGCACGCTGTCACTGCGGCATGTTCTTTGTGTGTCTGCTACACCAAAGGGCATTAGCTACAGCAGAGAAAGTGCACGCCCTGGTCCATAGCGTCTTAATGTTGTATGCTTCACTGGCCTATTCATCCCATACTCTGTAGCGGAGTCGCCTGCAAGGCCACAGTCATTTCCCTCAGCGCTGGAGGACGCAACGTGACTCTTATTTTGAAATCTGTGCTTAAAGAAGCATGAAACGTCCCATCAATAGAAAATGGCTGGCAGTGGTTCGGATGGCGTGTCACTTTTTTCCTCACTTCCACAACAACGGGCTCCTACAAAACCTTGAAAAGATGTTTTTACTCTGTGCTGCTTCTTCTTTTTTTTTGTGGGCAACAAACAGCTAAGAGGCGTGAAAAATCTTAGCTCCCAAGTGTCACAGCGGGATTTTGTTCCTATCCCCTCCGTGTGTGCGATTGTTATAAATAGAGGCCTGCGTAACTTCGCCATCTCCCCTCCAGATCTTCTAATGAAGATGAATCCCATATTGCATGTCAATGAAACCACTTCATAATATCCCTCTCTCTGCCTCGCTTGCAACATTGAGCTAAGTTGATGGGATGATCATGGGGCATGTAGCGCATCAAATGCGTTTCTGAGCTGCTTTAACCTTCACATTTCTCGGGCACATTCCCACTGACAGTCCTCCTGATATAGGTTTATTGTATAATATGGCGTGCGTATACAACATCGTAGTTAACATACAGTCAGACGTCTTGGCCGGATCAAGCTTTTTCCCCTTTAATGATGATAGACTGGCTGACGGGCTCTAGGGATGGGAAGCATGTAGCACAAAAAATACTATCACAAGTTGGATATTAATCTGGTCTTAAAAATAAAAAACAATACCATATATAGTTTACTCATGCATCTCATTGACACAACATAAAAACATTGCACTATTTATCCAAAAAAAAAAAACTCCAGGGAATCAGGAAATACAGATGATTTTGAAAGATAATGTTCTTCCCCCCAAAATGTACTAATTCTTTCATTCTTTGTGTTTTTTTTTTTTTTTTTTTACAATATGTACATATGCAAACTTGTATCGAGACAATTCCAAACAAATGCTGCTTTGCGTCATATTCCAAGCAGATTGCTCATTACACATACAGTCTGTGCCAGTCTGGAAAATTACACAGCAATGCATGGTTTTATGGGTATACGATGTGGTGCACATCTAATGGCTAACATTTAGAGATGCTGTAGATTCGAGAGGGAAGCCCGAGTCAGAATTAGATACACTATTGGATACATACAGTCAAGGTCAGGTCACAGTCTGATATTTATATCCAGCATTTTCATCTTCACATTCACAGTATATGTTGTTGCATGAAATTGGGGCCGGATTTGATTTTGATTTGACACCCTTTCTTCATTTATCACTTTTCTCCATCTATTGAAAGTAACTCTGGATAAAATATTAATAAAGAAAATAAAAAACAAAAACAAAAAAAACAAAAAACAAATGAGCAGCTTAAAGTTCAGGCAACAATTTGACTGCTGTTAACCTTTTCATCGGGTCACAAACCAAAGACAAGTGCTGCACTTTGAAATGAGTGACTCCCCGAATCAGTATTCTGTGAATTACTAGAAGCTGTGGTGTCATCGACAGTGATTATGTGCCTTGACTCCATCTGAAAGGTCTCAGGATGATATCAGAAAAAAATAAGAAAATGGCAGATGAAGAAAGATTAGAGGGATGCAGGAATAGAGGAAAGACAGAGCAGGAATATTATTTCTTTTCCACTTGTCTTTTTGGGATCATTGTTGTTATAGTCCGGGCTGCCTGCTGTACTTCTACATTGTGCCTCCTTATTTATTATTAAAGTACGCGGATTAATCTTTCATACACAGGAAATTAAAGAACACAGCGGAGGAGCGGGAGGACGAAGGCAGCGACGAAAAGGAAGCAACAGGAACAGAAGGAGGGAGGGGCGGGAGGAAGACGAGCCAGGGCGGTGAAAGAGAGGGAAAGGTAACGCGTGACTGTGAGAGATGAGCGAGGGATGGAAGTGAGGTAAGTGGGTAACAGAAACAGACAGGGATGAGGTGAGGGAAGCAGACTGAAAGGGTGACAAAGGCTGCACGGAAAAGGAGGGAACGGCAAGGAGGGAGTGAGAGGAAAAGAGAGAAGGTGTAGATTAAAGGAAGCACCCCGCCGCGGCGGCCTGCTTTTACACACTGACATCAAACAATCCCCAAGCCGTTCCTCCTTCATACGGCTTTCACACCATCACGATCAATAACTATGAATCAAACTCCGTGTGGTGATTTGCTGCACGTGGAATGGTACTGGAGGTTTTTGGGTTGTAGGGTGGAATGAAGGAATTTTGCACTAGTGTAGTCAACAGACATCGTTTTTCTTTTTTTCTTTTTTCTGAGTTTGACATTCATCTGCTAAAAAGTTTTGTGTTGACCTGAACATCTTACTTTAAAGAGACAGGCCTACATGCATTACTTGTGACATTACAAATAGTTCTTTTTTGTGGAATAAAAATATGATACAAATTCTTTAGAGGGGATCTTTAATGCAAAAATCCTACTAGTGTTTCCAGCACTCGTGCAACCCCATAGTACCACCTTAACAATGCAAAGAATGCATTGGAAACAACCTCAACATTTTCCAAATCTGTAGAATACCATAGCAAACATAGCAACAACCTAATCAGACCCTAGCAACGTACTATACACCTGTAAATTAAAGTAGCCTACCCAGGAGGGAAAACTGTTTTGTATTCTGATAATCATTTGTTGTATAAAAACTTTGTAATAAAACTTTATCTTGCTGTGGTGCTGAAACCTTCAGACCCAATCACATGATGCATTTCACTCTCCATGGTGCTGGAACATTCCAACCCAGTCATTTCCTCTGGATTTCCCCCTCCCTCCTCCCTTATATTATCAGGTATTTCTTGAATTTCTATGAATTTCTTTCCTCATTATCTGGGGAAAAAAATTCACTCACTACAAAGAACTGAGCTGTTACCAAAACCCTACCAGCAAATAAGTAAGGTTACTTTATTTGCAGTGTGAACCTATAATAAACAGTTGAATGAATACAGCAGCATGTCTATAAAATATATGATTTTTTTTTACCCTTTTTTTGAGGTTCTGTACTATTCTTAAAGGCAGGCTGCCCCTGGATTCTATTGCTGTGCAGATCAAGATAGATGATCATGATCTCATGATGGTCTATAGGGACAGCAAGGGCCATATATAAATATAGAAGAGAGAACAGAAGAAAGGGAGAGCGACAGAGAAAGTAGTTAAAGAAAGGGATATAAAAAGATCAGAGGATGGAGATAGAAAAAGGGGGGACAGGACTTAAGTACATACAGCAAAGGAGGAAGAGGATAAAAGAGATGAAGGAAAGGCGACTAATAGGAGATGTTTACTCTTCTCAGGGATCAGGAAATAACACAAACCATAACTATTTAACCATAACTACAAAAAAAGCTCCTGAATTCCTTTTTGACCCAGTCATATGCTAACTGTGGTGTTGTTATTTTTTCATCTTCATCATGAAACATGATCTTCCCCTGTCACAGTATGTGGCAGTGTACACACACACGGCATCTAAGAGCGGAGGGAGCTCTGTGGAGAGAATCCAGCTCCCACAGCCACGAGCCCATAGATCATGGACCCCGCAAAGCAACACTGTCCCCAAGTATTATTCCCTCAGCAGGGGGGGTTCTCTTTGGAAAAAAAGGAAAGCTTCAAAAGCAACAAGCTAGTACATCTATAACACTCACTGCTATAGGCCAATAACTACTCTACTAGTTTCTCTTCAGAGGGTGGTCTCAACGGACACACACACCAAGGGCTCACAATAGACATGATCCAGTTCAATCATTATGTGAATCTGTTATAGACTGCCACCGATATTATCAATGAACCTTTAACCTACATTTTCAACCTGACTATAAAAATTAGTGAAATACTTCTGTTTGATAGGAAGAATATTAATCCATTATTAAAGAGTAGAGATTCATCTAACCCCAACAATTCTAGACATACATCTAGTGTTAGCAACGGTTTTAGAAGGGCTCAAAAAAAGATCAATTAAAGGAGTTTTTTTCAACACATGGCATTTAAAATGGCTTACAGTATGAAAAGAAAAAATAGAAACAGAGGATAGAATACTATGCTGCAAAGGAATACTATGCTGCAGTATTCTTAGACCTACTATATAAAAGGCTTTTTACATAGTTGACCATTTTGTTTTGTTACAGAGGATAATACACATCGGCTTATCCTCAAAACCTATTAAATGATTTAAAAAAAAACATATGACCAATGAAAGAAAAATCCCCATGTTGTTGTTTTTTCATCTAGCCTCATGAATATACTAAATGGTGTCCCACATGGGCTCATTCTGGATCCTATTATATTTACAATTTATTATAAAAATGTGTGTTGCAAAGGTACTGAGTTTTACAAAAATATTGTTTTCACGGAGATGACACCATGTGTGTGTGTCTCACTGTAAACTGAAATCTGCTTTTAATGTAATTGACCAGTGAATCTTTGCTTTCCTGCTTTAATGTTATTCAGAGGAATCTTTGAGAATTTAGAATTCTATCGAATGTTAACAGAAGCCACAACATGACTTCCCAGATGATGTTCGTGCCTATCGGGCTGTTAAGGTGATGAAGGTAAAGCATCCTAACCTATAAATTCTGTGTTATTTTTCCTTGAATCTGTCTCATATCCATGTGTCTGATGAAACAACACAGGGTGACGTTTATTTGCTTATTTCCAGCAAAACATGTTTCTTTTAGTTGTGAGGAAAAATCATCAGTAAAATATTATGAGTTTAATTTGTAGGTGAGACCAGGGCAGGTCCTGTGTGCTGGTGTTATTGCATTTAATATATTTTTTTTAATTGTATGTGCTGATCTTGTATAGAATTAATCATAACTAATATGTGCTGTGAGTTAACCTGAATGGTTATGATAACAACTTGCATGAACATTAGTTTAGTGATTGAATTTTGCATCTTCTATTCTATTCTAAATATTTATTAACATACACTGTACATTTAAAGACATACATCCTACACATCTTGCTGATGGTGAATCAAAGCAGGTCAATTCAATCACCCAGCATTTGCTAATGGACTTTAACTTTGCCATCTCAATAGCTGCTTATGTTCTGCCCAACTTGAATGACAATCCGGTGCTTTTATGTATGCCCCCCTTACAGGAGACTGTAGCAGGAGTTATACCTGCACTTGCAGCACAGCCGCTTCCACCGCTAGTGGCGGCGCCTGTGAGAAGCCATAGATCTCGATCTCCTCAGCAGCAGTGTACGGCAGATGTTTGGGGAGCAGGCTGGAGTTATGGCCCGGGGCCCTGTTGGCTAAATTGTTGTTTAAGTGTATCATTTGTCTGTAGACATAAGGTGGCTTTTGCTTTTTCTTTTGTTTTTGTTTTATGGCACCAACTCTTTCTTGGAGATCTTAATAGTAAGAAGCCAAATAAATAGCACTCAGTACAGTGTATTAAAATGTAAAACTGTCATTTATATTAATGCATGCACTATCTCGCTTATGGCTCTTACTGTGAGTCAATTTATTTCAATGCAGTTTGGAGTGCAGGGTAAAAATGGGTGGGGCTGTGAGGCTGTTTGCTAATTATGAGATTTTATTACTTGATATTCACCAACTCTTTTATCGATCCACGGTCTCTAGTTTTACCGTGGTAGACTGAGACATAATCAGCACGCAACATGTTGTTGTGTGACAGCTGTGTGCATCTTTTAATTAGTAACAAGTAAACTAAAATACTCCACCAGACACACACACACACACACACTAAAGATTCATCACACTTTCTGAGCAGGTCCAGATATTTGATTGGAAATATTGACTAAAACTAGTGTAGTATCTTAGCATTTGATACACAGAGATTAATTTCCTAAGATAACAATTCAATAGGGTAATATTTGAGATGAATGCCGCTTAGTTTTGAAATGTTTCGAGCGAACGCGCCTCTTGGAATGAATCACTAACACTTGTCTCCTCCAAACACCCGTTTTAATCTTTGGTAAACAAGAACAGATTTATAATCAATCTGATTTGAACCAGACTATCATTAAGCCAAGTGTCATTAAGCTTTCCACCTGTATTTGGCTGAATCAGAATTGATTTGGGCATGTTCTGTGTTTGTGGGATCGGGTAAACAAATGAAAATCAAATGAGCCAGACGCTGAGATGGAGCATCTGCCAATCTGACATTTAGTTGGCTCACTGTCTAACCACCTGTAAAGGTCTGCTTCCTCGTTGTTTTTTTTCCTGCATTGGCGCAGTAGTTCTGTATAGAGCTTGTGTGCATACGTGTGTGTGCGTGCATGTGCGCGCACGTGTGTTATGTGGTTATCAGCCCGTATGTGTAGACCTCAGGGGTAAGGAGCTCTGAGCTCTGCATGCGCAGATCTCGGTGTCCTAAAATGTTGTTAAATGAAGTGCTGTATTAGAATGCAAATATATGCCCTGTGGATGGAAAGTTAGAGAAATGTCCTCCAGCCACGAAAGTCTTACATGAAGGAGACGCGACTATAAGTGCGAGTTCCCTGCACTGTGGCGAGCATAAATTTGGAAGCTGAAACAGAGCTTAACGCTGGCTTATCCCAAAACAAATGCCCTCAGCTATAGGTATAATACATTTGAAATCCATATGGATTAATGAATCAAGAACATGCACATGAACCTTGCATTTTTTACCTTTAAATACATGTAAAGGAGCACACATATATCTCCCACCGTTGCTGAATATGCGCTACATTGTTAATGTTGATGTTTACTTGTTCATTTGCAATTCACATGAATACAACTTAACATTTTTATCTATGTAATTACTCCACACTCCAAAGACACAGGCAACATGGGCAACAGTACATTACAAATAGTAGAGTCGCGCTAACAATGAGAGAAGGAAATTGCAAGAAATGCATCACGGAACTTTGACCTTACAATATTCTGCGATACAATCAATCAGAGTTAATTTGCAGCGCAGTCCCTTATTTACATCGGTCGAGCGCTCCCCAAAAAAGCTGCATCAGCCATATTCCGCTGCATCTGAGGAGATAACACAGTAACCTCTGGCAGCGGACCCTTTTCCCCCAGGAGATGCCATCTGAATAATTTTAACCATGAGGCACAGGCCCCTGTATGTTTTCAAAATATATACACCTTTAGGATTTATCAAACATTCAATGGATCCAGCTTCCCAAATCTGACAAGTTATTTTCTTCAGCCCCTATATGTTGGCCTCAGCATACTGATTTTAATGCTGTTAATGTTTATTTCATGTCCCGCTGTAAAGCCATTTATGCTGTGCCAGGAAATAATGTTTATTCTTCGTATTAAATGTTATTTTGCAGGTACCGTTTCCCATTGCATTAGACTTGCATTAGTCTGTGGTCTGAAAAAACTGTTTATGCCAAACTGCTTTATTTTTAATTTTGCTTGGCCCGTTACACGAGGAGGCTCGTGAGATAACAGACAAAGCCACTAAGTGCTGTGTGGAAAGCCGACCCCAGTACCACTGCATCCGCGCTACTTCAGACACTATGTAGGAGTCTCTTTATGTAAAGTGAGCCCCCTCTTTTATGATTTGCTTCTCTTAATTTCTTTTTTTCATCCCTCACATTGTCCGTGCTCATGGCCCATACCTCTTTTCTTCTTCTTAGGTTAATCCCCACCTTCCTTTTTGGTCTTTGTTTTCTGTTAAACACACTCCCTTCAACCGTCTCTCCCGTCTATCTATCCTCTATGTTTGGGAGCTCCATCTTTATCTCAGGTCATTCTGGGCCTGAGAATGACATATTAAAGCCAGGTCTCCTAATTGCGAGGCTCAGTCTCGCAAAGTCATGCAAAAAAAAAAAAAAAAACTTTCGCCATAATGGATGGAGCTCTCGTCATGCCAATGAGGAGTAATGGTCTTTTTATTGCTGGATTAATCTCAATGGCCCTGTTGTACAGTGGCTAGCTGAGAAGTCTCTCATCCATCAGCTGAAAACAAAGGGGGTTGGGAAAAAAGGAGCTTCAGGGCTTCCAGGCTTCAAGCCCTCTCATTGATATCTGATAGTTATGACTGCATGCACGTTTCTCTCAAGCTCCATAACCTTTTATTGCTCAGATATTGACTGATATTGTCATGAGGTGCTGCCACCCTAACTTCCTGCTTTGTATTCCCCTCCTCGACCGCCTTCTTCTCTATTCCCTTCCAAGCCCGACCTCCTTTCCCGTCTTCATCGGAACCAATTGAGATTTGATTGCGTGATTTTGTTTTTATTTATTTAATCTTGCTGCTCCGTGATTGCTTTTTTATAAAAATAGCAATTATTATGTCAGATGAGATGATGTGAAAGGAATTTAAAAAACAAAGGGATTAATTTCATCTATCTATCTATCTATCTATCTATCTATCTATCTATCTATCTATCTATCTATCTATCTATCTATCTATCTATCTATCTATCTATCTATCTATCTATCTATCTATCTATCTATCTATCTATCTATCTATCTATCTATCTACTGTAATACTGATATACTGTAATCCTGACATATTATAATGCTTTTCCCATGAATACCTAATAAATACCCCCCCAAAGGCTTTTCTGCCCCCCAAATCACATAAAGTTTCATTGCCTTTCATTCCTGTTACCTTGTAAAATGGCGTGTTGGGATTGACAAAAACGCGTGGCATGAATGTGTTTAAGAATATATTTTGTGTGCATGCGTGTGTGTGACAAATTCTAATCATCAAAGCCCCAAAAAAGTGTAACTTAATTTTAAAGGGGCCTCAGGGGTTCGTGCCAGATGATCATAATCACCACGGTTCTGGGAATTCAAAAGTATCTGAAAGCATAGAACACTTATCACAATAACAGCCACTAAAATAAGTGAACATGATGAAAACACAAAGTAACAAACGCTGCTCTGAGCTGGACTTGTATGGAAAATGTGAGAATTGTCAATTGATACCTGTGATATACTGTAGTTCACTGCTGCTTTGCAAAAGCGTGTCCTACATTTAATATGTTCGTCACAGTGGAGATGGATTTAGATGTGATGCAATGCAGGGAATTTATTCAAGGAAAAGAAAATCTTTTACAAACCAAAAACTGCAGGATAACACAGCAGGACTTAATAAAAAACTTAACTTAAATGCACAGAGAACTAATTACAGACAACAAACAAATGAAACAAGACATAGGTGAATCACAGGAGGCAATTAATAAACCTGGAATTATAAAACAAGTAGTTTGCCCCAAGCAATCTGATTGGTCAACAAGTTGTTTAAAAGATGTTAAAATCAGACATTACTCAAGCCTGTGGCAACTTTGTATCCATCTCCATGGCAACACTATTCATTTTAATATGTCTTGGAGTTATCCAAATGTGCCCCCTTTTTTTATTTTAATATTGCCTATTTAGTTAGATAAAACAGAAGAAATTACCTCAGTGCTTTTTCCTCTCTTTTGTGATTTTTGGGGCTTTTAACTAGTCAAAATGTATTTTTCTTTCATCAGCTGTGTTGGTGATGGCACTTTAAGAGTGTGCAGTTGTAGAATCTTCATCTCTAAAAGAAGGAAAAAAAGGCATCTTTGCAATACTTTAGGTGATGATTAGGTTCAGATTATTTGCTGAAGTGGTGAACTATGTTCCATTACACATATGACTCTACTAACGTGACTGACTGGGTTTCAGTTAATAACCACATCCCAAGAACTGGTCAATTTTGAAAGAAAAATGTCTGCCGAAGTGAATCTATTTTCTTTATATAAACTTTATTTAGATGATATTTGTTTTATAATCATGATATTACATTCACATCTTCAGTGATGCTGTCCTTACCACATCAGTGTCGACCTCAAATGACGTCAATGAACTCCCTCTCAGGTAATATCGGTGGCGAGAAAGGGAAGGGAAAATCTTTTTCAAGACAAAACAGGAAGTGGACACAGCAGGAGACACAGGGGCAGATTAGAACATATTATCCTGAGTCATTATGATCAAATATAAAACTGTTTATCTGCACTGAAGACCTGCAGGCCGACGAAAGCTCTGTGCTGAACCCGTTTTCTTTCCCTGATCCCTCCCTTCCCCCCTGCACCTTCCTCATGTCCAGCTCTCCATCTTCACCCGCACATCCTCCTTCCTCGATTGCCATGCTTCTCTTGGCACTTGTCTGAAGTCCCTCGGGGCTTCCCTTCTTTCATGGAATTACACGTGTGTTTCTGTTTCCTTCACTTCATCTCATTTCTCTATTGGAGGTTTGGCTGCCCTCAACTTCTGGCCAGCACCTAAATCCTCATACCTACTTTGCCATCCTTGTCTTGTGCTCCAACTTTCTCCCTCTCTCTCTCTCCCTCTCTCTCTGTAGGGGTTGCCCGTGGTTTTATTACTGTGGCAGCTGCAGTATGATATCGACCGCCCTCCACCTCCAGGTAAGCCTCTGCTAATAGAGAGGCATCGCAGTGGAATGACCAGGACCAGATGGACTGACCTCCATCTCAGTGGAACAGCAGGGGGCACTCTTCAGCCTTCCCTGCCATCAGCTGCTGTCACTGCCAGCTTGTGTATGCATGAGGTGAGCAGAGGCAGAATGACGGTGCTGCAGTTATTTAGTGCGATATATGTATGTTTGTGTGTAAGTGTGTGGGGGTGTGTGTGTGTATCTATGTATTGAGTGTGCATTAGTGCATGCTTATGCATGAAAAATCAATGTCCTCTGCTGTACATGAGAAGAGGGTAAAATAAGATAGGGAAAGGAGAAAATGCTGCTGATCGCTCATTAATATGCATGTCCTGCTGTATTATGTGTGTGTGTGTGTTCTGTGTGTTTAGGCACATGTGTCCAGCTCTCTGATGACATCTAAGGTCAACTAAAGTGTGTCATCTGAAAGACGAAATATTCACTTTAAAGCCATGTTACACATTGTGGGATATTTATGCATATGTATGAGTAGTTTAAGTGCACAACTTTTTATTTTTTTTTAATTTATTTTTCAAACAAAATGTAACTTAGAAAAAAATATATATTTTAAAGTTTTAATCAGCAGCACACAATTAAAGTCTAAGTTGTCCACTCACACAACATATTTAAATGGGATTTGGGAATGAGGCATTATGAATGCTTCTGTTTAAAGTTTAATTCCCACATCATTTTGTTAACTGGCTTTAACAAAGCCATCTATCGACTCTCCATTCCTCAATAATTACCTTTTTGGTATTCATATGGCCTGAAGCAGCTGACAGATTACACTGAACTATCTGACAGTTTGGCAGATCACATTTCTTGTTGAAGTGGTTTTCTAGAGGAAGCCCAGATCCTTCATCTGGATTGGAATTTGTGACATACACTATCAGGCTGACTGCTTGAACCTATCTGATGCTGATGGTTTATACATGCGCTTGCTTTATAAATCCTGGAAATGGATTACCAGACACATTTTGACTGCACGGCTAACTGCAAAAGATGGCGACATAATGAAAGAAAATAAATAGGCATAAAATACAGGATAATGTATTATAGAATGTGACGTGATTTGCTTTACAATATACTTTTTGACAATGAACGCATAAATCAAGTCAATCTAAAACCTTTCTCATCCTTCACTGGATGTTTTACCAAATAAAAAAACTTGCAGTGGTCTGGATTTTGTTCAGGAGTTGATAGTTTTTAGACCCCTGCAGCTGACTGATGTTTTCCCCTGTTACAACCATTTCCTGTGAGGTGAAAAGTTCCTGATGATGAGAAATAATAGACAAAAAAATTCAAAATGTCATGGTGGGATACTACACTCTGACATTAAAGACCGGCTTTCCCTCTACTTTTCCGAGCATGAAACTCAATATGAAATAAATTGAAAGTGAAGAGCAAACCTTCCGGCTATGGCACCAAAAGTAATAACATCACAAAAGGCTCCCTTCTTTCCCATTTTTCCCATCCCCAGCTTATCACAGTATTTTCAGACTTTTGTGATTAAACTTTTTTTTTTTTTTTTTTTTGCACATCCGCCTTTATTGTTGCTTAGGCTGCATGTCTTCGCTTCATTAATTTAGGAAACAAATTATGCTTATCGTTATCGGGTTCATCTATTTTTATGACCTTGTCATTATACTGAAGGAGCCTCTAATTGTGGCGGGATCAAGGTGCTTCCCATCTACTACAGTTTAATGGCTTCTGGAATGGAGATGCTCTTGAATTCCTGATGTGGGCTAGATACCAATAATAGTATCAGCAATTGCTAAGACAATAGAAAATCAACCCACAGTGCTTATCATACCGGATTGTTTCCTTATTTTTTTGCTTATTCTTTCTGCCCATAATAATCTATAGCAGTGGCTCTCAAATAGTGGGGTGCACCCTCCTAGGGGGGCGCAAGGCTCCGTCAAGACATCACACCCCAATCACGCTGATAAGCTGATTTTATGTCAAACCATATGATACTGTCATTTTATGTCATTTTATTCTTCAGCATCATATGGTTTGACATGGTCAGTCAAAAAAATATTTTTAATTTAAATAAAAATGTAATTTTTTAATATTTCGGATGCAGTTTTAATTCTTTTCTGTAAGTCAATAAAGCTATTCTTTGTTGTAAGTCGGTCCATATTTCTTTATTTTTTATTCTCTTATACATTATTAAGGATAAAGTGGTATGCAGAGGTACTCATAACAATTTTGTAGACAAATTATACTATTTATAGTCAGGTGGGGGGGGGCGAGATGTTTTCTTCTTCCATGCAACAGAAAATAATTGAGACGCACTGATCTATAGTAACATCTGGGGACACATACTACCTCTTGTTTGGCTCCTCATATGTTCACACAACTACTATAGATTTGTGTAAATTTGTGCATTCACATCCAGTATGTGCGCCTGTGTTATTGAGCATATGTGTATATAGGTGCCTGTGTGCTTTATTCCCAGTGACCCATATAGATCCCTTCTGGAGCTACAACCTGCTTTCTCACAGAGTGACTTCATGCCACTTCCTTGCCTCTTGAAGTGATGCGAGGAGGAGCTTAGCATGTGGGAATCGGTCATCCCATGGTCAGATCCGTCTTGCTTAGGTTGTTTGCATAATTTACCGCGCTGCAATTTTCAGATTGAGACACATTCAGCAAGGGAGCTTGCTGGACGCTGCAGTTTTCGACAAAGTGGCCATTTGAAGTCATATTTAGAAGAGTAGATGTGATGAAAATCAGATATGAGTTTTAGATTAGTTTTCTGATCTTTGCATCATTCATTTTCATTTTTTTACAGTACACAAGGATAAAATAATTCCCTATCAGTGTTGAGTGTAAACTCTGCAATGCTGATCCATCAGCCCCCACTTAATGGTGGCAAACTTATTTCCTCTCAGCTGTGTGGTGAAAAAAAAACAACAACAAAAAAAAACACATGTTAGAGGCCTTTACAAGACATCACTTTTATCTGCTTCTAGCTGAGGTACTTTTTCTGAAAGTTGAAATAATCCATATGAAAATGAAGAGACACGGTGCCAGAATTCATTGATCACAGTTAGCATGCTCAATACTGTTGGCTCAGCAGGGGGAGCAGGTAATAAATAGCCCCACCATAGGGAGGAGAGGTAGTTAGATACACAATTCTATACTGAAAAGGTCATAAAGTCAATAATAAGAGCTGTGGGACCATTGACCAGCATTTACCTGAGAAACATAGCAGAAAAAACTTTAACCGGTGTTTGTCTTGGTTCGAATAAAATACCTGGATGAATTAGAATGCTATGTAAATGGTACATTAGTCAGAGTCTCCTTTTAACCTTGAACAGCATAGTGCAGAACCTGCTGCCCACTGAGCAGCTGCATATAATAAAACCCAAGTCAAGTATTTAGTTATAGTCCAGAGCCAAGTCCACGCCAAAAAATTTTCTGAGAACTACATTTTTGCATGTCATTGCATGAGAGGCAAATTGAGAAATGTCTCCCTTTATTGCATTATTTTAATGCATTTCAACCGGAGTTTTCACCTTTCAGTGCCTTCAGCTGTCAACATGCACCATGGCTCCCAAACTGCTCAACAGGCAGCGTGGTTTATTGCCAGTCGGCCATTGTGTGTGTGTGTGTGTGTGTGTATGTGTGGGGTGGGGGTGGGGGGGTGCGCTCCACGTGCTTGGCAGGTACGGCAGGAAAATGCATTATTGATGGTGTTTGAGGTATGCAAAGCAAAGCAAGGAACCCCTTTGATCTCCCATAGACGTGGTGTCGCCGGCAATCTTCCTCAGATTCAGTCGTGTGCACACAGCACCAGCAGGCAAGAGTCACAAATTTCTCCTTGATCACTTCTCCCTTTTATCTTTTTTTTTTTTTTTTTCATTCTTCCTCTTCTATTAAAGAGATACTGCCCAAGGAACAATGTTTTGGTATTTGTCTTGCTCCGACAATAGGAGAGAAGAGGAGAGAGAGAGGGAGAAGAAGGCAGAAATAGGTAATTAGGATTCCTCCGGTAATTGTGGAACGATTGAAAATTGAACCGGGGAATTTGCTGCCAATTAACTGTATATTCATAAGGTACTCTTATCACCCAAATTTAATTTTCATGCAAGAACGATGCAGCATGTGTCGGAACAGAGGGCATAATTGCAAAGCACGGCCAAGTGAGTTATGCAAATGCTGCTCATTTCCCCGCAAATTTGAAGTGACTTCGCCTGCGCCCATATTCATACAATGTCCTAATAACTTAACCGCAAGGTAGCGTGACTATAGTGGCTGTGTTACATTAAAGTTTGCAGAGCTTAGGTGGGAGAATCAAAAGCCCTTGAAGGAAATATCCAGAAGGGGAAGTCAACTTAAAATTAAATATAAAAAAACCCAGATATTTCTAACCTTATTTCGAAGGAGTAACCTTGTTGATTTTCAGACACATGTAGAAAGATAAAAAAAAATAAATAGCGCAGAATCTCTTTTAACAGCTACACAGATATCATCAGTTTGTGTGTATATGTGTGTGTGAGGATTCACATTCCTAAAAGGTATGCAGCGGTGAAGAGATCAAGCTTATCCTTTGTGACAGTCACTTTTAAGTCCTTTTTTGAAACTCGGTGGTTCAATTTACCAGCGTTGTACCCAAACACACCGCTCCAATCGCCGGCGCCCTGACTCTGACACAAACACACTCGTTGCGGTCACACTCACAATCCTCTGATAGGCTGTTGGACAAACGATTGACCTTAACTTTGCAATCTCTGAGGTCGATCAGTAGGCCATTCTTCCATGTAATGTTTACATCTCTGTGGGCTATTTGGCCACAATGGGAAGATTGCCTTTGGTCAACAACCTGTGTCCACAATGGTCATTTTCCCTGGCTCGCCCCGATGTGGGAGGCCGCCAAAGCAATACGGCGAATATAGCTATTGCACAAAGTTTCTTTGGGTCTTGGTTTTCATGCCTCCTAGAACATCATTTGTATGTCGGCTTGTGAAGAACAGTGATTTAAAATATAGACAAATCTTATCATAACATAGGCTCCCCATACGGAATAAATAATTACATTCGATTACAGTGTATTGTGTTGCATATGAATGTATATCAATGAGCACATGTTAATGTTAATGAGGCCCAATTTGATATTTATAAAGTATTTATGAAACTTTCATGGTCCAAAAACACCTTAGCAATGCAGTCTGCCTTCTCACACACTTACTGAAATGCCTACTGTGTTGTGATCGACCTCGTGCTGTCGGGGTCATTCAGGAAAACATAGTTCAAGCACGTCAGAAGGAAGAGGCGGTGATATGGATCTAGGGGGCAGTTACTATTAACTTCAACCCCTGCTGTGACATCACAACCGGAGTCTTCCGTAAATGGCTTGTGCTCAGCCAGGTTTCGGCAGCACTACAGAGGAGGCCAGACTATTACAGAATGAGTGGGTGGTCTTATTTCACAGATTGTTTATTAGCACGAACACAGGAACACCAGAGACCTAAATATTTACACACTAGCACTAAAAAGGTGTTTTTTTTTTAAATTTTATAACATGGCCCCTTTACAACCACTATAGCCTCATACATTTTAGACCAAATTCTTAAAAACATATAAAAACTGACATGGAATTTTGACGGGTTCAGTTAGATTGTAAATATTCAATAGTGTTCGAAATAGGTTAATTCATAATGATTACCATATTATTTATAATAACACTATGTCTCTCAGAATGGGCATATTATCTTTATATTGAATTTCACAGTCTTCAATCATTAGTTGATATTTGATGATATATCTGTGACAACTGATGTTTTGAAACTAACACTAATTTTAGTGGTGCAAATTCTCTGACTTAAGCTACCGCTGCTTGGGGGAGATTAAGCTGTATATCTATTGTTAGCAGGAAGGAAATCAGACACCTGGATATTCACTACTCGTAAACACCCAATGGTTTTTGAGTGAAGTTGTAAAGAAGTTAAAAAAATGCGAAGTTTTTAGCAGTAGGAACAGAAGGGAAGAACTCGGCCACTATGATTAGAATAGCCCTAATTAAGGATTCACTAATCACTTAGATCTGCAATACTCTGTTAGAGGCTCAGAAGATTTATACACGAGCTACAAGTTCCATTCATATCTGGAAATAGTCCTCATTACAAATTGGTTCATATCTGCCTTTATGGCTGTGAATTTTTTCAAATGGTTCAATCTTAAATAATTTGTTAATTAAGCCATGATTAGGCGCAGATCTTCAATTGGGTTCTCCTTATTGTTTTTGAAGTTAAATCCGTCCAAATCCTCGGAAATTGGTTTGTTTTGCTCTTATGAATATAAACTGGAAATATAGCGTTACATAACAGTCCTCATCAGACCCACTAAAGCAAGCTGTCATTTGAGGCTATTGTTAACCTCTGCTAGTGTGAACAATTGCATGTGTGTGTGTGTGTATATATAGTCTTGATTTTTGCTCACAGACCTGAAAATATATGTAACAAACAGATGCATCTGCCTGACTTACAGTTGTGGTCTGTAGCTCAAAGTGTGTGTGTGTGTGTGTGTGTGTGTGTGTGTGTGTGTGCGTGCTGCATAAGATCGGTGAGTGTTTGAGAGATGACAGTCCGTCTATAGATCCACAGGGACTGGACCGAGAGCAGGTGTACTGCTGCATCCCGGAGCCGTGCCAGGACACACAGCCAGCGATGTCTGCCTACACACACACACACACACACACACACACACATACACACACACACAAGAAAATATTACCAATCAGGGATGTCTGTCAATAGTGGACTACTGTTTTTGGTCATTAAAAAAACTGTAACACATTTACTTTTAAGGTGTTTTATTACAAAATTACTAATAAAAGGGGCCATTTAATTATTTTTTTAATAAAGTGCCAAGAGGGGACTTGGCGCTTTCAGTGATATCTACTTATTAAAAAGTGCACTAGATGTTTTTTTCACATGTTTTAACATGATTTAGAGCATGCCCAAGAGGGGAGCCACACACACACACACACACACACACACACACACACACACACACACACACACACTCACACACCACTTCATATCAACATTATTTCCTCACTCTTGTTATTTTCTCCTTCCTTCCCCTCACTTCCCATTTCCATTAACCTCTCCTCCCCCTGATCCCAAATCCCACAGTCTTCTCCATTTGCATTTTCCTGCCTGTGCCCAAGCCTCGCCAAGTGTCCCGGGGACATTGTGTGGACTCGTACCCACCAAAAAAAAAAAAAGAACCTAGTATTATTATTTTTACATTATTTATCATTAACAGGACTGTGACACCTCATGAATCCCTGGAGGAAATGAATAAATGTACCGCATTAAGAGCTGGAAACTGAATTGTGACCCCGGCCTGAACCTGGCTCATGTGTTTAAGGAAGATCTCCCTGCTCACTAGCCTGCTGCAGAATTAGGGCCAAATCAGTACTGACTGTGATCAACATCACGTTTCTATGTAAAGTCATGATTAGCAAAAATAATGCATTTGACAAAAACTAATTTGCTGCTGTTTGCTTTTACCTGGCACACATTGGACACTTTATTATGTATTGTAATGTATATGATTTATCTTTTATTATCTGTATACCAATGCATGGTAACACTAAACATAAACATTGTGGCTCTCCCAACTTTTATGTTTCCTTTCTAACTTTGTCCTGCCACCCAAGCCCCGCCCCTTTTAATACTGCCTGCCTGAGCTCCCTGTTGTCTTCCAGGCTTCCCCTCATATATTAAAACCTTCCAACGGTCACAGCCACCTGGTTTATAGCCTTACTCCATCTTCGCCGCATGTCATCAAATACACACGCGCCAACACACGCACCCGGTAGTTTAGCCACACAGGCTAGACCCGAGAATCTAATCAAACCCTCCCATCACATTCAACCTTTGCTCGTCTGCCACGCTGCTTTTGTTCCAGCAGCCAAATCACGCACGGAGGCACATACACACACACACTCGAAGTTTCCACCGTTGCATCGCCACTTTATCGCCATATTGCAGTTTCCTCCATTCTCCCTGCCCCTGTACTTGGCTGGTTCATGTGAGCGGTGCGCTCTCCATTCTTACAGCACCACCTAATTAACGGCCTGGCATCTTTGTGTCAGTGAAATACAAGCTGCACAATTCAACTCTTACTATTGCTCACCCTGGAGAATGTTGGCATGTGTGACTCATTATCCCTGTTATTTTTAGATTTCCCTATATGAGCGGTTAGGGGGGCTGCAATTGCAACTGCAAGATATAAGGGAATAATTAGTTTTTTTTTTTTTGTTTTTTTTCGTGCCGCATACATTGCCAGTCAGTTCTAGTAAACATATATCATTACATTCCCTCTCATTAGATGCAGTCTTGTTTACCCAGTGGGCTGAAGCTTCTTTTAGACTCCTAAAATCTCATGATAAGTAATTCGCAAAGTTTTTATATTTGTTACAATGTGTGCATTATGTACAACAAAACACAATTATGAATTTGAGCCCAATACTCATGTGAAATAGTGTGATGGAATATCATGTTTAAATTAGCCACTCAAAATCAACCGCTGTAACATTGGTTTTAAAGGGGAAAAAATTCAAATAAAATAAAATGTACAACGGGTGGTTAGCTTTTGTTAATGGGATGGTAGGTTCTGAGAGAGAATAACACGCGCTGCACATGGCAAAAACTAAAGGGGGGTGAGCCAGGGAGGGGGGGATTAATCAGGCAGCTGACATCTGTGAAGCTCCACTCGTATCTGCCACAAGAGGCAGAAATCAAAGTTTGTCAATCTTTACGCCTTTCCTGTGTCTCCGCCTAAGTGTCGCCCACACACATGGTTAAAATGCAGGAGATTACACGGATTCCAGGGAAAATTGGCCTTTAATGATGTTTGTGTTGTGTGATGTTGTGAAAATGTGAAAATGTGCCTTTTGCCCACGGCGTTACGCGACTCGTATCGATGTGTGTGCATGTACTGTGTGTGTGTGTGTGTGTGTGTGTGTGTGTGTGTGTGTGTTACACCCACTGAATAAGTGAACATGTGCATGTCCCCGTCCCCAGCATACAGATGCTCTTTTGATCTTTGTCTGTGTCCATTTTTTTTTCATACTAGCTTGAACTTGTGGTCTTCCCGAGATGAATAAATGTATGGACATGGTCCCATCGGGCGCCACTTTATTACTTTTGGTTCATTGTGCAGCATAAACAGTTTGACAGTTTGATTCCATTTCACTAGGCTCTTGCCATCCATGTCTGATGTTAGAAAGACAAAAAAATAACATATTTTTCTGTTCCCCTGCCTGTCAGCATGCTTATCTTCTTTATCTGTGAAACGGGTAACCTCAGAGAACTTGGGTTGTAGGCTATAAATCACTTTTTGCCAGCAAATAGCAGAAGGGATACAGTTACTGATTGAAATGTCATTAAAAAAACACCTGAAGTAACATCACACATCAGTTTTAAACAAAAATCATTGTAATTTCTATGTAAAGTGTGCAAAAAAAATCCATCACCCACACAGCATGACTTCAGAATAATAAAACACGAACTGCGTCATAAAAAAAGAAACGTTTCTGCCGAATGCGGTCGTGAGCAGCCACATTTAACCTCCTAATGGGCATTAACAGGCTGTTTGTGTTTCAAATCATTGAGTGATTAATTACAGACAGGGGCCTCTAGGGTCAGGGTGGCTGAATCCCATTTCGAGCGGCTCCATCAGTGCGGGGTCACCAGGTGTTCAAATGGTTGATGGGGAGGAAGGGAGGAGGCAAAAGTGGCGGCAATAACATCATTATAGCTGATTAAAGTATTACAGTGAGTTAGAACTGCAATTGATAGGGCGCAACTGCCCTGTGTCTCTCTCTATATATATGTAGATAGTTTGCAGCTTTTTTACTGCATTACAGACTGGCCTGAATGCAGATGAAAGAGAAAGCCAGGGCTGCGTTTATTCCCAGGCTCAGGCAGAATACCAATTGCTGTGACAAGATATTACAATGCAAAGCACTGCATCCCGAGTCCCTCCTCCTGTGCAGTTCTACACACAATGGGGAAATGAGATAAGTTGCTCTGGAGTGATAGGTAAAGCCAATATTTCGCTGCTCCAGCCCTGCCCGCTGGTCTTTAGATTACATAATGGTTTGGTTACACTAGCCCCGAGAAAGATACGTTCAACCAAAACCGAAAATAAATTAAATGTCATTGAAATGTTATTAAAATCAGGCGAGAAGTCACGCTGTTGTTTACCGCTTTGCTGCATTGTTTGCGGCGCAGCAGTGCAGAGAATCCAAAATGAGCTTTTAATGATTTTCTTCAGAGCCAGAGTACTTTTATCGTAAACAAATGAACATTGGTTTTCCTGAATAAGCCAAACTCTAACAAGACAACAACTGTGCTTGAATGAGTGTTAGGGCACCATTTTTACACCTATGGGAAATTTGGACGAGTGTATTTGATGGTTTGACTGTATTCTTGGCCTTGGATTTACAAAAGTGTATGAATGCATGGTTCTGGCTTAAACATTTTGAGAGTAGCTATATATTGTATAGTATAATAATAATAATAATAAAACACCACACTGTCTGTTTCAGTTAAATCCAAACAGCAACTACCAAGACTTTAGCTTGAAGACAATATAATAATGAAGGCAGCTATGGTGCCTCTAAAAAAATAGTGAATCCTGTAGGCTCCCATTGAAAAGATGTCAACTTCACTTCGTAATGGAAACACTAAATTCAGGACTTCTAATAATTGTGATTTTGGTTGTTTTATGAAATCATTGCTCTGTAATATAGATTTTGGGCTTCCATACAGTAAAACATCATTACCTGTGGATCTTATTGAGCCATAGGGGATTTAAAGATATTTAATTCATTCTCAAACAACTATGTAAGAACTCACTACCCATTTTTTTGTAAAAGTTCCTTGGTTATTTTTGCACTGATGCTGTTTTGAGACTTTCCTCTTTGTATGGTGATTATTTTTTTATTTCCCTCTCCCTCTCTCTTTTGGTCCTCATAAAAAGCATTTTAGAAGTGAATGGTTTGCAGATGTTAATACCAAAGGAAAAAAAGAAAAAAAAAAACATCTTCGCTAACTGCATCAATGCCTTCCCCAAACTGGGTTCATTAAAAATTCTTGGCATAATGTAAAATGTGCCACAGTGGCAAATAAAAAAAATATAAATAAAGTCACATGTTTAATTCAACAGAGAAGATATGAGCTGCTAAAAATTGTCTCTTGCCATGGCATAAATTATAAAAGTCCACTTCCCCCTTCCAATATAGCTATCAGCCTGTCCTCCCAAGCTAAACAAAAGCCAGAAAGGAAAATAGTTGCATTTGAGTGATTTATGTTGTCTAATGGTTGCAGTAATTATGAGCCAGAGAAGTGAAGCAGTTTATATAATGTCAATATACTGCAACTATATACAACTAATATTGGCTACTAGATGGCAAAAAGTGGACTTTGCTGTAGGAGACTTTTGGTACCTTCCAGTTTCCAAATGTGAGCGTTATGCTTCCAACATATAGATAGCTGTAACTTGTCATGGTGTTTATTGTTACCATGGTGAAGAAATTTACTGAAATAGTCATTACCTAACTGTGATTTGTAATGGTTTTGGAAAGTGGAATATTAGGAAAAAAAATGCTTCTATAGGTTCTTCTAGAGTGCATATACAATCAACATAGTGGTCGTTTAATTATGGGAGCGTGTTGGTTATTTCTTTTTCATGATTGTCTTTAACTACTTTGTGGATTCTTCAAAAGAAGAATTAGTAGTAAGATACATCCCTAATGAAGCTCCACTGATGGGTTACACATCTCATGAATCAAAGACTGGATCTCAACGGCAAAAAACTGAAGTGTGTGAAATTAAAATGTCCGTGCATGAAAACAGGCATGATCACGGGCACATGATGACGAGCTGTAATAAACTGAAGACCAGAGAGTCGGCTCGCCCGGGGTCGCCCCGAGACTGGAGCAGTTTAATTGAGGTTGCATTAGGCCCCTCCAGGGAGGAATTTAACTTGTCAGGCTAATCATCATAATGTTTGTCCTTGGGTCGAGGCACATTTTCATCCATTTCATCGGAAAGACGGGGTCACTTTAGTCAGCTGAGGACTCCTCTGCAGTCACAAAAAAATCAGGTCACTGCGAGAGGCTAATGGTTATGCTGATTAACTTTTAATTAACTATCATCTAATGGATTTGTATTTTATCCCTACAAAATTGTTCTGGTTCTTGCGAGAAATGATTCAAAGGGATCATTCAAGAGGCTATAAAGGTGGGGTTTTTTTTGCAGACTGAAATTATAGAAATATATCAAGAGGAATGCATTGTTTCTTTGCAATTCAACACAAATGTTGTCCTTTCTGTTTCATTCTGGTTCTGTTGCAGATGGCCGAGTAAAATCCTGCTTTCCTTTTGAAGTCTTATGTCTCAAGGGTGTGAATAACTTAGTTGTGCTCCTTTGCCTAAAACATGCATATTTGAGGGGAAGAGAAAGCAGTGAATCAGCTTGTTTGCATTTAAATGAGTCTCTTACACCAGCATGCATTCGAAAATAATCTTGCAAGCCTATCAAGTAATTCCATGAGAGTGTAAACTGTACCACATGCTGTAGTGTGATGCCCTTTCAGTGTTTTTTTAATTTTATTTTATTAAAGCAGGTGCCTGAATGACTCACTGATTTACATAATCAATTCAATAGTGCATTGCATCACAATCACCTTTGTCATCGTCACGTCTCACCGATTGAAAATAAACCTGACAGGCTCTCCCAGTCTGTCACATTTTACACAGAAGTCATGACCCTGATTAGCACGTGCGGGATATTTTAAGGAGCCCAATGCATTTATGACGTGTGAATGACAGCGGGGATTCAGTCAGCAAATCCCGTTGACACTGCAGTAGTTAGGGCTGGGATTTATCACGCACTGACACATTATGATGGAACCAGAAAAGCATGAAATTGAAAATAAACCATTGGATATATTGATCTATTTCCATCCTCTGGTGATATACAGCGGCTCCTGCTGAAAGCAGCGGCGGATTTCACCTCAAGTGTATAGAAAAGATTCCTACTGTATGTGAAGACAAGAAAGCAGTATGGCATCAACATGCAACATCTATTGAATAATTCCGAAATGATTTCCAGAGAGATTACCCAGAACCCTTAGCATAGCTTCATCTTATCGTTCAATCAATCCGCTATCTAAAAACTGCACTAAAGTTAAGCATTAGAACTCCAACCTCACAGGCACTGATGTTATTATTTGATAGAATGTGAATTATGGTCATAATTCAGATATCTTGCTAGAATCATACTGTAAAATCCACAATTAGAAAACATTTTCTTTTTTGTTGTTGAGTCAAATTATAGCTGATGCCAGGGAGACAGAATCTAGAAATAAGGCGGAAGAGATAGAGAGACGTCTGTCAACCAAGTAGACCAAGGGCATCTTTCTCCCATCTAGATGACTGTCCCTGATCCCTGCAATTACAGTATGTGTGCATGCCACCGTATCGCGGGGATCTTAAAGCGGGGGCAAATTAAACAGCCTTTTTATTGCTTTCCTGGCCCTTTGTATCAGTGGGCCGGGTTAGTCGATTACCTCTTTTTAGCACAGTGTGCAGAATTACAGAGGTGAACGGAGAGATGCGGTACGAGGTCATGCCAGATAAACAGCACTTTAGTTACGGGGGAAGTGGAAGTTCAGGGAGCAGGTGCGGGCTGGCTCGTGAGAGATTAGAAACTGCTCTTAAATCTGCAAATTAACCTTTAAAGCAATATCCAACATTAGGACAAAAAGTCGAAGATATGATTCAGTTTTTAAATAACTTAATTTAACTAATTTAACATTGTCCATTGAGGTTCTTTTGGCATAGTGTTGTTATTCAGTATTGCTCAGGCTGCAAGATATATACATGAGAAGGATATACTGTAAAATGATTTATGCAAAAAGAAAAAAAAAAGTGAAATAAAGGGGATAGAGAGAAGAATCAGCAACACTGTGACCAAGATGTGCAAATGGTGCACTTGTCTTGAAGGTGAAGGTTGTGGACAGTGGGTTACTCCAGGTCTCCCCTGTAGAGACTGTTAAGTGCTTTTGTGCTAATGAGATGCAAAATAACTTCCAAGGACAGGGACGGACACAATAGCAAAGGTGTAGATAATTGGAATGGATTTCACTTAATGTAGGAAAAAAAAAACGCATGGTATGAATCAACCTTTTCATGACTGCTATCCTTATGTGGTTTTCAGTGGAATGGAAAGGCGATTGAATTATTGTATTACTGAGCATGAACGTGACAGAACTGAGGATGCAAATAATGTTAAACAATAAAGGATAATCTCTATATATAACTATTGTGCAAGGTGGCGTAACATAAATCTATTTAATATGAATGTACAAGACAGCATATATCTAATATCTAAACATTCCAAAATTGGTAAGACTGACTTTACTTACAGAGAAAAACAACAAACAAAACACCTCCGCGAAACAGGGCAGAATGTCCTTCCTCTCATAAAAATGTCAGTCCAATGGATATCTGTATTCAAACCGTTGCGCGACCAATGGTCTGTTCAATTGTAAAAGGTCATAGGGACTCTAATGAGGTCCCTGCTGGGAAAATAACAAGCCCCTTATGCCTCGATAGCCACCTCCATGTGTCAGGACAGGTCAGCTGTAGCGGGATGGAAACACTTCACCTCTGAGAGGATGGCAACATTGTGAATGAGACTCCTTTTTTGTTTTTTGTTTAGATATTTTTTGTTGTTTCATGCAAAATCGTTTAGAAAATATAAGTTTGGGAAACTTTACATCCAAAGTGAAATGATTCATTGTTCCTTAATCCACATCACAGTTAGATCGAGTATAAGATGTTTGTTATGAGATATTATTACTGCTATAGTCATAAAGGATTATAAGTGCCTCAAGTTAAATTATTTTCTGATATGTGCACGGTACCTCCATTGTGTAGAATGAGATGAGTTTAGCTTTTACTGATTTAATTATCACCGCACTTTTTATATTTTACATGTTTAAACTCCCATTCAGTTTCACAATAAGCGGCCGTATCATTTGCTGAATCTGGAAGAGCCTGACACTCTATTCAAGCACCAATACACCAGTTGCTCATATACATTTATAATTTGTATAATTACCCACAAGGCCAGCTGTGGTCTGGCTTTATGTTATATTATCTGACTCGTGGAATGACCTTCGGTGTGTGATCAGCAGACTCTGCTGCTGCTGCTTTAAGTGCCTCCTTAAAACCGACTTTTACAGGCCTACATTTAACAGTGTTTTCCTTTCCAGCATCACTTTCATATGTCCTCTATATAACTATTTCATGGTGTTACATTGGAATTTTATTGTGATTATAAATGTAATTATGCTTTTTTGAGTATCATTATCAGAGTATTTTTCATACCCAATTTTGTATAATATGTAGTTTATTTTCCTTTTGGGATTCTATCAGCTTCATATGAGACTGCTGCCTGAATCTATTTTTTTATGCCTGGATTCAACCTGTTTTGTATGAGCTTCTCTTATATGTTAATATTTATAGATGAATTTGTTATTATATATGGGGGGGCTCAGTGCCACTTGACATACTGTATGTGCTCTCATGTTCCTAATTTGTGTACGTCAAACACGGAGGCTTATATGGTTCACAGATTTTCAAAACATGATTTAATTGATTTCTGTGCATCGACAAACCTTTTCTGTAAATCTGTAAATCTGTTTAATTGTTAAGCTTGACAGTTGCATTATGAATACAAAGTATAAATAATAATAATAATGATGCATATTATTTGTGTTGTGCTGTGGCTTAAGTTAAGTAACTATGCTATGCTAGATATTATATATATATATATATATATAATATCTTTTGTAGACTAATAGACATGTCAACCTGAAATCATTATTTATGCCATTCTTTAGTGAAATAGACAAATGTAAAGCATTTACTATGGATGCAATGTCATAATCCATGATCACACAGCAATGGCCCCTGCAACATTAACACACACTATGGTTTCCTGAAGTGGTGATTTAGACCCATTTGATAACAACACAGGGAATGGCATTGGTGTGTGTGTGTGTGTGTGTGTGTGTGTGTGTGTGTGTGTGTGTATGTGTGCGTGGTGGGTCTTAGTTAATACAGATTCATAAAAGAATTTGTAAAACAGTTTGTAGTACCCAAAGACATGATTTTATAACTCTGATGTGTTCTAATAGCAGCAAAAAAACATTTTTTTTCATCGCAAAATTGCAAGGTGAACAGGAAAACAGGAAAATGGCCTACTTTTATGTACCAATCCACCAGGATTTTATGCCTAGCTACATATTGGCCTGCTCAGCGCCTTGTTGGATGCCTGATGTCATGTTGCAGCAAAAAGCAGAGCCAGGTAAAACAATTCTACAAAAAACAACCCTGCCACGCCGATGGATGCACTCTATTCAAATATATATAAAAGGGGCTATGATTTTTCCTTCATGTTGATTTCTACTTATCTCACTGTCATGAAGCTCCAGTCTTTTTGACAATTGATAGCACACTCGCACGATGGAGCACAATGGCTGCCGCTAACGTGTAGGGACAGACACTGCACACAGGGCGATGTGAGTATTCAGTGCCTGGGCGTTATACCACGACTGGCAGGGCCATGTTGAAACTGAGTGCTGTTGTCAGTGTACTCCAATGTGCATATGTGTGCGCACGCAGGGAGGGAAAACAACTACTCAGGCTAAATAAAGGTGAGAGCTCTACAGTGGGTGGAAGAGAGGTGGGCCGAGGCAGTCGTCTCCATGTGCGTTTTTTTTTTTTTTTTTTTTTTTGGTGATGAATGTGGCAGCTGCTGTGCTATTTGATGTCCCTCCGTCACGGTTGAGGGATTGTGGGCGAGTGGGAGCTTTCTGTGTTGTTGACACCACACAGTGGCACACAGTGGATTTGATGTTTGCTGACAGATTGTCACACTGCTGTTACAATGAACCTTGGGTGGCGAGCCGAAGAGAGAGAGAGAGAGAGAGAGAAAGAGGGGGAAAGAAAAGGGCCTTGAAAGAGTCAAATTGGGCCCTCGCATTCGTTTGTGTCATTGCCCGCGGGGTCTATGAGTTGCCATTTCGGTATCGGGCACATGCAGATCAAAGATGGTTTTACAGTTAAAATATAGGACACAGCCCATGTAACATCATGCTTTAAAAAAACACAAACTTTTGAATCATTGTAGTATGAATCAAAACAAAATGAAATGATAAAATTAACTAGAGCAACAGGTAGAGAAAAGTTAAAACTTTTCTTTTATCACACAGGGGCTGGTTCAACTCAAATCTGGTTTGACCTGAGGAAAAAACTTTCAGTTCATTTTGCACCCACTAGGTGGTTCTCATTCAGTTTTATGTCATTTGACCCTCCTGGCTTGCCCTTTTTACCCCCAGAAGTGGCCATCTTTCTTCTTTTTTTTCCTGGCGGTCTTTGGTAGAAGGCACATCACGCAGCAGCGTGGTCAGCATCTACAGTACACCCGTCTTCTCCTGGGACCCCTTATAGAAGTCTGTAAGTGCAAGTTTTGTATCATATCTATATTTGTATTGGCATTTGTGTTGGGTGTGGGTGGTTAGGTTGGAACATGTTTTTCTGCTCATGCATTGTTGAATGTTCCCCATGTGACCTGTCCTGTTCAGACAGCTACATTTGGTGGCCTTGTACTCTATATCAGATTATGTTCTTCCTGCATTTTCAGTTTTTAGACCATTGTCATGCTGTCAATATGAAGGAGTTTTTGGTCTGTCTGGTTTTCGATGAGGGCAGGACATGTCCTTCACACTTGAAATGTGTGTGTGTGTGTGTGTGTGTGTTTTTTTTTTTTTACTAACCCACAGGAGATGAAATGTGTCTGAAAAACCAGACTCGGGGTTTAGTTGAATGACTCACTTCCTGGTGAAAGGCTTTCAACTTGTGCTGAACTCTGAACTCAACCAAGTAAATGCTGAGCCATAATCTTTTAGGATTAGGATGTTCTGGGACACCCAGTTTTCTTCCGCTCTCTCTCTCTCTTTTTTTTTTCTTTGCAAGTAAGTTCATACCACCTCTCTCTTCCTCCTTTACTCTCTCCGCAGGGACTTCTTCAAGGCAGTGCCAATCCCCCTTTACTCTATATGCATTTATTCCCAAAATGTCCAAAGCGGATTCAGTGGCAGGAGTTCAAGATTTACCTGTTGCTGGTTTAGAGTAGGTATATACATATGGAATAATTTCAATGAACTCATCGTATCATTCATCATCTGGGATGACTTAAATGACTTTTGCGTGAATGTCATATTATAGTTAACACACTCTGGAGTATGTGCTGAAAGAATAATGTTCATTTCCCCTGTTCATACTAGCGTTGGCTGCACGCTACACTATAAAACAGTACTAGTTAAAGAAGGACTGAATCAGTCCCTCAACAACATATTTGGTGGAGGATAGACCCGATAAATTTAGGAAGATTCCATTTAATTAAAAAAAACATAACCATTGGCCCTGGCTATGGTGCACACTGAGTGTCCTAATTTTCCATATAGCTACAGTAGATAGATATATTGTTGAATGTCTTGGTGATTCCTGAAGAATCACCTAATAATATTCACTCCCAGTATTCATTCTGGTCATAATGCAGGCAACTGTAAATGGACGGTGCCTTGTGCTGAAATTGCATCTAATAACCATAGTATGTGAATGGAAAAATTGCACTTCATTCACAGAAAACCGGGAGGCTACTCCAACAATTTAAACACAGTTTGTCTCTGCAGCTGTTCTTTTACAAAGAAGACCAATTTGACGAACAAAGGTAGGACAAACGCATACCTCTCTGTATATGTGTCTTTAAAACAACCGTTTTCACTATCCACATTCATTTTCATGGTTTTCGAAAAAGCCGTTGTGCGTTTTATTGATATGAGCTGGCTCGCTTGACTTTGACGATAGTCTAGGTGACGCCCGAGTCAATAAAAACAGATTCTTTTAGCGTGTCGTAACTTCACATACGCTCCTGGGCTACGTTTATGTTTCAGTTTTACAGCACTGACCATGACTTGCACTGAATCTATGGCAAGAGTAATTCAAGCGGTGAACAAACCCGACGTATAAAACGTACAAATAAGAACGGCCGTCCGTGTCCGCAGGACTTGTAAAACTGTGTTTCCCTCCCTCGAGCAATGCTGAAAATTCTGGCCCGTGTTGGTAACCGAATTGCCGAGCCCTGCCTGTAAAAGATGGGCAACAAACCCCATATTCCTCATTTGGGACAAGTAAATGCTTTCGAGTTGACTTGGCAAGCTGCAGTGGAGGGATACATCCTGGGTAGTTGTTTGTAGGGACTGACATACTGCTCAGACACAGTGAGTTTTAGCAGTCTGTGCCTATTAAACACAAAAAGACAAAGTTTGTGAAAGTAGTGAACAGTGCCTGAACTAAAGTGGCTAACATCTTAGTTTGTGGTTTTTAAGAGATGTTGCAATATTCCCAACTACTTAAGAGCAAGGCTCTACCCCTACACCACCACAGCGCACCTATAGGATTTTACCTTTAAATGAGAATATGATGTTACGAATATCTATCAAAAAAAGGATACATACTATTGTGCCATGTGCAAGATGTATCACAAGATATATCTGAAAGTTAAGGTTGATCCAACAGTCAGTCAGAGAGATACATGGGCCACAGACACACAGACGCATGTTTTGTTTATGTGTCTGTATCACTTCAGATTTGGACTGAATACTTCCACTTTTCTCTGTTCACAAAGTGAAACTTTCATTTGAAAGTTTCTGGTGCTCATCTTAAACTTTGTGTGGATGCAAAACTTTCTGGCGCACACCAGAACTGTATCATTTTTCTATTCAATTAAGGGGCTCTGTAACCTAGTGAGGTTTCTATCTGAGTTTTTCTTCCAGGATGTTGACAAAGAATGTATTTTTTTTTTTCGTAAATGTATGCTTGGTTCGCCTTACACAGGCTGCCGAAGCCTCACCCTGTATTAGTTACAGTGAACTTCAGAAAGCATTTTGCATTAAACAAGAGCTGTGCTTTTCGCCCCCAGGTAATTGCAAATAATCCCTTCACACCTGGAAGAAAGATTACAGCAACAAGGAAAAAAAAAAAACTTCCAGTGACCATATGAGCATGCAAATGTTGCATTGGCATAGATAAAGCTCAACCAATACTTTAGCATGGGTTCTTGTCATAAACTTAAATATTATATTCATGAGTACAACACAATGCTTTGACATGTATTGCTGAGGTGAATTAAACATGACTGTATTTATACTATAAGATTGCCATTAACTGCACCTTGAAAGTTAACTTAATACGCTTTAACTGGTTTCGTATGATCCACAGCAAGCTTGACAAGTCTTTACTCATGAATTATGAATGCCGTGATGGCTGCTGTGATGATAATCTAATGATAATCCAATATATATGCAAATCACTCAATAAGGCCACGCAGTAAGGATGATGCCTTTGAAATGCATTATTTATATGTTTCTGTCCCCACCAAAGCAAGTCAGAATCGAATGATCACAGGCGACTTTAGGAACTTTAACTCCTTCAGACTCATCGAAATAAACACCCGCTCTGAAGTGGATCAAGGAATAATGCAAATGAGATATGGACATATGGTCAGGTACAAAGAAAAGCTCTCATAACTTCATAAAGAGTTTTGTCATGTCGGAGAACTGAAGTCTTTTGCTGCTGCTCCTTCAGCTCTGAGGCACATTGGACTCTGGTAGAACCCCCAGGAGGAAAGCGACTTTAACGAGTCATTTTGAGAACTCAAAGTCATTCTGAATGTACTTTGGGAAGGTCTTTGTTTTATTCAACATTAGTGTAAAAAAGCATTTAGGGTAGATGATAATAAACTTGGATCTCATAACGTTTTTTTCCCCAAAAAGTTAATTAAGTCATTTGCATTTGTTGTTTGGACATATGTTATATATATTTGCATACTTTTTGTTACATGCATTTATCCAATTGTGTTGTCATTATAAGAAAATATACATCTGTGTATATATCTATTGATTTAATAGTTGTTTTTGGGAACATAATGGGAATAAATGAATGTCCCCTGTAAAATCTTCTGCCCTGGGCCCCATCAGACTTTAGAATCACCACTGTTGACTGGTTGCGTAGAACTTTTGAAACTTTAAAAAGTGTTTGGTAAAAGCTGATCTGAACTGACATTGTCCTTTCGTTGTCTTTCTTTTAAAGCGAATGCTTTGTTTTGATCACATTTTCCGTGCAAAGAGAATTGACGAAGCGTCACTCCGATACCAGGAGGAGGAAAGTGTTGCACAGGATTGCCGTATACACGGTGCACAGGAAGTCGAGGGAAATAATCAAGGTCAAGCGTATCTAGTGTGGAATGCACAAACATATTTCGCAAAACCGAGGTATCTGATTTTATTTTTGGGAGTTACACCCTTTCACCATGGACATTTTGCTTATCAGCTTTAGTTTCATGCCTGTATGAGGCTTTGATATCTTGAAATATTGCATTACATCTACCAGCTCACAAACCCTATCTCTGTTATTCCTACTCCTCCTGTCATTTTGATCTGGTCTTTTTGTGAATACTACTAAAACTGTTTAAATAAGAATTATCATTAAACATATATTTGTTTAAGTTTAACTAGAGCCATGCCATCACTCACACTTAATTATAATTATATATGATTTGTTAAAACAATCAAGGATGTACAAGCTAAATGTTCAGGCTAATTAGTTTTACCAACCAAACAGGACAGAGGACGTTATGGCAGACTGGTGACAAATGCAAAGACAGATTCTCAAACTTTTAATGTTGTGACCAAACTTGTGCCAATTCTAACGATTAATTTTAAAGGTATTAAAGGCAGGTCAACTGAAATTGGCTGGAGCTCAATTGAAAATGCAAGCTGTGGTTTACTGACATTTGTATTTGGTTTCTTTTTTTTTTTTTTTTTTTTTTGCAAGCTGCTTTACAAAGCCCAATCTTGGTTTTGTTGACCCGACCTTGGGGGGAAAAAAAGAGGGTGAATCGCTAGCTAATCAATCGCTTTCTCTCGAGTAAGAACTTCAGCAAAGTGCTTTAGATGCCAGCCTGAATTCACTCCCAGCGCACTGAAAGCATTGAGCTAATGAAGAAGTCAAAGCCATGCCGTACCTTCGGTAACTTTGCTGCCCTTTTGTTTTAGCCGTTGCTTTTACCCAAGAGAGGCTTAGCAAGTTGGAGCACATGGTTCTCAGTGACTCAGCTGCAAACTCTGGCGGGAAGGATCAGAACTTTTTAACACCCTGAATCAATCTCTTTTTTTTTTTTGTTGAGCATTATCCCGCTAATGCAGAGAATGCTCACATTTACAAGAAAAAATAGGTGTCAATTTGAAAGTTGTTGGAGAGGCGTTAAATGTGGTCGATGCGTCTTGCAGGATATTGCCAGTGCAGTGAGGGACAGTTTGAAGAATGATTGGTCTGATGTGCCTCTGCCAGACAACAGCGCTTGATAGACTGCCGAACCCGTGTCTTTACCACCACCGCTCGCCGTACCTCTGGATCAAACTAACGTCATACTTTCTAAATTGCCTCACACGCCCCCTTCGCTCCTCCGCTGGTCGCAGAGCCTGCTCTCAGATGAGATTATGGGAGCTGAATATGAAGGAAAGGGGATGTGGCGCTACATAACGGGGCCAGATGCAGCATAAGGAGGACAGTAATCAGTCATTCTGTGGTTGGATCCGGCCGTCCTGCAGGTCTTTTATCTGCTCTCCACCTCCCAGCCCGATCAAACACAACAGCCTCTCCAAAACAAACATCCGTCTATCCTGCGGGACAGGCCGCCCCTTCTGGGCTGCGCTTCGGATGGAAACAACCTTGACAATAACGTGGGTCTGCAGAAGCAAACACTCAACATGAATTATACAACGGCTAAAAGGACTTAATGAAGCCTTCATATAGTATTTGAGTAACTAAATGAACTGTGCATGCAGTGGACAAGTAATGACTGAATCAATAGTATATTTCATTGGGTAGTGTGACGGCGTACCCCATCAGCACGCCTCATTAGGCGAATGAAATGGGCTAAAGGATGATCGTTTTGTCATTTTTTTTTTCTTTCTGTTTACTTGTTGTTCTGCTCCCTCCTATTATTTATAAATGTTGGGAGGCAGAAAATGTCCTCAGCCACATGTAGCAGACAGACAAGGACGCAGAACCCCTGCAGTCATCGTCCGCTCGGCACCAAGTGCAACAGGGAAGATGTAGTCGTGTGTGTGTGTGTGTGTGTGTGTGTGCAGAGTGTGTGCGCAAAGTGTGTGGCTGCCCGTCGTCATGTGTCTCGAGGGGGTGGCCTGGGAAATCGAACATGCTTGCAGGATAAATTGGCACAGGGAAGCCTTACCAAGTACTTCACAATCACCGCTAATTGCTCAATTCATTATTGTCGGACTGGGCCTCATAACGGTCCTTGTTACATGGGAGCAACAGGCCGTCACGCGTGATCCGCGGCACGCTTCTTGTGCAGGGATTTCTTTTTAAAGAATAACATGAAAGGGGATGAATACACAAAAAGGATCAGAAACTATATGGTGAAGAGGAGAGCATACTGAACTACTGTCAGTCTGCTGGTAATGACGCCAGAGCCGCGAGGCTCTGTAGACAGACGCTGCCATCAAAATGCCAGTTATTTTATTCACTTGCATAGCTTAGCTACTTTCAAAATATTACAATAACCCGAAAAAAAAAGGCTTGCTACATATTGTACTTGTAAGACTTAGCCTGATGAAACCATTTAAATAATAGAACGTGATTGTCAGTTTGAAGAGTGCTCATCGCTAGAATAAACCAACATGCGTGCGCAAGTTCTTGATCTACAGGACGTCTTTCAGTCAATGTCTGAAAACGAAGCCAGTATTCACCCCCAGTCCGTTTGTCTTTGATATCTTTGAGGCTGTGTTTTTTTTTTTTCTTGGACTAGAACAAACCCTGTCAACCCCTTTTGTATAACCCTACAATTAAAATGCAATATTAAAATAGGTCATGAATCATCATCTCCATCATTGTCAGCCTTTGATCTGTTCTTGACATGAATTGTGCACAGTATAATGGATTAAACACAAAGCATGCTTAATGGTCAACATGCATTGTGATTTAATTTTGCTCAACAAATGCAAAAAAAAAAAAAGTATCAACAAAATGATAGTTTTAGCATGTCCATTACATATCCATTTTTCATTATCCTAACCGTGAGTGGGGCTCCATTGATGGTGAGTGCTAATATTCCCAACAGGATCCATTCATTATTCATCCACTCTGCCCTTTCTACTGCACTCATATTTTTCAGAAAAGATCAGAGGTTTAGAGTAGCACGCATACGGAGAGTTTACACTTGGGCAACAAATCTGTTTGCTGCCATGAAATGGTAAAGATGTTAAATGTAGACGTCTGTGCTCAAAAAAACGTTGCTTAAATCAATGTTCGAACCACCACCAACACACACACACACACACGCACAAAAGCTCTTTAACATCCTCGAATTTTTCATTGATTTCTTCTCCCACATTATTGAAAAGTTCCAAGAATTTATAAATATGTGAATAAATTAAATGTTAGTGTTGGTGTAATTAGTGTTGGTCACAACATTCATCCTATTTTGCTAAAAATTAGATAGATATATATATATTTCTCTGTGTGAGGCACACTCACAGTAAACATAAGATCACATACCCATAGACATACTGCGTAAAGTGTAGGTTCAGTTTTAGTTTTTCTCCAAGAAGTATCCAGCTCATTAAGAGCTTGCTTTCTCACTCATTTCTCAACTACACAAAATCTCTTGCCCTGAGCGATTCTTAACATTTAGAGTTTTTTTTTTTTTTTTCTTAGCTGACTCTTTAAGTCATGACACGACATGTAACAAAGATGGTGAAACCATCTGGAGAGATGTGATGGGATTGTGCCGTTTCTGCTGATCTTTTTTTTAAAGGATAAAGATGTGACAATAGTTTGTTGTGCAAATATTAACCTTCCAGTACTTGTGACCTGCACACAAAGTCTGCTTTAATCGTTCTTTTTTTTACTGTATAAACATTCATACACCAATGGCTGAAAGCGGTTTGCGGTACAAGGTCGTGATCTGCTTCACTTTTATTAATGACGCATGCTTTTGGGGCGTTCTGCGATTTGAAATGCTTGGCTTTCCAGATTATTCACATTATCCTCCAGACGAAATAGAGAAACCAGCCGCTCATTAACTTCGGCTCACCACGATCTTGCACTGATCAAGTAGTGCATTCACCAATTTTCTCTAAATCATACAAAAAGGATGAGAAATTCTCTTCCGTACCAGAAGTGACATTATGTGCAGCTACAGTACATGCAACTTTTTTTTTTTTTTTTTTTAATGGATTTAAAAGATGATTTGCTTTGTATGGGGAAACAAAACCATTATTCCTGTGATATGCTGCTCTAAATGCTTCATTTCCATTCATGGATATTCATCTTATGAAGAAATATATTACGTTTGCATCCTCCCTCATTGTCTATGCACATGAAACTAGCATCTGGATTTGGTTGATTGATTGTGCAGATAAAATAGGGCCTTTGTCTCTGAAGAACATGTTCAGATGTAAATATTACTCTCTTTCCTGAGATTTATTCAATAATGTTCAGGAAACACATCCTGATGTAATATTACTCTGTTCCCCCAACACGCATCTCATCAATTTATTTATTTCACCCTTACCTGATGAACCTGCAGACTGTAATTCAATAGATTTAGAGGTTTATAATGAATCAAAAAGTTTCAGTTTCTGAAATATGCCGAGTTGACAGGGAAATCCTTGAGTGGAAAGACAAAGGCAGCGAGGACACAGGCTACAAGTGAGCAAACATGGATTCATACAATCAAACCATGTTCTAATTGGCAATGCACTTTTTTTTTATGAGGAACTTACTACATCCAATGCATCTGGGAGCCCTAAATGACCCACAGTGTTCTTTAGAGCAACAGTGAATACAAAGTAGATAAGCTTGTTTGTTTATAAGAACACTCCAAAGGTTCCCTTAAGTGTTCTAAACCGGATTTAATGAAAGTTTTAGTTGACGTAATGCAACTCTTAAACATAAAATAATTAAGATTCATTTTCGTGCATCGTCCTTGTGAGCACGTGATGTGTTGTACAGTATATAGCCTCACTGTAATGTAAGGTAAGGTAAGAAACAGCTGAATTTCAAATAGGATTCAGATTAATGTCACCGCCACAAACCCTCTGCCAAGACTTTGAGACGTGCCATCCGTCTATCCAGGCTTTCATTAGTTTGAGGCAAAAATTCATCTATCAGCTTATCTCTCTAGGAAACAATGTATGTTATGCCATCAGAAATAACTCCTATAGTCATAAATTAGTTGCGAGGTGTAAAAGTGCCTCATATTCCATTCAGGCAGAGCTATCAAACTCAGAGAACATGGGCCTTTTTTTCCCCCATAACTTTCAGAACTGCTAACGGAGGTGAATGTAGGCTAATCCCTTCCATATTTATTGTATCAGTAAACACTAATGGAGGTAAGCAGTATAGATCTGAAAAAGAATGATTCTTGACAGGAAATCTATTTTGTCTACGCAGCAAGCACGCAGCTTAAGGCTCTATTTTTGAGACAATGCACATCCCCTCTCTCTTCAGTGAATCCCCATGTCATCAGAAATCCCTTCCCTTCGCCTTTCATCTTCATCTTTTCAAAACCCCCAATTAGCTAAAACCATATTCCCACAGCTTGTCATTGATATAGAAAATGCTGTAAGACACCTAAAATATTTACACACCTGACAGATGCAAATTGTGGGATGGATGGGTACGTTCCACACACGCAGTATAATTCCTCATCTTTTATTTGAATGGAAAAGATTGCCTTGTAGACGTTTAGAGGTTGTAGGTATATTTAAATCGTTTAACATAATTTGCCTATGTCTCATAATGTGGACTTATTGAAGCAGATGTTTTAGATGATTTTAAAAAGATCTTCATTATGGGTAAGAGAGGAAATGAAAACCGATATTAGAACACTTCAGTAATTGGTTTGGATTAAGTTACCAAGTGGTATCTATAAATCTGTATTTAAAACTGCTGACTTCTGTTTTCACAAAAAGTGGTGTATTGGCCTCAATATAGTCAAACAATCTCTGTATGTTTTCATTATTATTTAAAACAGAAGTAGGCAATTTATCGTTTGGTATAATTGGATCAAAAAATCACAAAAAACTTTCAGTATGTTGTAATTAAAGTGGTCTGATGGATCATCACAGTATCTAAAAGTATCTAAGACGGCTCCAGAAGGTTTTAGCCAATCACAGCTCATAGCTGTGAGTGGCTCGCCCGGTTGTTTATGAAAATGCTGATATATAACAGTGTATTGTAGTGGCTTGCTAGCATGCTCGTGCATGGCAGGCGGAACAGTATCACGGGGCAGAGCTAAGGAGGAGAAATATAGAGGTAAACGTTGGAGTTTTATGCCTGACTTTTTTTTTTTTTTTTTTAAGTTTTCAACTTTTTACTACTGTTACACATACAGTACTTATGAGCCTGCGTGTGAGTTCTTAGAATAATCAGCGGTGCAAGCTAGCTAACCAGCTATCATTATCTCTTAGTTTGAAGATTTTTGATAACATTTTCTTGTTTTAATATTGTAATAGTATTGCTATCATATACAAGATAGTGTTAAGGTATCATTTAATTAAGTTTCTCTTTATTTACTACTTATTTAGGGGGATAGTCTGATCATCATCAAATAATTGAAGCCAAAGCAGATATCTGCTATTAGGGTTGGTGTGAACGATGACATGATGACATTGTGCATTGACAAACTTACAAAAATTGCCTGATGCACTTGTGTAGCTAAACAGGTGTTACTGTGCAAAATGTTTTAGGACGGGAACACAGAATTGCTTGTGTATGTCTTTGCAAATGTGTACTATTCATGCACTTACTTGACATTGGGATAACCACAAACAGAACAGCCACCAAATCCCTCCAGGCTTGTAGCTATTCACTTCCCATGGTGCTAGGCCTTCTCAGGCAGATGCTACGTGACATGTTCAGGTAGGTCACACTTACTTGTTGCATGTATCACTTTTCAAACATATTTATTCTTTTTTCTGCCTTTCTACCATCTTCAGACCACCTCCGGCTAATAAAGACTGAATCACAGGTGAAGAGCAATGATGATCAATATTTCTCTCCGGATGACAAATAAAGTTGTCACTCTCATCAGAGTGTGACTGGCCTTTTATCCGCATGACATCCGCATTTGTTTTGCAACGTGTTCCAGGCTGTCTCCAGTGGACTGTAACAGCAGCTTCCTTGACACCTCGCCATTCCATCACCAGCAGGGGGTGGTGTTCATCCTCTCAAATGTCAGATAAAATGTTTGCGGAAAACGAGATGGGCAGATGTTGGATGTTTGTGATTAATCCTGTCTGTCGCTGTCCATCTACCATATCTGCCAGCGATTCTCTTTCTGTCTTCCTTGTTTCCTTTAACATAAGAACAACTCGTTTATTACTTCTTCTATATGTTCAGTGAGGAAGACAAATTCAATTTCACTGGTTTTCACTGGTTTACAGTACTGAATGACTCAAATGACACTTCCACTCAGTAGGTTTTCATTTGCAGCTGCAGCTTCTCCGTTATCTGTTGGATACCACAAACAAATCTGGTGTTTTCCACTAACTAACTCTTCCTTCTTGAGTCAGCACTTCCCTGCAAAGTCTGTCTGGGCACAGCCAGTTGGCTTGTTACACAGAACTGTAACTTGTGGATGATGCTTGGCTGTCATTCTCTTTTGACAAAGGCTTCTTTTCTCCCTCGGTGATGGTGGGAGGAATCCGAGGAGGCTTTGAAGTGGAGAGTGCCACAAAACACGCGACCGAGCTCCTAATGAACAGCTTCTTCCCCGCAATGCACAATGCTTTTGTACCATTAGTTGGATGTCTGGTTGGGTGGGTGGGTGGGTTCTTGAATAATCTGCAGGGATATGGAAGATGTGAGGAGTTTTTTTTTGAAGTTGAGCCATTTATTTTAGTCTGTCAGCTTCCTTTGCC
Organism: Eupleurogrammus muticus; assembly: GCA_036785175.1. Lineage (NCBI taxonomy): Eukaryota > Metazoa > Chordata > Actinopteri > Scombriformes > Trichiuridae > Eupleurogrammus > Eupleurogrammus muticus. The sequence goes on along the minus strand of JAYKQN010000007.1, from coordinate 11,462,615 downwards.
CCCGTTTTTCCTCTCTCTCTCTCTCTCTCTCTCTGCGTGTCCCTCCCTCCTTTTCTCTCCCAGTCCGCTTTTGTCTCATGAGCCGGGCCTGTCTCACGGCTCCCACGACACGCCGACAGCAGCACTCACTGTAGCCGTGTGGCGTCCCGCTCCATCTTTGGCACATTTGCAGCTTGTCTTGTGCATGTTTGAATGTATGCGTCGTATACACGACTACATACGAAAACAATTTAAAAGGCTGTGTGTGTGTGTGCGCGTGTGTTACCATGCACTTCCACTTGAACTTCAAAGGCAGGCTTTTGGAAATCTCCTCTGTGCTGTCTCATGCAACTCTTGTCCCTTTAATGAGGTTTCATCCTCGCCAAGACTTTGTGGATAACAAGAATTTGTGGGGAGAGGGGGATCTGTATATAATCTCGTTTGTAGCGCTGGTGCTACACAACGTATGATTTCATAGTGGACAACTGCATAAATATCTCAATCACCTTGTATATTATGATGGGGCTCCATATGGTGCAATACTTTCAGAAAATTGAGTGCTCCTTAACTTTGCAGAGAGTGTGCTGTTTCACTGAGTGAGAAATAGGCCAACGCCGCCACACAGTCATGCCTGATTTAGAGTGAAGTGCTTCAGTCTGAAATCCTTGATTAAAAAGTTCATGAGTTTTGAGGACACTGTGTCACATCATCACGCAACTTGCTCCCAATACTGATTGAGCCAAGTTCCACCTGCTGAGCTTGATTGATTCAGTAGTTGTTTCCCAGGATGAAATCTGGCAGCATGTAGGTCACTGCGGCAGCCTCATATTTTCCAGAGTAAATACAAAAAAAAAAATTGTAATTCATGCCACTGTACGTCTGAGCAAAACACGACCGGTGTGCGGTCGTTCGATGTCAGCTTTTTTTTTTTCATTTCAACTTCGATGACTAGCCCAGGATAAAAAAATGAAACTGCGTTTGGGATTCAAAATATGATAAATGGCTGCAGATTTCAATTTGCCTATGGAAAGGTCATCCGAGCCACTTCCTCTTTGACCGAGTTAAGGATAGGTCCGTCGGGCTGGTGGGAATAGATACAGGAATCCATAATAAGTGCTGCTTTTGCAGGAGCAGCATGTAATAGCATGTTTAAGTATAAATCGCTTATGTGAGCCCATTAAATTCCTATCGATAGCTAATTTCCATTAGTTCTAAGGTGCATTGATCAGATTCTTGCCAAGTGGGCCTGGTCAGCATTTCCACCGCTTTTTCTAGGTGTAGGTGTGTGTCATGTATGTGCACACGTGTGTTTCTATACTTTTGGTTAATTGATTGCAGTTAATTAATCACATGCTTATCTTAACTGGCCACTGCAGGAAAAAAAGCTGTTTCCCTGCAAATCTCATTAAATGTCATGACAAACAGCCCTTTAAAGTCCCATCAAATAAAAAAAAATGTATTTTAACCCTTTTCACTTTACATATCTTATCGTATGGTTAATTTATTTAGCTATATTTCCCCCATGTGTTGATTTTCGGCTAAACATGTCAGGGTATGTTACTGTGACCCTGGCACTTGTGTTTCCACCATCTCCTGAGGTCAACTGTTCTCCCATAGGGGACTAAGACTGATTCAGTGGTCTATATTGGACTGATAACTCATGAAAGAGCAACCAAGGGAGACCTTAGGCAAGGACATACAAGCTGCTTCTATTATTCAATGGCATTTTTTTACATGGTCCCAGGTGGAATTGGTCAATAACATTTAACACCTTAAACTCCTGGAGCTTGAACCTCTCTCCTTCTCTAGAGTCATAGAGTCAAAGGCACTATTCATGTTTAGTGTCAGGTGTTTTTTTCCCCCCTCTACTTCTATGTGACCCTCCTTATCTGAGGCCTTTGCATTCTGCAGTGTTGTTCCTCCACCGGGTTGTGCAGGAAATTGTTTTTCTTCACACCCCGATATGACGGGAGTGTGCGACTGACTCACGGCACCAAAGATTTTCAGATGGGGAAACTCCATGTAACCGATCATATTTTATCTATCGGCGTACACATTTATCGTAATTGTTGGAGGCCTGCCCCTCTCGTCCGTGTTGCACGGCGATGGCAGGCTGGAAACACACTCCTCTCGCAGCTGATGTTGAAGTTGACAGGCAATTTAAGATAAGATCCTGCTGGGAAGCCGTGCACGTGGTATGTGCATAAATGTGGGCGTGTTTGTGTGTTAATAATAGTGTGTGTAAGAATATACATTTGTTATTTAAACCAGTCCCGTGTACTGTTGTTAAACAGGCTGAATTATTAATCTTAACGTTGCCTCTCCCTACTCTTTTTTTTCTTTGTTTTGCATTGCATCATCGCAACTGTGCTTTGGTGCAGATACGCGTTTGTGTGTTTCCCTAATCCATCACTCTTTGATAGATTACACACAGCTGAGGAGCTGCAGTAAAGTAGGCCATTAGAAAAGCTTTATTAACACTGTAAATAATGACAACAGGCAGTCAGCTCTCAGATAGATCCAGACACACACACTACTGCAATATTTCTAACTGTTTAAATGTACGTTTGTAGCTGTGTCTTCATTTTATTTTATTTTATTTTTTAAAACTTAACCAGATGCAGAGTTTAACAGACATGCAGGTGTTCGCTTATAAAAAAACATTTCCAAAACAAAAACTTCTTTAAGAGAAACTTTTCATTCCCCTCCCAGCTACCCCCCCCCCAAAAAAAAAAAGATCTAATTTCTCATGCTCCTTTTAGCAGTGACCCACTTTAAATATACATAGTTTCACTCATTCACAAGTGACACGAGTCTCACTCGCCGTCTTGGGCATGGAGCACATCCACTGGAGCGGTGCATATGTGAGTGTGTGCTCAAATATATCTCATCAGAGGGAGGAGGTAACACAAAAAAACACTCCACTCGTAAGCAACAAGTGCCTTTTTTATATGGAAGCATTAAGGACACCGTTGTCCTCACGGCCGGCCGTCCGTACCTGGACCTAAACACACATCATCCGGTATGAAATGACGCCGTTAAAAATGGAGGCTTAAGTTTTGCACCGCCGGAATTGAATTATGTAGCGGAGTCGCCCCTTTCTTTGGGATGCCGCCGTTCAAAACAACAACGTCCCCGTTTTGTCGTTCAGCTCCGGGACGCGGCGTTCTGATGAGATTAAATGTGAGAGGTGCGAGTCTCTTTATTTATTTATTTATTAATTTTGGAAGCCGCACATTGGCTGCCGTGACAGCCAGAGACCGGAGGGGAGCGTTTGCCCTTCCCGACTACCTCTTGGTCCTCTTCAGCCTTGACTCATCGCAGGTGTGTGTGTGTGTGTGTGTGTGCGTGAAATGTGGGAGACGGAGAGAGAATGAGGACATGGTGTGTGTGTGTGTGTGTGTGTGTGTTTATTTATGTAGATGCAGGAGTTGGCAATTGTTTTTTTGCTTCTTTTTTTGCATGTGTGCTTGTGCGTGCGTCCTTACGCGGCTGCTTACGCGTTGGCAGACAGACGCCCTCCGGCCAGAGCCAAATAAAGTCTCCTCACCTGTTTGTAGCCTTTGAGGAAGACAGTGTGTGTCATCTCCCGGGGGCCAATGCCACGCTGACTTAAAGCTGCCGGAACAATCAGCGGACTCTACAAGGCCGGGGTCAGATAAAATAGCCTCAACCCCCTCGGAATCCAGGATCAGGAGCTGTTTTGTCTCTGTATATATGCCGGACGACTTTAGCCCAAAGTGGGCGACTTTAGAGGGTAAGTGTACGACATGAGCTGAAAGACCAAGGCTTTGTTTGAAGGGCCGTCCATGATGGAATTCAGGGATTAGGTGGGGGAAAAGCCCCTGTGGGACTGTTTGACTTCCATTTCCATACTATCTTCCGCTTATTCCCATTTAGAACATCTGTGGTCAAAGGTTAGCAGACTGGCAGAAATTGCTCCCTGGTGATTTCATAGCATGGCTACAGCTTTGGATTCCAGACCAACCCCCATGTTGTTTGGATTGTTGAAACACAGGCTGACCCTAACCTGTAAATCCCAATATAATATTCACTCCTCTTTAATCCCAATTTTTAAACACAATCTCATTAAAAAAAAAAAAAGTAAGACCAAAAGAGAAGGTTTATGGTTTATGAAGGTAGTCTATGGCAGAAAGGAGGACACAGAAGACAGGCTCAGATGGAGGGGAGAAAAGAGGGCAAGGGGTAACCAAAAAAAAAAAGGTGGACAAGAGGAGGGAAAAGAACCCGTTTGCCTCCACGGAGTAAATCAAAATCATTTATCACGGAGCTACTCTTTGATTAACCCGCTAACTCTGTTTCCCCGGTAAGGGCCTGAGGGCCTGACTAATACCTGGAACAATCATTGCCGTCCCATACCGTTCCTCTCACTCCTTCAGTAAATTGGACAGACCTTCAATAAGGCTTGGCGGGGGGGGGGATACTCTAGTTCATAACTTGGTGAGGTAAGCGGAGGATATGCATCCATTGTTATTTGTTACAAAACATTAAAACGAACTTTTAGTTTAGTTACTGCTTTGACATTTTATGAATTGATTTGTGAAGTTAAATGTTTAGACACAACATCTTTTTTAATTTTATTTTTCATTATAGGGGCACTCTAAGGTTTTCAAGGATTCACAACATTCTTGGCTAAACGCTGAATCCTGATCGAACACTGCTGATTTATTGAACTCGGTCATACCCAGAAATGTGAGTGAGCTGCCGCCACCTCCGTGTCTCAGTCACAAACCCGCGTACCTACGGTATATGGTAACTCCCATCGGGGTCTTGCTTCTCCTTATAGATAAATTACGGGGAGGTCAATGCCATTCCTATTCCATCAGGTGAAAATAGCTTTCATGAATATTCTATTATGTTTTCGGAATGCTGGGATGATAAATATCCTCACCGCATTCAGCTTGGAGGGGAATAACTGAAAAATACCAGCCTCATGAAAAGCTCTCCTGACTTTCAGATCACCCTTTCAAAGGCCTAGTTTCCACCGTGATGAACTCACGCCCTTTTCTAAAATAATCAGTTTTGAATACGGGTGACGCTATGACAAAATGAATCAGTATTTTAATCTCCTGTTCGGCTGTCGTAGCCTTCGCTGAATTCTTCCTACATTAACATCTCAATCGTCGACATCTGTGCTGATAACCTTCCAACAGTCGGGCTTGCAAGCCATCAAATTTACACAGTGTGGATTGAGAATTTCACAAACGATTACAGAGGAGATTTCCCGGGGAAAGCAGGCTTTTTAGATCGGTATGTTTATGTGAAAAAAGAGCAGAACATGTGGACGCCGGCTCTTGCCAGAGAGCTATCTTTTGATTCAATCAACCCCGGGGATTATGCGAGGTAGAATGGACGGAAAGCAGCGGTGTTGCTTATCTGCAAAACGAAAGTCATTTCTTTTAACCAACTTGTGTATTGAATTAGTTTAACCTCAGCAGATTGTTAGTCTCCAGAGTTACGTAACACGGGCGAATTTAGTGATTTAACGTCAACCAAACGCACGTCAGAGATGTCATAGTGTGATTCTTGAAGAGAGCAAGTTTAATCAGGAATAATAGTTATTATTCAATGAATGCATTTTGAACTAAACAAATAAAATACATTTTAAAATATGTGCTTCCTGTTACTCTGTCACCTACAATTCTCCGTCATCACACTTTATCCTTTGATAATGTAATAGATTGAGCAACAAAACTGTGGATTGCATCTGAGCACACACACACACAGACACACACACACACACACACCTAACATTGTGCTAACGAGTAGTGATGTATTTGCTTCCCAATGAATGACCTTTCTTTTCTTTTTGTCACGTGTCGTTGTCATTCCATTCATATCGCCTTTAATCTGAACCAAAAGAGCAGCTGAAAGAGCCAGAAGTGGACACAGCTCGTCTGCCGGGGGTAGCTTCGCTCATATGAAAGCTCCCAGTCGTTGGACGGACATGTGCACGTGTGTTTAGTGAGTGCGCGTGCCCATGTGACCATTGTTGTGATCAATGTTGTGAGCATTAGCTCCGCTCGCATCCATTCCGGTCATGCTTCGTCGATGGAGTGTGTTGTTGCACTGCAGTGTGAGATAAAAGGATCAAGAAGACACACCGCTGCCCTGGATGTGCGCTGGTGTGTTATCTCATTTTTTTGATCTTTTTGAGAGAGAGCAAGCTTGCAATCTTTGCCTCTAGGGGGCTCCTTAATATTTCATGACTTTGCAATGTATCTTTTGACACTGAAATATGCTGTGAATTAAACATGACTGACTGCATAATCAAAAGATTTTTAATGCAAGTAGAAGGGCGAGCCTCTTCGGGTTCGCCTTTTAATTAAAGAATAAACGGCCACAGATTTTGGTGAATTTAACGAGGTGTAGTCTCGCTTGACATAGTACAGGCACGGTCTGTGGATGTCTTTAGAAAAGGGACCTCTTTGCTCTTGCTGCCCTCATAACGTTTATAGCCATTTCAATCATTAGTGAAGCAGGTCCACCACTTCATAGGGTCATAAAGAAGCAATAAAAAAGTTGTTTGCAGAGTATTAAATGTGGGGGCAGCCTCAAGGCTTTTATTTTCCTGTAGAGGCCCCATTAAAGGAGATAGTCATTGTGTTCAGTACTTAAGAGCTCAGAGGGGAATAAAACGCTGAAATCCTAATTGTAACAGACTAAGCTCACGTCTCTGCGCAGCATATGTTGAAGGTTAGGTCATGAATAAATGCTCATGTCGAACATCAAGAAGCGGAGGCATGTAGCGTATACTTGTCACAGAGGTAGACATTATATCGCGTATCCATTATGAATGCATTTTATGATCGAACGTGCCACGTTTACACAGAAGTCCAGATTTGGGCCCCTGGATGAAGCCCTGATGTGGTAATACTCTAACACTCAGATTCACGAGTTTAGAAGGCATTTGTAAAAAAAAAAAATTGAAGTTGAATGTTCAAGCTTCTGAGTTATATAGCCATTTTCTACCAAACCATCTTCTCAAACCAAGCATGTTAGCTCCTCAGCGCACTGCTTGTTAACTTGTTAGCTCTCCTCTGGTAGCGGTAGCATGACAGAAATAGCCCAGGGCGTCCAAGTCAAAGGTGAAAGCGGTCCAATCCTTGTTGTTTTATTCATACAGATCATCATAGAGCACATTACACGCGGAGGCTAATTGTAGCAAAATGCAATGGTGAGCGGCGACTTAAGTTTTTAGATTCATCATCCTGTTAGAAAGGCACAGCGGGCCTCTCTCAGATCTTTATATTCAGAACATTTGTCATGATGCAAAGGGCTGAAAGGGGCCAGTTGGTCAGGGTTCCTCACATTTTAATGATCCTCTCTGGGACTTTTCTCCTCATTTCGGGCTCTCTCTCTTTCTCTCTCTCCCTCTCTGAGGAGAAATCCCAGAAATATGGATAATGTCACAATCTGCTCTTCAGATGGAGCCACTCTCTCATCCTCGGCCTTCTGTGCAACTCGGCCTCTATTTCCATCCCCTACTTGCTCCTCCCAGGTCTTGTTATTCCCCTCACCACCACGCCACCCAACTCCCCAGAACCCGCCATCCTCAAGCTATTCAGATGCCCTCAAACTCTCCCTCTTCTCCCAGTCCACGCAGCTGGTACCTGGCCTCTTCCTGCTCACACCTCACTGCGGGTCCACTTCCATTGTCCTCTGCCAAATTGTTGAATTGCCATGTTTCCTGCCTTAGCTTTTCACCTCCGGTCTGTTATCTGTTTATCTGTGTTTTGAAACCTTCTGCCTGAATATTCGATTTTTGGATCCGCGCCTGCTTCTTGGTGGATAACCTCGCCTGCCTCGCTTACTCTGTAAGCCTGTGTACCTCAAATTCTGTCATTAAACTGTTGAACTGTGTCGGTCTGTCTCAGTCATCTGCATTTGGGTCCTCCCCCCTGTATTCCTGCTACCCTGCTCGCACCAGCTGTGACGGATAAGGATTGCCCCACGGAGAATACATGACCTCATTTCCATGTGTGACAGTGATCTAATAGGCTTGGACACTACAGGCGAGGATCTGAGGGGTTTAAAAATGTTCCGTACTTCACTCCTCTGTCCGTTTGGCTGTTATAGGTGAAGATAATGAGGCCCTGGCAGTAGAAAGGATAGAAAGACCTTAAAGTAAAATTTGAAGCCCTTCTACAGCTGAAAGAGGCCAGATCCAAGTTAAGCGGAGCGACTTGAAATCTGTAACATGGCGGTATTACTTACATGTAGCGAACCCCCCCCTGAGGAATATTTGCTTGTTGTTGCTTGAAGATTAGAGACGTTAATTCCAAAAAGAGGAAAAAAAACACACATTTAATTACGCAAAAGAGCTCTGAATAAACAGACTTGACAAAATGCGAAAGAAAAGAGTATACCTTGGAGAGGTGTGTGCAGTAAGTTGGATAAAATAAATCCTGACATTGCACTGCTGGGATTTTGCACATAACCCACTTTACAGCCGCTGACAGACGAACATTAGCATTGAACTGTTATGAGAAGTCTTCATCAGATTTTACAGACCAATTAAAAGGTGACAGAAACAGAGGTTTTTTTTTTAGTAAGCGACATTTAACAAACATAATTTGACTATCTTGAAAATTCAAGTCGATCCCAACCTTATCCAAATCTTTAGCCATCAACGCAGTACAGGAACTGCTTCCATTTTTTTTTTTTTTTTTTTGTTAATTGCAACTTATTTTGCACTTCATTTTGTTTATTTTGCAAACAGAATCCTGCAGATTGTTTTCTCAGTCGTGCTCCTGACTCTCCACTTTTCTGGAACAAAACCTCTCACCACAAACTACTTCTCACACAGCTGTATATATTCACACTGAAATCATCTGTTTAGATGTAACTTAGTTCATGCGATCTGTTGCCAAATGTATAAAACTGTGTACATTCAGATATGGTAAGCTGAGTGCACACTAAGCAGGAAACATGCATTTGTTAATGTTGTGGGTCTTCGACATGGTTACGTGTGTTTTAGTAACTTTTTTGCAGTTTTAATGTAAAGATCAGAGCGGCTGATTTCACAGTATTTATCATTTCTGCCACTTATATAACATCATGGCTTCATGGTATAGCATCAGGCGTCCTTACACATTTGGTTAGTCTTATTGTATGTTGTTACACTGTCTTCAAGTTACCATTTTATTGTTAATGTGCCAGACCACACCTGCACCACACCTAGTGGTGCAAGAAAAGGTGCAACTGCATTTGCTATTCTGCATAATGCAGGCACTGGGTGTGAAATAACGCATGCCATTGGAATCTGTAGTGCATTTTGGCACTACAATAATTTTTATTATATTTTATAATATATTTTATAATTTTTTTTTTAAATTTTTTAATTCTACATAAGGCCTAAAAAGGTTTGGTGCAATCGTTGTTTTAGGTGCATTTGTGTAGCGCATAATCAAAAAGCACGTTAGTCACCTTAAAAGGATTTACAGCAACATAACATCCCTTGTCTTTAGATTCTTGAAACAAATAAGTAAAACAAATCCCAATAAAAAATTTAATGGGGGGGGGGGAATGGATAAAACTCATGTGGGGCAACAGAGGACGGATCCCTCTTCCAGGACAGACAGACTTGCAACAAAATAGAACTCAAATTATAGAATGCAGCATTTGAACAAGAGGACGACAGCACATAACAGAAATTAACAAAAAAATGCAGCATTATATCAGTTAAGTTACATTGTCACGTCTCACAATGAGGATGCCTACACAAAGCAGAGAAAGATAAATACCTTTTCCACCACTTGCATGTGTGTAATGACTGAATATAGACAGCCTATTATACTGAATGTGTTATGGTGTAAATGCTAAAATGACATGACCTCACAATGACTTTACATGTAATGGGCTAGTCAGAGAATGAAATGCTATTTCCGCTGCGTATCAGAAAATAAGTCAATGGGAAATTGGAAATTGTTAAGAAATGCTGAGACAAATATATATATATATATATATATATTTAAAAAATTAAAGTATGCTAAAAGGGGTTGTATTGTTATTATCTGATGCATATAAGCTATATTCACATTAGACCATCCTCTAAATGTAATTAAGTGACAAAAGATTTACAATAGCAATGGCGGAAGGAGAGGTTACGCTGGGCAGACGCGGCATCAATTATGCACGGCGTAATGTGAATGACGAGCCGACGCCGGTCGGAGAGCAATTAGTCATTATGTCAAAAGTTCACAGTCGCACAACAACACATCACGGCTTCACGTGGACGGAAAGAACCGAATCCCCCTGCTTCTATTTAAAATGCTTAAATAGAAGCAGCTCTAAAGGGCATCGCATGACATGTCACGGACTACATTAAAAAAATGACCATATCTGTGTAATAGTGTCTAGGAGGTAAGTGAGGAAACCAGGCGATGGAGGAAGTTCTCCAGCCGCCCTCCAATCTTTAACCTAGCACACTCTGACAGAGATAAACACGTTGCGTTGCGGGAGACAGGGCGCCACGTGAGGCCTTCATTAGGCCCTGTGTAGCTATGTCCATTGAAGCAGTGGGATCTTGATTGATTGATTGTGGTCGGCCACGGATCAGTTAGGAGACCACCCCCCCCCCCCCCCACACACACACACACACACACATGGACGCACACACACACACACATTCTTCTGCCACTGCTCATAACCCAATAGTTCTCGCTAGAAAGGAGCTTAGGGACCCTCACTCCACACAGAGGCAATATCATCTGATAAATTGCCTTTCCTGACACGATTATACATCGGGGTGTTCCCTATGGTCTTTGGGAGCAGTGTTTTAGAGCTTCAGCATTGTGAGGGGGTACTAAAAATGGGGTGATTTGTTACAGGAATGGACAAGCAATGATAGGCTTAAATCATGTGGCATACAGGCATTAAATCAAATATAGGTGTTAAAACTAAATGTCACACTATCTGCAGTTTATTAAGTGGACAAGATACAGTATGTCTATATCTGATGACCCGCTGGTTCGTAGGAATCCAGAGTGAGTGTAGGTGGGAAATATGATTTCCTCCATAGAAATAAAACATTTAGAGCCCCTCTTGTAAGGCACCATGTTATGGTGCTGCTGCTGCTTGGAAACATTACACACAACACAACTATCGATCAGCCTTTTATTATTTCTTTACACTTAGCGTTGAACTGTTTCTTTGGTGAGCATTCAGTGGGGGAGAAAAAAAGAATATGCAGATTGTTTAAACCCCTTTAAAATTCCTGCTAGAAGTAGCTTGGTTGTATTTTCAAGCCTCCAATAACCCGAAGCACAGAGCTATCTACAAGGTAGCTGACATTCAGACCCTGGGCTGTCTCAGAGGTTTTCCAAAGCACGGGCCTGCTCACTGAAACAATGCAAAGTGATGCGACTATGAGCGGGGGGGGGATGTCTGCCAAAACTGTTTGGTGCACTTTAATTATGCAAAGGGATTGTGTAACTCGGCTGACTGGCTTGACATTATTCAAAAGTAATTAGTTGCTTGTTATTTTAATTATGGATGGCTGGACAAGAACAGAATTAACTCTAAAATGGGACCGCAGCGTGGCCAGGGAGGGAGAGTCGAAAGTGAGAGGGAAGAGGGCACGGTGGCATAAGTGGCTATGATCTAAAGTCCTCTCCTGGGCTATTTTGTTCAAATCTATTATATATTTACTCAAGTAAGATATCTCTCAATCATGCCACCATGTTCTTTTGTTATGCATTCACCAGGGAACCTGAGATGCTTAGTAAAGCCAAGGTAAATGATTCACAATTATTTTATTGACAGGCAGATAACTTAAACAACTCTCCATATATTTTTTTATTCCACCTCATTCAGCTGTTGTGCTTCTTTTAAGGAAAATGTTTTAGCATCACATGCAAATGATTCTCTCTTACTTTATCAGCAGACCCACCAGCAGTGGAAATTTATTTCTATTTTAATATAGTAACTGTTTCTGACAACACGGTAAGCACAACGACCAAAATGACCCTCAATACCTGCAGCTCGATGACATTCCTTTTGTAATATATACGTACGGACAGGGCTGGACCGGATAATCAGGAGCGTACTTTAGGTCGCCCGAGCAGCAACCCGAAAAACAGGAATGCTTCATTGGTCCACTTGGGTCATTCACCAGTCGGCATAGTGAGAGAAATCAGACTGAGCCAACAACGCATCCCTCCTCCCCTCATAAATCCCAGCAGGCATCCTGAGTGTTCAGGTGGGATGCAGACTGTTTTAAAATGGCAGCGTCACAAACTTTTTTATTTTTATTTTTTTTTTACCCTAACCCTAGAGGTAAACTGTGGCCTACACTGAAATATTTATTATTCTCTGTAGCTGGTAAATACTAGGTAGAGCAATTTCAGTACCCCACCTTGCCTCGGTGGAGGACTTTGTGTTTTCTGTTTGTCTGACTATAAGTCTCCCTTGCCTGGACTTGCAGTACTGCGATAAACCATTGTCTTGGTTACTTAGGTCTCAGTTTATTTTTTTGTCCAACTTGAAAAATTAACTGCTCTACCTCTACCTATTATTATTTATTTGTTTAAATTCACCGGAGTTTGTGTGCACTATAGATTACAGACCACCTGATGTATTCTCATGCTGCCTGTCTGACTGGCAGCAAGCACTTGCAGAAAAATGAAACTGAAATCCTTCACCTGAGGTGTGTGATCGTTTTTCTTTAATTCTTTGTTTGCTGAGGTTTCCTATATTCGTTTCTTCTATAGTGTATTATGGTATTAACTTAAATAGCTGCAAAATTGAATGGAAACCAAAAAGACATATTCTCAATGTAACTTGAGAATATATAGTAGATATTAGATATATATCCCACAATGATTTCATTACTATTTTTGTGTTTTTTTCCAAATAACTTTTTTTTGGCAGGATTTTCTCATAGCTTTTTTTACCCATTGTAAAACCTGTCTAAAGCCTAAATAGGTTTAAGACATAAAAACAAATCGTGTACTTCTGCATTTACACTCAATATTTTAACCCATAAGTGCATTCACACTATGTGAAAATGTACTGCACTCTGCACACTTGGCGCACTCACACAGCCAGAATTTTGAGTGTGGATCGTTGTGGTTTAGCAGAACCTAAGTAACTATAGAGCAGCATTATATAATATAATGTTAAGGAGTTGCATAGGCTGCTGCCCCCGTGACCTGACCTGGACCAGCGGTAGAAAATGCATGGATAGATTTAGTTGCATTGTGCATTACAACGTGGTATTATCTAGTGTTATTTCATAGCAGAGCAGCATTTATCCTGAGGGGCTCAGCTGTTGTAGCCATCCCAAGGCTTCTTCAGCCTCTAATCTTTCCAACAGCATCTTGATTCCCCTGTGGAGCACCAGATAGATTGCTTTAATTAATCACCAACATACTCAATGCACACATAACAAGTGCTAAGTACCGGCCAGGTCAGCTGTTAAATACTCCAGAGGGAAATATCTGGAGGAATCTGGGAACCAGTGGGGTAGACTTTACACAAGGGATAGGGAGCAATGGCTGATAACTAAAGCGGTAAATAAGCTCTAGTGATGTGCACCGCGGGGCGACACGGTGGTGCGGTGGGTAGCACTGTTGCCTCACAGCAAGAAGGTCGCAGGTTCAAGACCGCCTTGGGCCTGGGTCTGGGGCCTTTCTGTGTGGAGTTTGCATGTTCTCCCCGTGTCTGCGTGGGTTTTCACCGGGTACTCCGGTTTCCTCCCACAATACAAAAAACATGCTCAGGTTAATTGGTAAACTCTAAATTGCCCATAGGTGTGAGTGTGAGAGTGAATGGTGTGTGAATGGTGTGTGTGCCCCACGATTGGCTGGCGACCATCTGGGGTGTATCCCTGCCTCTCGCCTTAACGCGCTGGGATAGGCTCCAGCAGACCCCTGCGACCCCGAAAGGGAATAAGCGGGATAGACAATGGATGGATGGATGGATGTGCACCGTGTTAAAAAACAGCACTGAGTGTGTGTATATACATACAGTGTGCGTGTGTGCCACTATTCACACTGCATGAGCAACCCATTAGTGCTATGTGAAATTCCATTGATTCTTGTTTTTTACTGTTCTGCTGCTTTTATGAAGGAAAGGAGCAGGTTCAGCAATGAAATTGTGCTTATTTCTAGGTCTCCGTGTCTTGCCCTAGGTGTAATCTGGAATTGTTTTTTCTTCATTAATCCAATTTTGATGTCCTAACTTCTGCGGAAACATCAATTGGTCTGACCATGGATAAGTTGTTGTGCACAGACAAAATAGTTTTGCAAGGCAACATATATTTTGGCTGTAACATGCCACAGCGTGGTTTGCTGGCTGCTTAGCAGCTGACATAAAAGCACCAAGGAGAGTCATTAACACAGCACAAAAAAACCAACATGAGCTGCCCTTTTCTCTCACTCCAGGATATAGCTACCACTCCGGAGCCAAAAACATCACTAGATTGTTCTCAACCTGACCACCATCTGCTTGAGCTCCCGCCCTCTTGGAAGCACGACAGGTCACTTTTATTATCATCAGCTCTTGTTGTCTGATGTGCTACCGGTTTGATTGTGTTTTAAAAATCATGTTTTTTTTTTGTTTTTTATTTTTTAGTAAAATGCACCAACCGTTTTGGCAAAATGGAGTATATCTGGAATTAGTGTTATAAGTTGGTTTATTAAACATAAGGTTGGTGATTCTCAATGTTTGTTTAGAGGATTCGGGTGTAAAAGTCATGTTTTAAATACGGCATCTGCCGGAATGAATGTAAATGGTTAATTACTGAAATGGACAATAACAAAATTGCTAATTATCATACTACACAATAAGTAATAGTAAGCCGTACGTGATCAGTAACTAGAGGTTGTAGCAAAGACGGTATCTTAACTAATGTTGTTGCAAACGGTCTGTCTGCAGAAGTACCGTGTGCCCGTCTGTGTAGTATTGAATTTGTGAGCGTTCGCGTGATTTCTCCGGGGCTTGTGAGAAAGGATTGTCATTTGACCCGTGCTCAGCTCTTGGCCACAGAGCCAATACTGTAATTGATTGTGGAAGTCATTGTTAATAAGTTGGATTATTTGCTCCGCCTGTGCCGGCATGCCAAACAGAGAGATCACACACACACACACACAGACTGTGGTTTTAATGCTTACTTTTAATTCTTTTTAGAAAGCAACAGCAGCAGTTACGGTATGATGGCTCCCTGGGGATCCTCGCTGCAGCTCAGCAGAGAGCTCTCCGTGACTACTGATTACCTCCTATTGCTTTTCTTCACCGAGACAGAAGGCGCTTCCTGGCCTCCGTACAGCCCACACCTTGTCTCATTCTCATCTATCAGACCCTTTCTTATTAATTCTCTCCCTCTCTCCATCTATCCATCTATCTGTCCATAACCACCCGATCCTTATAGCTACCCTGTGGGAACTTATCAGCCCTAACGATTTCTCCTCAAGCTGCTGTCGACGTTTGGCACGAGGCGCAGGGAGTCGGTCCCCTCCAGAAACCTCCTGTGTCAACCCCGAACGCTTAGCTGGAGAATTAGGAAGTTCATTAGCATCTGGTAGCGTGGCATTTGTTGCCTGCTTAGGAAAGGGTTTCCTATAATTGGTGTTCGGAGCCTCCTCCCCTGACACCTCTCTCAGAAAACTAGATGTCAAAGACACCCTGTTTTCACAGGCAGTATCAAGCTTACACACGGGCGCAGCTTCCTCGTGTCGTCTTGCTGGTATTTTAAAAGTTCCGTGCTACTCCGAGGCGCTTCTGGCTTCAGAGGTTGTGCATAAATAAATGATTTAACCAATGGGTTTTGAATCCTCTGACATGAAATTAAAGCAGAAGGAAGAGAGCCGTCGATTCAGTTGCTAATTTATCAAGGTGTGTTTGTTGGAATCACCAGTCCATGCAACACTCCTATTTTGCCTCTTCTACAACCAGACTGTGTGGATGACAGGATTTGCAAGTGGTCAATAAGACAGCAACAAGGCAGCAAGGCTGATTATCATTATCCATCTTTTGTTATGAATTATATGTATTTAATGTTTTTATATTATGCATAAAATATACACATTATCATTATTGTATCATAAAAAAATAAAGTTTATTCCCCTTTGTCTCCCCCCTCCACTCAATTTGTCAGTGCCGTTTCCAGCATCCACTCAGAATGACGAACTTCTTTCGGAAACTTTGTTGGCGTCGAAAATGGTAGCATCGCCTCATCCGCACGTCCTGTTCCCTGTACGTTGTGGAGCTGTGACTCATTCTGTAACTCACTTATATGTATTTGCATGTTGGGTTAGAGGAAACTGTCACAAATTGATTTATTGTCTAGCTGAAAATAGAGATGTTTTGGTGTGTAATGTTGACAGCATGCTTGGGAGAACCAGCCTGACAATAAATAGCTATTTGTAAGAACAACTTCGGGTTGTGAGGTTTCTCTCTCTCTCTAGCTTATCTATATCTATTAATAAGATCTATTAAAGAAAACTTCTGTTTAATGAGTATTACAGTTGCATTGTAGTGTTAACATGATTTATTCATTTTGATTCACTGTTGGAAAACAACTGTTGAAAAGGTCTACTTATGTAAATGAGTTATGCAATTATAATAAATAATTAATGATCAGCGGTCTGATGGCATGTTTCCAGTGACAGGGATTTTAAGAGGAAATTTAATGTGGGTAAGTGTTTAAAATTGTAGTTGTGTTAAGTTCAAAAACTGCTCGTCTTTGCAAGAAATACTCTAGATACGGTATCAAGTTAATTTCAATCTTATAATTAAAATAGTAGGATGTGTGATTTAAAAAAACAAAAAAAACAAAAAAACAATACATTTATAGAATAATCTATACTGAACAGAAATAAAATAAACAAGAGCTATGCATGCAAGTGTAGCGACTTAAAAATAGCTTGTAAAAGTCCAAAGGAGACACACTAGTGCATGCAGGGAGTTAATAGGTGTGCCACAAACTAAACAATCCATTATACAGCTTACTAGAGCATTCTTGCAACCTAAAGCATGCTAGGATGTTGCCAGTGAAAAAAAGGGTTAGAAGGCCCAGTGCTATTTAAATTTATGTGTGTCTTTATATAGAAAAGATATTGCCTTTACTGCTTCAATATCAGTCCCTATATGTTACATATTAATAATTCAGCGCTGACAGTTCAGGTTTTGGGGGAAAAGGAAATCAATAAACATGCATGCGTATGTTGCATGAAAGAGCGTTCAATAGTATCTGCCTGGTCGGTGACATGGCTTTGGGGGAAACTCCTGCTTTTCAGAATTACATGTAAATTCACTGAATATATTCATATGTACTGTACACACGCGAACATCCAGTGTGAAATAATGCAGACTTAGTGCTAGGAGGCTGGCTGGTTTGTGTCCATTTGATTCTGAGCCGGCTGATTCAGACATTTGTGTCCATACATGCAGCTCTTCCCGGTTGATGTCCAGATCATTTCAGGGTTTCAGTGCATGCCTAAAAGGGGCTATTGACTCGCACTCGTAAACTCTATTTCACGCATGCTACCTCCCGTGCGAGTGGTAGACCTGGAACACCAGGTGGTGCATTTGTGGAATTGACTGCAGCATCTCCTTGAAAAACCTCTGTAAACTTCCCCCCCCATTAAGACAGATTAGGCTGTCTGCGAGGCTCAGGTCTATTTGTCATAGTCACGAAATCATGTCACACAATAACAGGCATGTATCCAGCAAGTATCCCGCTGCCAGAGAAAGTACAAAATTGGGTAATATCAAGCACCTGTCTTTTGACTAGAGCAGGGAAAGAGGGAAACTGGTCATTTGAGTGGAGTCTGGCAGCAACAGTGAGTATAAACAGTTAGTGGGGGATGAGAGGGACATTTATCTTGCTGGTGGTCGCAGATGTCCCTTTATATGTATACAGTGATGATCAAGAGTTACCATCAAGAGATTTTTATCCACAAAATGAAACTGTGATTGCATAAATGCAATACATCTCTAGTTGCAAACACACATAGCCCAAAAAAACAACTTAGAAACCGAAATAAAGCCTGTACACTAAAAGCATGTCCATTCTGACTGAATTAATGCCAATGATTCCCACTGAAGAATTACAATTCAATTCAATTCAATTTATTTGTATAGCCCAGAATCACAAATCAGATTTGCCCCAAAGGGCTTTACATTGTGTACAAAAGCAACACAACATCCCCTGTCCTTAGACCCTCACATCGTACAAGGTAAAACTCCCTAAAAAACCCCTTTAACAGGGAGAAAAAACGGAAGAACCCTCAGGAAGAGTAACAGAGGAGGAATCCCTCTTCCAGGACAGACAGGCGTGCAGTAGATGATGTGTGCAGGTGGAGAACATTACAGAGAAATTTGAATATTACAAACAAACAGAAATGTAATGAATGTTGGTAGAAGTGGAGGATGAGGAGCAGGATCCATCATAGCTTTCAGGTTTCACCAAGGCAGCCTCAGACCCTCCAACATCCGTAGATCCCTGAATGGCTGTACTGCAGCATGCTCTGTGAAAGAGAAAACACAGGGCAGGACTCCGGAACCACAGCAGATTTAAAAGTACAGTAGTGGTACAACAGTATCACAGATAGAAGAAGAAAAAGAAGCCCAGGGCATCTCATGAGGACCCGGCAGACTAACCTATCGCAGCATAACTATAACTAGGCCAGCCAGGGCCGGCCCTAACTATATGCTTCACAGAACAGGAAAGTTTTTAACCTATTCTTAAATATAGGAAGGGTGTCTGCCCCCCGGACTGAGACTGGAAGACGGTTCCACAGGAGGGGAGCCTGGAAGTTGAAGGCTCTGCCTCCTGTTTTAATTTTAGAAATTCTGGGAACCTCCAATAAGCCTGGAGGTTACAGCCTAGTAGTGTTTGATAAAATTTTCAGACAAGCCAAGATATGATCCTGATAAGTAAGAATGAAATATGCAGTATCTGTAGGACAAGACTGCAGTACAATGCATGAAAGACACAGATGATAAAGGCATGCTCGTATTTGCACAATGTGTTTTTGTGTGTTTCCAATGGTTTTTGGTTTGTGAATACCCGGTGATGTGATACAATGTATCCCAGTGTCTGTGTGGTGTGACTACAGCATATTGCATGGCTGTGTATAGTGGGGCTGGCCGTCATAATGTCATCAGGAGCTGGATTCGCTTCCTTTTGGTGCTCGGACCACAGCTTACTGCACCATTGGCCACTCCATTGATGTCCTATTCCCTAACGTGCCTGCCTCCTACCATAGACTGGTCCCGTAAGGCCATCCATCTTAGTCTAGATGAAAACTTTTTTGCCAGGTCAGTAGAGGCAGTGGCAACCAGGTTACTTACATCACATCATTAGAGCCAGGAGCTCGACTTTGATCTCTGTGAAAGGATTGAACTTACAGCGCCCATGTTTCCGCACGGCAGCCCCCAGTAGCTATCTCAGCCAAACACACACACACAAACACGTACACAATTCCAAGCACATGTGCACCTTCTCATCTGCGGGGTGGAGTAAAACCTCTGACAGCTGTAGTCTTCTGCAAGTTGGCTCTGAGTCTAGGCCGTGACAGTAGTTGTGTGAATGAGTCTGTGTGTTATCAAGCTTCAGGGACTCTAGTTTCTCTGATGTTTCTCCATTTTTTATATCTCCCATTCTGCATAACTTTCAGTCCTTTGGCAAAACATTGAAAGTTCCAGTGTTATGGTCAGCTGCAGTTGGTGCGGTGCTGGATTAAGATGGATCAATCCTTGCTGCCCAGCAATTTCAGCATCATCAGATCAACTCAACTGCTCAACTCAACTGTCTTCTTTTGTGTCTGAATAGGTAGGATGTTTGTTTGTTTAAACACACTGGTCCGCTCCGATTATTAGTTTCCCTGATTATATGATTTTTCTCTAATTTAAGCTATAAGAACTGTTTTTCCCTCCTACTCTCAGTGAGCTGGGCCATAACATCCAGTCAAAAGACAATGTCACTTTCTGTCATTATGACACATTTAAGGCCAAGTAAAATGGATTCACTGAAACAATTCTCTTGTGGTTTTTCTGAACCATATTTGAACATAGAAACATTGGGGACGAAACATTCAGAAAAAGAGCCTGATTTTACATGTACATTTCCACTCAGGTGTATCAGGAAGTTGTTCTTAAGTGTGTGAGAGCTATTTAAGTGTGTAACAGTGTGTGACGTTAATGTCATGTTTTGCTTTCAGTGCAATAAGGAAGAGGTTACAGGGGCCGAAACGCATCAGAATGATATTTTCCTTGTTTTAATACATAAACCACCTGCACTCAAACACCCACTGTTCCTTCAGATGTGGGGTTTTTTTCCAACGGTGTGTTATTCAGTTATCCTAGATGTCAAGGGAAGTGGATCGCTTAACGCGGTGACTTGGGTTAATTGGTATGTCTCTTCCAAATACCTTTGCCTCCAGCAGGCAGTACAGGCAACGATATGATTCACTCCGCTACCCACCAGGTGCTGCAGCGAAGGTGGCTCGAGAGCCAGGAACAACAGGAATCTAAAGAGGTGCATTGCTATTGAGATATGAGTCATTGCTTGCCTTCTGGATGTGCAGAATGTTGTTCCCACAGGGGCGGCTTTGAATGCTGGAGGCAAATGCACATATCACCGGCTCTAGCTGCTGCCAAAAGCATGAAAGCATGATAATACAGGGTTTTGGTGACTTCCTAAGGGAATCAGTATTCTTGAAGGGCAGGTTCTGTCCCTGGCTTTAAAAGAAAAAAAAAAGCATCAATCTATATATATATATATATATATATATATATATATATAATATAGTCAGCATAATTTCTGTGGGAATTTCACAAAAAAAATAAATAAAAAAATAAAACACCACCTTCCTCGTCCTATTTCTGTCTTCTTCCTTTCCAACAGAGACGAGTAGAGAGAGTGGAACAGCAACATAATACACACTAGGATAAGAAGGCATTTCCCAAACCCCAAACGTCTTCTTTGCAGCTGACAAGATCTATGCTGCCTTTGTGCAACAGGACAGTTCAGTTGCAGAGTCGCATGTACAACTAAACAAACACAACTAAGTATTTAGTATGCAGAACTCCTTTGGAATGGGCTTCTGGCATTTCTGCTTGCAGCCTTGCCTGGGTGTGCCTCTTTTGTTAAAAGAAAAAGAAGCATTTTTTAGGCACCAAATTCAGGCTTTAGAACAAAGAGCAGCCCTGTCTTTGTTTGAGGCCACATGCTTACAAGGCCCAGCATATTGCACTACAATATTGATATGCAAATATACCATGTGAACTGGTGATCAGAAGACAATTGTGACATATGGGAATAGATGTCATTAAAATCCTTTTTTTCAACTTTTTTTTTCAACTTTTTTATATTCCTTGTAACCTTTTATGCGATATTAATGTGATAATACTGTATGGCTGCATTATACTGTAAGCCCTTCTCTGGTTTCCTACCTCACCAGGACAATTTAGTAACCTTTCTGTGTGAAAAACACATTCCAAGCATTTTTTTGTGTTGTTCAAACTATAAAATTCCTGACAAATTCTTTCAACATATCGCTGCCTTTGGGCTATGGGTTACGATTATGGCATCTCTCTATATTTGTAGAGTCATAAAATGTCACTAGTTAAACATGTTACTTTTATTAAATGCTTCCTGACAACCAGATGAACATTTCCTAATGTGTGGAAGGAGACCAAACATGATTGACCAGAACAATGGAACTTTTTTTTTTTTCTTCTGTGCAATAAATAGCCTCCTCTCTCTCCTACTCACTGAATGCAGCTGCTCCCACAGTGGGCAGGTGGCCTGCAGATCCAGGGTTTAATTGGGGGCTAATGTCTGACCAAACAGGGGCTAGTCACATGACTAGCTGGTCATTAGGTCATTTAAATACCTTTCTCTATCTCTATCTTGGATGTCCTCCAGGGGGAGGGAAGTCCAAGAAGTTCTACCCTCCCTTAGTTACAGAAAATGTGCCCTTAGCAATGGATTTAACTTGCATCTGCAGAGGTCAACCAGTGAAGACTTGAAGGTTGTAACTTCCAGGAGGCAAACTGACTATATGAATGTAAAGACAGTACATACCCAGAACTGAGCAAAACTTCACTCTTATAGCACACAATATTTCGGGTAGGAAGATATTTGATTCACGAGTTTATTAATTTTAAATTATTAGTGTGAAAGTATTGAATGGCTCTGTCTGCAGTGTCTCACTGAGTCAGGCTAAACCCTGAACTGCTCATCTGTCACTTCGAGGTATAGCTGTACTGGCAGCTTCCAGTTATGGACATGGAGCTAGATGAATGCAAACAGAGTTGGTGGAAAGGCAAGCATGCTTAGCCAACTTTCTGTGACTTTCAGGAGAATTGTGTTATCCTCCGTTGTTGGCTGTAATATTCATTTCAGTTGTTTCAAACAATACAAATATTAGATGAAGTTCAATGTTTGTTGGCATGACAAACACACTTTAACAGCTGGCTCATTCAGTTTTCATCAACATTTTTTCGCTGTCTCGCTTTGCTTTGTTTAATTGTCATGCTCTCTTTCAGGCTATATTTTTCACCCATACAATTCTTTTTCTGTTTCTTTGCTCTAGAAAATTTGGTAAGACAGACTGTTTTTTCTGACCCTATGTACGAGCTCGACATAAAATACAATGTTTGGAAAAAGGTCAAACTCAAAAATCCTGACTCCTTATTGCATGCTTCTACTGGTTTTTTCGGTTTATTTACACTCTATATTAGATCACAAATAAACTGCACATTGGTTAACTGTGGAGCTTCAGTTTAATTTGAAAAATTTGCATCCGTAGCCTCAATAAGTTCATGATATATATGCAGAGCTTAGTGCTTAGGGATTCCAAACATTCAATGTGTCACACCTTTTGACTGTGAGGTGCCAAGCATACAGAATAACCAAGGGAAAAAATAATCAAGAAACAAATCAAAGCAAATCTGATTAAACTCACATTAGCATCAAGAGGAATCTCATCAATCAAAGCCACGTTCCTGAAGGCCTTTCTCCTAAAGGCCATCCGATGCCACAAGACTCTGTGGCAGATGTATTTTTAGTTATTAATAATGAAATAAAATGCTGACCTTTTGTCAATGCCTATGGTTTCTCCTCAGACAGCCATTTGCATTTGACTGTGCTCACACCAACATCTGCTGGTTTTATATGTATTTATTTATATTTTGAAATGATTATATTCGACATCTGACAAAACTTGCACTCTCCTGGCTGTGACGGTGGCGTCATGATTTGAATGAGGGATATGTCACCAGTGACTTGACCTTTGTGCTTCATCATTCATGTTTTTTTTTTTATTCATAATACACATGCACATATGCATACAAACAGAAGTGGGTCAGTGAAGGGGACATTGCTTTGATTTATCCCTTGAGGCTCACGCTAATCTTAACTGTAGCTGACACATACCTTAATACGATGCCAACTAGACGAGGCAAGTTTATTTGTGTAGCACAATTCAACAAGCCCGATATATAATAACAATAGCATCAAGACATCAACATGTAAAAATACACATAAGACAGTATGAACAAAAGTTTAAATATTAGACACAAAACGGGAGAATGAAAGTTAGTGCAGTGGAATAAATCCAGCAAGTGCAAAATTTGGTTTAATTAAAGGCAGCAGCAAACCAAAACATCTTCAGCCTTGACTTTTAAGAACTGAGAGTTGTGGCGTATTTGCAGTTTTGTATGAGTTTCTTCCAGATATGTGGTGCTTAAAAAAGAAAGCTGCCTCTTTATTTCTAGTTTTAACTCTGGGGACAGAAAGCAGACCTGTCCCAGACAATAGAGAGGTCTGGATGTTTCATAACATAGCAGAACGTCAGAAATGTATTTTGGCCCTAAACCATTCAGTGCTTTATAAGCTGAAGGTAGTATTTTGAAATAAAATCTCTGACTGTCAGAAAGACAGTGAAAAGATTTGAGAACTGGAGTGATGTGATTCACGGGCTAAGTCACTATCTGGATCAGCATCAACTGTTTGACTTTTTAAAGATATGTAAAGACATTGTCAGATTAGTAATGTCATGAACAGATTTTTGCAAGTCATACTGAGATTTAAACCTTAAATCCTTCATATATTCTTTGATGTGATAGAGATAGTATAATTATCATGATGGCATAAATATCTTAACATACCTAGGCTTAGTTAATCCTAGAATTTAGGTTTACCTATTTTGTTGTTTTTTATAATCTGAGCCAGAACAGAAGAGGCTCCTAAACGGTGCCTTGGAGAACTCCACATGATACTTTTCTTATTATTTTATGAATTAATCAAATGAAAAAAATAAACATGGACATCTACTGATATATTTATATACTGAATCTTTATTTATTTACTTTTTTATTCTTGAATATGAAAGTTCCCTACATAAGTCTCCTACAATTTCTGTCATAAAACATTTAAAAGCAAAAAAATCTTAGATGGAGTCAGAGGTCTAGCTTTTATGGGTTTAAGGGTCTTGATGTTAAAAAGTTTGGGAACCTTTGGTCTAAATTGTTCTTCTTCATGGCTTGATTATAGCAGTTTTCAGGGCCAGTGGGACAAAAACTCAGATAAGAGATGTGCTGATAGTGGAAGCCCAAAAACCAATGACATTTCAATATCAGATTGTGTAGTTTGTTGTTCTCGCTATCCATCCATGGCCACATAGAATATCACGTGATCTCACTGCTAGTATTAATGACCGTTCTGCTTGCAACATGCTCCTGGTGGGGCATGACACTGTTCAGAGGACGGAGCCTGGTCGCGTCAGAGCCAGATGGCAGCGCAGGTGCGCCCCGTGGAACCAAGGCCCTACACAACAAAGAGGGCCTTTTAGGAAATAAACTACCCATCTGATATATACGCAGCCTGTTCAAAACATCCCCCCCCATATCATTTTCCTTGCCAAGGCCAAGTTTCAGGATGGAAAAACTACTGGAAGATGCTAGTCAAACAGCTGTGACTCAGAGGTAAAGCAGGTCATCCACTTAACTGGAAGACCTGCAGTCAATTCCTGGCAGTGTGTATGAATGTGTGTGAATAGGCGAACGTCGGCATAGCGTAAACTGCCAGTTTGGAAGACTGGAAAAGCGCAAAACAAATGCGAGCTGTTCACCATTTACATTTGAACATCATATGGATTATAATACTTCCAGACATGCATCAGTGGTTGTGTATACGTGTGGATTTAATTTATGGTAGCCTATATGGAGTGTGCAGGCATGCATGTTTGATCTAAATTATAACTGTAGGAAGTAGATGTCTAACATAACAAAAAAGCTGAAAGGGTGATCATTCATTATGTTATGCTCATTAGGAAATCAATGAATTGTGATAGGTTTCTGTGTGCATGTTTGTCTAAGCTAATGTACCAGATGAATTGATCATATATCCATACGTGCATGATTGCCAGCAGTGTGGATATAATGGTCTATAATTACCCAATCCTTTTTCCCGTTGGAGAGGCAAAGGGACTGTACTCAACTTTCCCTGTGGTGTGCAGGGTGAGCGGTGTGGCCGAAGTGGTTATGAGGCCATGTCTGAGCCATAAAGTTTTAGGTATTGTGCCCCTTTGGAGTTTCTATGAGATTTTAAAGAGAACATGACTTTGCTGGAAGCCTAACATTCATGTGGGTAGAGCCCAGTACGCTTGGGGAGTGTAGAGAAGGCCTAACAATCAAAGCCTGCTTCCTGATTTTTTATTGGACTTCAACTAATCAATTATTAGTCATCTATCATTTTATACTCTGCAAGAGTTTTATCCACTTATTTATAATGTAGTTATGCACAAAGGATTCTGATCTACCTGAAATTTATTCTGCAGTAAGGTTGTCACAATACCAGAATGTTAAACTTAAACATAGTATATAAAGACATTTTACTCCTTACTCACACAGCAAAAAGGAAAAAAAAAGTGCACTGGTCTGTGTTTACAACTGAATAATAAAACAAGAACACACACCATGTAATAGTGAATTATACATAATAATAAAACAAAAACATCATTACCAAAAATAATGGTACAAAACCATAAATATTTATTATTCTCTTTTGTTGCTGGGACTATGCCAAAACTCATGTGGTATAATCCTAAAAACCAAGTAACGGATAGTTTGACTCTCCTAAAAATGTTTTTTTTTTTTTAAATGAAAAACACATGCTATCAATTAGTTTTATATTCTAGGTGGATTAAATATTTAGAATGTATAATTTATTTTTGGTTAAAACATTTGACTTTTTGTGTCTAAAATTGCAAAATTCTGAAATTTTGTGAAATAAATTATACAAATTGTCTTCTAAATGACAAGAACATAACAAGTACAATTTAGAAGACCTGATGAATGCTTTTTATATCTCTATTTTAAAAAGTGTTATACTTTTCTAACTTGCCAAACATTATTTGTCATTGACCGTGCTTCACTTGTAAACACAGTATTTTACTGTGTCGCTGTGTTTCCCCTGTATAAATAAAGAAAACAAATAAATTAAGCAACAATAAGAAAAAAAAGACAAATTCCTACAAAAAAAGGAAACAAAGCAATGAAAAAGGTTGTAAAACTAACCTCAGAAAAGCTAAAACCACATGAAATAGCCAATTTCTATGAAAGAATATTAACAATACGGTAGAAAAAAAGATACCCCTCCAAAGCATTAATAAATTTAGAATAAATAATTCACTGGTGCAGGATGAGAAGGTAATTGTAAAATCGTTTAATGCTTTCTTCATAGAGTGAAAAACTTACCAGTAATAAAAGGAGGCAGAGAATCTGCAATTTTTCCATCAGATCTTAACTACCATTTTCTTTTGATTTAATTTTATTTATTTAAAATGGGGACAGTGCATATTATTTAAACATTTTGCAATAAATACACAGGACTGTAGCCGTAGATAATTTCCATCTCTGTAAAGTAGATAATTGGCTTGTTTGACTAAA
Source organism: Eupleurogrammus muticus (assembly GCA_036785175.1). NCBI lineage: Eukaryota > Metazoa > Chordata > Actinopteri > Scombriformes > Trichiuridae > Eupleurogrammus > Eupleurogrammus muticus. The sequence continues at coordinate 11,435,711 of JAYKQN010000007.1, read as the reverse complement.
ATATGAAAGTGCTGAAGATTGTGGCTTGTGAGAAGTGGCTAACTGGCAGAGAAATAGAGAAACGGCCTATTTCACTCTGGTCACCATCCACTTCATTTTTGTGCAGGCCACATCTAAAAAAGCTCCTCAGCTCTCATTGAAAGCCGAAAAAAAGCTTTACCAGGTTCATCTGAATAATAGGACAACATTCTTCCAGAATTAACAAATATTAATTACCTTTTTTTTTATTTTTTACATTGCTCTGTGGGTGTGCCTCAGGGGTCGATCCACACAAATAATCTAATCCAACATCTGCACAGATGTTAAGATGCAGATGTACATGAATAAACACGGTCACTGACTGGCTGAGTTATTCCTGTTTGATATTAAATGAATCCAAAACCAAGACTAACGGGCTGACAAATGGGACTTTTTTTTCTCTACCCTTGTAATAATATCAGTATGGTAGTTCTTCTGCTCAGGATTGCCTCCTGAATTTTTCCTGTGTGGTTGGATTCTGTGAATGAACCGTGGCTGGGGCAGCCATCATGACAAAAAAAAATATTAAATATATCAGTATACTTTGTAGAGCATGTAGCTCATGCAGTTGTGGTTTCCAAAGAAAATAAAAGTTCCATGGAATGCCAGTTGTAGCAGAAGTGAACACTTTTTTATAAATAGGAGTTCGTGACAAAAGACCCCAAAGAGTGACTGTCCCACACACTGTGACACTCCAGGAAAAAAAAGAACAGCTGCCAGGCAGGCACAATTCTGAAAATTAGTTTAAAAAAAAACATTGGTGCAAATAGGCCGTCAGCGCATCTCTACTGTGGAGGTGATCCTGGGACACGCAGCTGGGGCCACAACCATAAGGGCAGACCAACAAACATGCTCGGAGGGATTATTTAACGTTACCTGACCTGGGAACACACCGAGAAGCAAGCCCCAGGGTTCCCTGGAGGAAGTGTCTGGGGTTTTCACCTCACCATTGGCTGCCGTGACGCGTACTCGGATAAGCAGTGGATCATATGGATGGATGCATGACAGTGAAAACAGAGATGATTTACAGTTGTAATATAGTTATCGTCACTGGTGATATATTCTCCCAATGGCTTGACTTCCGATGTAATATGCCATGCCATCTCTACATCTTATTATAGAAGCCGTAATATATATTCGCACATTTTCTGTATGTCAAAGCCTATAAGGAACACACTTTTGCAGTGTTTCTATGCCTGTGCCCTGGCTGTGTTAGCCCTATGGCGGTGACTCAGCTGTGTGCTTGTGTGAGTCACTGGGACCTGGGAGGACTGGACAGCCAGTGTAGCTGTAACGTGTGAGGCACGCAATCATGGGCCTTCAGCCCCGTGGGTAGAGAAGAATTCCAGTTTTCATCGACTAGGCAGGCCTGGAGCCGGTAGCGACATCGCCTCAAGTGACCCGGGAGGTCACGTGGGCCGAGGTGGCGTCAAGGGCGGCGTGGTGGATACAGTGGTGGATGTGAATACAGGGTTGAAACATGCAGATATGTACACTTCACTTTGACAAAATAAGCTGCCTTACTGAAATATTCTGTGCATATTTCTCCCAAATAAAAAAAAAAAAAAATCAAAACACAAAAATCAATCTGTGTCACACGCTGACACTATGAAGGCAACTGATGTCTGTTTTCGAACCTGCTCTGCTAAGTAAGACATCCATTGATTCTCCGCTTTGAACAAGTGGGAGGAGACACGTGTAGACTAAGTATAAACATTTTTTTTTTTTTTTTTTAAGACCAGTAGCTAATGCTTGTTAAGTGACCAATAATTGTTAAAACCACATGGGTGTTTTTATTTTGGCACTGCAAACTGATGTGAGAACTCAAGTACAAAAATAATCTTTTTTTTTTTTTAGCAGTCACATCCCCAGGAAAAAAAAAAGTTATGTATTATCAGCTGAACACTTATTAATCTGTGTTAATCGTTCACGTTACTTTGCTCAAGGTGTAAAAACCCCTCCTTACCGTGGCTACTATGATCTTTGTTAGTCTAAGCCGCTTGGCTGATGGAAGTGCATGATGATCCATCATTGCTACTGAGCTTGAGTACACGTTGTAAATTGTGTGATGCGGGATCACAGGTTCAAATTTTTTAGATATATTTATTGATTTGGGGTAGTTTTACACATTCATTCAAACCAAAGGAGCTTATTTCGGTTCATTCTATGGTGCGAAAACATCAGTCGTACTCGGGTATGCAAGAAATCAAGTGGACCGAGACCTGCAAAAAGGTCTTGACTCTACACTAAGGGACACACCTATGTTTGATCCCTCTAGTGAGAACAAAATTTTGAAGCCAAAAATGCCCAAGATGCATCATGGGAGGAGACTCTATCTATTTAATTGCTTGTTTTTCTCAATTGGACCAATTTTAGTTTGTTTGTCAATGTGTTAAATAGTCATATGATGTAAACACATCTTTAGATTCTTAAAATGGGTTTATATTGTTGTTTTTTATTCAACAAAAATACACAACATGCACTGATCTGAGCATCATATTTTCTGTAAAAAAAAAAAAATAAATAAAAAAGCTGTAAATCTACACAGTCCTCCAGTTTATGCCCTAGTACAAGGTGATGCAGGTTCTGTTGCGAGGAGAAAATGTGCATGACATTGTGTCACTCCCGTCTTAACGCCCCATCAATCCTGTCAAAGCTCATTGCCACAGTTCATCTTGAAACCAAACTGTGAAACAGGCCTGGTAATGGTATTGGCTTGACTTATCAGGCTTTGAATATATCTGGTAGTCACTCAATACCGATGTGAGGTGCCCCCATGCGTCCCTCGGTCGTTTCGCCTCACTCGTAAATATTCATGGGACGTAAATAGTAAGGACAAGAAAACATGATGTATCAGAGAAAATCAAAATGTCAAGATACCTGTGAGACAAAGGGCGTGTGAAGAAAAGAAACTGCGAGTGAAGTGCGGATATTTGAAATCACAGGCAAAAACTCTTAATCTTTAATCTTTTGGCTACTTTAATAAACATGCACTCTTATCTGCGGAGTTACCCAAAGCAACGGGGTGTTCTTATTTCACAGATTTAGTCACAGTGGAGAAGTCAGTCAGTGTTGGAGATTAGAGATTAGAAAACCGTCTCTGCACCTGCAGCTTTCCCCTCCCTGCGGGGCCATCATGCTAATAAGGAACAGAGTACTACATGAGGTCCACGAGGCTCCGAGGGGTAGTAGAGGGGGATTATTCACTACAAAAAGGAAGATGAATGACTTAGTTTCCCAGTACATGGCTAATACGGGTGCGCGGGCCTTGGTGTAATTGACTCCTGATTGGGCTGTTGTGGGACATAATGTCACCTCATAACTTCTGTAATATCCGACGTTTTTTTTAATATCTCTCTTAATAGCCGCGGCCTCTCGCCAATGCAGAGCGATGAACCCAGCATGTTTCTTTTTTTTTTTTTACTTTCCCATCAAATCATCTATTTCCACCTTTGCATCCAATAGACAGGAGTCTTAATTTGGTCAAAAAAAAGGTAAAAAGAAAAAAAAAAAATCAGTCAACCCTACTACCAAACCACCCTGCACCTGCCACTGAGCTTCCACCGTTGCTGGCTGTGATATAAATAAACATGAATGAATACCATTAAATCCCTTTTGAAGCTGGTCAAAGCCAGCCAACCATTCATGTTATAATCTGAAATCAAATGTGCATTTTTACCCCCACTCCTGCCGATCTTTTTTTCCTGTGTGAAACACCTGAGGCTTCCTTGAAACAACTGAGGCCCTGAAAGACCTTCTGTTACGTGGGGAACGGTGAAGGCTCCAGCCCCAGTAACAACTTAACTACTTCACCTCCACCTCACATCTTCGGATATAATGAATTTTTAATGATCCCTCTGGAGAATCAGGCTGAACCGTGTCGGCAAACAGCAACATAATACAGCAGAAAGGAATAAAATAGCAGAGCAGATAAAACGGATAGAGAGAAATTGAGAATTAAATGGATGCTATAGGCGGACGCATTTTAAACCTGCTTCCTGAAAAGTTTGGAGAAGAGCCACTTGCATTGTAAAAAATAACATGGGCTTAAGAGAATGCGTGATGCAAAGTTTTAAACTGTAGCACGACTGCTCGCGCTCCAAATTGGATGAGGAGAGGGCTGGCAAAAGTTTATTTAAGCTCCGAGTTGCACAACGGACAGCTGAGAAGGAAGTGATAGCTGCAGAGGTTGAGGGAGTGTCTTCTTCTGCTGCTGCTGCCTGTTAGTGCCTCAGCTCAGCCTCACAACAGATTCAGAAGTTTGCTCTTCTCTGGTAGCACTGATAGAACAAAATGCGATGCCTTTATTGTTATTATTTTTTTTTTTACCAGCATCTACATTTGATACAATTTTTAAACCCAAGAGTAAATTTAACTCTACAGATTATTATTATTTCTTATTATGAAATACTATATAATACTTTAATCATAGAATCACAAACAATAAATGTGTATGTTTGATTATTATGATGTAAGTACCATTTCAGGTTTTGAATGTGAATTAGCAGCATCAGTGTTGAGAGAATCAAACAAACTGGATGATTTTGAATAAATGACTAAAATTATATCTCATCTGGCAGCTTTATATGAACTTTTTTTTTTTCCTGGATTTTCTTTCCATCATCTAAAATAATATGAATCTGTTAATCAAACTGAAACTTCAAAACATTTAGCTTGAGGAAGGTCAGATGAAATGCACGGGGGTAACTGGGACAGCAGGAAGCCTAGTGTGCAGCTAAAAGCATCAAGGGTCATTGAGTTTAAGTTGCCCGTAAAACCTGCTGCTTTATGGGGCTTTCAATGCCGCTGTGCCTTTTCTACAGGAGAGAAAAAAAAAACAGTGTGAATGGCTGTCACACTGTGTGGAAGATGATACAGGAATCTGTGTCGCTCAGATTTGTGCCCTGCAATTGCAAAAAAAAAAAGAAAAAGAATTCTGTCTGTTCTTATGCACTTTTAGCAACCAACATCAGCTGACGTGTGGTATTAAGTGCTTTGTTTTTTTTTTCTTTACTCTGAGTCACAAGAGGTTCAATTAGCAGATAGAAAAGAAAGCTTTTTCGAAACCTGAAAAACACCATAAGGATTCTCTTTGAACTCAGGAATACAACATTGTCTTCTAGGCTATACTGTATGACAGGTTGTCAGGTTTTCAAGCCCAACACAGTCCGCCCTACTGGTTATCTGCTGCTCACAGCTCCATGGACTCGTTTCTGCCTCCCGTTTAATATAATACTAATAGAAATACTTAGAATAACAATAGTAGTAGTCTGCATCTAGAAACATGATCCACAGAAATCTGTGATACGAGATAATAGAGAACTCTGGGGAAGATGCCAAGTTGGTAACATGCATTAACGGAACATGACTGTGTCCAAATAGAGAGAGAATAAAGGGGACGTTACAGGGTAACTGTAATTTTAAGATTTAGGCTTAAGTTTCAAACAGACTCTTAAACATAAAGAGGGTTAACTAACATTTTTTTTTTATTTAACCATGTCTTAACCCAGTCTTATATTAATCACAACCATAATATTTCAATAGCTGCAGAAGCAAATGTGTACTAATGACATCATTATAATATATCTGGTTGACATTGTCCATGCTGCCTGACTTCAACGCTTCACTAAACTCAAATTCATTCACATCCATTTTTACCCGGTTGATTAATTTCTATTTTTACAACATACTATTAACTATGAGGGCAGCAAATCTTTATTTTCATATGAATGGGCAACATTAGAGGAAGTGAGGTTTTAACTTTACCATGCATTGTAAGCTGAATGAATAATAAAAAAGTAATAATTAATATTATGAGCGTACTTTCTGGTATGCCAATGCTAAAAAAAAAGAAGAATTCGGAAATCTGTATCTCAAAAAAAAGCCATTTTGATTGGCACAGATAACAACAAATTATGCAAATGGTCAAGATAAATATCATATTTGCCTCTTTCATTGTTTGAGGAGTGTAATCATGGTTATCTTTTTGGATCTGTAATCACTGTAAAAAGTCCCAGCTGTATTTGTCTTGTTATGGCAGCTGCGGCGCTGAGGATGAATGTCGGAGGTCTCTGCAGGCATTAACGTCTCTCTGCTAATTACTGAAGTAAAACAAAACCAAATCTCCCCTTATATGCCTTTAACTTATGCTTCTTCTCTTTTGGCTTTTGAAGTTGGCGATATAAAATATCCTCATGAGACGTAGGACTTATGTTTCTTATTGGGTAAATTGAAGGGAACGCTCACATATGGGACTTTGGTAAACAAATACAATTAAAGTTGTCTCTTTTTACTTGGTGTCAAAAAAATCAAAATGAAGAAAAGTGAATGACTGGGTGCATGTGGTCCAGGTATTCCTCATGTTAGTAGGATATAAAATGGTTATCATTTTGGAGTCATCTCCCTCTCCATAATCCATCTTAATATAAATCATTAATTTTAGGATAAACTTGGTTTCAAAATGTAAATTGGTGAAGGTCAGGCATGTGGTGGTTATGGTAAAGGTAACGTAACTGTGTGGGGTTGCATCTGTCCATTTCAGATTCTACTTCTCATCTTCCTGCGTGGCTGTGGAGTGGTGTATATCTTGACAGTAAGCTCTGGTAATAGATCCACTGTTCATACAGTGTGTCTTGGCTAAAGGAAGAAGTTATGCAACCTTCCCTCTCTTCCCCGCCTCACACTCACTGAGTCCAAGCAGATTACATGTGCTCCATTAATGAGGGGTGCAAAAAAAAATCAGCCAGAAACATGCAAACACATGTTAAATACGTGTCACAAACATCGTCTGGAAACGGCAAAAAAAAAAAAAAAACGGCGTTTGAACAGCGGCTGATCGCACTCAGGCTACTAGGGAGGCGGATTCTTAATTGATGTGAAAGGTCAAACTATATTATGTCTGACATTTTACAACGTGCACATGCATCATTGATTGAACTGTTCAAAAGACATTAAATGTCAGCCCTAATGAAGTCTGTCACATACCGATGTAACTGACTTTTTAAACATTGCTTTTAGAGAGAGGTCACTATCAAAGGCAGGGCACATATCAAAACGCCTGGTGGGTCTTTATTGATCGGTGTGAAAGAATCAAATGTGATAACTTGCTGATGAGATTGCGCAGAATGTGCAATTCACTTTAAAGCGTAGGCAGAGTAAAGGGATCTGCATAGAGTAAGCTGCACAGTTCTATCAAATGGAAGACGGCTGGCTGAGCATCCATATGCCTTTTGAGTCAATGTTCCACTCATTCATTCGTTTTATATCTGGAAATCCTTCTATGATCTCCTTGCTGTACATCTACCGCGGGTTAATGACACGTCAAATCTTACTCCTCATATATGTACCCGTAGAGCATTTTATTTGCCGAGCTTTGGTGGATTCCGTTTGGCTGATCCATTAAATACATGCACCGTCAGAAAGTGCAATTATGTGCAAACAGTAATTAGCATGGCGGCAGTGGGCCTCTGCAGTTCCAGGGATCCGTGTCGTAAATCATGGAAACGGCACTTGCGCGTTTATGAATTTATGTGACATCTGTACGACACTTGATCGCACGGTTATTATCATTCTCTGCAGGGGGGGTCTTAGGGATTTCAGGCATGGAATCAAATCAATACGCATCACATTAAAATTGAGAGTATTTTATGATTGCCTTGACGGCGGAGGATTGATTCGAAATAAACTGCAAAATAAACTACGCCGGCTGCTTTGTGGTAATGAAAGCGCACATCAGCCAGTGTAAATGCATGCTTGCCATTTTGACAAGGACATTTTCCATTTAGTCTTATGCTGTGCCTCACTTGCATTTGCCATTTTGATTGTTAATTTGTTTCAAGAGTATATTTGTGCAGCTTTCTGTGGTTAACTCTTTTGTGAGCATGGATCCTGGTATAACTGATACATATATATAGTAATGCGTGTGGTATTTTATAGCACATTGAGATAAAAGCTTGGAGGTGAAGTCCTAAAAAGTGATGTGTGCGGGCTGCATTATTCATGCAGGGCCCCTCTCGCACTCCCAGCTCTGCACTCGCCGAAGAGCTTGTACTTGGGTTGATGAAAGGGGCCAAAACCGTGCTACGGCGCGGACGCTTGTGTAATATTCAGAGGGATTCGCTGGACGTTTCTTTCGCAGCTGCCACCCTGCCCAGTTGGAGGGAGAAGTGGCGGTGCTCCTATTTTCCTTTTCTTTTTTTTAATGAAAATATGCTTCTGGTAGAGTTATGTCATGCTTCAACTGAATGTCCTTAGCTGCTCCCCCCCCCCTCAAAAAAAAAAAAGCAGGTTAGTGCTAAAATTAAACTGAAATCAGATAAATCCGTCACGCGGCTTTGCGATCGTGCCTCAAATTTCAAATCCTAACACAGACGGTATTCGCCGTCAGCATCTTCAAATACTTCTACTTCAATAATTTCTTCCATCCCTTACTGACAATTTATAGTTGTAGCTTTCACTATGTCTTAACATTCCAGATATTATTTTTTGGAATATGCATTGGAAGAAAATATGACTCCTGAGCAGTTTATCAAATGACAATGACATAGATGTTTATCAATGTCTTCTTAAAGAGTATGTTTTTAAAAACAAAGTTTATGTCCACATGTATTAGCTGTGGGCATAGATTCTCTATCCATGTAGGCTTTCTGACACTATTCTGCAACTTTTTAACGTCAAGGATCCTTAAACTCACAAAAACTACACCTCGGACCCCATCTGATAAGGTTTTCGCTTTTAGTTTTGTAACAGAAAACGTAGGAAAATCAAGGCCAAAAATATGGAGGACAGAACCTGCCATAATCATGTACATAATAAATACAGTTACAATTCAAAATCCATTTTATTTATTAATTTAGTCATTTAAAATGTATGTATATATTTATGTATTTATTCCCCCCTATTCATTTTAACCTCAATATATAAAGTGGAAAAGTAATTCACAAATAACAATAAAATAAATACTACTAAATCAAAAACATTGTATTTATTTGTTTTTAAAGTTATGGCAGTCCTCATACAATTTTTGTCATTGTGGGATTATAGTGATTCCTTTACTTCTTTATTCCTATCTTCTTTTTTTATGGGGACCCCCAGCCACCTCTTGAAGGCCCCCTTAGGGTCCCCGTACCCCACTTTGAGAACCACTGGTCTAATGTTTGTTCCACTTGATGAGATTAAATGATTCTTTTTCCTCTGGCTGTAGTGGAGGGTGAATCACGCTGCTGTTATTCACCTTTACAGCGTAGCCACAGCAGTGTGTGGCCTTCAGTAGGTTTTAACTTGTAGCTACGAAATCATAACTTCGGTGTTTGCATTCATGCACGTAGCGGCATCTTCTATTTGCTTCGACCTCTCTCCTTTTTTATTACACACACACACACACACACACACTGCGGTAAACTCCAGGCAGGTACACATCAGCCTCAGTCTATGGCGACTCCCAGTTGCGTGGCAACTTCTGCTGTTTGCTGAAAGACTGGCCCTGAAACATGGAGCCTGCAGAGAAGCTTTCTGTCTTCTGCAGATTAATGAGAAAAACACGCTTCTAGTATCAAACACATCGTTCTGCACCATGAACCTCAACTATCCAACTGGAGGAACAAAGAAGACTTTTTTGTTTAGTGGGGGGACTTTAAATGCATAACCTCATTAGAGATTAATATAGAATGCTACTGAGATATGACTAATGCAAGTACCAAAACTAATTAATAATAATGAACCTATACACACTGATAAATGCAACCATTTTATTGTAAAATTCCACAGCAATGTGCTATTCCCTTATGAAAAGGATTTTTTCCAGTACACGTATAGTATATAATGCAGACCCTAACAGAATTGATCAGTGCCCCTTTTTACTCAGGAAATATACATAGATGGTAAACAGCTAACATACTGTATGTATGAGAATGATATGGAGTTTATTTTGTTCTTCAGCATGATAAGTTTTACGGAGCTCTGTAATTCCTGTGTGTGTTCTTCTTTCTGCAGTTTGACAAAAAAATACACACGACAACAGAAAATATCTACATGTGCTGTTCTCGTATGTGTCATTTGTGGGGTCCCAGAATGAATGAAATCACTAAATTAAAAAAAGGGCGATGAAGGGGAGTCTGTGTCAATGATGAGCGATGGATGGAGGCCGGATGAAACGGAGATCGGATTTGTCAGAATTCTTCAAATCTTTTACCTGCTTACTGAATAAGTCAGTGCCGCTTTTATATGAACACGCCCCTGCACCTACTGTACACCTTCATATCTCAATGCAGTTACAATAGCATAAAACAAAAACATAACCATTATGTAACAAATGAAAAACCGTGATGGTTGTTTTCTGCATCACTGTTCAAATACAAGAATTAAAAAAAAATAAAACAGCAACAAATAAAATAAATCAACCAAAAAAAACCCCAATGTCACCTAAAACTAAACTAACATAAAAACACATTGGTTGTGTAGCACCTTCTAGAGAAAACACTCCCGCTCTTTAAGTTTCTTCCACAAAGCGCTCAGATTCACAAATGATGTTGTGGTTTGATATTGTCTATTGCATGTGTATTAGTTTGGCACTTTTTTTTTTTTCTTTGTAAGACTGAAACGCTCTGTTACACATCCTTAAAACTACTAAAAAACCGCCGATGGCCGGTCTACGTTGCCGTTTGACACACGCACGTCCTTGAAGATGTGAGAAAGTTCTGTGCACACTGAGGACAGGTGTGGAATACTAAGCAGCAGCTTCGGAACACAACAGGACCACCGTTTTGGAAAAATATAGGGAAGGATTCCAGGAAATATGAGATAATGTGGTAAATACATATGATCATATCAGAACGGATGCTTTATTAATCATGGCAAATATCAAGACCAATGGAAACCATTGTGGCGGTGGAGAAAAGTGGAAATAATCATTGGTCACTTGGACAAGCAAATGTTCTTCTTCTGGTGGCTTATTGTTTTTTTCCCCCCCGTTTTTTTTATGTTTTTTTTTTTTTTTTCTCTCCCCTGAAAATATTAAAATTTTACTACTCAGAAGCTGCACAACAGATAATGTTGCAACTCACTAATTTAACAGAGAAAACAGTTTGACAGGCCTTTGTGAGAGTAGTGTACATCGATCACAACATAGAAAACACAAGATAAATAAGCTCAAGCTCCATTGACACAAAAATGTATCTTTGATATAAATGACAGCATTCTGTTTTTTGTTTTTTTTTTCCTTTTCTTTTCAGGGGCAGTATGAACAGAAAATACAATGTCTTTTCAATAAAATAAATAAATAAATACCATCAACGAATAAATAAATAAATAAATACCCCTTCCCCCCGTAGTAGTCTACATGAGTCAGTCCAGCATAATACAAGAAGTCTAATATACTGTATTTTGATATACTGTAACAATGTTGAAATTACAAAATATATACCCTTTTACAAAATCCAAAGGGCTCGACAAGCGTTTTCCTCCTCTTATAATTTATGTACATGAACAACATGATTCACACCCGTTCCGTGAGAGAGATTACGAATCATACCGACGCACACGCCTCCATTTGTTGCATACTGGCGTCTATCAAAATTGCTTTGTTAAGAGGGGGGTTGTATTCCGTGTGCGTTACAGGTTATCATACACGACATTTACAATTCAGATGCTTCCGCCGCCGCGGAAAACAAAACGAGAATAAACAAATTTCCTGCTCCGTCCGGTGAATCCATTTCCGCAACGTGATGGTTTACATTCTGCAAGTGTTTCTTGTCAAAGAGACGGGGAGTGAGATGCTGATAATAAGGCTTATACATCTGTTCTTGACTGAAGCAGATTTTTTTTTTTAAACATGGATGGAGCTCTCAAGTTTATTTATTATTAATTTATTTTCTTTGTCTTATCTGAGAGGCATGAGAGAACGCTCCCTGTTGTAATGCAGGGGATTTTCAGAATTTCATGTAGCTGTTAAACCTGACATGCTCAATAAAGTGTAGATGAATTTGTTTAGGTGGTGAGGTGACCTCTGACCTCATAAAAAAATCATGTCATGGTGGGCTTACAACAAATGGTTTATCGCAAAATACCATTTTATTTAAATTTTTTTTTTTTAAGTATTCTGTACATGAACGGTTGTGTGAGTGGTCACATGATCGTGGTGGACCAATAGAGGAGCTTGTTTATGACAGACAGGCAGCAAAGTGGCCTCTGCAGTTTTATATAACATTACGGATACAGAGAATTTCTCCCGAAAGTCTTCAAAAGAGGGACATCGGATTCTAAAGAGTGCTTAATGTACATATTTGCGATTCTTACTCTCTATGATTCTCTATCAACGTTTCCACGGTAACTAATCGCTGCCTCCCTCCACCAGGTCACACAGGTGTGCACGCCCTCATGTTGTATTATAATATATATTCTATAGATGGGGATGAGGCTGTTTCCATTGAAATTGCCTCCGATTAACCTAGAAAAAGTTCACAACACAACAATGACCCAAAGCACACATCCAAAAAATAAAAATGGCTTCACCAGAATACGACTGAGGTTTTGGAATGAATCAGAGTCCAGAGCTGAATTTGGTCAAACATCTGTGGGGTGATATGAAGAAGGCTGTGCATATCCAATACCTTCCAAAAAACATTTTATTAGGGGTGTGTAGACTTTTTATATCCTATATTATTTCACATATTGTCTGTACTGTATGTATACATGTATATTCAATGCAGATTATTTTTGGATTTGTGTTATATTTAGTTATGAGCGAGTAAATTAATGAATGAATAAAGAAATGATCCTTATTATTGGTAATTACAATTATTTCCATTTATTGAACAAAATGACCCGACATAAAAAGTTCACCTTGACGCCTCATTGTTCTTCATGGAGGTAAATATGTATAAAGCACCATTTATGAACCGATTTTCCTACTTTAGAAGACTTTCTCTGTATCCGTCACGTTATATAAAACTACTACTATATTCATTGGCAACCTGTATAGATTAAAGGGCAGCCAAATGATTAGTTTTCGTAGGAAAACCTAACTAGTTTTAGTGAAGTGCCTGCGGTAAAAGCTTATATAACCAAACAATATAGCCAGTGTGTCATTATGTAAATGTGCGCGTCAGCAGTGAACGTAGCGGAGGGTGAGAGGTCGGCGTTGTCCAAACTGTAAGCTAACGGCTGCGTGGAAAGTGATTTAAAAAAAACGGTCGTCTGGCCTGAAATTCTGAGCTGATCCTCCCACCTGCATGTGAAGATGACTTCTCAACTTGAAAAGGATAAACTGGGCAAATTTTTTTTTATCATTCAATTTTCCAATTTTCCTAGAAAAAAAAATATAATTAAATCCTGAATGATAATCAACAGTGTGCATTTTTTTGTTTTGTTTTTTTTCGTTTCCATAGCCAACAATAGAAGACCATAAAACATGTTGATTTTTGGCCTGAAAGGTGCATGCAATAAATGTAAACCACTATGTTATAGTAAAATATATACAGTGTCTGTACAGTTGAGCATTGTCCATAAACAGCATCATCTCTCTCCCTTTGTCTCTCGCTGACCACACATGAAAAAATGTGACGTTTTAATACTGTAACACATCCGCTAAATAAATTTCAAAATAAATTAGCACTGTCACAATGACTCGTAATATCACTAACATAGCTCTATTAAAGTGCTTCAGATTTAGTGGTTAATATGTGAGGTGAAAAAAAAAAGAACAGGTTAAAGTAAATAGGATATAGGCAACGTTATTCTACTTTTCAGATTTTTTTTTGTGTTTTTAAATTTTAATTGCTCGTTCACTGCAGAAGGAACGTACAGTGTTTGTCCAAAAATAAAGCCTCGATAGAGATTCCATTCAGCAGAAATTAACAGGAAATTGCAGAAAGAGATGTTGAAGGGAAAAAAAAAAAGGAAATCAGAACTTCTTGGGAAGTTCTTGTTAATCGCTCACACAATCAAGGTTTTCACAACACATGTATACACCTCTTCATGCCAGTTAAATGTGTTTGCTACAACATGTGCAATGTCTGTCAAAGATCAACTAAAAATCGCTCAAATTCCAGGAGATTAAAACAAAAGATTTAAAGGAGATGCTCTAAATCGGATCGTTTTTTTTTTTTTTTTTTTTTTTAAATGTCCCTTTTTGCTGGCGCGGAGCATGTGTGGAGCATAATAAGCTTTTTTGTATGATAAGGCTGGACACCCCCCTCCCCTACCCCACCCGGGCCTAGAGATAGAGATAGGAGACCCAGTAGACCAAGTTGAAGAGACCGAACGCGGTGGGGAAGAAGATGCGCGCGTACGAGTCTATCTTGGCGATGCGGATGTGCAACCTGCCGTGCCGCCAGGCGCCCGAGCGGCAGTCCTCGAAGCAGCAGAAGAAGCTGGTGCAGTCCTTCCCGTCCAGGCACTCGTAGCCGTACTCCTCGTCCCGCTCCTGCATGTGCGTGGCGTTGTTCATCTGGATGGCCGTGGCCGAGCGCGGGCGGATGTCTACCGTGGGTGTCTGCTTTAAAAAAAAAAGACAAAGTTAGGTGCCGTAGCCCCTCTCGTGCATCGTCGTCAAGACCTCGCTAATATAAGGTAGGGGGAGGGGGGGAGGGGCGCCGCCGTTTCCTCTCTTTAGTTAGCGAAATGTAATTTGCACCTTCAATTTGCCAATGGAGCCTTTTTATAATGTCAAGGAAATGCAAATGGAGCCATAACTACCTCCTGTGGTTTCAATTAGCGAGGCGTCTCGTGGTGGCGGAGGAGGGGTCAGTCAGTCCCAGTGAAACCCGTGATGTAAATTACACCTTTGGGCTGGGACATAGCAGGCAGCTCAGGCAATCATAATATTTTAGGTAAATACTCCATATTCCTTTATATGGCGGCTGCTAGTGCTGGGCAATGCATTTTTTTCTTTTTTAGCATTCAGATCATGCTACTGCATAGTTAGACATATATTATAGATAATATTAGAGATGATTATGTGAGAACACTCCAGAAATCAGACGTCTGTGCATCATCTGTTTAAATTTATAATGCCCGGTGACTCTTATGTTTTTTTTCTGCAATAGATCTATTTGCATACTAATGACACGTCTTAAGGCTGCAAATGAGGGGGGGAAGCATCTGGTTTCCTCCTGTCACAAACGGGTTCAAAATGAGCCTCAAAATGGCCTCCAAACAGCGCTCACCACTGGGGGGCACATGCCTTTCACTTGTAAAGACGCCTACAATAGGACGGTGACACCAGTGGCCCTCGTCACTCCAAAGGGAGGCAATTAGTATTCGAATGGGCGTTTTTCATGGGCTTTTTATCTCGAAATGCCACGCCACCTTTGCACAAATTGAAATTGAAAATCAGATTGAATAGCGTTCACCCCCCCCCCCCCCCCCCCCCCCAACTGTCCCTCCCCGACCCCCCCTGTGGCAGAATGGGAGGCTTCGTTGACCTTGCTGATAAAACTGGGGTGTTGAGCTCATCATTTAAAAGAAGACAGAGTCACAGCATACACCAAAAATCATTGCTTCCCCTCAGGTTTGATCTTTGCAACATAGGAAGAATAATCTATAAACACTATAGACACACTAACAAACCAAATATGATGTAAAAACTGTAGGACATAACCAATAAGTAATTGTAAGTTTGTCACATTTTTGCTCCCATTTCTGTGTGTTGCATTTACAGTGAGCATGCTTGCTGCAGGGGGAAAAAAAAAAAAAAAAGTTGCAATTTTAGTTTGAACATAGCATTATCTGCCGTAAGCATGCATCCCCAAACAAGCCTAACACACTCGGTTTGAGCACCCATTCCCTAAGACGTCTCATTTTTTTGCCCAGCACTATTGCACTAGCGCAAAGCTGCTGTCCCTTTGGAAACGATACATAACCACAAGCAAAAAAAAAAACGTGTACAGGTTAGTTTTCAGCATTTTTTTTCCTTCTTATTTTTCATCCTCATTAACGGACAGTACGTTGAGGTAATGAGGTGGATTAGCGGTTATGGCTCGGTTCTCAAAGGGGTGGGGGGGGGTCGGTTTGCAGTTTGTTAGGAAGCGCAGCGGAAGCTCAAGCAGGAGGAGCGTGTCACAGCGTCCCGCCGCACGGCTTGGCCAAGCCGGGCTGTGCGAGTTGGGTGTTAGCAAAAGAAAAAGAAAAGGGGGGGGGAAAGGAAAAATTAAAAAAAAATAAACAACACAGCGGCGCTGACAACTTTAACCGGCTGAAAGTAGACAACCTCTTGGGGGGGTGGGGGTGTGGGACGCAATGGTGGAAACACTTGGAAGACCTCTTGCTCGTCTCCCTGTCTGCCCGCTGAATATTTGATAGCAGTGTTTCCAAACTGCAGGTGGATTTCCCCGCCAGTGCATTTAGACTCACGCCCCGGCTCACACTCGAACTTATCTGACCCCTGCAAAAAAAAAAAAAAAAAAAAATCCTCCCAGTGAAATATTGATGTCGACATCCTCTGCGTGTGGAAAGGCAGATTATCTCGTCTTGACTTGTGTGTAAATTTAGATCCTCCCTTGCACCCGCCCACCCTGGTCGCTTTTTTCCCCTTTCCTTTCTCTCTCTCTCTCTCTCTCTTCCGCTGGGTGTTTAAAGATTACCATGTGTGTTAATCTTTCTGAATGGACCTCCAACTCTCTAATTGGACTTAGCGCCGTGCAGGGGTTGTCTGTTTCAGTCTGTTAAGGCTCTGCTGACTCTGTAGGAAGCGTCAGGTCGAGAAAAGCCCAACAAAAAAAACACAAAAAGGTATAGATTTACTGGCAGGGGGAAAAAAAAGGGGGAAGAAGAGGAAAGCTGTTGCAGCGGCCGCTAATTCACTGTGGTTTACGACGACAACACGGAGTGGAAAAACAGGACAGAGGGAGCAGAGCCTGGACTAGTACATTCCTCCGGACATGAGATGTGTGGGATGCTTATTTGAATTTGAAAAAAAAAAAAACTGCGTAAAGTATGTCTGGCTGGCTGCCTCCGCACTGTGCACTGCAGAGCGCACCCCTTCTACCGTTATCTCTGATACCTATTTAGTAACTGAGGAGGAGTGTACAATATGAATGCAGGTAGATAAAGAGGGAACAGAGAGAGGCGTATCTGCTGTGGAACAGACGGAAAAGCAGTGAGGTGCTGGGGGGGGGGCGGCTCGGAAGAGCCCAAAAAAATGCAGCAGACACATGCATCAGACACAGGCAATATACCTTTGAGGAAAAGAGCCGGAGGAGCTTTTGTCCAGACAGGAAACAAAGAATACGTGGAATTGAAAGAGAGTAAACAGAAAAAAACACACACACAAAGAGTATACATGTAAAAAAAACAGAGAACAGAAGACATCAATAAACGGAAAATCTGGAACATAAACTCGAAGATAATGCGCGGAAAAAAAATCACAAAGTACCGTACCGGCTAACTCAAAACGGAAAGAAGAAGAAGAGAGAAACTGCAGAGAGACATACATGTCATGAACAGACATAAGGGGGGAGATGCATGGTGGGATAAATGTATCTCACATGCTTCTTACACCAGGATCACCTTTTGGGACAAAAAATGTCAAAACGTGTGGAAAACAAGTAACAGCTATTGTATTATATTCAAACTGCATGTGTGGAAAAGTGGAGGCAACTTCTCTGGCAAAATTGTACCATTACACTGTGTTTTACCACACCAGAAAAACCATCACAACAACAAAAGATAATCCTAACAAGTGAAAATATCTTGTTTTTGGTGCATTAAGTTCAATAATGAGCTAATTTATCTTCAAATATCTTTTTTTCCAGTGGCATAAATGTTTGCTTATTTTAAAAATTTTTTTGTTCTTCATCTTTTCTTTCTTTCAAATAAATATATATTAAAAAGTCAAGTTTATGAGATTAAAAATACAAAAAGTTATGAGGAAAAGTCATTATTATGATATAGAGTTAAATAAGATTAAATTGACCAAAATAATAGAAACAATTAAAATAAGCAAAATGATCTGACAATAGAATAGGATGAGTTAAGATAAAGATAATGCTACTTGATATTGGAAAAACTGTACCAAAAACAGGATATTTTCATCTGATAACACATTTAGTTTCATATTCTTGTCAGTTCCTGTATAAATTAACAACGTGAATAATCTTAATGTGCTTATGGGTTACAATGTTGTTAAGGAGACAATATTCACAGATATGAGGAAACTTGATCATCTGGAATCCATCTGCATTTAAAAAGGAATAAAGTCATAGAGAACCCGAGCAGCTTACGTGGAGTAAAAGAAAGTTCTTGATTTGAATTTCCTCGATTTCCTCTCATTTCCATATTTTTTTTATTCCCCTCAACTAGTCATGAACATCAAAAGAATTTCAGTAAAAGACCCGCTTTCATGCCCCCCCCCACACCCCGCTCCCCGCTCCTTCAAGTCGTGTGTAGAACCCGAGAAAAGCCCCTCTGAGATGGCGAACTGACATTACACCTTTTGGCTTCATTATTCATTAATGCACCTGAGAGACACTCAGACCATGTCCAAAACCTGAAAGTTACAGGAGGATGAAACGAGAGAATCCCACTACCACCCCCCCCCCCACACACACTTCTCCCAAGTTCCAGTTTGATACTTCTGATCTTCTGTTCATCCGTGCACCGTATATTTAAGAGGTTTAAAATGTATTACTGCCATTACTTGAACAATGGATTTTAAGTTGCAACAACCCTTAAAAAAAACAAAAGAAAAGTTGCTTCAGTTATCAGAAAACGGACAAAAACTAACTTCTACACGCTTTGCCCCAGCCGACGTTCATGCACTCGGCGAGAGGTCGCGGCCCTTCTGACCCCGAGCGCGAGCGGGATCTCCGAGGGGGATTTAGGGATCACGTGAGGCCAACTCTCCCGTCACGTGACGTAGGTCAAAATTCCAACTGTAACAGATGTGCGGCGGATTAAAGGGGGAAAACGGTTGGAGCCGAACGCCTCGTTCATTGAGTAGGAGCCAGGGGAGATGCTCCCTTAGCGATAAGTAGTGCATAGCTTTTATCCTACTGTGATGCAGCAGGGGAGGGGCATGTAGGGGACCCGTGACCCCTCACCTAAATAAAGCACCCTGTCAGGATATTACATTCTCATACAGTGCGTTAAAACTAGATGATATCATGTGTAGCTGAAATGTTCGCTCCAAGTTAGTTTTAGAAAGACGCTCACCGGGTTTTTCTTCTTCTTGTCCTTCTTGGCGCTCGGCTTCCGGTTGCTGACAAAGTAGTGCAGCGTGCCGTACTCTATTAGCGCGGCGAAGACGAAGATGAAGCAGACGGACACGAACAGGTCCATGGCGGTCACGTAGGAGACTTTCGGAAGGGACTTCCTGGCGATGGTGCTCAGGGTGGTCATAGTCAGCACGGTGGTGATGCCTGGGGATGAGAGCGGAGGGAGGGGAGAAAGTGTGGTTTACAGGAAGTCAGAAAATGACCTCCTCCTGGATCGCTTTCACTTTTACATCCCTACATTTGTCTGAAGGTAAAATAAGAGACAGAACAGTTCATCCCCAAATACATAAAAGCATCAAGGAAGTCCAATGCAGAGGATTTGCTTTTGGTCATTTTCACATTGCACACCAGTTTTTGCATTAATACATATTTTTAAATGTTATTTTATTTACATAGAGCCGTTGCTCATGCATTCTTTTTTTTTTTTTTTTTTTTTAGAAACACATTTACTGCCAGGAAAAAAAAAGTGTAAAACTAAAGTTGCATGTCATGATCCAAGATTACTTGGATCCAAGATTACCTATTATAACTAGCTAAGTATTTACCGTTACAAACTGTGGTAATACAAATTTAAGACTGCTTGAAAAATCCAGTAAATAGACACAATCAAAAAATACAAATCACAATGCAGTGTTATTACAGTGAATATTACACTTTGGCTGATATATGAGCCAGAGACAAATAATGAAATACTTACCTTTTATAAAAAAAAAAAAAAAAAGGTTAGCATGATGAGAAAGCCAAAAGCAGTTTCATAAGCATTCAGCAGGTATCTCAACATGTACATTTTGTGTTCATGATGGTTTCATGTCATTTAAAAGTCCATTTGTACCTTTTTTTCTTTTTCCTCCTCACACAAAATCACAAGGAGTGAGCAGCTGTTTTACTCTCCCTTTGATCCACATTCGTACTGGTTTATAATCACGCTGAGATTGACCACTCTGACATCCTACAGTCACCTTCTGGGTAGCCCTCTCCTCGTCTTTCCTCACTCTCTCTGTCCGTAATGATAACACGGATGGAGGCCCACCGATACAGCAGATTAGCACTGGTAACAACCCACCAACGCCGACAAACAAGCCCGCCTCCTTTCGTACGAGACCCGTTTTTGTGTGTTCGAGAAATCAATCACGTTCTAAATTTAACGTGGACGAGGAGACGCGGCTGGCTGCTTCAAAATTTTGAGTGAAATGATAGATTTCTGGGTGAAACCGAAGGATTAACAATCATGTCATCTGCACTAATCCGCTCCCTCACCACCTGGCTGCTTGTACCTCCCCGTAGCGTCTTTCCAAAAAATATAATATAATATATTATGTATATATATGACTGCGTTTTTAACAGTGTCATTATTTTTGGCTGCAAATCACGTCAGGAGCCGTGCAAGATCAAGGAAACAAAAACATCTATTTCCAGAGAGATTAAGGGCCGGCGGTGGTGAGGAATGAGGGCTCACGCCTGCAGAGGTTGTTCTACATTCACTTATGCTCGCTAATGATCACATCACACGGAGCCGGGTCAGGCTTCCAGAGCCTTAAGGGGCCAGAGGGAAAGCTGACTAAGGGAAATGTTCATAACCGCATCACGGATCAACTTCTCAGGCTGTCCAACCGGACACCAAGGGCAAGTTGGAAAGCTGACGAATTCCCTTGAAATTCTCACTTTTCGCCCTTTTTTTTTTTTCTTTTTTCCACCCGGCGTCCTGTTTTCGCATTCGGCGAAGAGGCCACCTGCATTATTATAGTGCTGAGGCGGCATCTCCGCATCCTCCCCGCTGTACTGCATAATTAATGCCTCATTAAGGAATGCAGGAAAACATATGTGCCAGGATAGGCTCTTCTAATCAAGATGGACTAGATTCCTAAGCAGCTGCCCCGTCTCAGAGGGGGGAAAAAAAAAAAAGAGGAGGAGGAGGAGGAGAAGACAAGGAGAAGACAACAGGAACAGAGAGGAAAGAGGAAGCCTGAGTAGATTGCTGTTGAATTTGAGGCTGTGGGTGACCACCTCAGGGCTCCTTAATGTTTCACAGCAGGGAGGAAGAGCAGAACGGCTAATGACCCTCACTGGTATGACTGCGGCATAATGTGTGTTTGGGCCAGGTGGACCTATTATTAAAAAAAAAAAATGAACTAAGGCTAAAGGATGTTACAGAACAGAGAAATATGAAACCTAAAAGAAAAAAAAAATATATATATATAAATCATATTATATATATCAAAACTAGTGCAGTGCTTATGTATCTATTTCTATAGAAAAGTTGCAACATAAGTAGATCTTTCGTATTTGGCCAAAAAAAGGGTGCGTTTGACTGTTTGTCTTAATAAATAAATTGTAATTTGGGTAAGACATGGACACACACTGAGATAAAGAGAGAGACATGAAACTACAATTATTGTAAGAAAGAAAATCTACATATCGGTTTTGAAATTGTGTTAATAGACCAAGTAAAACCGCACCTATCAATCAATTTCTACTTTTTCCTGTTTGTACAGTGTAACAACCTGGGCATGTTACTGTTAATGTTAACTTAACATTAAGTTACAATACGTTTGTTACTTTGGCTGCATGATCGGTGCAGGAAGAAATGGGACAATTGATCTTTGGATTGTTAAGAAAGCTCTGAGAAAAAAGGCTGTGATGTGGAGATCTACATTGTAATGAAAGAGCTGCTGCAGGCTGTGATATAAAAGTCTATGGAATTGTAGCTATTAATTATGATAACAATGTTTTGAATAGCCATCAAAAAAAGGTAAACGCCCCATCTTGCCATGCACAAGCTATATCCAAATGCAAAGCACACACACTCCTTGCTTTCATACCGTAGCAGATATAAAGATCTCTTAACATAAAAATTGACATTTTTAGACTATAGTGAAGGGCTCAGATTCAGATACATACCTTTAAAACAGCGTCCTTGTACTTCTGTAAATTTAAGATGTTACACCTATTCAAACCAGCCAATTAGACAAGAGAGGCTCACGAATATTAATAAACAAGCCAAATTTATTTCGGGGGAATTTAAGCATCAAATATATCACGTTGGGCATATCAAAACGTCAAATAAAACCCAGAGAAGTGCACGACACAGGACCGCTCGTATTTTGTGTTGCTTTTTACCTAATGATGTCCTGGCAGGAACAGCATCCTTGTTGATCCAGAATGAAACCCAGGAGAGGACGACGATCAGCGTGCAGGGGATGTAGGTCTGGATGGTGAAGTAGCCCATCCTCCTGCTCAGGTCGAAGAACACAGTCAGCACCACATAGTCTCCTGAGGAAAAGAGATGAGAGGGGGAAAATCCGGCGTGAGGACATTGACAAATGTATCATGAAACAAAAGGTATATTACGTGTGTATGGACACAATTCACCGTCCTACGTCGGTGTAAAACGTGCAGTGATCTGACAACAATATAGATCACCACAGTCCATACTAGATATATTTTACAAAGACAAGATAACTAACACCTATTGAACACGGTATCATATAGTTCACTCAGTATAGTAAATCATATCCTCGTACTATGACCATAGGTAGGAATGCACCAATCAATCAGCAAGAGAGTTAAAAAAAAATGGATCAGGATTTACAATTATGCTTTCTCATGCTGATTTAATTCAATAATCCTGTTAGCTGTACATGGTACATTATACCACATTGAAGAGTTTTAGATTTTTAAAGGAAACCATGATCAAGGCAGATGTCGCCGGGATCCCTCAGATACACACACACACACACACACACACACAAAAAAGCCTGTCTACTGCCAGTAGTTAGCTGGATCATGAATACCGGGCCACCGGGACTGACCCCGGCAGATGTTTGAGGTGTTAGGAGGTTGAGGTTGAGCTGAACCGCGATGGACCTAACCCTGACAATGTGGATCACCCGGGGCCTGGCGGGCTTAAGTAGGATGCATTAAGGGCCGGCAAAACACACACACAACCTGCCCGCACGCTCCTTGCAAATGTGCTTCCGACGCACACACGACTGGAGAGACGGGCATGTAAATTAGCGAACCCGTAGCCCACCGGACATTCGGATCGCTTCCCCGCCAGCTCCACAATGCCAATAGCTCCTCTCCCCCCGTCACTGTCCACCTATGTACCTGTCTGCCTGTTTTAATGGCAGCTCACTGCCGGCCTCCAGCTCAGCCAGTTGTCTGCTAATTGATTAACATCAAACTTAACAGTGGCGGAAGAGCTACGCTGGCCTCTCACTATGGCTTGTAACCCGCAGGGCACAAACCTACTCTCTTAGCCATGTGTCTGTGTGTGTGTGTGTGAGACGTATAAGTGTGCGTGTTTAAGCACTGGCGGTAAATCGGATATCCTCCACAGCCGGGGGAGCGAACAGCTGGCTAATAATTTCCCTCCTGAGGAAAAAAAGGGGCGCACAACGCGCGGCGCGATTTATTGAAGAAACAGCCAACATCTGTGTGTTTGTGTGCTAATGAGAGACGGGGAGAGAAAGAGATGAGACTGTCAGTGTTTATTACGTCTGTGAACATGTGTGCTCGGCGCGAGCGAGTTGCCCGTGTCTGGAAGGGGACCAAGTCTTGGTGATTTATCCCGGCGCGCACCTCTGATAGCATCATTAAATAAACCAAGTGCAATAACCCCAGAAGCACAACCATAACTGTTCATACCGCCACGTGGGCTTCCTGCTGATGCAGGCAGGTGCAGGGCGTATATTACGATCTCGCGGTCTCCATTTGTAGTACTGGAAAAGCATTAAGGCGGATCTCAGGGGTCCCGCAGCCCACCATTTTGTTTTTATTAACATTACATTAGCTGGGGCCCAAAACCTGGACCCCTGACAGTTGAGAAACTGCCGGTTAATACACTTATTCCAGCTTGGTCAGCAGCATAAAGCCGCCTCACATTACCTCAGACTCTTAATGATAATGGGTTTTCCGCTACAGTAGTGAGGTCGGCTGGTGTAAGACTAGTTTCATTATGGGCCAAAAGCACTTGCCAGGACTGGGTGTTCACAGGTATCAGACATTTAGTTTTAATCACTCGTTTTTCAGTAAATTTTTTTTTTATACCATCAGTATTGAGGTAAGCAGTATATAGGGGTAGGTTTTATATAGGGATAAAGTAGGTTATGTTAATTTATATTATGCCAACAGATCAGATGTGTTTCATCACAAACTTTCACAAGATGGGTAAATAAAGTTAGATACAGCATTAGCAGCAGGTAAGACCTCACAGCTTTTAGACATTTAAGACAGTTGGAATGAATTTAGGTGATTTTAAGACATTAAGGCCACGCGGAGCCCCTGCAGGGAGACACTTGGCGGAGGCGTTATCGACCGGCGCCCTCCATGGCGGCAGGCTGATGTATCTGTATCAGCCCCACCTGCCATTATAGCTCTGCAGCGATGCATCAGTCTGTTAATGACTTCCTGACTCCATACAAAACAGAACGGTTTCGCCCGTTCCCTCCACCCGGCTTAAAGTGTTTGTACGGGATGTCACAACATTAGCGTACCGCCGCAATCCAATATCCAGACCATATCCAAACACAATTAGCGAACCGTTGCGAGAGCTTTGCAATGCATGGTGTGTTTTGCATGGAGTTTCAAACTAGACTGCAGAGAAGTTTAGGAGTCGTATGGGGGAGGAAAAAATGTCAGCAGTCCTAGTGTGTGTGTATATCAATATTCAGTTTTTCCCCAGTGGATCTCCAATGCCAAATAGTTTTGAATCTTACATAAAGGGGCTTTAAATATTAATATTATCCCGAGTGTAAAAAAAAAAAATCTATTTTATATATATATTTAAAAAAGTCCCTCACCACCCAGCAACCTTTTCCGAATATGCAGGCGACAGTAACCTTTACTCTTTCTAACTGCAGCACAGAAAGTCATAATCATAAAAATAACACAGCGAGTGTTAACCCTCCTGTAGCAGAGTCTGATGTAGGAGTAGCCGAGCTCCCGCTAGTCCCGAGAGGCATTAAGATAATTATTTTGACAACCCACATACGGTATATACACGTTTTCTAATATTTTCCTATTGTCAGTGAATGATCCCTATGGAATCCTCAGTGTTGTGTAGACATGGCTAATTGTGCTTTATTGTGAATGGTGGCGTTTTGTTTAATTGAAAAAAAAAAAAAAAGGATTATGACAATTTCTTGAAAAAAAAAAAATAAAAAAATCCAACTCAACACATTTTGAATTTGTGCACGCTTGAATGTACCGTGGATGGTTTGCACACGTATACGCGTCCATGCATATTGCATGATGGCGGCCGGGGTATCAAAGCGTGCCTCGCGCCTGCTTTTCCTCCTAATGAGAGCCCTCCAACTAACCTTAGCCAGAGCGTCCCGTCTGTCAGCGCTACGAGCCGAGGGGGTGCGCTCGCCAGTCTGTTCGCACCCTTCTCGCTGGTCTATAGAAAGCTCGTTCTTTCCTCCAAGGCCGTCACCGCTGAGGTTGAAATTTACCTCCGGTGGATCGGCGATGAATATAAAGGAGGCCACCGTGTGATCTCGCAGCCTTTCACATGTCTCCTACACCGCCCACATCTCCTGTCATCCTGCAGGCAGCTCGCGTTCCCTCATCGTCATCAGATCCACTTCTAAGTGCTAATTGATCCAGTAACAGACACACTGAGTCCAGATCTTTGTCGTGGACCTCATATCTGACTATTGTGCCTTTCTTTGCCTTTGCAAGCAAAACATCCTAAAAGTTCAAATTTCTTCTAATCCATTGCTATTTATTTATCCTCTTCATTGAATATACACACCAGTGTTTCTGGCAGACCAGGAGGAATTGTGAAATGTTAGGGGCTTGGATGAAAGTGTTGGGTCAGTGAACGTGCTCTTTACATGTATGAGTGACAATCAGTCATGTTGAAAGGAGAAAAAAAAGAGATGGAATTATGGGTATTCTGTTTTCATTCTGTGGTGGAATACCACACAATGGCCTATGTGTGAGAAAGCCTGCATATTTTATACTAAGCTTAAAACTATTGTTTGATTTTTTTTTTTTCCACATAGTTCAAGGGCGAGAGTGTGATGGTTTATCAGGAAACAATGATGCTTTGTCAGTAAAAGGAAAAAAGAGACGACATACTCAACAGAGCGGGAGGAATCATTCTTCCATTACATGCTTCTATGGTGATGAGACGGAGATTTTTTTCTTTTTTTTTTTTTCTTTTTTCCAATTGTCTCAACACAGAAATCAAACAGTCCTTATTCGTTGGAAGGCCACATTACAGGGGAATAAAACATGCCCATCAAGATTGCTGACCGGGAGAATAATATCAGTAAAACCCCCCCCCCCCCCCCCCCCCCCCCCCCCAAAAAAAAAACAACTGTCGGACGAGAATATCATTTTGCTGGCAGCTGGCTGTAAATACGGAGGGGCAGCAGAGACCTGAGGCACATGCTGGCCGTCCGATGGAGGGAGACGAGGCAGACACACCGCAGAGCCGCTGACAGCCCGTCTTCCTGCGCTCCTCTCCTGTCAGGGGTCATCCACGTCAGCGGCTGACAGCGGCCGCGGCCGCACGCACACACAAACGCATATGCGCCAATGACCCGGGATCTGAAGTGACTGGGACGTATAATAGCATAGTAATAAGCCTCTGTGTTTAGCGGGAACACCTGGAAGCTGCAGCACAACCACGGCGTGATCCGCTGAAGGCGAGCAAACGGCGGACTGTTTGCGATGCGTTTGGACGACCTTCTCCAACCTTTAATTCGCCACCGCCCAGCAGATTTATGCCAAAAAGCTGGGGTGAAAAAAAAATTAAAAAAAAAGATGATCTAGAATCAGAAGGATTCCTCAATGATCTCATGTCAGACCACAAACGACCATCTCGTCCCTTCGAGTGTTTCGCTTCTCATATCTCGCATTTGGAGTCAAATCATTAGGGAAAAAAAAAAACGCGGGCGGCACATTCGCGAACCCCTCTGTCAGCCTGTCAACGTTTTTATCCCGCTCCGGCTTACCTTGTCTAAAAATGGCTTCATTATTTCTTATTCACACACCGAGCGGAGACGCGATTCACACTTTTTACGTAAGTTCTAAAATTCAACTCTCACGCTCTCTTTCTTTCCACCTCTCTTCTTCCTTTTTGTATGTGTGTGTGTGTGTATTTTTTCATGCCTGGCGCATATGGCTGAACTTACTTGTCCCACTTATTTGTGCTTCTTAAAAAAACGACAGCTGAGCTGCAAATTAAAAATGAACACATCTAATTTGGGGAGGTGGGGGAGAGCATGTGATGCTGCGGCATGTGAAAACTAACTCCATGTGTGAAATGACGAAAGGCTTCTCGCTGGGGTACTCGTTTGATTTGTGTGCATATGCTTTTTTTTAAGTACAATATAGTGACATATACGTATAATTTTCAGACATAGCACGGTTTGCTTCTTTGTTACTGTTCTTTTGTGCTCTTTCTTTCCAGGATGAAATATAAAACGTCAGCAAAAAAAAAAAATGGAGAGCGTTCTAGCAGAACATAAGGTACAGTGGTTGGTTTGCACTAAATATGAGAAGCACAGTTAGCTTCAGAAGTAATAACCACTGCCACAACTCCCGCTTCTTTCAAGCCTTTTGTTAAGTCAAATAATCACTTGTTCCCTGCGCTGTGACTTTTCTCTATTTGTCCTCTTCTATTTTTACTTTGTGTCTGTCTACATTGTGATTTTTAATGCCTCGCCTGTAACGCCTGCAGAGCTTCAACCGAGGCCATATTTCCATAACGCCGAAATTAACGTGTGCGAAAACAAACAAATAAATAAATATAAAAACAAGAGTACCTCCCAGATCCCCATCATTTACAAATGATGGCAGCGGAATATATACTTTGTTTGATATAACGCACCATAAAATTACACTGTGGATATGGCTTTATGCTTTACTGACACATTTGGCTGCGCAGATTACAGTCATCCACTCCATCATTGGGAATGGCAATCAACCCTGAGACATCTGAGTTTGGAGCCAGGTAGTAGATCACAGTACTGCAAACCATACAGAAGCATGCACTTACAGAGAAAGCACTAGCGTTAAGTAGATTTCATTGTATTGTAATGTCTTTACTTTAATCAACCCCGAGTACTGTCAGATGCAAAATAAATAAAAATAAACGCAACACAATATCTTTATGATGATCTTCATCATAATGGCGCGATGCACTCGATCTTTACAATGGCAACAATGGCATTTAAATCCAAATTGGATGGAAATGCTCAGACAGAGATTGGCGTGCCGAACCGAGCCGATCGTTTCCCAATTCACTGCCGACGGCGATTACAGGAAAAAGAGGTTTGGATGCCTGGCTTTAAGTTTTGAAATCAAATTAATCAGATTCATCATAGTGACTGAATTATCCAAAAACTAAAACACTGATGATACAGTATGTCTGTTCTTATTCAGTAAGTGGTGTTTCTTTTGCAGTACCCTAATAAACACAATCCCCCCCCCCAAAAAAAAATGCTATAAACTACTAATTATAGCGCTGTACACTTTATAAGTAAATGTGCAACCATCATGAATATGAACAATGCATCCGCACATACAGATTCATGGACCGTTTCACTGAAGATAACAAATTTGCAGGAAGTCAGGTTAATCCTCTTGGTAAACAGGCATTTAATTTGATTTCACTTCAGCCTTGGCTAAACTTACTGGTAATAGCCCCTTGATACATTATATCTGACACACGTATAAGCATAAGATGCAAATAAAAGGCATGAGGTGATATCATATGCAGCTGATGACATAAAGGCAGGGAAAACTCATTTCTCTGTAACGTGTTTATCGTACACTCAGGTGCAGATGTTCTGCACAGGGAACCTCAAAGTACTTATTTTGTTTTCATTGCCTTTCTGAGATTTATCTTCTTATATTAAACAGCCAGGAAACCAAATGTTCCACAACTGCTCTCTATTTCTTTCTTATGGCTAATTAGTCTGACACTGTGTTATAGAATAAAACACCAAGGCCAGTAAGCATAAAGCAAGAAGAGTATCGAGGACCTTGGCAGGCGGCGTCCTAACAATTTATTGAGCATCGATGGCTTGGCCTACAGGTAAAATTGGCCTACGGGATGACATCAATTTGTGACTGCTCTAAAAGGTACAAGCGTGTAAGATTTAGTGGCATTTAGCAGCATCCAGTGGAACGGACTTGGCAGAAACTGAACATAATATTCATAAGTGTGTTTTAATTAGTATAAAATTCAATTAAAGTGTGAACTGTGTCTTTATTACTTTAGATGAAGACATTTTTTTTATCTGCATGCCGAGAATAGACAAACCAAACACTGGAGTCTCCACCCTGTCACTAGGTGCTGCCTGAAAACGATGAACTGTAAACTTTAAACTTAAATTTTGTGAAACGCCCAGTCTCAACAGATTTATAGCTATAGCCATTGCAAAGAAATCTGCTTTTCTTTTTGATTAAAGAATAAAAATGGATCAACTTTTCAGTAACCTTTAACAGTAACAGTGTAATAAACGCAAACATGTTACTTTTGTATTCCAATTTCAATCTTAACAGGTGAAAAATATCTTCTTTTTGGTACAGTTAGTCCAGTACTGAGTATAATTATTTTATTCTGCTGGCAGATAATTTATCTTATTCCAAGTTTTTTTTTTCTTTCCTGATTTGAGACAATTTGATCATTTCTTTAAATCATTAAATTAAGGGAAAACAAATTAAATAAGCTTAATTATCTGTCAGTGGAATAAAACAAATATTTTCAACATTAGACTAAATGTACCAAAAACAAGATATTTTAAGCCATTAAGTTTGTTTTGAACTGTTTTGCAGCGTGTAGTTATTTGCAGGGGTGTCATAGACAAAATATTGAATTACCCAATAAAACAAGTTATTGACACGATATATTTCACAATACAATATATTCACTGCTAAACCTTGCTCCCTGACCAACTACAACAATAATATACTGCTTATACCCTAAAGCTGCCATCA
Organism: Eupleurogrammus muticus; assembly: GCA_036785175.1. NCBI lineage: Eukaryota > Metazoa > Chordata > Actinopteri > Scombriformes > Trichiuridae > Eupleurogrammus > Eupleurogrammus muticus. Next base: position 11,405,526 of record JAYKQN010000007.1, on the reverse strand, counting down.
TAATAAAATAATATATAACATTATGAAATGGGCTAATCTGCAATTTTTTATGCACATTTATTACAAATGATGTTACTTGTAATTTAGTATGTTTAGTTGTATCTGGTTGAGTATTTGCATGGTCTCTTTAATAACACACCTCATCTTAAGTCTATATACTTGCTATATACTGATATCATGAGAATGATGCTTAGGAGAGACAGCTGCACACAAACCTTCCTACGACAGCTTTGACCTGTTTTGGTATTGGCTGAATGTCCTCTTTCTCTCTTTCTCTCTCTCTCTCTTTTTCTCTATCTCCATTTTTTCCCTCTCTCTCTTCGTGTCCCTCCGCTCCATGACCTCCATCCCTGCCTACCGGCATCTCCACCGAACGAGTGGAACTCACAGCAACCTCGCTGTTTTTATTTTTTTTATTTTTTAAAGTAGTTGTTTTTGTTTAACATCCTCTCGCTTTCCCCCCTCCCTCCCACTCTCTCTCTCTCTCTCTCTCTCTCTCTCGCTCTCTCTCTCTTCTCCGCAAATGAGATGATTTAAATTTTGCAGGCAACATAGTCCAGTGTCCTAGTTTATCGCTCCCAAACCCGTGCTGCAACTGCAATCGTGCCGTAGAGAGGTTTGGTGTTATTAAAGGGGAAAAAAGATCCACGTTAGGAGGAATTCTGTTCATATTAAGGTGTTTAAAGGAGTGAATGGAAAAAAAAAACAGTCTAACATCTGTGCAGAAAAAGGGAAGGACTCACTACCCCACATACAACAAATCTATTTCTCACTTGACTGTGCACCACGGGCCGTGTGTTATATGCAGGTGTGATCGATGGGGAGGAAAACAAGAGCTTCATTTTCCCAAAGCAGTGTGTTATCCTATGGCCTATCACCATTCCCTGTCTAGAGGTGTTAATTACTGGGCTCATTAGACTGTCAACTGAGAAATGCAAGAAAAGAGGCAGAGAGAGGGAGAGAGAGAGAAACAAGAAGGGGGGGGGGGTTAAAAAGTAGGACAGGAATACAGCACAAACAAAATCTCTTTTGCAAGAGCGAGCAGGGGAGAAGGGGGTGGGCGGGTCTGCGTGTCTGCGTTGTGTGAATGTGAATTCTGTTTAATGTATAGCGCAGGTTAACGTGTGTGTTTGCGTGTGTGTGTGTGTGTGTGTGTGTGGAGGTTGGAAGAGAGGAAGGGGAGGGGTGTAAATTGGTATTTAACTTCACAAAAGGAGGATTCTGGCTGAGTCAGAGCGTTTTTTTTTCTTCTTTTTTTTCCTCCACCCCCACCCACTCCTGCCCATCACAACTATCAGCCAGAAGCAAGCGGGAGAACGCACACAGAGAGGGGGATGAAGGGAAGGAGAGATTACAGAGAGAGAGAGAGAGAGAGAGAGAAAGCAGCTATTATAGCAACAGCGTCGCACCGCGGCTAATGGATTGTTTCGCCGCTTCTTAACCTTTTTTCCTTCGGCAAAGATTGGGTGATCGTCATCTCGCGGAAAGCTGCGACGTGTCATTACTGTGATTAAATTACTGTTTTCATACACGGTACGACGCGATGCTAACCTATGGTGCGCGTATTGTGCAGCGCTTGTATTCCCTTCGATTCATGTTTACAGTGAGATGGTTTAAAAAAGAAATAATAATCTTGATTTTCTACCTTTTATAATTGTTTATTAAAATAAAGCAGTTCAAAAAATATTTGATCAAAGATTAACCTCTTAATGAATTTAATACACTGCACAGCACATCATTATCACGGAATAAACCCAAGACAAACATCTATAACATAAACATACGCATATTTGAACATTTCCCTACTCTGTGATTGCATTGAATTTACAAAAAAAACCCAAAAGTCTTACTCCTCATTGTAATGTATGCACTGGGAATTCTGCACTTTCACAGGTGTTTTTATTTGACCAGAGATACAATGCCTCAGTAACAATAAAAACACTATTGGCATTTTGGATTTATTGCTTTCTGCCTCCGTCCGACTTCTCGATTAAAGCAGACAAGCCTCCTCGTCTCGGTGGCTTAGTTTTTTTATTTGTTTTTTTCTTTTTCTTTTTCCAAAGGAATTCTCTGGCATGATCCCTTTAATTTGCTTTGGATTTGTGCTATGTGCTGTAACCTGTCTGCGCCGATCCCATTACTGCACCACCGCTGGGGGATTTCACAAACCTCCTAACACCAAGACAATATTGCCACAAACCCATCTTTTTTCTTTCTTGTGTGCGTGTGTGGTTGTTGTTGTTGTTGTTTTCAAACCCCCAACGGAATAGCAGCAGCAACAACACACAGCCTTGATGGAACTCAACTGAGCATTACGTCTGACCGTGCAGTCTAAGCATCCAGCGACAGGCTACGCAGACCCTCCACATGCTGGACGGGTCCAAATGGAGGAAGGAGTGGAGTAGAAACTGCTACGAATGTGGCATGTAATCGATTTATAGTCTAAGGATTCCATCTTTGAGCAAAGTTTTTATTCTGAACAATAAACTAGAACGGAAAGAGCATTTTCTATAATTGAGATAAAAAAGGAAAACGGGTCTTTACAAAAATATAATAGCTGAAACTTTAGTGTGCATTTATATAACTCAAAAAAAAATTGAGTTAAAATGTCCTTAGCTTTTGTTTTTTACAGGATGAACTCCATTAGGAAGTGAGTAAACTGTTGTGATGTTTTTATCAGGCCTGACGATCTATCGTATTAGATTCGAAAACTGTGATTTCAAGCAACACAATATTGAGATTGTTAAAGCTGCACTAAAAAAGCTTCAGCGGGACTAGAAGTGGAATCAGGTTCTTTAAACCCAAACATTATTAGATAACCATATTTTGAGAATTGATTATTTGAGGACAAAAAAATCAAAGCTTCAACACCTGGAGGGTGTGTGGTGGGTGGGTGCCCCAAATTGACTCTGCCTCTTTTTTTTCCCACCAACGTGGTTCCGTCATATTCACTCACATGCACATTAAGCATCGAAGAGAGAGAGAGATCAACAGCTGCAAACCCACACCAGTAAAGGACACACACACCACACAACGCAGCTGGAGCAGTGCAGCAGCAGCTGTTTAGTGAAAGTCGAGCAGGAACACCCAGACGGAAGCAATGCACGGTTACTATGACAACCACCAAATACCAGTGCCTCAGCACGATTCAGACCTCAAGTTAGGTTTAACTGCATAACACTGTATCCTTATTAATGTACAAGAGAATAAAACAAGGAAGAAATATGGACCAACGTATAACACAGAATAGATTTATTAACTGTAACATAAAAGATTTAGTGCATCTGAATTTCAAAAATAAAATAATTCCCTAATTAAACTATGAACATTTTTTGACTGACCATGTCAAACCATATGATACTGAAAAATGAAACTACATAGAATCGGCTAATCAGCGTGATTGGTGCTGTCCGCTGCCGACATTTTAGACACAGTAACACACCGGTCTTTCACAGTGAAGTCAAACGCCTAAATATGCTTCGTAATATTTCCTCGTCTTAGCTTTCGGACTTTCGTTTGTCTCTTTATCTCCGTCATCTCATCCCTGTTAAATATGTTTATATCACTATTTATCACTTGAGGGTCTGCTACACTTCTTGTCTACACTTCATACTCATACTATGCTCCCTGAGAACACACTGCAAATAAGAGTGTACTGCCCCCTAATGTAGTGGAGGTGCAATTGCACTTTATTCTAGGACAGTAAAAAAAAAAATAAAATGTCCTAGTTTTTATCACTATTACTGGTTGTGCGTGAGGATGTGTTTGTGTACTTGAGGATTACATGATGGTCGAGGATCTAAAGATAGAATGGCAATGCAGTCCAGGGTAAGGGGAATCCTCGTCCGACTGAGTGTGTATACGGACTGTATGTATATAAACGTGCTGTATGTATATATACGTTGCCCATGGTCTTTCATGTGTTTTGTTTCTCTGACCATTTCCCATCGCCGGGCGACTTCCTTTCAACCGCGAAGGCTCCAGATTTGCCCCATCGAAGAATCATCTGCGAACCGCGGAGCTCGGCGATCGGGAGCGGGGCCACTGATGTGTCCCTGGGCTTTCTCCACTCAAACTGAATCACACAGGCGGGCGCACATGGACAACGGGACTTGCACGCCACGGCTTTTGGAAGGTCACTCTAAGAATAGCTTTCAATACATGGAAAAAAAAAAAAAAGCATGCATCCAGTGGAGAGCACACACACGGATGCATGCATGCAAATGGACACATAAGGACATGAATTAATTCATGGACACAGGTGCACACCAAAGCACTCTGAACTCAGCCTGAACGCTGTTAAACACACGCTGATATATACAACTGGCTAATACACACAAACGGATATTAGCGCTCATTTAAAAGGGCAGAAAATTAACCATCTGGAGGCCGGCTAAAACCATCACGTGATCCCACGCTGAAAGAACCAAGGAGGATGGCAAAGCGAAACAAGAAAGAATGACATCAAATGGCATCGACTCCATTTATGCTCGGAAGAAAAAAGCCTTTTGCCCGTCTAATGGATGCTGCTTTTTTTTTTATTTTTAGCAAATTTATTCCATTAATGTGCAGGGAAGATTGGTAATGGCCGCAGAGAGATGCCCACAATGGAGAAATGTTCCACGATCATTATATTTGTCAGTAGAGTTGGACAAAAAGGATAATTACCCATTTCTTGACAATAAAACACACATTTATTTATTTATTTTTTCGCCAAAAGTCAAGGCTATGCATGTCTGTCTGTGGATTTGATGCATAGACAGAAACCCCAGAGAGGACACTCCACGAAGCTGTACCCCTCAAAAATCTTTAACACAACTAAACAATTTTGAATATTAAAGAAATGTTAAAGTGCTACTAAAATTCCTGTAATAATGCTACCTTTATTACATCCAATGCCTTTCTTTAAAGCATATGAACACGCTGAATGCTCCAACCTGCAAGGCAAATTGCAAAAGTGTGTGTGTGTGTGTGTGTGTGTGTTTTGATGGATATTTAACCAATGAAAAACATTAAAAAGAGCTTGTGACCTAAGCTCCTAACGCCATTGGATCCTCAAAACTGTGTCAGCAACACCTCATAGAACCACCCCGTCGCCATCTTGAATAAATTGTCTGCACTTGACACGTGCAAGAATCTGACCTATAAAGACACAAAGCCCAGTTTAATGATGCAGTATTTAAGCACCTTGACAAAAAAAAAAAAAATATATTCCAAACCTGGAGAGGGTAACAATCAATTAAATTTTGGATTATTTGCTTGCAAAATACCTCCAATGGGAGTTATGTTGCATATGTTGTTTTGCTCATAGACTCACTCCATCATTCAATACTATGGAGTCCACCGTATTGTATCCTTTGCAGGATAAATGAAATGGAATTTCATGCAATTTCATTTCCCTTCACTCCTCCCTATGATTTGCACACTTCCCTACTGTCCCTTCCTTGTCTCCACTGTGACTTATCTGATCATTCCTCAACTCCAGCCTGGCAGATGGGTGAGAACAAAGCTCCCAGCGTTAAGCTTTAACCCAGTCACAGAGGGGTTAACTGGGAGGTCAACTCTGAGGTTAAGTCACAGCATTTAACAACACTGGCTTGTCATGTCGTTGCCTTCCTATTCTGTGCACTGGCATCCTTGCACATCATGAGCAGCAGTGAATGTTTTTTTTCTTTTAGTTTTGTTCTTCCAGGCTTGAGAGCGTGCATGTGCGTGCATGCACATGTGCGTGTGTGTGTGTGTGCGTGCGTGCGTGCATGTTTTTGTAAAGGCAGGTATAGGCTTCCAGGCATTACAGGCAGCTCTGATGTGAAGTGACAGGTCGAGAGACTGAGCCTTTGGACACTGGCTGAGCGAGAAGGGAAACTAAATAAAAACAGACATAGCCTTCATAAAAATACAAAAAAAACAAGGAGAAAAAAAAAAACGACAGGGCGACTGCAGCAGTGCAGCAGATGGAATGTCAACCCCCGTCCCCCTTTCATTACAATATCACTCAGTCGTTCTTTAATAATACATCACTTCTGTGTCATCCTTTTTTTTTTTTTTAACATGGAAAAAAGGAACAACAAAAACATCTCTGAGAATGCGAGGACAGAAACATGAGTATGGGAGAGTGGCGCTGTGACACGTCGGGCCTGGGAGGGAGAGAGAGAGGGCGAGAGAGGCTTGTCTCCTAGAATGAGGGGGAATCTCTCCCTCCGGCTATTTGCTGCAGTTGTCGTCGTCTGGATGGGGCCGGTTCACCTGCCTGCCTTGTCCGCTCTGCTTATCTTACCATTATGTGGCTCTCCGCTTCCCTCACCTGACCCTTCTCAAGTGACTCAGTGTGCTCGGTACTGAAATAACAAAGCTTGTTTTAAACTCGAACAATCTTTAACCTTCCAAATTGCCCTTCTGTACAGACAGAGAGGGCCGGGAGCTGGCAGACACTAATGATCTTGCCCGTACGTAGACAGCTCAGTGTGGTTGCACAGCGGCAGATGCTGAGATGAGAGGCTGGAGAATCAGCATCAGTCAACACAGGAGCAGCGTGATGGCCGAGCATCACTCCAGGTTAATCTCCGAAAATAACAGCGTGCAAACAATAATAACAGTGGCTATTGTACTATTTGTATGCTGCATGTCCTTCAAAGGTGCTCTTTGACGTGAGTAAAATAAGAAAACAAATCAGTAACCGTGCACTAGAAAGTAATGCAATAAATGAGAAAGATAAAAATATAAACAGAGGATGCATCTCAACTTGGTCTGATTTTATGGTGATATTTAAATTTATTACCATAAATTACCTAATAACAGCCTTAGAGTATAGACTTGATCTTATCAACATTTACAGCAGCACCCATTGGCTAATGTTTTATTATTAAAAAATAATAATAAAAAGAACAAGGTGATATATTGTGATATTTGAGCAATGGATCAAACATAAAATTTGGATATTGAGCCATGTCTACATAGATGATAAAATTATGAATTGAATATGAAAGTCATATTAACCATAGGTCTTGAATAATCGTGCCAGCACCCTCTTATTAGACCAAAGCATAATCTTTATTGGATTTTTTTATTGGAGAAATTAAAATTACCTTGTAATTAAGTGTAATCTCAGTGATTAAAGAAGCAAAACTAAATGACATAAATCACCTGTACATCTGTTTACAATGTTTTTCTATGATTGATGCATAATATTGTTAGCCTCATCGTGTAATTGCTTAGGTCATATTTCAATATTTTTGGAAAACATGATAATTCATTAATATTTTTAACTCACATTATATTTTTCATAATTATTGCCATTTGGTATTGATATTTTATTGATATTTAACAGTACTTTCAACCAGATGTCAACCAGAAATATGCCCATCATCAAATCATCATCGAAAATTGTGTCACTTCTTCCTCTCTGGCATTTCACTTTTATTAAAACTGCCTAAATTTTATCTTTAGCCACGAATTAATTAATTCGTGGCTAAAGATATGTGATATTCCTATATTCCTAGCACAGATTTCACTGCCTGCTGCATGGGACGTACTGGATGACTAGGTAATAAGGCCCTAAGTGACTGCTTTTTCCAGGCAGATGTTGTGTTCATGATCTTGGATCGGGTCAGACACCCAGACTGACTGCAAAATGAGACGAGAGGTCTCTGAGCCACAGTCGAGGTTCTCCACGCTGACAAGAGAGCAGATGCCTGTTTGTGGTAATAATAAACCAGATCACAGAGGGAACAGAGACTTTGAGACGATACTGAAAACTCTCCAATAGCATGTTTATTATTATTGTTATTATTTTATTTTTTGTGAAATCATCTCGCACCACTGCGGTCCACTCATGTGGCGGTTGCACGCTCTCGACCCCCCTGTGTGTGTGTGTGTTTGTACGCATGTGTGTGTGCACGCATTACCATTGTGGTGGCACTTGAACTGTGGCGAATTACGGACGACTGGGTAAATTCACGCTCCCGTGGCCTCCATGTGCACGGGGGCGTGCAAGTGCGTCACTGTGTGTGCGTGCGCTTCTGACAGGGCTGCTTTAGTTGGCTACCTCTGGGGGAAAATATATATATATATATATATATGTGCATTCTGAAGTCTGATACTCTGATCAGACATTTTCTTGATCTATATTTAATGTTTGGTAAAAGCTAATGGTTCAGGGTGTGTTTATTTGCCACTAGCACTTTGCTAGCTAACTGCAAAACTCACAACAAACACGCCAAACACAATAGTACCTCCAACTCAACTGGTAATAAATAGTGCATCATGATAGATGGCTAGATAGGCTATTTATTTTTCCCTACTGCTACCTGCTGACATTCTAAACTCCTCTTAAAGGTCCCGTACCATGGGAATTGACATTTTCAATGCATTTTAGACTATAGAGAAGGTCAAGGTGTATTAATATAATATTAATGTTCCATGCATCAAACACTCAATACCTGGAGAAATAACGTGGCCTGCACCCAGGAACTTTTGCTTTACCTTTGTGCTTAAGTTAATTTACAATCCATGCCCCTGTTCACAGCCGTCTAAATGAGTCAATCAGAAGAGAAATCTCATGAAGACTGATGAGACAAAAATCACCCTTTCTCTCGCTCTGGAGAAAAAACGACACTGAGATACTACTTTAAACTGCAAAAACATCTTGTTAGGTACATCAAAACTTTTAATGAAACCCAGAGAAAAGCACAAAACGGTACTAACACTGTACATGCACATGCAAAACTTCAGGTACAGCATAGAAAAAAACCCCTCCTATGGACACATCACAGCTCCACCTTATTTTGTGCCAATAATCTCCACATCAATGTAATAAACTGGACAAGGATACAGGTTTATATGCTGGGTATTTACTGGTGCCCTCAGAAATCAGAGACAAGAACATCCCCATAAACACACACACACACACACACCTTAAATCAGATAAAGCACAACAGGATAATCGTCATATAGTCTTTAAAATGTCGCTGACAGGTTGCATGAACCAGCTATAGTTCTCTCACTTTACTACTTCCCTTTCTACCCACTGAAGCTGCTTCTCACCTACTATTCTACCTATACTATTCTGCAAATGATAGCAGGAATAATGACCCTGACTGTCCGAGACTATTACTTGCTCCTTCTCCAGCCTTCAAAGCCTATATTCTTAACAGATGGAGTACAGCAAAAAAAAAAAAAAAAACACCCATTCCCCTCTGATCGATCCTCACATAACACACAGACCTAAAGGAATTGAGTATCTAAAAGAATGTACAATGAGTTACAAAAAAAAAAAGATTGCCCCTACATATTGCATGACAGCGTTTCTTTTTAAACGAGTTCTGAAGCTGCAAGTTTAAAAAGACAGATACAAAAAAAAAAGGCTGAAAGGGATGTATTTCTTTCCAAGCAATTAAGCAGGCGGATTTATAAAGGGATCTTTTATTTGTACTGAAATAATAGAACTTTATTCAAATTTCAGTCAGTTCCTCTGGATAATGCAGCCGATCTAATGAGGATGGATTCTCCTCTGGCCAGAGTTAATCTCTCCGGCAGCCCTTTCTTTGATTCACACCGCAGACAAGTGCACGCGACACATACATTTCCATGCAGACCACAACATACATTACTTACCGCCGTCTCATGAATAAAAACATAATCAAACAAGCAGATGCATGCACACACTGTTTGGTCCTTTCTCTAAGACATCAACAGTGTTTTTCTTTTCTTTTTTTCCTCAAGCAAACATTCATATTCCTGCATCATTTTTAATGGAATCCAGCCAGCACTATAAAAAGATGCATATATTTCCTCACTTTTGTTGAGTAGTTTAAAGACAAAAGACGTTTAAATCCCGTGCAATGTTAGGTAAAAGAAGTTGATATTTCAAAGTTTATTATTACAATTGTTGCAAACTAATTACCATAACAATTAACATTAATCCACAATGTGCATCATTTTACGGAGAATCATTCTCAGAACTCATGACGCCTATAAAACAGAATATTATAGAATATCAAGTATTAGTGCAGGTGTCTGCAGAGGACAATTGTGAAGCAGCGTTTCTAAGCTCTACTGTAGGTGGATTCTGGTTCAGAAAAAGTTAGAACACAAATACATAAATTATGAAAAAGGTTAGTGCAAAACTAAGAAAAGGAATCATTGACGCAGACATTCAAAATTGCCTTCTTAAATTTCCCTATTCGCAATAATAGATATTTGTTTTTTTTGGTAATGACAACCATATATTTGTGTCGTTGCGTGTGCGGAAAGAATAAGAGATCTTTCCGTAATAAACAAATGTTTGCCACTCTTTATTACGGTTATTCAATCCTTATATTAAATCCATAGCTGCGGTAAATGTGACTACTCCACTCTACCAGCGGGTCTGAAATTCTATCTGTCCATCTGTCCAATGAGATGCAGGAAAAGCTTACGGACTCTGCTTGGAACTAAAAGTGGATTATAAATGCTGCAATTTGAAAGAGAGAGGGAATTTGTTGCATGTATTGCTCGTCACATTAAGGGTAAGAAGCTGTCTGCAACAGTCCCAACATGACTGATGCCTTGCACCCATGAAACGAAGTCAAATCTATTGTTTCCCTACCGGAGACGGTCCTGACGATCTCAGAGGTGTTCCTCAGGCCCACGAAGGAGAACTGGTAGAGCCTCCAGGAGCGGATGTCCCCGACCTCCACGGAGCTCCTCTTCCACTTGTAGACAATCTCCTCTTTGGGGTAGCCGTCTGAACGGGAGAGAGTTAAAAAAGAACAGGGAGCTTAGCCGAGGTGAGGCGAGGAGTCTCAGAGACTAACACTCATGCCTTTTTAGGAAGTAGTGTTAGACTCGACTGCACGGATGTGTTTGCTGTCATGCAACAAAATATACTCCACATGGGCAGGGAAGTTCAATTTAAAACAAAAACCGTAGAGCAAGTGTGTTTTATTTTTTCAGACAAATCCGTAACTACAAAAATCAGCTACTGTTCCCTGGTAGAACCTTTTACGTAACAGTGTTGACAACATATCCAGACCATCTGTGAAAACATATTATTCTCCCCCTCCCCCCACATCCTCGTAACATTGTCCTGACCTTAAAAAAAAAAAAAAAAAAAGACAAAATTGATCCATCGATAGCTCGTGAGTTGCATTCGCAGTAATATCGTTACCCTGAGTGAACACTGTCCGGGGCCCGAATCGCAAATGCACACTCGTGCCGATTCACTTAGAAAGTGCAGATGCATTATCATAATCAAATCACAGTTGTTAGTATTGAGTTTCTGCCGGGCAGCGAGCCGGGCTTGGATATGTGAGGCCATGAGTACAGGTGGTGAAGTCTGCCCGTGATGATTTTTTTTTTTTCGGGGTCCGATTCTCGTTGGATTTCAGTCGAGTGCCATCTTCGGTTTTCAGCGATGAGCCATGTTGTCGGCTTTCGGGGGGGGGAGTGGCCCGAATAATGCGCGTTTGCTTACTGCAAACACTAAATGGCTTAATGACTAAAGTGCTCTCAGACACTCGGGAGGAGCAGGGGGGGAACGGGAGGCCGTGCCAGCCGGCCCGGCCAGACCGTCTGCTGCTTTTCTGGCAACGCGTCCAGCACAGCTGATTGATTGAGTGTCCATTTGGGAAGCTGCAATTACAATGGTCCTGGGGCTGCAATGTTGTGAATTATCTTCCAAAGTAGTTTCTTTTATCTTTTATAGTCATATATACTTTATGTATATATCTGTCAGTGACAGATTTGTTTTAGTTCTCATAGAATTCCCTTACAAACTGTGATAATACACATTTAAGACTGCTTAAAAAGTGCACTCAATGGATAACACAAGTTATACAAAAATCAATCCTGTACCTATATTATAAAACTAATTGATAGCATGTGTTAATTGTTTAAAAACCTTTTAAGAAAGTTAAACTCTGTGTCTGGTACCAAGTTTTTAAGGGACAGTTTTGACACTGTCCCATATATTAGTAAAAAAACAATAGACAACAAAAACAATAATATCAACAATAGAGGGGAAAAAGAAAGAATAAATGTACACACGTTTATATGAAAGAGAGAAATAATCAGACATCATGAATTACATGATGTTCTTAAGAACATTTATATTGGCGTTTCATATTCATGCACCACCACATCAGAGGGAGCACTCGCCGTGTTTGCTTAAAAGAGTAAGGCGAAGATCAGGGAATTCTAGAATTAGACCTGAAGAGGTTTCTAAGAGATGGTTGATATAGGGGAAAAAATGAATTCATATATATAAACACACATATCTGATGAATATTTATATCACAGACAGAGAGAATGTTCTGAGCGGCTTCACAGATGCTTTGTCAGTGTCTTAAAGTCTTGCAAATCTTTTTTTTTTTTCTTTTTTCTTTCTTCTTGACATACGTCATAACCCACTGTATCGTGGGCAACGTGTGAAGACGTGTTAATTCTTCTCCTACATTACCACGCTGTGATCCACTCTTGCTCTGGAAAATGACCCTTGCTTTGTTGCTCCGTGCCACGTGTGGAGGAAATATGCCGCGTGCCAAACTGCCGCGCTCCACTCCGCCCGCCCGAGCTTGTGTACTGCCCCCCCACCTCAAGTTCTGAAAAACATCCACGGCTTTCATCAAAGGTAAATGAACGCTTCTGTTCCATTTTTAGACCTGCCACCCCACCGGTTCCTCTTTCTTGTTGCTCCGGAGCTATTTAGGATGCGTTCTCTCCGGAGAATATCCCACGGAGCATCTCTCTGTAGATCCGTGGCGGCCTCATTAGCATATCTAAGCCCCTATCCAATATCCCCGCGCGGAGCGACCCGCTCGATTTGGACTTGAGTCACTTTTTGAAACGTCTTCAGAACAGTATTGACAAAGTGTAGGGGGAAAAAAAAAAAATCAATGAGTCTTTCGCCTTTGGTCGAGTTGGCGATGACACACCTATTAATAAATCCCTTTACTGAACGCCAGTGCACAATATGAATACATGCCCTCAGATGTCATTGGTAACACATGCCGTTAGATGACTCCAGTTAGGTAATATATTCTAAAGACTGTGGATTGCTTTTTGCATGACTTTGGAGATTGTCTCACTGAGCCCGTTTTTTCTGGGTCATTCTGAATGTAGTTAACACTCGACTGTGTGAGTGTGCAGCAGCCTTCCACAGAACTGAGGTGCCCAAATGTTGCTCACTGACATCTGTTTGAGGGGAGTGCATGCGTTAAAATATAAAAAAGAACTAAATAAAATAAGTAATCCTTTTACAGAAATCTATATTTTAAATGGAAACTGTATTTAGAACAGTATTGTATTGTATTCTTTTACTCCCCCACCCTGCAGGAATGTCAGCTTCCTGTTTGTATAAATACTTCCATATATGTGCATACATCTGTTAACCCTAAATAAAACGCATGACTCACGATTGTTTTTTTTTTTTCATAAGACAGGAGTGTTCTGAAAAGAAATCCTGAGGCTCTATATTTATACGCAGCCGCGGCTTAAACTCATTTCATTCTTCGGCCTGTTGCGTAATGATCCCTTAAAACGGCGTCTTTGTTACACTTAAATGTGGGCGTGCGTGTGCGCGCGTGTTTTTGGGATGAAATGGAGAAGGGGGGAGGGAGGGAGGGAGGGAGGAGACAGCGGGGCATCAGCATATGGCCAAACTTACAGCTTGAAAACTCCAGGGGACACGAGTGCTCGTCCATTGGGAAGTTGTTCAGTTTAAGCTGGCACTCGGCGTCGATCGTCAACCTGCGGGGACACAATATTTAGATCCACTGGCTCAGTTTGGAGAGGAAAAAAAAAAGAGAAGTGAAACACTGTTTGCATTGAGGAATGTGTCGGGGAAATCCAAAATAAACCCCTAACCTTAACGCGTGACATTACTAATTAAAATTTCACTAAATTAAATCGATGTTTTTCACCACAACACTCACGTCTCGCCTTTTTTTTTTTACACTTGGGGGAGTTTGAAGCCAAAGTCATTAAACTTCCCCTTAATGAGAGAATGACCTTAAACGACTTTACCCATCCGTGCACTCGCCACTGTCATGTATCATTGTTCTCCGAATCACGGCGGCCATCCTAATTAACCAGTGGTTAAATTCTGAGTTCCTTAAGGATTTAATGAAGTGGAGGGGTAGTGTTCTGCATAAGAGAACATCCATCACGGCTTGATTGAGTCCAGACGAGTCCACTTTCCCTCTTATTATCTCTGATGATGAATTGCGGTGTCAGCGTGAACGTCTGCTGTATATATGATGGCATTCAAATGATAAAAAGAAAAGAAAAACGCCATAATAAACACAAAATTTCCTTTTAATAAAAGTGAAGGGCCGGTTTTAGGACATTCACAACCGCACGTCGCGGATTGTTTTTGCGAGTCGCATCCGGCCGCAAATCATTGATCTGAACTGGCCTTAAGACAGATTTCCTGCACAACTAATTAATTTAAAATTTAAAATGCTGAAATTTCAAATCGCCCAAGGCTTGTTCAGGGTAATCAGCACCATGAATCATTTATGCAGGAAGGGCAGTAGATTGTGTGGGGGGGGTCTCAAACGGTTTCTATAGAGCATGCGATTTGCTCATTTCTGGGGTGGACTCCAGGAAGAGCATCATCCTGTAATGTAATATTTATTCAGTGCATTGCGTTTAGATATTCAGGCCATTTTCTTTTTTTTTTTTTTACATTCAGTGGTTGCTGGTTCCTCACTTCACACCCTGTGTGTATTCTAGCTGCAGATCCTCTCACTGGCATATGAATGGATGACAGTTTCTTTGTCTTTCCCTTTTATTCTTTTTCTATTTTTGAGCTGCGGTAATGTGTGAATTTCCTCTTTGTTTTTTAATCCAAATTCAATCATAGTCAACAGATAGACGCACATCCACACCGATGACGTCAAATGTTAAAATGCCAATTACCATGTATTTTTACTTTACAACTTTCCTCAGCTAAAATTGATTTCAAACTTTCTTTTCTGTTAATAACATATGATAACTGACATTATACCTTATCGGCATGAAACTGGCATTTTTTTTTTTAACCTGAGGGTGTAGAGTATCCGCCCGTCGTTCCAGATCCTAAGCATGCGATTGGGCGTGGTGATCCAGTGGGCGTCGGCCTTCTTTGAGTTGCGGAAGAACGTGTCCGGGATCCAGATCTTCCCGACCATGTTGCTGTTGAGGCGCAGCACCTTCATGGTGCTGTTGAACTTTAACCTCCTGTCGTACCAGGTCTGGGCGAAGAAGATGTCGATGGTGTATTCCTGGCGACAGACCAAACAAACGGCGTCGTTACATTCGGCCAACTCTCTGCAGCCCTTTTGTCCCTAGCTAAAAGACCATCTTGACCACCTCAACCTGAAAATTAAATGTTCAACAGAGCAATTAACAATCCCCATTGTTTGACTCGAGTATTATCTGAAGCCATAACTTGCAGCACTTTGTCCCAAGCTTGACAAAACCCTCCGTCTCCTATTCTCAGTCCTACACAGGCCTCGGTCGGACATGCAGGAGAGGGATGAAAACGCGGGGTGATGAGAGTCATGGGCAGAGTCAAAGAGCTACGGGCAAAGGTGAGCCGTGGTCTAATGTGGGGAAAGAAAAAGGTGAAACGGTGCCTGAGAGGAAGCTATCACTCCTCCTTATTTACTTTGTTGTTCAGAATGGTTGAGCCCCCGAGGTTCATGGTGAAGTACAGAAGGATTTGTGTAAGAGGGCATAGTGGCAAAACTTCCTGACAAAGCTTAGCCCCCCCCCATAATGAAGTTTAAATCCATGCCGAAGAGTCTTGACAAGACTTGAAAAAAACAAGATTTTCCCCAAACAATATTCCCATCCTGTCCCTTTTCTTCCCGTTAAGCATATTCCATGGTGTTTCACAGAATCACACTTCCACTCCAACCCCCCCCCTCCTTTCTCTCTGTTTAGCCTCCGCCGCCTACCCCCCCCCTCCTTTCTCACAGTCGGATGAGTTGTAACTTTGCCATATTTCATGGAATCCTCCTAACGCATAATTAAGATTTTAAAAATTGTGTTCACGCTCATATGCACGCCCCCGCACCATCCGTCTATTCTCCGCTCACCAGAGGACCCACAAACCTCGCCACATTTGTCACCTGCGAAAGGCATCAGTCAACCTTTCGTGTCAGCGGAACGCCCCCCCCCCCCCCCCCCCCCCCCCACCGTCAGGCGCACACGCAGTATCTGTGACGTGAGCATGAGAAAAAAAACACATTCTCTAACTGACCCCAGTGCTGCCGCAGACACGGCGCCTGCAGTTGTTGAGAGTGGGTGTTTCAGCTGAGAGCAACTGAAACGGAAAGTTACAGAATAAGTGGGAACATATACGGTGGCCTTGAGGTGCAAAAATCTAAACTTCACCAAACACGTTGACGTTTCAGGAGACGGGACATTTCACAAAACCCTACTCTGAAATCGCGGTTAATAGAATCACGCTGACGACCGTGGGAGGCCGATACAAGTGACGAGCTCTCCCACTCGCGTTGGCTAAAAGTCAATCTTGTGATGGTGATACAACAAATGCTAATTAGACTTGGCTTTATGGAAAACATGCTTGTTAAGTTTTAAAGCGTCATAGGGGTTAACAAGGGAATCTAATTGCTGTATTTCTCCTTTAAATATTATACAAAGAGTCCTACGTTTGAAGGAAAGCCTCTAAGGCTCCATTCAGACTGCAGGGCTTAAAGCTCAATTTGGATCTTTTTTCATATTGTCCCCACACACTGCAATTCAATATATTTTTGGTCTCCTATATAGTGTGATAGGCAACTTTTTCAGTTTGAATGTATTGTATTCCACCCTGTGCACAGCTGTTCATCCTGGAAGAGGGATCCTCTGTTTTTCTTGCTCTTTTTTTGCACAAATTGTAAAACCCCATTGGGGCAAATCTGTGACTTATGATTTTGGGCTGTACAAAAAAAAGTAACTTGATTTGACAAATCCAAGTAACCCGGGTCACATTTGGAGAAAATCGTGTCTTCGGTCGCAAAGGGGTGAAAAAATTGGATTTTGATCACTTCAGGCTGCAGTCTGAACGTAGCCGAAGTTGTATAAAAGAGTCAATGATATGCCAGAGAAACATTTATAAAAAATGTATTATTCAACTCGCAGCAGAGAGAAATCACAAACTGGTACATTTACCGTATCCGAACGAACAACAGCTTTATCCCAAGATGCATCTCAGGATAAATCTCAGATGAGATGAGAATCTCAGATGAGACGTGGCCTGTGTGCTGTTGCACGACAGCTTCACCGGCCACCTTTATCCGCCGTGGCGTAGGAATCCGGAGCAGTTTTTAAGTGTCTGATTGACACCTGCATTGTGTTCCTACACTAGGAAGGGAAGTGGGGCACTGTCGTGATTAGGGGGACCAACCACTCCTCCATGACAGCAGGCATCTGCATGCTAAAGTGTGCTTGAGCAAGTCACTGAATCCCTGCCAGCTCCGGATAGGAAACCTTCTCTCCGGATCATAATGAACTCAACTCCCTGACTAGCATGTGGTTCAAACACACAATGAGGAATAAATAGTCGATTTCCTGTTCAAATGCTGCATCATTTAAACAGGAAATCGACCTGCATCATGCAGGTAATTAATAACAAGAGTAACATATAAGCAAATTCATCAAATTTTGAGTATTACTCACCATATTGATGGCATTTACCGGACCGATGCTGTTGACAAACATGTCTGTGTGTATCACGGTCGGTTTCACTGCAAATAAAGCACAGGGAAATGGATTCATGAGCAACGGCGTGTCACGCACTTGCACAAACAAGTCTCAGGCCATGCCTCCACGTGCTCATTGCTCAGCGTCTTTTTTTCACGTCGAAGTGTCGTCCCAATGCTCACCGGGTAGACGGCTGCACAGGTAAAAAGAGCGTGACACGCTGTCACTGCGAAACACAATGTTTTGTCGTGGACCTTCACCGGGTGTCAGGATTACAATATGAAACAACACCATCATTACTTGCGAGCCGCAGACAGGAAACAACCTTGAAAAACTGAGCCAGACATAATAGAATACGATGGGAAAATGGGGAACTGAAAAAAAAAAAAAAAAATAAAAGTAATAGATTTCCAATGCAAATTAAGAATTTCCCTGAAGGAGAGAGGGGAAGGAATATACAACAACACACATCATATCACAACAACAATAAATCATAAAAGAAAGAATCAGTTAATCTGATGTAAATAGTATAATGTAAAAAACGTTTCATCAATAGTTTAAGTCCATTGATTTAGATAAATATTTATTTGTTTCATTTAAGGTTTTTTTTAACTATGATAATGGATGAAGGCCCATGACAGTTATTTACTTCCTCTATTAACTGCATACTGGGCAGATGTTTAACTCTTTCCTTTAGATCCACCGTAAAAGGCCCATTTAAGCATATACTGTAATTCACTTTAAATAACGATCCCGCCTTCATAATTTAGATACTATTACATTATCTTTATTGGACTGGGTCTAAGATACATCAGATAGTGCTAATGAAATGGAAACCCTCGCTCAGATTTGCCTCTGTCTGCGAGTTTGTCTCCATGAAAGCTTTTCTCTGATTGGGCCAACTTCCCTTTCAAAGAGGCTAACTGCCAATGTCAGAAGAGCACACACTTAGAAGATTCAACATTCACTTTGCTGTCTTGCATTGTAAGTTGAAACATTAACAACTAAAAAAAGCATGGATAAAAGACTTTTTAATCTATTCAACGGGGACAATGTGATATTTTAAACTTCCTCTGTGACGGCAGTAACCGGTACTCAACGTGTTCCACATGGGATCGGTCAATCAGTAATTAGCGTTGCCCTTATTAAAGCCAAACTCCCGATACATTTACCAGAATGCCTTCTTTACCCTCTACAACAGCCCATCCACTGCCCCTCACACATATTGTTTGATTTGTCTTGGACTTTGAGGGGAAAATTGAACTCTGCTTCTCTGTGGCATGTTTGCTTGCCGCAGAGAAGCAGATGCACGATGAAACTGAATGAGGAAGCGAGTGAACACACAATTAGACATGCAGTGATTCAGCATTGTTGCTGACTGGTGTGTCTGTGTTATAACAGTATGTACCCTCTCGTGTCAGTGCTTGGCTGTACTCCATGCTCAAGTTCATCAATGGAGATGGATTATTTTTTTTTTTGCTTTCACACCTGTGTGTGTGTGTGTGTGTGTGTGTGTGCGTGCACGGTGCATCTGTCCACCACAGCTGTGCTATGCCTCTCATTTGCAGAGATGGACGGGGCAGATGTGAGACAAAAGAGTGAGCGATAAAACCCGGGCAGTCTGGTGTCAAATGGATGTCCGTCACATACACTGACTCAGCCCGGGATCGGCGTCCACACTTCGCCATGCGACGTGTATATTAATGGGTGACTGGACGTGATTCCCGAGTCAGGTCAACTCAACGGCCTTCGAGGCTTCCTGTAAAAGCGATTCTGAGTGCCAGAGTGCCAGAAATAGACATAGGTGCAGGTTTGCATCCATTTTTCATGTCACTCCAAGGCATACGTACATGTGCGTTGCACCGCTACCCCCAAGACACACTTAAGCATGCAAGAAGAAAACTTCACACGCACAATGCTCCAAATAGCCTGAAATTCATCTCGTATGATGTTCTCAACATTTAAAGCGCCATGATATGTGAGTTAGAGAATATTTTGGGAGAGATTTCCCCAGCAAAAACAAATAATTTGATGCTACAGATGGGATTTGAACCAAGTTCCCACATTTGATTGGACCAGAAGAATGTGGATGGAGCTTAACGTTCAGTTAACTGGATGAACCCTGAGCACAAGATGAGTCATTAAACATTTGAAACGGGTATAATCTTGTTGTCAAAATCCTCAATGTTTCAACATAAATCATGCAGATGCATGAACTATTGACATAGGGACACATGATTAAAACTGAGAACATGTTTTTTTTTATTTAATGTGGCCTTTATGTGTGGCTATTGGCCTCAGTGAGTGGCTATGAGTGCTTATGCCTGGCCCCCCTTCTGGCGTATAGGCCAATAACAAAAGGCTTTCAGGGTTCAAGAGATCAACGCAGAGTTTCTCCCTATCCACCTCCACCTCCTCAACACAATCCCTCTGATGGTTTTGTTTCGTATTCTTCCACAGATCCGATCGGGTGTTGGTGATTCTGTCCGGCAAGTAGATCTTCGGGATTCTGCTCAGGAAGGTACTGATGAAGATTTACGCCTCGTTGCTCGTCCTTCTCCAGGTTTCGGCTCCATATAGGAGGAATGATTTCATGTGGGAATCGACGGTTCTTATTAGAGTCTGTTCTATTATTTCCCCAGAGTCCCCGATGTTCCAGAGCTGTAAAAATTCAGTCTTCCCCTTGCCATGTTTTTTACGTGGGCATCCATACCTCTGTGTTTGTCTACAACCTTTTCTTGCATCCGCTGATGGTCGTGTGATAGTAGCACCAGATCATTGGCAAAGTGCAGTCCACTGTATTATGTTCTTTCTTCATTTAGTTGTTGTCCTCATTATCCAGTCTTCGGTGAGAAGGCCTGACTTAAAATCATTCAGCCCTAATGGCTAGCAGAAACACAAATGGGTATAGTACGCAGACATCCCTGACTCACATCTTAATATCAAACAGGTTAGTGGCCATGAATACCCATCCATTAATGCAATAAAATGTAGGTAGATTCAATACATGATCCAACAAATATGTAACCCTGCAGTTGATTATTAGCGCTTTCACTTTCTTATTTCACACGGCCAACTGGAAAGTGGATGTCTTTCATACATCCACGAACAGATGCCAAGGAAATGTTATTCCAAGATGCCAGTGAACATAAAGTGGCGATGCTAAAATTTGAAAACTTGCCTTTATAAGACAACATGGCATGTGCCAATACACCCACTGCAGGCATCCTGGTAAAAGGCTGATTGAATTATAGCTCACGGCGTCTGAGCGAATGTGCCTCACCAGGCATTAGCGACTATTTAAACATTCATTAAAACCACCCAACCCGCTGCAAGGTAACTTGATGACCTTGTGATGTTTCTCCATGTTTGTATAACAAACTAGTGGGCTATGACCTTGACCAATGCCATGGAAATATTATGAATTAAAAATGACAGATTTCCAAGTTTTCTTCCCCTCTCTCTCTCTCTTTCTTAGTCTATATCCTATTTGCTTCGATTTCTATCCGTACAGTAGACTCCAGGGGCATTAAAATTAAATGAGCGTCACAATGGACTTCAAAGGGAAACCGTGGCACAATCAGCGATGAATCTGAATCCACAGAATTTCAGAGCTCTGAGCGAGCGGAGGAGAAACTTTGCTTCGCGTCGGCATGGCTGGTCGGCCGGTCGGTTGATTGGCTGATGGCTCGGATGACAGTATAGCCGGCTAATTATAACCCCTCTGTAGCTGTGTAACTTGGCAGCAGCTGGGAGACCGGCTCTGAGAGAGCAAGATCATAGCGTGTTTGAAGATGACTGCTGAGACGGTGGCAGCCCGCCGCCCCGGCTCGGCAGCGGCAGCTCTCCAGGCTGAAGCCGCACCTCAAAAGAAGATCTGAGCCGCACTTCAGTTTATAGCGCGAGCCCACTTCTAAGGCATTAAGCATAAAGATGACGTCCCTTGTGATGTGCATTACATTATATGCAGAAAAAACAATGAGAGAAGGATAAAAAAGAGCCCAGTCCGTCTTACTACAATTTAACCATCCCGCTTTCATCATGTGCAATAATTTCCATCATTTCGTCATTCCTGGTTTTTAAGCTGCATTAGGTCAGTAACCGCTAGCGGTACATCCGGCCTGGTCTTGTCTTTTCAGCTCATCCTGCAAAAGCCAGACTAATATTATGGTTTTGGTGGCACCTGTTTCATTTCTGCTAAGAAGGGGGAAAAACACTGGTCCATTTGCATTACTTTATTCCAATTGTGTTGAGTGGTGTTGAGCTCAGGATCCAGTGCGGCGTTCTTGTGAAATAGTGTCACCTGTTTGAGACCTGCATTAAGATGGCTAAATCACTTACAAAAAAAAGCTTTAAACAGCCTTCAGTCTGGCTGGTTTTATACCAGATGATCTGCGTACCTAAACCTGCATGATGGAGCGACGTCTTTTCACTCTAACGTTAGTCCAGCTGTTTCTCAGGGACGACAGGAGCACCCGGGTCCTGCCATTCCCGCTTCGTCGGCCCGTTCACATGCCTGCGGTGGGGGGGATCGCTGCTTGCGCAGTTTCAACACTTCCGTGTTGATTTCACTGGAAATGTGTAATTAAAAAGACCTGCTTGTCGCAGACGTCGGTGGCTCAGCGCTGCAGCCCCGACACCCAGGCCTCGGTGGGCGTTAACGGAGCGGCTGCCTCCCTTGAAGATGATAGATCAGCGCTGAAAAGCTGACCTGGACGTCCGCCAAACAGCAACTATGTGAAGCTTTTTTTTTTAAGCTTCAGAGTACATCAACACAGGTGCCACAGTGAGCAGACTGAGGCACATTAGACTTTCTTTTTCCCTTTTCCTTGGACGGCAGGGACGTGTTTGTTTTGCAATTGGAGCTGCCTATCACCAAACACACCTGTAAGGCTTCAATTAGCAGCTTCAACTAGCAGCGGCGTTCATCTTCCACATTAGCAGTTGAATTGCTAATTGACTAACTGTTAACATCCCTAGTTCATATTTATCTCCTCCGAGACGGTATATTGATTGTGATAAAAATAGGAGTGTTTCAACTCTAACCCTCCCATTTGCAGCTTTACTTCAGCACGATTATAGAGTATTATAGCATGAATAATACAGTGGGTGGAGAAGCAGTTCACTGTCAGCTCAAAAAAAAAACATCTTTGTCATCCTCCTGCATGAGCGTATGTCTGATTCTGACATAGAAATACTGACAAATGAATCAGGTTAGGGCCGTGCATGGTATCTCACGGAACGCTGCTTTTATCATAAAGTATCGGATAGGTATTGAATACACAGAAAATGTGCCATCACGCTGTTAATTCCGCATGAAATGATCCGCGGATGACACTTTGCTCATATGGCGCGGCCCTAAATCAAGCCTTCAAAGGTCCCGAGCATCTGCCTGTTCGGCTCCTGCGGATGAATGTGACAGGCTATGGGATATATGCGCTCCTCCCCAGACAGGGGAGCACCGCCGAGCTGTCCGTCAAAGTGAAGGGAGTCAGCCACTCGCCGACTCCTCGCATTTGACAAGACAAGGCTTGCAGGACCATGACAGACTGCTATCTCGACCACAACAAGGGTTTCGCATACTTTATATACAGCCCCGGCTGCCAATGCTGTCAACACACACACACACACACACACACGCGGAGCAGAGACACGTGCACGGAACAGACACACACACACAAACCCACACGTGCCCGCTTTATAGCACTCGCCATTGTGTTTTCATTAAAAGTCACTATTTCTTCAAATCTTTGTATTTGTGGCATATTCTTAAATTATAATAAATAGATCTTATTATAAGATTTCCTCCTGCATGGACAGATCTTTTCACTAGTATTAAGTCACATTCTCCTAAAATGAAAAAATTCTATGTTTATATTAAGTTTTTGTATTTTAGTTTCTCTGTTTTTTTGTTTTTTTTGCAGTGTATTGTTATGCAATGCAAAGCAGAGATATTAAATTATGTCTAATGTTGCATGGCGCTCATGTAATGACTAGCAACCATCGGAGGTGAGGTGAGTCACGAGTCTATAAAGTCGAGTCAGGAGTGTTATTTCTGAATAAATTATTTATTTTATAGACTCCACTTTTGAAATATTTCACCCATATACAGAATACATTTTGAAGGTTTTGTTTTTGTTCCTGATGACTGGTGTCTGCTCCAACATAATTGGGCGAAGCAAACAAATTCAGCCTCAGCAGCTCTGCACAGTGTAGTACATATACTAAATATATTAAGCTACTAAAAGTCTTTTTTTTTTTTACAGTGGTGATGTTATCGCTGAAGTTGGCGAACGAGCAGACCAGGCTGTGACAATCTCAGCTGCACCTCCAGGGTTTTGCTGGCTTTAAAAGCCCACCTCTGGAGAACACATCAACCAGACAGAAGCCAAGTTTCAATTTAGCCTCTCGGTAACAGCGTGATGGTTCACCGGCAGCAGGTGATATAATCTGCACCGGGTTGTGTAAGTTCACCCAAATGCACCTTTCCCTCCCCCTCCTCTTCCTCCTCCGCTTGTGTAACATGACGTGTTGGAGGAAACGTCTAATGTCATGGCATATAATGGAATATAAAAATATCGCAAAAATAATGTCAAAAAAGAATTATCAACCTGAATGCACAAGAATGTTTTTTTTTCTATATTTTTCACTTTCTTAAAACTTAGTATGAGATGTCTCATCTGCACATAAAGCATCACTTATATAACTCCGACATAATTTGTCCATTTACAGTATTTAAATGTATCCTCTCAGTTTGTTCAAGTGCCTTAAGATGCAATTCCTATAATTGTTACTGACTTCTGGCTCCAAGAAAATGAGCAACGAATGTACAGGTACCTAATCTAATGCATTTTAATAGCTATTTAAAGAATATTTGCCGCATTAAGGGTACGTTACATCAAATGAATGTAGTATTATTTGGGGTTGGTATGCTTTTCATTGATAGTGGTTCACTTCTTTGCACAATTATAGGTTATTGGTCTTCCAACAAGTGAGAAAATGGCAAGCCTCGGGCTCAGTGAGTGAGTCATCCTTATTTTTATAGCTCATAACGTGCTTTCGTATAAGCAATTATCTTCCTCATTGCAAAAAAAAATTCCCATAAACACGGGTACGTTTGTTTTGTGATTCTGTGACTAAACGGATCATCTGTGAGAAATCGAGCGCCCACCTCCGATGTCAGGCCGGAGTTTGTTGTCGTATCCATCCAGCAGGCTGTTGAGGATGTGTGTGACATCACTCTCGTACACTTTGGGCGTCAGCACCCACGTTTTGTTAGACACCTCGTCGTCATCGTCAGTCTGGAAGGAGCTGTGGAGAGAAGAGAGAGAATGAAGCATGCGATCAATAATTCATTTTTAAAAGGAGAGCAAGCTTTTCCTTTCCTAGTGTGCTCTGCTTTCGGTGTAAAATAATGCTAGGAGAGAGAGAGAACACAAATATATCTGATTAAACATCCCTTTCCCCTTTTCGTTTCCATTTCTCATGAAACAAAATAGTTCAGCGCCACTGAAAAACACCACTATAAGTTACAGAAGTGAATTACATTATATAGAGTATTCAAGTAGACTCTCAGGTGAATTAACTGAGCCACACATTCATTCATGCAAGTCATGAACATGTTTTCCTCATCCTGTGGCTCTCAGCCTTTTTCAGTGCCACCCTTCTACAAGATGCCAAAAATGACAAAAGCACCAATAAGTTATTGTGGCAGTGAACAGACCAGCTCTCATGAATCTATCAGCTACACCTTTAACATTGTCTTCCTGAAAGCCTTGGAAATAGGGCTGCAACTAACTGCAGTTGATTATTCTATTATTTATTGAAGTGGTTAATCCATTATCAATTATTAGCAATTTGGTTCATGAAATGGTGTAAAATGACTACATTTTTTTTGTTTGGCCAGACTAACAGTCCACAACCCAAAAATGATCAGTTTACTATTGTAGCAGCATAAAGAAACCAGACAAATAATCATATTTTAGAAGCTGGAACTAGGGCTGGGCGATATGGCTTAAAAAAAAATCCCCGATTTTTTCACAAAATATCCGATTAACGATTTAAATCAATTTTCTCAACAGCCCCCAAATTCAGATGCAGATGACAAAGAAATAGCTCCAAAAATACTTGTTTATTTTGATTTTATCAAGTTAATGAACCCCGGCTTTTCCACCGTATATATTGGCACCATATCCTTTGCTATATACATAGCGACCGCATCTGTCATGGCTTTCCAGCGGGTCGAATTCTTGTCATATGGGATGCAGTTTGAAAAGGTTTGTGGTACGGTGGACTGTATTTTGGTGGCTGTGCGTGAGGTGCTTGGGGTGCTGCTGTCTTTTTTATTCCGCTGCGCGCAACATTTCTCCCATTCAACGGGATGCTTTTGTTTAAGGTGCTGCAGTAAATTTGTCGTACTGCTGCCTTTACTAGCAACAGACTTCATACATACTTTGCAGCGGGGTGTTTTCTGGTCTAAGTCTGACCTCGCGAACGCAAACCAATTCCTAATAACGGATGACACAGTGCCTTTCTTCGGAACAAGTTCTTCCCTGCTTGTCGCCATGTTGTCACTCACTCACTACTATCTCTACTTGGTAAATGCGCGCTCTGTGCGAGGGGAGGGAGGGGCGAGCTCATTATACGGGAGGCCAGAGAGAAGCGTTAGCTGATGTTAAAGAGAGAACCGATTTTCATTCAAACAAGTCGACGTGAACTATACACTCGAGTTAATCGATAAAATCGGTTTATCGCCCAGCCCTAGCTGGAACCAGAGATTTTTGACAATTTCTTGTAAATCAATTGATCGATTATCAAAATTGTTGACTGAAGCGGCCCCTGCAGCTCTGCTTGTAAATAATCCTTTCCTACTGAAAGGTGCAGCTGATGTTTAAAAGCATTGCAGTTATATAGTCGGTAGTTTATTTCTATTTTTTGGCAGTATTTTTTAGGAAACGGCATTCAATTCCTTGCGGACAGGCTGACTTCCTCCAGGAAGTCGAGCCTGACAGCTCGTTTTAAAGCTCAGTTTCTGAATACAGACCGTGTGCACACACACACATGCACCATTATTTCTTGACCACCTAGACCTTCTTTTCATGGAAAAAAAGCATTTAAAATATCACTTTTTTTACAATATGGGACTTTTAAGCAAATACACTCTGCGTATACTCTTCACTGTCAGATGCCCACGAGAACCTCCGCCATCCCCGTCAATAGCAGCTAAAGCTCCCCTTAAAAATAAAAATACCGAATACATTCGGAGATGGCAAAGTTGAGGTGCTTGACAGCAGACACGTTGATGTGTCGTACCGTCGGGTGGAGGGGTGGAGAGACCCGGAGAAGACAAACCAATTTTCCCGAGGTTACCCCCTTCACTTCAGACGTCTCAAGAGCCTTTGACCACAAATTCCATCACGGCAGAGCGGTAAATGTGTTTTCCTGCCCGCCCACGGGTTTGATGTCGCTAAATTATATGTCTGGGAGTTTATTTATTATTCTTCTCTATTATTCTTTTTGGTTTGGAACCTGAATAGGAAATGGTGGTATGTGATCCTTGTTAGGTGCGATTAATAAGCTGACAACAATAAGTAGGACAGTAAAAGGGAGAGTGATTTAGCACTGCAGCGTAGAACTGCAATGAAAAGGAAATTTTCACTGCCGTTGGGCAGAGGGAAGATGTGCTTGGCAAAGACGTGCTTGGCAAAAAGAAAAAAAAAAAGCTTCTGTTGTCCAGATTTATGTACGTAAATGCACGGGGGCAAATTTGCGCTGCACCTTTTCATTCAATTTGTGGCCGGCACAATCTGTGGGTAATTAGTGTGTGATTTACTGAGGCAGGAGTTCATTACGCAATCAGCGCCCGGCTCTGCCTTCTAACATGCATTCTGCGAGCGTGGCGAGAGCAGAAAGGATGCCGTTCAGTCATTAGCGACCTCAAAAGAATGTAAAAAAAAAAAAAAAAAAAAAAACTCACAACATAACGTCATGTGAAGTACTAACACTATCCCACCATACTTACTGAGGCTCCAATTAAACTCTGCCTGAACTCCGCGTCTTTCCGAGGTTTTTAATTAAAAATGCACGTCAAAATACTGCAGCAGGAGCCACGAAAACGTCTACTGAATTCAAAATTGCGGAGTGACATAATATGGCACAGGCATAAACACGGAGGAGAAACTTTCAGTTTGTGTGCACCTAATTACATCAGTCATGAAACTTTTCCCTTTTATTTCACATCTTGCACTGCGGTATTATTGTGCTATTTATATTATGATGCTGTCGTCTAATAAAAGTTAGTTATTTTTTTTTTTACCTACTGTTTTTACGTGTTTATGAGTCTGTTTCAGTAATATTGCGTTCATTTTTTAATTTTTTTTAATTTTCCTTAATGCATTTTTATATCCTCTGTAAAGCACTTTGAATCGCCTTGTGGGTGAAAAGTACTCCACGAATCAACTTCGCTTTTTTTTGCTTCACTTTATCAATAGTGCAATAGATATCACCCCACTGCAGCAGGAAAAAAGCCGCAATTCTCAATACTCTACATATATAGATTTAATAATGGACAGTCATTATAATTTCATTTGTCTCAATTTTTGTAAATACATTTTTTTAGAATAAACGTCTCTTCCCCATTATAAACATACTCTTTGGAGGGAGCTAATTTTCTATACATAAAAAAATAAAGGAACCTGGGTCAACAAATCTATCTATAAAATTAGAGCATGTAGTCAACCACATGTTTTTATCGCCTGTTATATTTGCGTTTAACAGGAGGCATACTAATTGCATGCTAATTGCATGCTGGTTGTGCTGCCGTGCACTTGTATCTTTGATAAATCACGCAGATTAGCATCAGAAACAGGGCAGAGGCAGATGATAGGAACAGAGAGAGCAATGATGAGAAATAAGTGTTCGGAGCATTTCAGTAGTCTACTGTCAAATCATCAAGCTGCTGCACCTCTGGATCACGTACGTGCCTCCAGTAACCGCCGAATCGGATCAGATCTGGGGGGGGGGGGGGGGCGTCAAAGGAGCAACCTTGAACAAGTCATTCGCTCTCAGCGAAGGCTTCGGAGCAATGAGAGGGAAAGGAGACTTCTAGATGAAATAATAAAAGAATCTGAAATGGTGAGAACAAAACAAAAAAAAAAAAAAAACATGTTTCCATGGTGAAGCGAAAAAGGATAGAAGCCCTCTGATAGCTTTCTCGTGTTCCGAGGCCGGGTGCGAGGGATAATGTTTTGACCAGCACTCACTCGCAGCTATCAAGTGCCATCCATCTCCACCATAGCTCTAGTGCCTAAAACATTAATTCTTAATTATATTACTTAGGTGGACCCTTTTAAAAAAATGGTCTTGTAGATAGTTATATAAAAAAATACCCAGGGAGTGCCTGTGTCCAGCAGAGACAGATTTAATACATTAGATGACAGATACAGACAGATAGATAGGGAATAAATAGGCCAGTGGAGGCTGAGAAACCTCAAACCTCTGCTGTTTTTTCTTTCAGGTTGCTGCAATTTTTATCATCAATATTCATCTCACGGAGCATCTCTGTGTATATGGAAATGCACCAAAGACGTGCAGATCAAAAGAAAAGAGACATGTGTTTCTCGGTTGCAGGCAGATCTAAAGGTTTTTGCCTACCAACCCCGGTACCTGGCGGTCCACAGAGAGGCCTGTGCCAGCACATGCTGTGCTGTGCTGTGTGTGTGTGTGTGTGTGTGTGTGTGTGTGTGTATGTGGTTTGTGTTTGCTCGCCATGCATATGCATGCGCATGTCTGTGTGTGTGTGTGTGAAACGGTGGAGAGTACTGGAGATGAAGTGTTGCATCCACAGCTACTCCGACTGAGGATGCTCTGATTTCATACGTTCCGCCCCTCCACGTGCAACGCCGCCGTCGAGGAGTGCTCTCGTTACGCGCTGCGTGCGGCAATCAGAACCTGTCCCCGCTATTGAACGCATCTCAATTAAAATTCCATCTCTAGGTTTGCATGTAAACCCAGACCTAGCTGCCTCCTGAGGTTTTTTACATATTCATGAGGAGGCCCGTAATGAGGATAACGACGGCAATATCAGCAAAGGAAACAGCTATATGAATAACATTAGCATCCGCATCGAGTTCCCCTTGAGTTATAATCTTTGCATGTTTTAAATTGAATCTAATGAACCCTGCTTATTACTAGGCCTCGCCCGGTGTGAGGGGAAATCTGCAACGTGCGATAACACGTTGCACGATATGGAGGTGACGATGTGACTCACGATGAATAAACACATGTGGACTGTTACAATAGGTTCGCCGCTAAACCTCCAATCACGGATGTCCAGAGTGACTTTTCCGACAGTGCTAGGACAATCCCAAATAAGTGGGAGGGAATTTTTTTTTTTTTTTCTCAGTGAGTTAGTGTGTGAAAAGGCAGCCTGCATTGCCGCTACAGGTCTAACAAGGCACTTCTGGACCATAAAAGTGTGCTAATTTATATAAATGGACCACAAAAAATTTCAATATTAAACTGTGAAAATGGCAGAATGGAGGCCCCTTTAATTGCTTAAAGCTGGCGGTGAGAGAGTAATTACATAAACACATTGAAGAAAAAAAAGTTTATGGTTGCAGCTGTAAAAACGGTGGATTATTTGCTAACAGCGTTACATAAGCCGCGCGAAATGACTCAGAATTTCATCCGTTTGGTCTGATAACACTTGGGCAGTTTAGAAGAGCCCGAAAAAGATCAAATCGATTTATCCACATTTAGGTTAGCAGAGGCCTATGGCAGTAGGGCGAGGGAGAGCGCCATCACAGACATGATTAAAACTCAATTTACTCGAGATTTCCCGGAAACCGGTATCAGTTCGATATTGTGCATGAATACTCATACTTGTAAAATTGCCACTGATCTACCACTGCACCTATCTGCCTACATCAATATCACTTTATCTGACAGGAGCGACAAAACCAAACCAGAAGGTACAAAAATGTCCAAAGACAGCCCTGTATTGCCCTGGACTGTCCGTAATTAAGAATTTTGGTGTCTGGCCGGATTCTCAGCCTTGACCATATCACAGACATGGAGCTACCAAAGCTGCAGGACTTTTATGAAAAAAAAACTCATCCACAATTTGGTATTGTATTAGTACTGTCAAGTACTCAAATCCGAGTAGTCGTCGAGTACTCGTTTTGGGGAATAAAGCTCCACACTACAGCTTTAAATCAGTCAGTCTATATTATTATACTCACACATAAAGCTGTTACCAAATGAACCGTGGCGGCCCGATCTTGCTAACTGACCTCTGGCAGAGGCGAGCAGTCTATTTACAGGCTTCACTCACTCACCCGTCTAAACCAGATCACACAGATTAGCTAATACTGGCACGACAGGCCGACAGTGCTCACGCAAACGAAGGCAGATTAGGCCAATTTGTAATTGTGCCAGTATTGTGTATCAAATCAAAAGATCCAATCAGTGGAAATGCGGTACGCAGACATATGCAACTGCACCGATTTCTGTATGAATGAGGTAAACAAACTCCTAACGTCAGTCTTAATATGAATGATCGCGTGTAAAAGGGCCCAGATGTATTTTCGGGGAGGGGAGGGGGGACTACTTTCAAACCCTTAAAGTACCATCAGTTCACCTGCTGTGTATCTGTGTCCTTTAAATAGAGATTCACAAACCATTTTGGATTAAAGCAAGCTGGAAAAACATCTATATTTATCCACAGAACGTCTCAGGGCTGAGTGAGCAGGAACGCCCCCAGAGTGAAAAAGACTCGGCTCGGTCTCGTAACTTTGAAAAATAACAAGCAACGCTATGTGAAATCACCACAGCCTTACATCAAGTTTATTTTGTCACACCTACCGCGGCGGCTAAACGGGAGCGATCGCCCCAGCTGTTAATTCAAATCCTCCCAAATCTATCCCAGATATTCTAAAATCACTCTGGCCTTAATACCTGGGCGAGGGAAATGACAGCTTCTCTAAAATTGTAAGCGAGAGACAGCTATAAGCTTTGATGATCGTCTACTGCCCTGTAAAAAGTAAAAAAAAAAAAAAAAAGTGACAGCTCTGCACGGTATCAACTCCCTTTAAGGAATTCTGATACTCGTTATGGAATACATGACAGACTGACAGTTTGTCATAATTAAACGCCCAAGCCTTTCTAAGTGATGACAAGAGGCAGATACTGGGCACAGGCAAAATGAAGTTGTGGGTTTCCCATTTAAAAGTGATGGGTGATAAAAAACAAAAATGTTGATCATATAAACATACGTTTGGATCAGCTCTGCCCCGAGTGTCTCATAACTGTCAATCGTAACCAAATTAGTTTGAAATACACGCCGTAATATCTTGGAATTGCATATACATATGGCGTCCCTTCGTCACTGGGACAGGGTAAATGTGTTTGAGAAGAACGGAGATCCTCCCTGAGACTCTTCTCATGCAAAACATGGGCTGCTACTGAAATTGCCCCAGTGGTGCTGGTCCATCTATGGCCTCAGCCAGGTTCTCGTAAATTGCTTGCATACATTTGGTTGATTTATTAGGCCGCAGGCAGCAACTCCAACGCAGTCAGCAAAGGCCCTATTGTAATTCATTTGTTGTTATAATTATTATTCTTCGGACAAGCCGTAGCCCAATTTCGTCCCCTTCCAAAATTTCTCAATGTATCTACTTTTGCAGGTCCCTCCGGCAGGTGTGGAAAAATCACTATTTTGAGGGATTTTTGCATGGTTGAGGCAAAATGGTAAAATATCACCCCCTACAAATTTTCAAAACACCCTCCGCATTGGGGTTAGTTTGTCAGATCTTCATGATCATGGTGAAATCCCAACAGGAAGTTCTGAATTGAAGTTTGCAGTAAAGTGTGATTTTGGCCATGTCCACACCTCCCACCTGATCGAACTCGTCGCAGGGGTTTCACCCGATCGACTTCCAGTTTTATCACAGCTCATCAAGACACCATGTTGAACTAAAGTTGTGCTTTGTGATTCATTTTTGCGCTCACGCTGTTGGCTGCTAGCGCTCGCCAAACATTGGTGTCTCCTGATGACACAGCAATGACCTCATCAACTTCATTCCCCTTCTTGCATGCAGAAGAAGTTGGTGAAGCTATAAAAGCTATTTCAAGTCAGCTTTTTTGTCAATTTTCTTAACATGAACTGGTCATACAAAGAAATTGGAATTGCGTTTCTTGCTTATTCCCATGCAGACGAACTTAGACAAGACATAGACAGTAGGACATATAGACATTAAAGTGCAAGGACTAGACAAACGTAGATATGTATGAGAACATAAATTATGAGGCTACGGCCCATGGCGTCCATGTGGTGATGCGGTGATTTATCACTTGCCGTGAAAATGCGATTTGTTTTTGATGGCTTTAACAACCTCATACCATCCAGGGTCTTCTATCTCATAATGGCAACGGCCATGGGCGGAGCTAAATGCCTCTATCTAACACCAACAGTACTGCCTGAATGTCGAACATGGCGTTGTATTTTGCAGCTACAGCTGGGTTTTTTCCACCCGTTTATTGCCGTTTGTGGCACTAATTCTACATATCACTGTGGCCTTTTATTATAACAAGCCTTAAATGCTTATTTAATCATAGCTTGTATGTGAACAGTAGTGTTGTCTGTTCGGTCAGAAAAAATGGATATCATCATTAATAGCGAATGGGTTGCAAGTGGTGAAATGATATATTGTTAATGAGGAAAATATAATAAAAACGTCCGCTAAACAGCAGTGAGTAGAACAGAGCTTCCTTCTGTCAAGTCAGTCCCAAATCAGTAACTACAACTAACAACGCAAAATATTAAGTAATATACAGGCATTAATAACAATTATTTTTTTTTTTACGATTATACTTGAACGATTGTGAAGAAACTGGTGCACGTATTGCCTGCATCCAGACCGTTGAATCCACCCACTCCCACCAATTAGAGCTGAGTGATTCTCAACGTCGAGAGCACTTACTCAGCATGCCACAGTCTTTCCAGACTGCATGGATTATCAGGGCCAAAAACAGGACCGCAGCAGGAAGCATATAGACGATAGAGCACATAAATATAAATCTACTGCAAAGGTAGCATCCATCACGGAATCCCTACACTTCAGGCTCCCCTTCTATTCAAAATTGCATGTTTCCTCTCGTTCTATCAGGTGGATGTTTGAGTTTCACTGTGCAGAACGATGTACCAAGCCTGACTCTTAAATAAATGTGAGGTTGTGTTCACATTTATCTGCCAGAAAGTGGAACATTTCTCTGAGCTAATTGAAAAGCGTTAAAGTTAAAGGGCCTTTGAACAGGATGTGTGATGCCTGACAATGACAATTACAACAATTTACAACAGTTTCCAAAGGGACTGAAAAAAACGAACCCCCTAAATTCAGAGCCCGAGCAATACCCAAACGACTTTTATGATTCAGGCAATAAGCTCTTTTGACGTTTGATTAGACCCATAAAAAGGACCACTTAGAGAGCAAAACCAATGCGGGGGAAAAAAAAGGAAAAACGTCGAGCTAACAGCGTGCCGGCTCGTCAAACAATGGTAACTGCAAGTAGCACATTAACAGATTCGAGATGTGAGTTTGTTCAGGACTTTGTGGCTGTGTGCGCTGAGCCTGACATTCCCTTGGAAAATATGATAATGCTATGACCATTCCTGGTGAAGCACTGTAAACAGGGAGGAGTGTTATGCTAGAGATAAAACATTTTAGGGGGGATTCAGTTATATTACTTAAGAAATAGTATGAGGATATGAATTTGGGATTTACTGTGATCTAATCCTGTTCATTAATTCAATATGAACCCTTTTTGATCAATCTTTTAACAAGCGGGAGTTGAATTTAAACATGTCCTAGTGTAGCTAACATAAAAATTTTTAAAAGGAAATATATTCAACTGGAGTATGTCCTAAACTGTCCCCCACCACCTGAAATTCAGGTGAGTCTGTAAACCTAATGTAGCTATAGAAAAAAAAAATACCAGAATTTCCTCACTCTGGCATCACCTCCTCCTCCTCTCATGGCCTTGATATCCATGATCCTTGTTTCACAAACTCTCCTGGTAAATCCTGGACCAGAATATCAGGCCTGACGACCCACTGATGAAACTTTAAAACAAACCAATTTAAAAAAAAAACTGCTACAAGTCAGTTGAAGGGCTTGTGAAAAACTGATCTTTGATCTAAAACAGCAGCTGACTGACAAGGTGCAAGGTGTCATGCTAACTCTACGCATACGTAGCGACTACCACGGAATGGCATGGATCACTGAAAGCACTCCAGAGGCTGTGAGATGTATTACATCACACAGGAGTATCATAGGTGTAAACTTTGTGGGGGGTTGCAGTGGATATGCCCCCTAAATATTTATCTAATAAGTTGCATCACCCTCCTCGTGCAGAAAAAAATAGGGAAAGAAGTTGATAACTTTTTAATTTTAAACTATTAAAAAAAAAAAGCAAATCATGACCCAGCCGGGATAATATTACATAAGAAAAGTTGATCTACAGAGGAGTAACTATTTGGTGTTAATGCATTATTCCATTTTTCACTTGAATTGCCACCTGGTGCCTTGAGTGAAAGATATTAATTGTTTGATCCAGGACTCCTCGCTTAAGCACACACTAGTGTCACTGGGTCACAGCTACATTTTTTTCTTCACACAGGTGTTTGCATGACTCCTATTTGACCGTGTTATACCTATTTAACTTCTTTTATTAGTTATAATCGCTCATGCCCGAGTCGTAACCTCCACAAGCTGCCGATCAGATCTTAAGGCACTTCCTGCGTGTGCACCCTAGCATATTGTGAACACCACTTGTGCACACAATTAGAAAAAACACACAGGCCTGGCAACCCGGGCCGGCCAGGGAGCCCCCGGAGGTTAGCAATCGGCACGATGGTGATTGAACGTAGGCTGATTTATCAGCCTCCATTTGTCACCCTCCGGCAGCACGTAGACGAGAGCGATGAGAGGAGCCCAACCATCGGCTTCCTCTTGACTATTTTTATCTTGGTACACGGGAGCGGTGACAGGGACAGCCAAACATCTTCTTTTTTCATCAACGCTCACATCTGCACCCTCAGCTGAAAGCCCAAATGGCAGCAGCATGCCTGCACGTGTGCATGCGTGTGTGTGCGCGTGCAAAGGAAAAGAACCAATGCATATGTTATCCTTATTGTCCCTTTACAGTCGTATCCTGTGTGTGATTGTCTGCCATTTTGAAATGCTTTTTTGTTTCCTTACATTATCATAATTATTATTTCATGGATGGGGGGGTGGGTGAAACCTCATTCATGCTTCTCTTCATTGTGATCAACCTCTTTTCACATATTTTTTTTCCCCCCCACATCCGACAACCGTGCGTTCAATAGGGAGGCTTCGACTCTCAGAATAGACCTGATCCTTGAAGGCAGCTTAGCAGGGATGTGCTGTAGCCTTAGCTTCACTCACTTTAGCCTGCCTCTGCCACTATGCTATGTGTAACACCGAGCAGACTGTGAGAGAAGCAAATCACGGGAACACGGCTCTGCAAAAAAAAAAAGAAGCGTATTTAACGCACTATCTATCCCTATAATAAAGACGCATATATTATGATGACACATGGGAATCTGACAGTGTGGCTGTAATATTAACGGAAGCAAACTCTCGATTTACATAGCGTGATCTAAAAGCTACATGCTATGATTTTCTATAAAATCCCCCCCCTCCTCCTCCCCTGGCTGCAGGGTCGGGTTTGCATATGATGGGGAGGCACCGCAGTAGAAAAAAAAATAAATAAAATAAAAAATAAGAAACATGCAAGCCCGAAACGGAGCCGACACACAAACACGAACAGGATAAATAAATAATAAATAAAACAGAATAAACAGCAACAAAACACACACACACATATCCCGTGTTAACGTGTTACCTTGTCGGGAGGTTGACGGCGATAAACAGCCAGAGAAACAGCTTCAGGGGCAGCGGGGAAGGGTTCGCCATTGCTGTCGAGCGTTCGGAGGCTAAATTTGGCGAAGCCATCATCATCATCATCGCCACCATCATCATCATCGCCGCCGCCACCATCACCATCTTCGTTTTTCCTCTCTCTTATTGCGGATGGACGTGTGTGTCCCCCCCACCACCACCACCACCACCACCACCACACGTCTATTTACTGTCTTTCACCTCTCTGCGATACATTACGCGCGTTTTGTTGCGTGGTTTACGAACCTCGCCCCCCCAGGGCGGACGCGCGGATCAGCCCCAAAAAAAGCGGATGGTAGCAGGGAAAGCTGCGTTACGTGCCGCTCGTTTTTGTTGTTGTTTTCCCCCCTTCTTTTTCTCTTTGTTGTTGTTTGTTGCCTGCCGCTTCGACAACCTAGCAAGGCGCCCCCCCCCTTCTTTCTTTCTTTCTAAAAAAAAAAAAAAAAAAAAAAAAAAGCCACCATAGACGGCGAGAGAGCCCGTAAATGAGCTACCGCTTCACATGGAGCAGCTGACGGCAGGCGGCGGGAGCCTCAGCCTGCATGCGGATTAACACACTGGGGTCAGGATGCACGTTGCTGCAGCACGGATCAACACATGCGTGGTTTCAGCAGGCGGAAGCAGAGCTCCATGGACTGGAGGAGAGGAAAAAAAAGCCCTAGCTTGATGCTACAGGAGGGGGGGGGGGATGGTGGTTTTTACCTTTGACTGCTAGCGCACTACTGGTGTAGCCTGTACCACGTGACGAGAGTCAATATGGAAATAGTTTTTCTTTATATGATAAAAAATTACCCTTTTTTTTTTTTTTTTTTTGGGGGGGGGGTGTAGTATGGTATGCTAAGATCTTTTTTTATTTAAAAAAAATCCCTCCCAGACATGTTTTAAGATGTATATGAAATACAATAGTTTGGATAGTAATGTGTGTTTTACAAGGTAAATAAATAAATCATCTTGTTCAAACCTTTGAAATTACACCAACTCGGTCTCTCTTTTCGACAATCTAGTGTCTATAAATATATACAAATATCAACAGCTGGACACAAGATGTCCCCTGCATCATTGTAAAGTCCATTCATGGTCTGTGTATGTGTGTGTGTGTGTGTGTGTGTGTGTGTGTGTGTGTGTGTGTGTAAGTTGTAACTGTAAGTTTCCACATGACACCAATATAAGTTGAATATCGGACCTGGATTTGCCTTAAATTCTTTGTGATGCCCCATCACCTATCAAACCTGGATTACTAATGGTCTTGGAGAGACTTTTCAAACTTCAAACTTTCATCAGATTACCGTGAAAGCTGCCTATGTGTAGGCATAGTACCTCAAACTTGCACAGTACTCGAGTAAATGTATTTCTTTTCTTTCAACCACTAGTGACAGTACAATGATTGCCCACCGATGTGAGTGTGAAAGTCATTTCCATATATGCAGCGGCAATTACCACAGTTCAGTGCCAGCGGTCTAAAGCGACATCCTGGGGTCATTCACAGACTGATAGGGAGCAACGTGTGTGTGTGTGTGTGTGTGTGTGTGTGTGTGTGTGTGTGTGTGTGTGTGTGTGTGTGTGTGTGTGTGTGCTTGTGTGTGTGTGTGTGTGTCCATGCAGATCCACTGAAACCTTTAAATGAGCAGCAGCAACGAGTCCAGTCCAGTCACGCTTTCAGCACCATGGACAGCTTTATTAGTCTCATCTGCATTACAAAACCACCAATCAGCACCAAGGACAGCTCCTGTCAGCGTGTTGCAGCTAAAGTGAGACGAAAGGTTTCTCTGGCTGCCCTGTGGATTTAAAATGAGAGGAAGAAATTAATTAAAGGTTCCATATCATATAGAGTAAGATTTATTCAAATATTTTATTTGTAAAAAGGTCTTGGTGTTATATTAATAATGTCCCATGTTTCAAGATGCTGAATCCACATAAATAATCTGCACACAGCCTGTATTCAGCAACTGTTCTTAATATGAGTTGTCAGGACTTCTGCGGAGTTGTGATGTTACATGTGCACAGTCACCCTACCGTTCATAGCCATTCAAAATGAGAACAG
Source organism: Eupleurogrammus muticus (assembly GCA_036785175.1). NCBI lineage: Eukaryota > Metazoa > Chordata > Actinopteri > Scombriformes > Trichiuridae > Eupleurogrammus > Eupleurogrammus muticus. Next base: position 11,366,835 of record JAYKQN010000007.1, on the reverse strand, counting down.
AGGCACATTAGAATTAATGGGACAGACACAAAACGACTTTCTCTTTCTAGAGCTCCAAAGAGAAGATGGAGAGAGGAGATGTAAGGCTATAAGATTATTGGTACTTGAACCATGAAGATATATTGTTAGCTATATCACAACTTGAAATAACCCAGAAGAAGTAACTGAATGACTTTATGTATGAATGCAGCACATGCAGCATGTGATGATAATGAGGATATATTGATATTTAGGCAACATACACAATTCCTCTGTGATAATTCCCAGGTCTTTTTTTTTTTTTTTTTTTTTTTTTACATATTTTGAAAGCAACCCAGGGAGAGTATCCTGAGGTTTACATTGTCCTTTGTACGGTGCTCTAGTACACATTTCAATGTCCTTATATAAGTATGCTAATGCTACTCTCTTCACTAGGGTGTAACTTCTTTCCAAGGACTCCTTGAGGGGATGTTTGAGAAAGAAAGGAATATATTCATAAACAAATCTAAAATACAAAATTGTAGCCTGTCCCACACAGTCTCATAAATTACTTTTATACTGCTCTTATATTTTGGAGTATCTCTCCCTCTCTCTTTATTTCCATCTGTTTATCCATCTATCTATCCTATAGTATATAAACACAATACATGAATTTAAGTATCATAGTAAATGTAACCTAATGAGAGAATACATAAATTAAATTAAAAAAAAGAGAACACAGAGAATAAAACTGGTGGTTGTTGGGGGTTGGGTATGTGACGCTCATGATTTGACCAAAGTAGGTCACGTGTCCTCAGACGCATTGTTCTGTCTAGTGTTTTTACTGACCCGAGGACATGTTCACACCTGCCAAGTTTCCATATCCCAGTGTGTATATGCTGAAGATATCTTGAGCACCAACACAGAATGTTATATTAAAATGCTATTATTATTATTATTATTACTACTACTATCATCACAAGGCATACTATATATAATATAGAAACAAAAATATTAATGTCCAAGGACAATTAAATATAAATAATATTAAAAAATGCTGGGAGGAAAAAAAGAACGGACACACAGAAAAGAGGGGCAGGTGCAGTGAAAAAAAAACAGGTCCTCGCAAAGTCATCGTCTTGTCACGCCATATTAGCTCAGATACCCCCATAGAACCTCTACTCCACAGGCATACAGGTGCTGAACATCCTGCAATATCACGTTTATGGTGGGGGCAAAAGGGTGCCCTAGTGCCCCTTGTCTGAAAAAAAAAAACACAGCAAAAGTATCCTCTTGGGGGCATCTAAGAGGGTAGATTAAACATGATAGTGCCCTCTAGTGTGCCATTGCAATGGACTAAACATGACAGTGCCCTCAAAGGCGCCCTTCCAGTGGACTGAATGTGATGTGCACACATTGAGAAGGCTTTCAGTGAAGCAAACACTTGTGCCCAGCTGTTGAATTTAGAAAAAACATATTTACATATTTGTAATAAACATATAATTATTGATGTATTTTTTTAATGAGGAAGACAAGATGTAATTTTAATAATTCCTTCTCAGACATGTATTTATTCATTAGTATTCATTTGTACGTTATTATCTATATATTTTGTCTAGAGGTGGGTGACACGGTAGCACTGTTGCCTCACAGCAAAAAGGTCACAGAGAACAAATTCAAAAAGAACTGTTCTGTGTGGAGTTTGCATGTTCTCCCCATGTCTGTGTAGGTTCTATACAGGAAGCAGAACCCCACGACCCTAGAGATTAATAAGTGGGTATAGAAAATGACTGACTGACTATTCGAAGATGATCTTTAATAAAGTGTGCATTTAAGTTTGTATCAAAAGATGGTTATATTTTTATAACCTTATCCTTTCTGAAGTTTCCCATTCCTCTCGTTGCCCTGTGGCTGTCACTCGGCACACAGGTTCAAAATCTGTAACGCTCACAAGAACTTAAGCTGATAAAAAGAGCGATTGCAACATTAGGTGGTAACATAGCCTCCTCTTTATGTTGCTTTATTATTATCATTAAATGTTATAGCATTGGTCATCAGTTCTGGCTGAATGAGCAGTGGCCAGCATGAGGAGGAGGGACCAGGCTGTTCTGGCCTCATACGGTTCTTCCACCTGCTACTGAGGCTCCTTACTGTTTGTCATTGAATAATGTGTGAAATTACAGATATTTCTCCTTCCTGATAGAGATCAATCATTCAACCCCCCCCAGGCACTTCAAAACAATACCAGTCAATAACGCCAGCGGAATAAATTAGCTTGACATTGACAGGTAAATTTGTCACATTTCACTTAGGGCCCCACCCGCCTAACAACTGTGCTGCTCGTCGCACAAATGCACAGTCTTTACAAATGGGACATCGTTACGCTGATAATACAGTGACAGACAAACAAACAAATGTTTCCAACAGGTTTATGCATTATTATGAATTTGTAATCCACTATAATGGGGCCATCGTTTTGAACTGGGAACACAAAAATAATGTTTACCAACAAAAGAAAATCTATACAGATATTGTATGGAATGTATATAATATCTGAGGCGATAACTTTTCCACTAACTTTTCCAGGTCTTTAGTCAGGAACTCAGGAAATCAATCATGTCTTTGTAAAAGAGGAGAAATTGATAGTTCCAACACATGTTTGATTTATTGGGCAAAACAAAGTTCCCTTTAAACAAAGAGACAGAGGCTCTCTCAGCACTAGACTTCAGGTCCCTATGTCTGAAATGATGTCTCTCCATGTTGCTGAAGTGCAGGATTTTATACTGTGGCTCCAGTGCTTTAATCATAGAGATGCACACTGCACTTTTGATTACAAACTGAAAACATGAACTGAACTGAGACCATCAAACCGAACGGTTCGAACAGTTTTCATAAACCCTTCCATCCCTAATAGACACACACACACACACACACACACACACACACACACACACACACACAGCCCACATCATTCGGTCCCCAGGGCCAGATATCTCTCTCTGCCCTGCGGCCATGTCATCTCAGCTGTCAGAGGCTCTGGCCTTGCAGGTCATGGCCCCAGCACAGCATCAGAAACACTAGTTAGTGTTTGGAGGTATTGATCAGGCTAAGATGGAAGAGGTAATTAAAATACATACTAACAGGCCCACAGATCTCTAAATTGTAAGCATTAATTAACCCATGTGGCTGCATCTTGTTCACCAAGGATATTCATGGCTGGTAGATAATTGGATACAGGACTGAGGGACGCTGTGATCGTGGAGGACACTTTTATTTTTCTTGTTTGCTATCACAACTTGAGTGGCTTGAATCAAACATGTATTCTGATGAAAATACAAGGCATTGAGTTAATATCCCTGGAAGTAGCTGCCTTTTTTATTTATTTTTTTTTTTATTTTTTCACACACTCTCACACAGAAACAGAGAGGCAGGTGGGGGGATGGGGAGAGAGACAGAGAGAGATGTCAAATTAGGTCCACTTGCTTCAATAGTCACAGCAGAAATTTGAGCCAAATTGGCACATCACCATATCACGGATGCACCTGGGCTCTCGTGCACTGACCTACCTTCAGAAGACTATTCATCTGTGTGCGTTTATGACAATGAGAGTGTACGTGCCAGTAGCTACATTTACTGGCACCAATTTCCATGACTGAAACATGAAGTTAGTGTTATACAGATATCTGTAGACTGTCTGCAAAATCAAAATACTGGCAGTAGTTTTCAGGGTTTTCAGAATTTTACTCCTACTAAGTCCTCCTACTCTCTACCTAGTTTATAGTTATAGCTTACTGTAATAACACCAGAATAGTACTGTTTTTCCTTAATTTTACAGTAAAATACTGGCAGCAGGTTGCCAGTATATTACAGCTTTGACGCAGTTTTATTACTGTAAAATATTACTGCTGTTATAATACAATGTAATGAAATCACAAAATAAAACTCCTATTTTTGCTTTTTGTATCAGATCCACTGCGAACCTGTGGTATTAGCCGTGTTTTTTTTTTGATTAACAAATTACCAAATTTCACCATAACCAAACAAACCAGCAGGGGTGAAAGTATTAAAGAAGCAAATATGCAAATGAATTGTAGTCCTAAATAAACAAAACAACTGACAACAAACAGAAGATGACAGAGACACAGTCCATCCCCACCTCCGTTATTGTGCATGCATGCATGCATACAATCCTGCAGACCAGAACAGTGCAAATAAAATATGTAATGAGACTACAACACTGCCAATAAAATTTGCAATCATAAGGGAAAATAAGACTTTTTCTACTATAAATGGCTAAACTATCCCCTCCCTTGAAGTTGAAATATCTTTATAATAAACACTAGCTAGGCGAAATCTGATTGTAAAGAATGTTTGTGAGGGAGCATGGGTGCATGTATTAGGGTATAGAATAAGAGTAATTAAGGGATTGAATACATTTTGGTCAGTGAGAAGTGGCATGCAAATATGCATACTGCTTAAAAACTTTTAAAAGGATGTTTTCAGGGCATCAGGATAGCCGAGTGGTTAGTGTGCAAAACCACATACAGCGTTTCCCCAATTTGAGTTCCGGTTGGCCACAACCGCTCCCCTATTCCCTTTCTCCATATTTCCTGTCTCTCTCCACTGTCAAATAAAGGCACAAAATGCACAGGACATAATCTATCATGGCACCCATTCTGCAGACAGAGAGGCATGCGTGTCTGGCTGCAATGATATGGTGTGTCATCTTTAGATAAGAGCTGGGGGAGGTATAGTCTCCTATAATGGCATCACTGAACACAGCTGCCCGATTTCCACTATCATTCCGGTTTTTACAGCCCACACATATGCCGTCACAGCCCCACTCGGTTAGCATCAAGCTGTGGGAGTAGAATGATCCACTGTAAGCACATTGGTTATGAGAAACAGTCATCCAGATCGAAGCGATGTAACATTAGAAGCAAAAATAAGACACAAAAAAAAAGAACACACACACACAAACACACACACACACATTTTTTAAATGAATGTTTTCATGGCTCTGCTGCAGTGATGATAATAATAAAAACAAAGAAAATAATGATTAAATGGTAGTGGGATTGGAAAAAGCAGATCCAATATGACGCCTGGCGGACTGTTTGTTACATTAACACATGCCTCCTGACTAAAGGCTTTTCTCATCTCTAAGGGAAAGAAAAGTGGCCTGAAATTGTTAAACCACCTCTGAAATGTCACTTGAGTGGATACCATTCTGTCTTGAAATTTCAACTCAGTCTAACAAAACTCCAAATTGCTCCATTACCTAACTATATGTCACGCTGTGTCATTTGTCTCTCTCTGGATTTGCTTTTACCTTCATGCTGCTAATGTTTTTTCTTCTTTTTTTTGCCAGACTTGCAACATATCATGTCAGGTGCAACACAGTGGACATTTTCTCCTACTCTGTTAAGGATAAACATCACTCGGCCTGTTGAGGAGATGCCAGGAATGCCCCCCTTCGCTTAGAACAGGCAGTCGTGGAGGGTGTGAACCGCTTCAGATTCATGGCCGTTTAGATCTGTCAACCTAAAAGGGGCACAAAACACCAAATCAATCACCCCTTATGATGGCATGCCCAACCAGACTTTTACCCTCACACCGTCTGCAATTAACCTAGCCAGTTAGGTTATTGCAGTTAATATGTAGCAGTTATTTATTCTAGGACTCACAGTATAAAAGAAATTATATATCTTCATTTTTATATAGTTTTTTTTTGTTGTTGAGTGAAAGAAAAACGAAACTGACAACAAACTAAAACCTAACTACCTCTAATCTAAAAATAATACATGCATATGATGAAAATGGTGGAAACCACTGGCTTTTTATTTTGATACCAAAACCAGAGCGACCATAGGGTGTACGTCACTTGAACGTAGTCTACCCTCTTTACAGTTAAGTCAAACGAAATGACCTTGAAATCACAGCAGGATCATAAAAATCAAAGCAAGACTCGACCTCCGATAAGACGATACAGAGTTGAAAGAAAGTTCAACTGATGTGTCTCTATCTAAATCGTATGATCCAGTAAACCATCCATTGTACGGGGATTACTCAGAGAAATTCGGTTTGCCCGTAACAAGCTCAGTCATTCAGTTTCTATGAAGCCGCCACTGTGCTGTGTGAGGCGCCTGCCAGCATCTAACCTCTCCACTGTGATTAGGGGCAAATTTAGCCGGCTGATTTCATAGCCTCTTTATATAGTATTCGGTCTGCTTGACGTTAAGCAGGTATAATCTCCGCTCCCAAAGGTAGATCACAGGGAGTTTCTGCTTTCAGCCCTGGTATTATTTCGGAGGGTTTTATGTTCTCTTCAGGGTCACGGCTTTATCAAACACAAACCACTATTCAGCCAAAAGTCAATGATGCAGATACTACAGATTACATATGAGGGGGAAAAGTGCCAAAATTGAGGAATGGCACAGAGCGCTGCCAAGGAAGTTAAAACAGAGGGATAGTGGAATTTGCCGAGTGTTGTGGAGTTTTTTTTTAAATACTTTTTATGTGGCCTCGCTGCAAACTGAACAAACTTTAGTGTGTGAAGGCAGCGACACAGAAACATTTCTACACATACAGTGCAGATGCCAAAATATTTATCTGCTTTGGGATGTACTTACAGTGTGATGCATTTTTCTATCAGAAGTAAATCTCCCTATCATTACACAACAGTTGCCATCTAGATTAACTATTCCCCCAGCAGATTGCCCTGAAAATTCCGGCAGCGCTTTTAGCGCCGCGGGGGGAAGCGACTTCATAGTGAAAAACAAATGCGTTCTGCCCGTGACCTTTATCACGCTCTGATTTTTTTTTTTTTCCCCAAAATAAAGTCGTTCCCTTCCAGAGCTGCGAGGGGTTTCGGCTTCAAGGTGGCCTCCCCTTAAAGACGTGTCAGGCTGCCACTTTGTCATCTGAAGAACAATAATGCTCTGCCGTCCATTCTTTAAAAAAAAAAAAAAAAAAAACTCCCAAACTTACTTTGAGGATTCATATTATCTTTTCATTCAGGTTTCTTTTTTGGAGCTATAGCGATACTTATTATCACAGATGAAAAGCGCCACTTTGGCCTGACCTCAGAAAAAGGCTAGCACTAAACAGACAGTCCCTAGGCAACACTTTGTCACATCAACCATCAACTGCTATAAACATCAACTATAAACTCTCCGCTGTGTTTTTTTTTTCTTTTAATAGCGTCTGAAGCACAGAACCCAGACCCATTACAACCAGAGGAGGAGCATCCAACATCCCATTCAGACAGCGAGCACGTTACCTCTGTCATTAAGGAAACAGTGGTGGGGGGTGGGGCAGGGGATTCATTCTCAGGGCGATTTTTTTTTTATGTTACATTTTGATAATGTTAAAAGGCCTTCCTAATAGTGGCCAAAGGCTGTGACTCACCCTGCTCTAGATGGGGGGGGTTGCTGTGTCTGAGCAACATATCTTGCTGTCATAGAATAGGCTAACCTGATTGAGCCATAACTGCAGGAATGCTGAGTGCGGCGAACGCGGATGATGTTATGACTTTCATTTAAAATATAACATTTTCAATCAGTAGAAATTGAATCTGGAATAATACGGCTTTTACTGGAAGACGTTATTCTCGATGCATCGCTTCACCACGACATTCAAAGAGAAAGAGAATGCCGCCCGCCCGGCCTAATCGCTGCAGTACATCTCCACACACCTCAGTGTTTTTTAGTGCCTTTGATTTAAATTCATTGCATAGGAGAGGGCTTTATCCAAAACTCATCAGTCTTTCCTGCGTCCCCATCCCGGCTGCTTACATAACGTCTTGTTCAACCCAAGGCCACGGCGCTCTGTCTCATTGTGCGTAGCAGGCGTGATGGTGGTTACGCACAACGGTTGATAATTCGCTCGACCTTGTTGTTTCTGACTAAGAGGATAGCAACAACAAACGCTGACACATCCGCGGAGTTCAGGGCCATTAACTCCCTGAAATCCCTGCAAAGGTGATGAAAAAAGAGGTGTATAGAAAAAAGAAACTGAAACACTGTCTATACAGAAGGGGACAGATGTGGCTGATTTATGTGTTCCACTGGACTCTAACTGGTTTGGGGAGGCTGCAGACACGGTCGCCCCCCCCCTCTGAGAGATAAATGTGGATATTATTCAGTCTGAGACGGTGTATATGTTGAGTTAACAGCGGTTTTGAACAGGCTTCTCCCGAAACTTTCCAATTCCGATCCACGAACCGGCAGCAATAAACCACCCACCTGCTCCACCTCCTCCTGCTCAGAAGAGTGAGTAAAACCAGAAAAGAACACGGTCAGAGCTGCGTCACTTAAACGTTGACATTCGACGTATCCTCGGTGAACTGCCAGCGTTCCCCTCCGGAGGCTGGTGCTGTGGCTTTTTATGGTTCTCTGCTGAGCAGTGGGGAGTCCCTGCAAATGTACTTTCTTTCTGCTCCTCCGCTCATCAACCTTTAAAGGCCCTGTCAATGCCGTCTCACGGGACGCCACTTTTTTTTTTTTTTTTTTTTAAATGACTGCTACTTTGGAACACGTCCTTTACAGCGGGATCTAGTGGAGAGGCTGCAGATCACAACTGACAGATCAACGATCAACTTACAAAGGAAAAAAAAAATCCCCTCAGAGCCAGTGTTTGGTTTGTCCATTATGAGCTATTGTAGAAACATTGTGGGCTCCAGGGAAGGACTCATGTAGACAAAAATGGCTTAATCTGTGGTTATATAACAGTTATTTTGATTCAAATAATATAACATATTATTTATTATTGTATTCCATTTCTGCCAAATTTATTAGTAGATGTTACTGAATATTGCACACTGTACCGGTTAAGGTGATTTCGCATTCTTTTTAAGCTTTTACTTTTTTGTGCGTATAACGGTTAGGATGATCATATGAGATTGGCTAAAATTACAATAAAAAGATGGTTAGCTTTCATACCTTGGGGTTCTGGTTCAGCCTGAATATTTGACCTAATTGTAGAACATGCACTCCTGGCTGGCCCCATGTTTTACAAGTTTACACAATGAAAGGCTTTTACCTCAAACGAAGAATTCCCGACTTGGATTATTCGGAGTTTCAAGTGCAAATGAACGCAGCATTAAAAGCCGAAGCTGCTTGCAACCACTCAACCTTTTAATGAACCAGTTTTGATTTTATCAAAAAAATAACTACTCAGTATTCTGAGTGTAATTATCAGGACATTTTTAGCCAGATTCAAGATTCAGGACAACAACTCAGATTTCTACACTGTCCCTAAGTTTTCGGGGCTACTGGTCACTGATGTTATTAAAAAAATGTTCACATGAATGTCAAGGATAGCTGTTATTCCTTTTATTCTACATTAATAATAAAACAATAGCAATTGTTGATAGATCTCCCAAACATCTGATTACATTCAGGAATTGTAAAGATCCAGCTATATTGCCGTAAAATAGACACTGAACCAAACAAAGCCGGCTTAACGCTGGCATTCTGGAATGGGACGTGAGGTGCAACACAATAGCATTTATGTCTGCTGTGTATAGTCCCACCATGCTGTCCCTTATACACAGATATTGATCCGGCAGTGTGTCTTTCCCCATAGCCGACTTAATGGCGGAGCAACCAACGGTGCTCCCCATTCTGTCTTCATACCTTTTCTTGGGCTATTAGAACAATAAATGTAGTTTGGATCAGTGGGAGTGTCTTCATGCCCGTTCCCTCTAAGGCCATTTGCTCTTACCTAGGGAAGTGAAACATGCTTTGTGTCTAATTCAGGGAGAAAGTAACATGCCTGGGGCTGAAAATGTTGTGTGGAGGACGCACCCAGCATTGGGGTTCACCGCAAAAGCCTTGGTACGCTTAATTTTTTACAGGCTTTACGTGCCGAGCTGCTGCATTCACGAAGCCAAGGAAAATTGACAATATTTCACTCTCGCTTGTGGTTCTGATTTGTTTGAGACTTATTCCTAAATTATCCAACTGTTGCCCAAACCAGCGGCAATCAATATTTTACCATATTTAGGAACCCAGAGAGCTTTATGGGCTGACTCTGCAGTTTCCCCCTGCAGTAACCTTTCATCTCATTATTTTTTGGCCCACAACTCATTAGTGGTGCGACGGCATGCAGAATACTTTGAAAAGTGCTTGAAATGTATCATTAAAAAGAACAGCGGCAACTCTGGACTCTGCAGTCAGACTCTTAGTAAGTAGACCTAAAAAGACCTAACAGTAGAGTAACTGTTAGGTCTTTTTACACCCAAATGGGTTTTACTTCCTTAAAGTGCAACAAGCACTGAACCAAAAGATGAGTCCATATCCCCAGAAAATAGCCTTGAGCGTCGTCACACTATTCATAAAGTTTGGCCCGTTCACGGCAACTGGAAAAACTCCAGGAGGTGTCGCTTGATGACATCAAAGATTTGTCGTCACTCTCCTGCTTGACTTCCAGGAAGTTTGCAGAGGTAGACTGCGACCAAGGTCTTAGAGATTACGTTTTTGGGTTCAGTGATACATTTGGAAGGTAAAAATGGACGTTACTGTTTTTGGCAAGCTGACTAGATCTGTACCACTGATATAGGGCGCATCGGAGAGTGATCTTGCATTTATATACTATTGTAGCAAGAAAAGTCTAAAAGGTCCAAATTTAATTTGATTTCCGCTCCACTTCTGTAAAACATGATCCATGAGCCTCTAGTCTTCAGCGATTATAGTGAGGACTAATTGTCTGGTAGGAATCTGTTCCTCTTTTCCGTTTTTACAAGTACCTTTTACAGTGACTTTGCCATTTTCTGTGAAGTTTGAAGCTACGCTATATTTTAACGGATTGCTTGGGGGATGGCCTATTAAATGGTTCTGAAAATGTATGCTATATGCTAAATTGTATCATACACAGGAAAAGGTAGATATTTAAAAAATGGCTTCTGTGACTTTATGATATGCCTAAACAGCCACTAGCAACGCCCCAATAACCACCATTTGACTATATCGACGATATCAATCTTTCAAAACAAAAACCCACAAAACTGTACGACACAGGAACTCATTTCGATCGACCTCAGGACGTTTTCTGAATCAATATCAGATGATTCAAATGAAGATCAAATTGAATCACAAAATCAATTTTGAAAAGCCATTCCCAGCCTGCTGCCCAGAGGAAGACTGAATGGGCAACAGGTGCCGTTGTGTGATTGGGGAGAAATGATACTGGGATTATACTTTTGAAGCAAAAATGCAAAAATCTATTAAGCCACAGACCAGGCTATAGTCGAAACAGAGACTCTTCATGAGTCCGATCCTGTTGATGGTTCTCCATTGAAATTTGATGAGATCCAGTGTCCATTTATGATTTATTTATTTCTTTTTAAAGATTTTCAATTATGCATTGCTCCCCTTTGATAGGCCCCATGTAAAGGTTAATGTTTGAGTAATTCATTTGTCGTGGCACAGTCATTTTTCTCACTTGCAGCAGAACGAATGAGGACTAATGTGGTCTGGCTGCAGTGTGTTCGAAATTCTGATTCGTCCACTAGTGTCTTATAAACTATATACAATAGATACACATTTACACTAACTGGTATTGTGTGACTTGCTCCTTACAAGTCATGAAGTGCCAACTGAGCTAAAGTAACAAGCCATGGACATTGCAATATAATTTTTAGTTTTAGCAGAGCAACATGACAAAATCTGTATAAGGAGGAACACTGTCTGAAAATATTCTATGTATTTTTTTTCTGTTGGAGGGACCCAGGTATCAACTTCAGAAGACTATTATGTCAATAATAACATTCATTTTCAATTCAAATCTTCAAAAAAATATCTCCCCTAAAAGGTCAAAACCGGCATGGTTATAGGTCAAAAGCTCAGATAAGGTGGTGGCCTTAAATTTAATGCAAGACAATCATGGGTGGGATGTTGTACAGTCAGCCTGTATAGTACTGATTTCCCTCTTGATGATATAGATATAAAATTGTCAGGGCGCAGATTTATTGTGCCATTTAGGAAAGCGTTTGCAGCCCCTGAGAAAATCAAGGAGCTATTCTCCATGATTGTTTATGCTTAGGTCTATGGCCACTCGAGGTGAAACATTATCGATATCTCCTATCCATTTTTTTTTTCCTTTTAAGATTCAACTACTAATGTCCCCACATAAATAAGTGGTTGTCAGCATCTAAGGAATAAACCTGAGCAAGCAGATGACTAAAAAGAGTAACTGAGGCCCATCCTCCTGTACTGTAGATCCCTGTGGCAAACCTATTCCTATTATACCATCTTTTGTTTTATCCATCACGTTTGGTCTTAAGTGTTCCAGCAGATAGTTTTTAAACAAGATACCGAGTCCTCCTAAGGCTGTTCTGGCTCTTCCATGTCACTCCCTATTGTTACCAAGGCAGAAAAAGTAGCCCAGAAAAAATCAATGAGATCGTCATCAGCGCGTGGCAGATGTATATTCAATGAAACGGTATCAGAGTTAGCGTTTTCAGTAATGCAATTCAAACAGTTTACAATTTAAATTAGCCCATCTATTAATGTTGCAGTGTGCCAGGGATAAAAAACTAAACAAAAAAGGTAGTATGTGCTTAAAGGAAGGTTGGGTTCTCCTCACTTTCCATTATTAGTCATTTTTGTGAAAGTCCCAATGGCCAATTGGTGACTGAAGTAGGCTCTCTATGAAACATTTTTTTTTTGGCTGGAAGAAGTATTTCACATTTGCGCTAAGGGAGCGTTTTTATTATGGGACATTACTAACTTCAATTTCAAATAATGAAACGTATGCCTGTAAGTTTTTTTTATTTTCTTTTTTTGTCATTTAGTATTTATTTATAAATATATAAACACAAAACAAGGGGTCATCACATCATCATTATCAAATTCAGACTTCATCACAGGCCTTTTACTTTAACCCCCCCCCCCCCCCCTTTAATGTCAGGTGGGAATGGGAGAATGGACATTCCAGGGATGGAGGCAGGATGTAGCTGTTCTTAATGTGATAACAATTACCTGGATATATGATTCGGGTTGGAGCAGAAAGGCAGCTGCATCCTTTGAAGCGTAATGGATTTAGCTAAGTAACTCTTAATGCTTTTTTTTTTCTGAAGACCATTCAAAACCTCTCCAGGATTGTTTCGTCCTCTCTCTCCCTTTCCTGCGCCCCTACCTTCTCACTGTCTCTAAAATTCCCCCTATCATTGCTCACCCCCGCCTCTGTTTCTGCGCATCTCTCCCCGGCTACGCCGCTGCTCCCCCTCGTTGCCTCTGCCTCTATATCGTCTGGTCTCAAGGTGCCAGTTGGATTGAATATGAAACTCGCTTGGATGGCTCCAAGACGGCGTGCAAATGTCAGTGGAGAGGAAGGGAGAAAAGGCTATATGAGATAACGGTGGTCTCGCTATGCCCTGCCAATGGTATATCTGATGCTCAGTCAATCACATGCTAACCTACCGTGGACCCCTAACTTGAGATTCAGCGCGTGAAGTTTCAATTCTCTATTGAGCAGACATGGCTGAGCAAAGGTTGAGAGGATCTCACTGTCGGGACAAAGAATAATAGAATTTTCTTCTGTTTTTCTTTTCTTTTCTTTTTGTCTTTTTTTTTTTTTTTTTTTTTTTACAAAGTAACGTGTTTCCCGTTCTCACAATTTGCATTCAGATGGCTTTTATGCATCATGAGACACGGCAAACAACCGGTATGTTCTTCTTACCCAGGTTGCATGACAAAATAAACTGAAGATTTAGAGAAACCCAAACGGCAAGCGAAGCAAAACGCTTCCGTGCCTGCTTCAGCGGCCTGTATGTCCCACACCCGTCACCTCCGGTGGAAGTTAAGTGGCGCCTTGACTGAATCAAAATCAAGCTTGTGTTGACACACACAAACACACGCATCTGTTTAGACAGTTGGTTGCCCGGCGTACTCACGGAAGACAATTTGCTTCATTTATCTAATTGCATTTCAGGGAGGGAGCTTCTCCTCTCAGAACAAAACACCAACTTATGAAAAATTCACGTGCAAGAAATGTTATGCTTTTTGGCTTCGAGACATAATTTGAAACAGAAAGCACTGCAGAGAGCTGGAGGCTTCTGTGGGAATGAGAGAAATGTGTCGGTGGTCAGGTTTGAAATATAGAGATGATTTATTTAGTGCTAAAAAATTAATAAAAATAAGGTCTTACACATGGCCATTCTGTGAATGAATACTAATTGGCAGCATGTCACAGGCTGGCTCTGTGTCTGTAATGTGTTTATGATGTAGAGGACATAATCACCTCACAATTACCACAAGAAATAATCTGTTTAATGTGCTTCTGGCCCTACAAATAAAATGCTAAAAGACTTTGGTTATTTTATGAATAATTAGCTTTTTGTAATTGTAATTTGTGTTTCTCCTTGTGTGTTATTAGTTGTCAAAGGCAAAAAAAAAAGTCAAGTCTTCAAAAACAAAACGGGGAAGCAGATTGCTGATCTGATTCTGTAAATAAGATGGTTTCCTTTAATTAGGCCAATTACTGTCAAACAATCTTACATTACTTGGCACTGACTTTAATAATGAAAGTCTAGAGGAAACGTGATTATTTGGATGGAACACGGCGGAACTGTGTCAGGATGACATTGCCGTTCAAGTTAGATAAATTTAACAAAATGCAGGTAATTGCAGTCCATGTAATTATTAAGCATGTTGCCTGAAACGCTCTATAGTATAATAGTTGTGACTTCTAAATTTAAAGCAATCTCTTTGAATATCCTCTGGTATGGACAGCTACCCATATGTTTTAAGGCAACTTTAAATAATGTAAGTCATAACAAACCCAACACTTACAAATTTTTAGCTTTAAATGTGACTGAATGGAAATTAATGACAATATATTATGTAATTATGCATAGTAGGGGAAATAGGGGAAATTTTGCTGATCGGACCTACAGGTTACAGATTAAATGGTGAATCAGGAAACAATTGAAATATAAAATTTGAGAGCATCACTTGAGTTTAATCTGTAATCTATTACTTAGCGATCTTGAGATGTATCAAACCAGTCTGATCAACTGTGGTGCCTGATCAATGTCGGCTTTCCAATAAGGAGGCTGCTGATTTTCGTCCTCAGAGATCCCCCTCCCCCTCCCCCTCCCTTGCTCCTCAGTGCAGAAATCAGTACTTTTGGGCGGCCTGCGGGACGGCGAACCGGAATGACTTAGTGTTCAATTGAGGAGTGAGGAAAAGATCATATAAGGGACTTGGGATGGACCCGCCGTCCCACTCGTTGCCTTCAAGACTGGCAAAATGTCAGAGCCTCCCATGTGAGGGGGGAAGACATTTCATGGTTTTGAACAGCTCTTTTCCCTGCCCTGCTCCACATGCACCTCTCCTCCAGCCAAGTGAGTCAGAATTGGACACAGGAAAAAAGAAAAAGAGGAAAAGAGAAAAAAGGACACATCTGCTCTGCCTGATTGGTATTAGTGTAGGTTGTATACCTCTGTTTAGGGACCACCTCTCATGTGGTAAAAAAAAAAGTCGTGAGGTGCCTGTGCGCAATGGATAGGTGTGTATGCATGTAGTCATAGGTGAATTGAACAGGACTGTTTTAGCCTAGCCAGCCAAATATTGCAACACCCCCCCCTGCTGGATCTGCTGCAGTGAGATGAGCAGATGAATAATGCAAATGCTCTCTTTCTCTCTCTCTCTCTCCCTCCCTCGCTTTCTCTATCTATCTCTGCCTATCTCACTCAGCCACTCTCTACTCTCTTACCTTTTATTTTATGTTTTTTCTCTCTCTCCAAAGATTCTTCCCTGCACCACCTCATCAATGATAGTTTGAGTGTTCACATTTCAATCCGTCTGTTTGTCTATCTTTTTCCTTCTCTCTCTCTCTCATTCTCTCTCTCTCTCTCTCTCTCCCTCTTGCTCTCTGTGGGCAGGGTCAGAGTGCAAGATGACATTGTGAAACAATAAGAGGTGGATGAAGAGGGGAAAATGCATTGCCTGAGGGTGGAACAAATGTCAACAATAACAAATTACATCAGCTGTGTGTGTGTGTGTGTGTGTGTGTGTGTGTGAGACAGAGAGAGAGAGAGGGTTACACACCAAAAAACAAGTGTTCCCTAGAGAATTTCATAAATCAGTCAGTTTTTATGGTAACCAACCACACATCATGACAGAAATTGAATTAATTTGTTCTCAAGGTGACAATGTGCTTATGTGTGTGTGTGTGTGTGTGTGTGTGTGTGTGTGTGTGTGTGTGTGTGTGTGTGTGTGTGTGCGTGTGTGTGTGTGTGTGTGTGTGTGTGTGTGTGTGTGTGTGTGTGTGTGTGTGGCATATGGGTCCATGTCAGTACGGATATGCCTGTGCATGCACAGTTTAGGGTGATGTCTTTTTTTTTTAAATGAATGTTTGAGGAGGACACCTTTGGGGCTTTTTTTGGTTAAAGACGCCTTAGGCACACACTCATGTGATATGAAATCGTTGCCCTGAAACAATAGTAGTAGAATTTTAAAGCCCCCAAGAAAGAGAGAGAATCAAATTAAATAATGGCAGCATACTGCACAATTTCTGCATTTTATTTCCTCAGCTGCGGTAATATTGTTTTTACACAGCAGAGACCTATTGTGGAAACAACATTGTGTTTGGGGGAAGCTGAGGGGCTCTTAAGGGGACCTTAATTAGCAAAATGCCAAATACATAAAATATATACTTTAATAACAGTTCAGCAAATCACTTGTTTATCCACTTAGAAGCTGGGCCAAGAATTTCTAAATGTGTAAAACACAACATAATACATCAAGACATTCCCACCTCTATTCCAATTAAATGAAAATACAAGAGTCGAATGTAGGTAACTTTCATTTCACAACCAGCTCAATAGAAAGTCACCAGCAGCAACCTTCAAAACCTGCATTGATTAACCGAAGACATTGTTTAAGGTTATTGCCGACGCTCAGACACACAAATGATCACATTATGCATATTTGAGCCAAACAACAACCATATAAAGTTCCTGCTGCTGACAGCTAAGACTCACTTCCACAACACAACGATCCACCTTTTGTGATTAATTGAACCGTGGTCTTTAACTGTATTGATGTCCGGTCCTTCGCTTCCCCTACTGTTGCTTGCTTTAATTTAACAGATCCATCCGTCTAGATGCCACAGCCTCGCTGCAGGGCGGTCACTGAAACATCCTCCATGCAAACCTAAGTGCATGTGCTAAGATTAAGGCTGCATTCACACAGGATGAGGCAGTTGCGACAGCGACAGCGTGAGTTGTCTGGCGGTGTGGGGAGGTCTGGGCGTGTTTATTTGTACTAAAGGCTGCGCTTAATCGTGCACTGCTCAGCCGAACTGTCTAAGCAAGGCGTGATGCAGCCCCCTTTTTGCTGCTGCTGTCAATGCATAGACCTGGTAATTACAGTTGTTTCTCAATTGCTTTCTCTCATTTCTTGAAAAGAGGAAACAAAAAAAAAAACATTCTCAAAGCTCCAATGTGTATTCGCCAGAGTAGCCTCTATGCTTCAGCAGGTTGCCAAAGCTCAACTGCAAAAGGTCATATCTCAACCAAAACAGTGAACTCCTGCTTAAAAATGGAATCATTTCCTCATAGGAAAAGTCAAACATCTCCAAAGTGAAAAGTTTATTTGGCTTAGTGAAAACAACTTTTACTCCTGGACTAGGCCATGGCCACCATTGAGGACACCAAGGTCATGACCTCTGTATTTCTTCTCTTAAATTTATATAATAAAGCAAATACATAAAGCCCACCTAGTTATCATGACGTCAATGTGGTGACAGAGATGCTCATATATTAGACCCCTTAAATCTGAAAGTAAACACCGTCGCGACGTTACTGCCGACTACAGGTCTACTTTTTGGAACATGTCAATGAATCAGAGGATGCAATGTAAGAGGCTGCATCAATCAAAGTTAACATTTCTTCAGCAAGAAAAGCAGAGGACCGAGGTAAGAGGAGGAAATAAGGAATATTGTAAGTATGAGGGAAAAAAAAGTGAAGTAGCCTAATATTTTAAGGTCATGTTCTGTCTCAGTGTGAATTATCTATAAATAATCGGCTGTGATCTGGATGTGTGGACGGACATCTAAGCAGTAAATAATGTGAGTAAACATGGCATTAACACGTTAAGCTATTGGTTCCTGTAAATAGTTACCGCAATTGCATTCACGTAACGTAACGCCTGTACATCTCGACAATGAATGTGCACCGCACACTATGCTGTGATACAAAAATACATCAATAGGAAAACAAGGAAAAGGACGTTTAGCCTGCAGTAACAAATGTAGCTGGAGTTCCATGGTAACAACTCCACCTGACAGGCAATTCACCTATTAGGCAGATGTTCTAAGGGATCGATGTTAGTGTGGTGTTATTCATCGTATACTGTACGTGCCTGAAGGATTTTGACCATTGAACGGACTGTTATGCATGTGATGACTTACACTGCAAAAATGTGTCTGCATGAGTTGGAGAAGGTGCTACTATTCTACTGAAAGATCAGCTTTCATCAGCAAGATCTAGTCAATTGCTAATCGTGCAAACTGTTGACAATTGTCCTTGCTCATTTGCAAAGATGTGCTAAGGCCTGTGGAATTTGTTGGAATGAATGAGGAAAATCCAATCAGTTGTGAACAAGTGCCCGGTGGTTTGGACATTTGTTTTTGAGAATATTGATTCCAATTTGAGAAAGGAGCCAAAGCAATTGAAAGGAAACTGTAAACCTTCTAGCTCTGTGACTCTGAGCCTGTCAGCGTAGTTTCATGATGTTCCCGCTCAAAACAACAAAACCTGGGAGCTTCTCCTTTCAGGTTTTGTGGCGAGTCAAGTCTTCTATGCGCTCAAATTGAATAGAGAGCAGAGAAGTTTGTAACGTTAACACTGAGCATCTCAACATCAAGTTTTCTGAGGATTCCCTCAAGTGGCCATTTAAGAAACTATAGTTTTTTGCCGATCTTGGTTTCGTTTTGCACTTCAGGTGGCTGCTGTTTTTATGATATGAAGATATAAGACATTGGACCCTAATTTGAGCCCAGGGTTTTTGGATAGTCAAGTGTCAAGCAGGTCAACTCCCATAGCAGTGAAGACCACGTCAAACATTTACAACTGACCAGAAGATCTAACTGTCAAACTACTTTATAGCATTATTGTAGGTTGATGAGACTCATGAGATTCATACATTTATATGGAAGTAAATCTGTCTCACATGATATCCAGCATTGAATTTGTTTGCATTGAAATTATGCACCTGCCTCAGAATTTAATATGTCAGGCTTCATTTCAGGATCTGCAGTTTGGGTCTATTGAATTTGAGAAACTTGAACATATGTTATGTCATAAATGAATTTCTTTTAAAACTCACAAGTATGTGAAGTGTTGAAATTCGGAGGCTACAAACTGAAGATAAACAGATTTACTTCCATAAATTACAGCTGAGGTTTAGAGCTACAATCTTTTTGGACTAGACTTTGTAACATCTGCTATTCAGTATGCTGGAAGCGAGCCCCATATGTTTAGATTTGCTTCTAGTCTGATCAGGATCCATTCGCTTTCCCCGATGTTTGCACTTAACCTGCTGCTAACTGTTGATGGATGCTTTAGCATCCCCTGCGTCCCTCAGGAGGTGATGCAAGATATGTGTCGATGCAGTGTACACAGTCTATCAAGGCTTGATTTATGGTTCAGACTAGTAACAGTATGTGCTGCCTCCCATATACAGCGCAGCAAATTCCATACATCTAAAGATAAAAGCCTCTAAACAGGCTCAGGTTGGCTAAGATGAGTATCGACATATGTGAAAATATAAGAACAGATGTGTGGAAAAATCCGGTTTTGTTGAAATGACTCTCCTTGTAATGTGTCTTGAAAATACATCTAATTAATGTTTCACACTATGCCTCCTTGTGTTATCAAGTAATTTATATATTGATTTATGCTCCTGAAACTGGTCCTGACAGCAAATTATATTTTGTACCTGTACAAGCCGATACATTTATAGAGGTTACAGCCAGCACACTGTCATACTATCAGGAAGTCAGTTTTGCAGGGTAATCCCCAATGAGAAAAATAATATGGCAAAGTATGTACTTCAGTCATCTGGAGTAAGAAATTGCGATAGGAAATAAAAGAAAAAATAAATGTTATCATTCTGTTATTGAATCCAATACTTTTTATGCCCTTTAAGTGGCCATTTTTCCTCCCAGAGTAGACAGTTTCAAAGGGGCACGTCACGGTAACAAGATATGATTGAATGGCAAGGCGCCATAGCCTTTTGAACTGCAGAGCTTGTTAGAGATATGCATGGCAACTATTGGTTTTGACAAAGAACATCCGGAAGGCCTCGGAAGAGGGAACGCAAATTGGGAAGGATGAGGGGCATACTGGAAGAAAGGAAAGGAGAGGAATGGGGAAAAGAGACGGGAGAGGGTGAACAAAAAGGAGGAATAAACACAGTGATTCCCTCCGAATCCCTGAAGGGTGAAACAGTGCTCAGGTTGGAGAGGGCACCGTACAGAACCGCAAGCAGGTGATGCTTCGACCAACCATGACGAGTGTGGATTTATATTGTTATTTATTGGGGTGAAGGGGTAAGAAAAAAAAACACTCAGGGTGGTACACACAAGAGGTACATCTGTTCTCACACCAATGCATGAAGCACATAAGAGCATTGGAGCATTGTACAATTTGTGCACGAAAGCAGTATTTATGCACAGCAAAAAAAAAAAAAAAACTTTGAATAGATAGAAATTTAAATACATATATGCCCATGGTGAAACTATAAATCTATTCCAATGGCTGTATACTTACCGATGAGTATGTGTGTGTGTGTGTGTGTGTGTGTGTGTGTGTGTTTATTGTGTATGCTGGTTGACAGGCCTTGACAGGTGCAGTATTGTAACTGCATGGGGTCAATATTGTACATGCCTGCTGGAGCTCACTGTAATACAAGACAGCTGACAGCCCACACATTTCGATAATACCCAGAAAGAAAGTCATTTCCCAAACAAAAAGTTGTTCTAAATAGCCCCGCTCTGAACCAGGCAAACATATTGTCCACGTTGGGTGCAAGAGTATTTATACTTTGACCTTCAAGAATTAGTCGGTGTTTACTGACTGTGTAGCCATTGAGCTTACTGCAGCAAAACCGGAGCCAGGTCCTTTGTTTGAAAAAAAATAATTCGAAACCGCAAACGGGTCAAAATTTGTTCCACAGATATGGCCTCTGAATCCATAAGCACCGCCTTACTGCTGTACACAAGATAGCGTACAGCAGAGGTTATGCATATACTATAACTTTAATGATATTTAGTTGGTACAACTTGAACGATTCTGCACACCACAGCAGTTGGTATATGTAAATATTAAAGTTAAAGGATTCATAATTGAAGTGACTGTGGAGTGGCCCGACATTAGAAGTGGTTCCATATGGTTCTATAATGCACTGTGGTTGAGGTGGTGTTTCTATAAACTAGTTAATTCCACATGAAAGCCCTCACTTGCAATTTAATGGAACGGGATGCATTCAGTGATGTAAGACAAATAAATTGCCCCTCTGTTGTCTGGTATTAAATATTACCACAGACTGCTTGATTGAAGCTTAACGCTCTGCATTCAGGAGGCCTGGCAAGTGCAAACCATACAAACGCAATTCAATGATGGTAAAACAACGTTGTTTAATTATGTTACACAACCGCTGTTACGTAAGGCAACCCTATAAACAAACTGATTGTATCCCATGGAATAAGGAAAGCAATTTTTTGGAAATGACAAAGCAGCTTTTGTCCTATTAATGGCTGGGATAGATATTTAGGGAGCATGTCCAGTGGGGCAAAAAAGAATTTAATCAACCACCAATTGTGAAAGCTCTCCCACCTGAAAGAGAGAGAGGCCTGTAATTTTTATCATACGTACACTCCAACTATGAGAGATGGAATGAGGGGAAGGAATCAAAGAAATGGCAGTGAATAATTTTTAATGAATTAATTGATAAATTCCGCTGTAGAATAGGTATTGTATCACCTGCAAACAAGTAGGAAATCTGGCTTTCACAGACCTATAACTTTCTTTAAGAGGCTCCTCTGTCCTCCACGTGTTACCTGTAATAATGACACCTGTTTGAACTTGTTATTAGTATAAAAGACACCTGTCCAAGACTTTAAACAGTCTCACTCTGGAACTCCACTATGGCCAAGAGCTGTTAAAGAACACCGGAAACCCAATTGTAGACCTGCACTAGATCTGGAAGGCTGAATCTGCAACAGGTAAGCAGCTTGGTGTGGAGAAATCCAGACATAGAAGACCACTGATAACTTCCCTCGATCTGGGGCTACTTGCATGATCTCAAGCCATGGGGTGAAAATAGTCACAAGAATGGTGAGGAAAAATCCCAGAGGCATACGATTGGAACTACTAAATGAAATACAGAGAGGCATGACTAAAACAACAAAGGCTACCATCAGTGCCACACTACGTTGCCAGGGACTCAAATGCTGCAGTGCCAGATGTGTATGATGTACATCATACACATCTACATATGATGTCCAGACCTATCAGAAGTTTGCTAGAGAGAATTTGGATGATCCAGAAGAGGACTGGGAGAATGTAGTATGGTCAGATGAAACCAAAGCAGAACGAGGAGTTGCTTCCAAAAACACCATACCTACTTTGAAGCATGAGGGTGAAAATATTATGCATTAGGGTGTTTTTCATGCATTTTGAGTGAAAACCTCCTTTCATCAGTTAGGGCTGAGGATTAAAGATGAAACGTGGCTGGGTTTTTCAGTGTGACAAAGAAATACATGATTTACTGAAGAATTTACAAATTTAACAATTCATTAAAATTCTACATTGTGATTTTCTGGATTCTTACTCCTCATTCTGTCTCTCATAGTTGAAGTATACCTATGATAGAAATTACAGGCCTCTCCACCTTATTAAGTGTAAGAACTTACACAACCGACTATATATATATATATATATGTATATATTTTGCCCCACTGTTCCTGATCTGGAAAAGGCAGATGTGTTCAAATAAAAAAAACAAAAAATAATAGGATTAGTTTGGAGAACAAGATGAGGGAAATGTGTGAAGACAACAACAACAACAACTACAATATATTTTCACATTTTCTTCTTTTAAGTGGTTTCCATGTTCACACTTGATACTATGTACTTGGTTTTATGCGTTACTACATCCCTATTCTCCAGTAATTCCTTGTTCTCTGATCTTTAATCTTTTATCCCTTCCAGACTATTTTTCCCTCCCACATCACTATATCAGTCTCCACAGGCCCCAAACTTGTTTGACATCACTCTCCTTTGTAATTATCCTTGTTTTTCTCACCATTTGCCTTCCATTCTCTCTTCCCATTTCCCCACCGTTCTTGTGCTCCTTCCTCTGACTTTTTTTTCCACCTCTGGACACTCACGCTATCCTTTTTCATCATCTCCTCTCTTCCCCTAATCTATCATCTCTCATGCCCTTGTGCATGCTCCTCTCCTGCCGCCGCGGCCAGTACGGCTCCCTTTTCTCTCGCCGCCGCCATACCTCATTTCAATCTTGGCACAGGTTCACTCCTCTTTCTGGAAAGCAGAGCGACAAAACATTCTGCAGTCAGAATTATTGGGACGGTTGATTTGGAGATCGATGCTTTAGTGGTCTGATTGACAACGGTGAGAGAGACAAGGACGGAGAAAAGGGACAGACAGAAACAAAATAAGTTGTGAAGATGAGGCAATAGACTAGAAAGTAAATTTAATGACAGACAAAGGGAAGACGCAATAAGACAGTATAATGAGATCTGGGGGCGGAACGGCGGTATACTGATGATATCATGATGGCCTAGAGAATATGTCCCATTCTTATCCCCACCATCACAGAGTCTTTACTCCAGACTGACGAGTTTTGCCGGGGGCTACTTCTAGCATCATTAGCTGATGCCCAGTATTCTGCAGTGTTCAACCAAGACTTTAATGACTTGCTCACTTAGATAAACCTGTCACTGCTGGCTCTGCAAATGTTGTGTTATATGACTAACCCCCTATTGGAAAAAAAGAACAGCTCATAGGGCTGAAAGTCTGCATCATTCAAATTCAGCAAGTCCATTTTCTGTGTTCTATGCAGCATAATGGCCGAAAAATGGTAACCTACCCAGCAAGGACATCTTTTTTCTTTTCTTTTTTTTCTGGTAGTATTTGCATCTAAGCACTTTGAGGTTGATGCTGTCATTATATCGGGCTGCTTTGTGTCTCAGTAATTTGTGGAAATCTCATGCAGCGTGACAGTGCCCCTCGGGGAAACTTGCTCCTCCGTCCAATGGGGCTGAAATGAACAATACAAGACTCTGTTCAGTTCAGTCTGGGGTTGATAACACAGCACAAAAAGTCACACCAGAAGTTTTTTGATGAATGTGGTAACTTCCCATCTCGCATTGTAAAACTGTTGCTTCGGGTGAAGTCTTTTTCTCTTTTTTTCTTTCATCTTTTTTTTTTTTTTTTGACATCAGCCAAGCGTTTGCAAATTATTCTCACAGCAGCAATGCAGGCATACATTCATTCGGCTCCCTTTTGGCTCAGAGTTTAATAAAAGCACAATCAAGAAGAAGTATTCAAACCCTTTGCTAAAAATAATTTTGATATTAACAATGAATTAAATGACTTTTTAATGTGAAATAAATTGTAGCAATGAACCCACAGGAAGATGATCAACTCCCAGCTCTATGCCGTGCTTTAGCACATTTCTCTCAGCAATCTCATTGACCCTGATACAATGGGGAGCTGTTAACACTGCATTGGATGTGTAAATGAGAAATTGCTCAGTGACATGTTCCCAACAAATTTATGAGGTGATAATATGTCAGTGATGTGTTTATACAGTAATATGTTTTGCTGCCACCAAACTGCATAAGCAAGGAACAATCCGTTATCACATTTGGAAATACCATTACCACAACAACATATTCTCATACGCTATATGATGTATTCAACTGATAAATATTATATAGGCTCAAGTTGAAGTAGAGACATATTATTAGTAAACTTTGTGGAGGGAATATGGTATAAGTTTTAAAACATTTTTCTAAAGATTTGAGTGGCCTCGAGGTTGTATAAGGAAGCAGAAGTTTGGAAATGTGTGACAGGCCAAGACCATTTTGGGCCTTGTATATAGCTAACGGTCTGTTCAACAGAGTCACCATAAAAATGTTGGCACTCTGTATCATAATAATATCTCATATTCCCACCCAACATTTCTCTGGTATGGGTACTTAAATGTTATTGTATATTCTATCCGGTAAGAAATTGATGGAATTCAAAATGCTATTGTAAATACCAGCCTTCAACAGTCCAATTCATTATTGAGGCTCTTTAAGCCCTGTTGGAGAAAGTCAATGACTGTTTATTGTTTGCTTTATTTTTTCTTTTTTTATTTTATCCTTTTTATATATATAAAACAGCAACCCTGGAAAGCAAGCAAACAAACAAAGGAAGAAAAATGATTAGGTGATTTTCTATTGTACGCAAATTGTTTGCAGCGCGTGCACAAATAGGAAATAGTGTTTAAAACGGACAAGACAATATTTTCCTTGGGCAACAATGCCTTTATATGACACATTTGCTTTCAGTGGGTTGCACAACGTAAAAGAATTATCTGTTGTTTCAATTGCTTTTTTTTCCCCCCTCGCTGTTATTCATTCCAACTGGGGGAGAAAAACAAATCAGGGACCCAGATACCTGGCCAAATAACCTGTGGAGTCTTCCAAAGAGTAATTGGGGCAAGAGAACCAGCGGGGAGAGAACAAATGGAGATTTCTGGAGATGGGAGTCTGGGATGTGGCCAATGCTTGGAAAATTTAAACCCCAGAGAGTCAAATGTGCCACCTTAGGCTACATTCAGACTGCAGCCTGAAGTGACCTAAATCACATTTTTTTACCCCTATGCAACCTGTATCTGATCTTTTAATGGCAGTCTATATGACATAGAACCAACTTTTTTGAAAAGCGACCAATATCTGATCTTGTTCACCTACACATCGTCAACAAGTTACAAATGTCACTATTTTGTGCAGAAGTAAGCAGAAGAGGAAAGAAAGCAACAACCATGGCTAAAATCCTTGCAGATTTCTTCCTTAATCTCTTCTTTAAAACAAATATGTTGTAATAGCGTTGGCACCAGTTGGACAGCAACTTTAAAATCACCAGATACTCATTGCTAGCGCCCATATGTACTTCCCTAAACATCGATCGCACTCGATGCATGGGATGTCGTCATGATGAATGTAATTCCATACAAAGCTCTGTAGCACCTACTAGAGGCAAGGCGGTCTGAACATGTTGTGTCCAGGATGTGATGGATCTGCAGGGACCTCCCACAGTCCTCCAAAGTCCTGGATGAAAGGCATGTTGACATGCCTGTCCCCTACTGTCCCCTAACATTACTAGTAACATGGAAAATGTCAAATTCCATGTGAAAATACTCACATCAGTAGGCAAAATGTAGTGCTTATTTGTTTGTCCTTTCCCCAGCAAAATGTTCCAAAAAGGATTTAAAAGAACACAACAAGAAACTGAAGTATTTAACATTCACTGCCTGTGACTCTGAAGAGTATGGTGCTTGCTTCTTGGTAAAACTCACATTCAGCTCTGTCACAATAGATTCAACAGAAAATAAATAAAAAAAAAAAAAAAAACTAATACAGGCAAGAAGGTTAAATAATTGTTCATACTGTTACAAAAAAACAAATGTGAACCTCATGGTGGCACTAGCGGAATGCCACGGGCTTGTCTGAAGTGGCGTTGATTGCCTTGGAACCATGAAAAGTCTTTGCAAAATATAAAAGTAGCCATCCAATATTTGTCAAGATATTTCATTAAAATAATAGAAATGTCAGTAAATCAGCAACGTCCGTATGACTCATCCTCTGGGGGTCATGAGCATGAATATATATGGAATTTCCTGGCGATCCAATCTGATTGCTGAGATATTTCTGTCTGCAGCAGGGTGACGGGAAGACAAGAAGCCGTCCCATTGACTGACAGACTAACATCGCTGTCAAAAGTGTAAATTCACTGGTAAGCATGTCTCTGTGTCGTCTGCTTTTTTTTGTGCATCTGCTTCTTAGTTTAACATCGTGGATTGGTTTCTAGGGAAACAGGATAAGGAAAGGAGTATTTGTACTTGTGAGTATAGCCATTCAATGTTTTTGTCTCTAAAAAAGCAGATAAAAAAAAAACAACAAAAAAGAGGATAATTTATTCTGTGCCTGAAAGTGGGTGGGACATATCCCCCCATGGATCCACCCAAATATGTATATGTATCTCTGAGGGGAAAAAAGTGACAGAGAGAGGCTGGGAAGCAAAGCAGAGAGAAGGAGCCACTCCTCTCTGCACTGCTGCCAGCAAGAAGCAGCTTTATTACATAACCGTCTCAAGGCTTGGCAGCTCACATGCTTTTAAAGAAGAAGCGCACGTTCCCCTGCACCTGAAATCTGGAGGCAGGGTTGGAGAAGACAGGGATGAGTGAGGTGGAGGCTTGAGAGCAGAGGCAGAGAAGAGAAGAGAGAAAAAAACAAAGCAATAAGGAGCAAAACACACATGTCAGCTGGACTGGCTGGTTTTTGGTGGATTAAAATAGGAATCAGACAATTATTGATAACTCACACTGACTGTAACTACATTTGCTTATATGAATGCATTGTTTTGAGGAGAATTGTTTAGCCATGCATCAGTCGGACTGCAAGTTAATCTCTGGCAATTCAAGGTAGTATAACCAAAAACATGAAACCCATAAAACCATTATATGGCATACCATAGTTAAGTGCGAATGAATCACACATTTCTCATTTTTAAATTTATCTGATAGAGATTTTTTTTTTAATACTCTTGCCAACATGGGATTGGATGAAGTATGCTTTCTTTATGCAATGCTGCCCTCACTTTTAAAAGCAATCACAACCTACAACCTTCCAAGGGGAAATATGTGTGTGTGTATATATATATATATATATATATATATATATATATATATATATATATATATATATATATATATATATATATATATATATATATATATATATATATATATATATAAGGGCGACACGGTGGTGCGGTGGGTAGCACTGTTGCCTCACAGCAAGAAGGTCGCAGGTTCAAGACCGCCTTGGGCCTGGGTCTGGGGCCTTTCTGTGTGGAGTTTGCATGTTCTCCCCGTGTCTGCGTGGGTTTTCCCCGGGTACTCCGGTTTCCTCCCACAACACAAAACATGCTCAGGTTAATTGGTAAACTCTAAATTGCCCATAGGTGTGAGTGTGAGAGTGAATGGTGTGTGAATGGTGTGTGTGCCCCACGATTGGCTGGCGACCATCTGGGGTGTATCCCTGCCTCTCGCCTTAACGCGCTGGGATAGGCTCCAGCAGACCCCTGCGACCCCGAAAGGGAATAAGCGGGATAGACAATGGATGGATGGATGGATATATATATATATATATATGAATATAACTACTGCAGAAATATTTCAAACACCTAACTTAGGATATTTGAAACATCCCTTCATAATGAATTGCAATTGAATCATTTCACTAGTGGACTGGTAATGTTCTACTGTATAAACTGGAATGTGTCAGGCTTTTCCGCTCCAAATAGTATCACTGTTTTATGGTGATAATTCATACGTTCTTTATATTTTATGTTACCTGTTAAAAAAGCAAATTTATAATGAATCAATTGAATATTTTTGGGGGGGAATGTGCAAGCATTTTCTGGCAGTTTCCTTGGTGTTTTCATACGTAGAATGCGCTGATTTCTGCTGCTGATCTGCTACTACTGTTACTACTGGCGTGTAAGCGGTGCACTCTGAGCTCAAGCTTTATGCTCGGACAAACAGGAATGTTTTCAATGGGTGAGTAAAACCGTACAAAGTGGCTACGTGTGGTAACCCACATCACAAGGACAGAGGTATAGCCATGACTTTCATTTGTTTTCTTTTTATTTAAAGACTAATGCAAAGAATCAGATTCTACAGGGCCATATCATAACCAAAAGAAACAAAAAGAAAACATTTACAGAAGGTTCACCGTTTCATCTACATCCATCATAACCTTTTTGTCAGTATCATTGAACTACCAATCACATTCCTGTGTACTGCATGTGGGTGTTTGTGTGCGTTTTGTACGTGTGTGTTTGTCCATGTCTATGTTTACAGTCTAACTCTAATGTCTCTTTCCGTTATCAACTTTTGTGCTTTAGAAAATTATTTTTTTTTTTTACATTTCAGTGAAAATCAGAACATATTTTGCTTGATAAAAATACAAGAAAAAACTCCAATAGGTATCTAGGAATAACCAAAGTCTCAATGTTGAAAAGCAAGTGCTGCTGAGAACTGCAATAGACCTTGCATTGAACATAATGAGATGAATGACCGGTGTGCCTACAAATGTGATATTTACATGTATGCTCTGCGTATGGGTGTGAAGGTAAAAGTCGGAAGCTCATGATTGCACTGTGCCTCATATTCCACATTCTTTCCCCGGAGCATTTAAATGTAGCAAAACCAAAAAAAAAAGGGTCCGTCATCGTGCGTTTGATCCCGCTCTGAGGACGAGACAGGGGAGGTTTTAAGCAAAGAAATTCTTAACATAAAAGTTTACAAAATTCACTTCTTCACTTTGATTAAGTCAAAGCTTCCTGATCCCCCAAAAGATAAACAAACTGATCCGTTTAAAGCGAAACAACATTTGCACCTGCCTCCATTTTTTTTTTTTTTTTGGGAAAATGACAAAAAGCAAGCTCTAGAAATGAACAGAAATATCATTAATAACAAGGTGATCCCGTTACAGTTTTGCTCCCATTTTTTTTCGTTCTTTCTTTCTTTCATTTTTCTTCAGTTCAATCACTTTATTGCATGTCTCTGGAGAAAAAGTGCAATCCACAATAAAAGCCATTTTCCCTTCAACCACTGACAAATCCAAAGCGCAAACAAGAGAGATAATCCGCTGTTTTCTTTGATGTCACCCTGTATAGCCATGGTTTAATAAAAAAAAAAAAAAAAAAGCTAATGGGTGTGCACTGCAGCTGATATAAAAGCTAAGCTAAGCTTTTTTTTTCCCTTCTTTTTTTTTTTTTTTTTAATAGCTTGTAAATCGGAAACACAATGGTCGGGAGAGAAGGTCAATGATGTGGTTCAAAGCTGTCCTTGCATAGCACGAAGCTGACTACATAAATGTAATGTTATTGTTTTTTTTCTAAATGTGCAAAATGCATAACAATAGGTTGATAATACAAACAATATTCATCATCATCTTAGCTAATATCTTCATTAATAGAATCAAATACTGTATGCATTATATATTTTACATATGTATATATATTTATATATTTTTTTTCTTCATGATATTAAACATACATACAATAGTTTAGAATTCAAATATCTTTACACAACTCGTCACCCTGAACTTTGCAGTTCCTTGACCCTCTACTTGTAGGCTAAGTGGCTGTGGACAGTAGACTGCTTGCATAAGCATGCAAAGACGTCTGCCATTTTTTTTTTTTTGGGGGGGGGCAGGTTCAGTATCGGTCATAATGATAATGCAAATAATAACAATAGCAACAAGCACCGATCTCTCTTCCCTTTCCCTCTGGTGATAGCATGATCTCCTCGCCCCAGTGCACAAACACACAGACAAGTCTGCAGGGTTTTTTTTTCCTCTTTTTTTTCCTGTTCAGTGCACTGTAAAACACGTTTCAGGGAAAAAAAAAAAAAAAAAAAGCATACCCAGAACCTATAATGCAATACAATGCACCCTCCCCCACCTCCTGAACTGTGGAGATTATGTGAAACAAGGTTAAAATGGGAGGCCTCACAACCCAGGACGGACGTATAAGCACAAAGCCTGTTATATCGCTGACCAGATCTAGAGGATTCCTATGCATTTACATGTACAGCATAATACCGATGAAACTACAAGTAGGAGGGGTCAATGTAAAGCTACAATGGACATCACCCCGGACTGAGTGTCGTGTTCAGGTCCTAAGAAAAGCCCTTGCTAATTAATATTGCTACATCAACGTAATTTAAGATGGACTGTTCAGAAACCTTTAACGTGCCACATCAGAGAAGAATCCGTTCCCCCTAAAAGTGTGTGTTTATAGAAGTTTGAAAGGACCAATAATAATAATAATAAAAAAAAAAGAGCAAGCAATGTTCAAGACAAAAAAAAAAGCTAAACAAACAAAAAAAAAGCATTCTTTTCACATTTGAGTTTCTGTTGTTTTTTTTTTTTTTTTTCTTTTTTACTCGGAAGAGGGATTGACATCATGCTACAAAAATATATATTCATCTTCGTCACTATCGTAGAACTACAAGACAAGTCCTCTGTGCGAAACGCAGCGCTGGCTAAAGTAAGATTACAGTGCCACTTCATTTCAACGTCTCCTTCCTCTTCTTTTTCCTATTTTTCCTCTCTCTCTCTCCCTCTATCTCTCTCCTGTCTCTGTCCCTGTCTCTCGGTGTTGCTCACCAACAAGCAGCAACGAATGAGTCCAAACGGGCGTGTGTGATACTGAAGGCAGTGTAGCTGGTACTTTCTGAGTATTTTGTCTCAATTTTTTCAAACCGAAGGGAGATGGGGACTACGGCGAACGGGGTTAGGGGACACAGTGGGATGGAAAAAAAAAAAAACGCAGACGCGCCATCGATCAACAAAGTAGTAGCCACCACAGCTTCCAACTCCGAAAAAAATGGAAAAAAAAGGCACTTCTCCTCCTTCTCAGTGTGCCCCATCCCTCTTTAGGTGACACTAACGTTACTTCTTTGCTAGAAATGGCGTTTTTTTTTTTTTTCTTCTTTTTTTTTTTCAGACAGACGGGGTCCCCACCGCAAATAAAGCGAATACCCCCCAAAGAAACAAAACAAAAAATGGTAAATAATGCGTGTTTAATTCTAAATGTGAAACGTAATCCAGGATTCAATTGGATGATCTTTGTTTTATCTTCTTTTTTTTTTTCTTTTTGTACATTCTTATTCATATCTATCCATTATCAGTTTACACTGTTGTTGTCGTCAGTGTGCACACGAACACACGCTTGAATGGTACTTTTTACTTCAGTTGTGAAAGCAGCTTCGAATGGAACGCTAACTTGGCGAGAAACAGTCACTTAAGCGTGAATTAGACCAGTATATACTCCGTTATGTTTTTTTTTTTTCTTTTCTTCAGTTTTCTCCTAGAAAGTATTGTCAACAGAAAAATAAAATAAATAAAAAAAAAGTACTTTTCCATGTATTCAATAAACATACCTTTTAGTTACACTTTGCAAAGCTTAAACATAATATTGACATCTCTAACACTTGATAAATATTTACAATGCCGTGGAAGGAAATTAACATTATATTCAATGTTGAGCACAGAGATGATGGAAATTTTTGTGTTTTTTTTTTTTTTTTTTTTTTTTTTATCCCTAAATAAACGGTGTGTCCACTGAGACATGTTTTATTGCTATTGCAGAAACCCTAACATACTTTGAAGAATGACATAATTAATCCCGTAAAACATCTACAGAGAATGGAAGATATTTCTTGAGACGCTCGCTGCTCATATCAAACAAACTAAGCCGTCAGTCAGTGTTGAATAAACATAAATAATAGGATGCCCTGCCCATGCATATACACACGTGTCTTTTTTTTTTTTAACATGTCTGTTCATTTCATGTTTAAACGAAACCAAAAAACAAATATATCAGTAAACAAAAAGAGAAAAAAAAGCCCCCAACACGTTTGGGCTATGTGCAGTTGTAGAATAGCATTCTCTTGGCTATATATTTATAGTAGCATTTTCTTAGTAGCATCCTCTCAGACCTGAACAACACCCTTTCAAAAGTCTGTATCATTATCCTTCTTTTTTCTCTATTTAGTTTTTTTAAAATCTCCAAAATGTAGGTAAACATAGAAGCAATGCAACACCTGGGAATTCAAACCAGCATGGACACCATGTTTGTCTGAAAATAAACACCTTTTTCTTTTTTTTTTGGAGTATTAAGAAAGAAAAAAAAGAAATAATTACAGATATAATTTGAAAAGGAACGGAACATGGATTAGTGTGGTGTCATCCCCTGCAATTTGGGCTTTTTATTCAAGTAGGTTGCCCAGTAGACCAGGTTAAAGGTTCCAAAGAGCAGAGGGAAGGCTATTCTGGCGATCCTGTCTATCTTGCTCACGCTGTTAAAGGTCTTCTTGGCCTCGGGAGGTTTGGGCTTTGGCTCCTCCTTGGGCTCGGTGGGCGGCGGTGGGGCGCTTTTTGCAATAGTGGCCACTCCAGGGTCCCTGGCAATATTGGGGGCAAAAGCTGTAGCGGTGGCGGCCGGGTAGGCTGTGGTGTTGTTCTTCTTCAGGAGGGACTCCTTCTTCTTCTTTTGCTGTTTTTTTATTGAAGAAAGTATTAAAAAAAGAGAAGGAGAACGAGTTCAGGTTAGACCATGACAACAATAGACCACAATCTTGGCTCAAAAGTATATATATATATATATATATATATATATATATATATATATATATATATATATATATATATATATATATATATATATATATATGAGAATACTGAGAGCACCCAGTCAAATTAAAAACAATAGGTCAAAAGAAAACTTAAAAACAAAACATGAATTCTTGACAGGTACACATTTGGAAATAGGAGCATTAAATCCTGGCGATCTGAGAATTAATATTAGAGCAGCGCGGCGCTAACTGCGGCATGGGGAGACAAGTGGAGCAGAAAAGGCACAAGACGAACACTAAACTATTAATGTCCATGTCATGTTACACAAATTTTTCTATCAGATGTGCTGGCAAAGAACAACCGCATGCTCCCTGTCTGGTTCTGCTCCCCCAAGTACTAACTGCCCTGTGCCAAAAAAAAAACAATTAAACGAGAGAAAAATGCTTTATCTGTTGTTGTTCTGTACATAGGTTGTCTCAAGTATGTTTCAACCATTTCAATTAAAACAGCTTGAATTTTAGGGCCTGAGTGATTTGGCCTGCTCATGTCTTATATAAAGATGAAAAGATGTTGAAAACTTTAATCTATGTTTCTTGTTTCCTTTCTAGAGATTTGAACATAAATGAATGTGCACACTGCAGCAAACATCCAATGCATTCCAATGAGAGGCATGATGACTTTAACCACCGCTTCTTTTCAGATTTTATCTGCACCAGACATGTATACAGCTGGCAAGCATCCTGATAAATGTTTTGTGGGATCGGACCTTGAATGCAGTACGAGGCCCCCAGATGCCCTAAGGCCGACCCCCGGCTCCACGTACCTTCTCTGGCACCACACTTTTCCCGTCCCAGGCGTATCCCCTCTTGGTGAAGTAGTTGACCGTGGCGAACTCGATGAGGGCAGAGAACACAAAGGCGTAGCAGACGGCGATGAACCAGTCCATGGCGGTGGCGTAGGCCACCTTGGGCAGCGAGTTCCTGGCGCTGATACTGAGCGTGGTCATGGTCAGGACAGTGGTCACTCCTGCGGGGAGACGCACAGACAAGGATCGAATCAGATCTCACATCATTACCCAGTGTAAGTGCAAAATATGTGAAGTTAGTAATATTATTACATTTCATAAGAGGACGTTGTGTAAGCATTTGTTGCATGTCTATATATACTGTAGATTTGGGGCAATCTTAAGGTGACCATCCACAGCATGGAAAGTAAATTTTCAGTTCATTCACATTAATCTATCTGAGCAGCTGATCTGGTCTTGCAGCTCATTTCTTTTAATAGATGCAGTAAGGTAGATGTTTCCTCAGATACAGCTAAAAAACTGCAGTTGACCTCAAAATAAACCAAAGCCGAATATAGAATGCGGGGCGAGATAGTTTTTCTCCCCCAATTTGCAGTCCAAAAAAAAAAAAAAAAAGACCCCGATGATAAAACAAACAAACGCGTCTCCCTATGCCGGGGAGTGCACGTCAACCCAGGAAAAATCAAATCTCTAAACAGCCGCATTAGTCACCGACGCTCAGACGAGGATCTGCATGGAGAAGGAGAGGAAGTGGGTCAGGGCATGTCTAATGATGCAGTGCTCATCACAGAACAGTCTACTGCAGATGTTTACACAGTAAATAACATCAGCATAAGCGGCAAATAATCCACCAATTCGGCCTATCACGAGCCGGGGACGGGGGGGGCTGCGGAACAGCTGGCTTGTACAGGAATTATAAAATATGCAGCGGAGACCCTCCCACACACATGCTGTATGTGGAGACATGTTTATGTATAAACACACATGTGCACACACACACACACACACACGTCTGAATGATTCACATTGATGTGTTTATCATCCTGCTCTTCAAATCCCTTTTTTTGAATGATCCTTTCTTTATGGAAATTCTTTTGCCGTGCTGAACTTTCAAACATGAGGCATGTTTTTATAACCTTTGTTTACACCATGAAAAAATGAGAAAACTCAAACCATCTCTCGAACTAAGAAAAGTGAAAGAAAATCTTTTTCCTGACTAAAATATGAGAGAATAAAGGCCAGGTGGAGTAC
Source organism: Eupleurogrammus muticus (assembly GCA_036785175.1). Taxonomy (NCBI): domain Eukaryota; kingdom Metazoa; phylum Chordata; class Actinopteri; order Scombriformes; family Trichiuridae; genus Eupleurogrammus; species Eupleurogrammus muticus. The sequence continues at coordinate 11,331,362 of JAYKQN010000007.1, read as the reverse complement.
ATCAAATAACAGGAACGGCTTACAAATCGCTTGAATAAAAGCAGCCTCTGTGAAGAATTAGTTCAATATTTGCAGAAATGTCGAAGTGAAAGGTTATGGCTTTGTATTTTCTCCTTTATGCAAGTTACGCATCTGTTCCTCTCCTCCGCTGCGATCTGGTGTTGTTTGCTATACATCGTTATAATGTTGTTTTCACTTGTGCGTCATAAAACTTGTCATCAAATGCATGGAGCCGCTCTCCAGTCTCTCTAAACAAAATAAAATGAAATAAAAAAAAAAAAATTGAAAAAAAGATAAATTCTGTTTTCATTTTAGTGTCTATCCAAAGCAGATCACTGACTCATGGCAAGCTGTAGTCCCTTCATATTGCTTTCAACAAACTCGAATAAAATATATATCAATTAATCTTTATTTCTAAAGTTCTTCTCAAACACAGAAAGATGCTCCACAAGTTAAAAGCAATAAAGCAGTGAAATGATGTAAATTGGGGATACATTTCATGACTGACTTTTACTGCTGCGTTTCGTGAGTTACAGGCAATTTAGATTCTAACCCACGCGTTTACTAAAAATAGTTGCATGCTAACACATAAAAGAGAGGACACATGCATTAGCAGGTGGGAATGGTGGCCACAAGGGGACTGAATAATATCAAAAATATGTTCACATAGTCATGGAACGTTTGACCAAAGCTTCTCTTACTACTGTTTAGGTCTAATGTTTAATTCCTCCTTTTTAACACAATCAAGAGCAATGATGGCTGCCGTCTAACATTCCTAAATTTAGTAAACGGATTGGATTACATTATAGTGTGCAGTGTTATTTTGTCCTGCAAATGCTACTTTTTCCCCCCTTCTCCTTCTCCTTCTTCCTCCTCATTTCTGATGCAGTGCTAAGATGGTGATGAATCACAGACTCCTCATCTGCCCACTCGCTTCTTGCGAGCTTTCGGCATTGCTGCCTTGGTGACATGAAGCATAAAGGATGATTATTATGTTCTCATTAGTCAGAGCCAAATAAATGATTGGTCATTAGCCATAACTGAACAAGACACCTCTGATGGATTTACACACGGTGTGTGTGCGTGCGTGCGCGTGTGTGAGAGTGTGTGTCGTACATTTTGCGTGTTCATTGTGACTCGAAAGGGAATAATAAATAAGTGGGTCAGCGTTATTTATTTTGCTGTATTTTATTGTTGAAATTTGTTGCCGAGGCCTTTATTGCATGTTATTTCATCAAATGTCCCAGACAGGTAATTAGTTTAATTGGACATCCAGGAATAATTAACAGTAACAGTAGCTGCCTCATCATCACACATCGTTTGGCATGAGCACAATGTAAAAAATATATATATAACCTGATAAAAAATTAATTAATATTCACTTCCATTATGACCAAGGCACCTACACATATCACATAAACAGATAGGAGAGGAGAACATAAGGAATAAAAGTAGCTGCAGTTACAGATGTGCAGCACGAGCTGGATGTTAAGTGTATTAATACAGTTGTGTGATGTCATAAATCCACACATGGCCATTTTTCTGCAGTGCACCCACTGCTAAGTAGGGCATTGAATGCTTTGTTGATACATTGTTATAGGGAGGCCTGGCAGTGGGAGTTCTGAAAATGTGAGGCGATGCTTAGTCACATTTTTATATCCCCTCCTCAGTTATGTTCATCTTTTTGTATTACGGTAGCTGAAAAAAATATTTTGTGGGAGTCTTTTAAGGACGAGTCTACAAAACATTTATATCGAATGGGTCCTAATTTGCCATTTTTTTCCCTCCAGTTTTATACTTTAAGTGTCATGGTCTATTTAGAACAATTAACATGCTTTCATGGTCTGTGGGGAACGTTGCCTGCCTTTTAACACACAACACATTTTTCTTGTGTTTTACCATAAAGCAATACAAATATGTACATTGCACCGGAGAGCAAACAAGTTGTCTCAGCCATTCATCTTATCTTGTCTTATCTTATCTTTATCATGTACAGTTGTACATGACAGAAAAAAAAAATAGTTTGTTCCTTCTATTTTCTATACAAAATCTGTGGAAGTGAAGTTATGATTAAGCTACTATAAGCACCTGATTAAGGTTAGGGGAAATATTTAAATTTGACTCTCTGCAACATTCCCCTATGCTGTAAAAACACTGCACTCCTTCATCCACCGCAGTAATTCCTTTCTGCTAATTAGCTGCATGGAATAAACATAAGCATGGCGCGTCACATCCCGAGTGTAATTTGCCCGTAGGCGTGAGCCACGGCTAAAACCTTTAAAAAAAAAAAAAAAAGCGCGTTGAGATTCACAGCGGTGTGTTACTCCCTGCATCATGGGTGCCACAGCTTAAGAGGTGGGTCCTGGAGCATTCTCCCTCTAAAGTGATTTAGCCAGCAATTATGTGGCGGACACAGGAGCCGCGCCTCACAGGATGAATAAGGGGTGATCGTGGCGAACAACTACATAATCAGAGAAAAAAAAGTTGGAGGAGGATGAAGCTCTTCCGTGTATGCGTATGTAAGGATACATGGGGTGTAGTAAGGCATCACAGTAGGTAACGCATGGTGGATGCAGCAGATTGATGTCAATCCATCAGGTAGCTCGTTTGCGGGGAAATCATTTAATTTCGTGGGGGAGGATGAAGGCAGCACCACTGGGTATTACACAAGTCCTCACAAAAGCGCCCCGACGCTCGGAAATCGTATATATAGGCTACTTTACTGTGTTTGATAAGCTCTGTCGTCATGGAAACAAGTCTTCCGACTCCGGCGTCTTAATGCCATGGGAGAAAATGAAAGAGAGGGGAAAACATGTTGTGCTAAAAAAGAAAAAAAAAATTGGAATGCCGCATGAATTTGATTTGTCATTGTGTCTCTGTTTACGATGGCGTCAGTGTGTGTGTGTGTGTGTGTGTGTGTGTGTGTGTGTGTGTGTGTGTGTGTGTGAGGGAGAGACGGTGTTAACAAGGCGGACAGGTACACATTTCCAACCTCGGTGAAGTGTTTCTCTTTAATGATAGCTTAGTGTGGCTCTGCGGGTATAAAGCCTGCCTTCGACTGACTATTTGAGTCAGAAAACTCCCACTTCCGCTTTTCTGCACGTCACCTTTCATCAGGATCCCCGTCGCCACGGGAAAAGACAGCAGTCAGCCCCGAGCTGCTAGCAACCTACATGCTAAAAAAGGCAAAGTTTTGATAAAGATTTAGATCACGTAGCAAGGCAGGCGGGCCTGCTCGCCTATTTTGGTTGGACCATTTGCTAAAATAATGGCTCTGGTGGTGTCCCCCTTGGTCTGGGCATCACATAGATGACATGCTATTTTGCAGCGGTACCATCGCTACATACTGGGTTTAGACCATTGAGGTTTAAATAAGTGCCAGAATGTGTTTTTTCTCCCCTATAGCAGAATTGAAGCCAGGTGCCAACCAGAGCATATGGTCAGTAGGTCTATAGTATGGTCCGGCCATGCGAGACTTCGTCATAGCCCTACTTAGAAATCATTTGGAAAACTAGCAAGTTGATTCATTAGAACATGACTCCGGAGCTGGTTTCAAATGACTCCATTTGACGTGTTGTAACTAATAGACTTGAGGCTTTGAAGGCTGTTAATGAACAAAGTCACTGATCTGGAAAGTTCTAACTGGATTAATAGTGGTATAACTCAATTCTTGAGAGTCCCTTCCACTCAATTTAGCTCAGTGTGCACAAGCACTGACACTTGATTTATATGATACATATCTTCTAACAAGGTTTTTGCTTCTGTTTGCCGACTCAGTCCCAAACACACACACACACACACACACATGCACATGTGCACGCACACACTCACATAACAGGGCAATGTAGAAACAAATGTCAAGACATAAAGAAAGATGGTGCTGGAAAGCAAATTGTGGGAACAAGGTTTAAGGTGATGAATGACAAGGTGAGACAGACTGTTTCAAGGTGGAAGAGCTATTACTTCTGCCTCAGGCAAGCAGACGTTTGCCTACATGCAGGCAAACAGTCCAAATGTGCACTTTTGGAAAATGTGGAGCAGATGTTCACTTATTTAATAGGTTTCTGACACAACAAGGTAAAGCGGATAGGATTCCGATTTAAGGTCTCTCAGTCTATTCTGTCTGATAGACTTCTGGTGCTTGACTGCCTGTACAGTAAGAAGCTGCAGATTAGAAAATAAATTGCTCCAGGAAAAATACAAAAAAAAAAAAAAGAATAAATTGACAAGAAAAAATTGTCCCTTGAAGGTCAAATTATTATTCTGCATAGGGAGCAACATCATTGTTTATTGCTGTTGTTAGTATGTATTTGCTATGCTGCTGACTGGTCATTCCAACTTTAGCACTTGATTGACAACCTGTGAATGACAGGCTTCAGCTACTCTGACCATTCACAAACCAGTGAGTAAAATGTACTGCTCAGTCACTGGATCAGAGCCAAGGCCCAGACAAATCTCTGTGGGGTGGAGCGAGCCTTCTCTCTCTCTCTGACTGTCTCTCTCTTTCTCTCGACTCGGGTGCTCGCCGGTTCCGGGCAGAAATTAGCCTGTGACAATGTTTTGACTGAGTATGCAACTAATCAAACATGACAACCCAAATGTGGGACGAGGTCAAACGGACATACTGAAGTGGGACGCCCGCTCGCTCAAAGGATACACAGCACTTTTAAACCAGACTCAGATGGTGTATTAAACGAGTGCTTTGCAATAAAGGCGGTAATGAGCTGATTTACAAGCTCCCCACCACAACGCAGAAATGCACATGAGCAAATTCTGTCACACGTTAAGCGGCAAAGACACAAAGATGTTTCCTCTGGCATGTTTTTTTTTCTCAATCAAGACATTCTGACATTCTTATAGTGTATTGAGCCATTATAGAGAAGATGTGGGGGTTGCAGGTTGGACAATGAATTGACTTCATTATCAATTCTTTTCAATGGTGTGGTATTATGGTTAATATATCACAGGTAAGGAGCGATCACAACCAATAAGGTTGCATGATTTGACCCATCCATTTTATAGGAATATGTGGATCATCAGCTGGATATTACACTAATCAAGTAATGGATGAGTAGTAAGTAGCATGTTGTAGGTTTTGCGCAGGTTGTTAAGACTGTCGATGGATGAGCACGATTGCTGTTGTTGAGGTTTGTCAACTGTTCCCTTTTTACCAGCCCCAGGAGTGAGGCCGCCTTTGTGGGATGTCGATCCGCATCACTACAGTACGACAGCTAGTCATTTATTAATGCCTTATCAATAGCTGAAGCCTTGAGGGGAGGAGCTGGATCAGAAACACTTTACCTCCAGCATAGCTATGTCACTAAATCGCTGCTCATTTACATAAATGGGAAAAAAATGAATTGACATGTTGACTGGTGGCTTAGTTAAATGACTCTGCCACCGCCACAGCTGCGAGAATTGTGCCATAGCCATACACACACACACACACACACACACACACACACACACACAAACACACACACATGCACGCGCACACTGTAGGAGAGCTGTCTATCTTGTTATGATGTGGTAATCATGAATTTATTAGCACCCACTGGCACACAACCAGCATGTGTACATAAAGCGATCAAACACATAGACTGACACATACACACACACACACACACAGACCCACATGCATTACACACTAGGTGTTATTCCTTAATGAGCAGATACATTAAGTGGCATCTTGGGGAAAACCAATAAATATCCAGCCGGTTGCTTTTAAAGGGGAGAGAAGAAAGTGAGCTAATCTTCTGGGCACTGCTGTCCCTGACAGCTTAGGGAGAGATAGAGAGAGGCGGGGTATGCGAGGGGACCATATCAGCACCATCATCAGTGCCTGTTTCCTTTTGGCTTTCATTTGAACTGCAAATAAATGAATTGCCACCAGTTTTCCACTGCACACAACTGGGTATAAACTAATCAGCCTCTCAATCGGTGCAGTGATAAATAAGATAACTCTACCCCCTGCCGTGGTTTTAAATTGCCTATTCATCTACAGGGCAGGCTTTGGGAAAAAAAAAAAAAAAAAAGACTTAGTGCAGAGGCTCTGCTTCATAGTCACATAATGTAATTTAAACAACATTCTCAATGCTGCATTTGCTCAAGGTAATGGGGTTTATGTGTCAGCTTTGGACGTTTGTGTTGAACCTGAGCATATTTGTAGTAATAAGGGAGTGTGGGTGGTATTACATTGTTTGTTTATTCTTAGCAACCAGTGATAAATTATGATTCTGTTCCGAAATGAAAACAAAAAGGAATCGGAGCTGTGAATCGGGGGAATGACCCTGTATTTCTGCAGTTGAGGCATTCCCCCCACAGTAAATATGAATAAATAGTAAATAATTGAATATAAAAACGTTTGATTTTTATTCTTCTGCTTTAGGGGGTTTGTACCCACAAGTCAATTTTCACTGCATCTGTATGTCTGTTAAATGGCTTCATGTAAGTCAGAGATATATTTTTTTTTACCTGGATGTTTTATTTAGCCAGGAATAATGCATGCCAGGACATGTATGGAAAGAGGGAATAAGAGGGAGCAGTGGTATGTGAGTGATTAATTTGAAATTCATGATATGAATGTAGTGAGGGTTTCTACTCACTCGCATACTGTATGAATGATGTATTTTTTAATATTTTGTCTTTAAAATGTTAATCCACCATGTGACCACCATAGGCATGAGCAATCTGCACCCTAACTAAGTTTTTTTTTTTTAAGGCAAATGAATCATTTATCAGAGAATCCTGCAGCCTACTTCATGATGTCTGACACTGCATAAGCAGAGACTGGAATGTTATTAAACTTGGACACTCATCCATCCTTTTTTTCCAAGATGTTATATGTAAAGAATTTTGTAGAAACTGTATTAATCCAATTGCAATTAGTGAGTAAATGGAAAAACAAGAAGGCTGGTCATTAGAGCTGGTCCTTTTGGTTGTGTGGTTGACTTTTGGCTCATTCACAATTTTGTGGTTTGTTAAACCAATTGTATTCACTTTATATATTTGGCTAATACATGTATTACTGTACTCAGTGATATCTCTCTGTGTATTTGTGACCTTGTTGGTGTAGCTGCTACATTAAGACGAATGCATTCAGTGCAGCCTTGTGCCTTGGAAATATTGACAGGAATGTAACCATCTCGGCCGTGACTTTTATATTAAAGTGATTCATTCAAACAGGAGACCGACTACATCAATGCATTGAGCAGCATTCTGAGCCTGTTCCTACTAAACCTTCAGTAGCCTGTTTTTCACAAAAATTGTGAAAACAAGCATTTACCAGGACAAATTACATATATAAGAAACAATGTTTCAGCATGCCGGATTTTACCTTTTGTAGTATTGCATCACTAACAAATTTAAACAGAAGCAACAGGTACATTTGATTCATTAAGATAAAGATCAACACTACAGAAACAATATAAGAACCTTTGCAGCAACACAACCAAATGTACTGCCTTCGTCCTCACAGCACCAGACACATGTACAAAGGTTTGACATAGCATATAAATCATTGACCTCGATGATGATGATGTCAAAGGATTAAAAGAGCAAAGGAAGATCATGATTGTCTACCATGTCTTTTAGACGATGTTTTAATGATTCGTTTACATCAGTATTGACTTGTAACCTCTTTTTGAAGCCGGCTCATTCATCTGCTGCCTTAGATGATGCATATTATTCACATGAATGACCTACCTAGTATGCTGCGACACTGGTCTTCATGAAATATGTGTCTATTGAACTGTGTGTGTGTGTGTGTGTCTTTGCATGCTTACGTGTGTGCATCCACACGCGGCATGCATATAATCTCATGAAGCAGAACCCACATTGATAGCATGAGGGACACACATGCCCTAGATAGTTGCTTGAATCTAATCTAGGCCATCCTCATTTCCCCTTGGCACGTGACAAGCACCGCAGGTAGCTAGCTGTGGTGCGCACACACACACACACACACACTCATATGTGTGCGTGCACACAGTCACACACAGTCACACACACGCATGCTCACAGATGATAAAAACATTGCAACCATGGTAGGAAAAAAAAACCCAACAAGTCCTCCAAATGAAATGACCACATAGGTCATTTAACCATGCACTCCGGAATGATTCGTAGGAACATTTTGTAATCTGCTGCCTCTATCAGCAGTAATTCAGCAGGACCACATCAATTTTCTGAGCTTTCCCAAAAAAACGTTCCAAATCAATAAATTTGATAATGTAACACTGCTGTGATTAAAGACTGGTTAGGTTTAAACACATCATCTACGAGGTCAGGGGTAGAAAATCCTGGTCCTAGAAGAACCACATTAAGGACCAGGGTTGCCTAACCTGGTACTAGGTTAGGGTCAGGGAAAGATCATGGTTTGTGTCAATACGATCACCTCAAAAAAGTTAGTTACGACATTAATCAACCTTCATCTTCAAGGCAACAGTCTATATATGGAAAAAAAAATAAATCACAGTTTAAACTCTACATGTCACCTCATATAGACATCGTCTGATCTGCGCCACTTCTCTGGGTCGAAGTTACTGAGGCTGTTACATGACAACTGTCACTCCAACTTCACCAGAGGTTGTTTTTGGCAACCGACATCATGACCTATAGTGTAGCTTTTCCTAGGGGGACAGACTCGAGAAAAAAAAATAAATAAAATAAAACGGCTGGGAAAGTGCATAACTGCAAAATCTTTCGCCTGTAAAATGTTTCTGGGAAAGCTCTTTAAATAGTGGACCAGGGAAGATACGCACATCCGTGAGAGGAAAGAGTGAGAGAGCGAGAGAGAGAAGAGGAAAAAGAACTAAGAGTGCAGGGTGAGGTAACTCAAGGACATTCTGCCTGCTGCCGTTCTTTGCTGCTACAGAGCATGCTGCAGACTAGCAAGAGCTTTCCTTTTGGGCAGCATTATGTAAGACCTTAGTGTGACAGACAGACCATCAGATACACGCCGGATACACACACACACACACACACACATACACGGAGGCATACAAGCGCACACGCATGCACATGCCGAGGCGCATGTACATGACACACACACAACCGGTGTGTGCATGTGAGCGCACACACAACGGGGAGGCACAAAAGCGCAAAGACACACACACGCCCGCACACACTTGTAGACACACATTCAGGGCTTGTAAATCTAAATTCACACTGAGCGCTGTGCTTCAGATTCTACTGCAGCTCAGCCACAGCTCATTAAAGCTCTTGTTCACCTCAGTGGTGCAGAGGCCGAATAGAAAAGAACTGAAAAATGGTACAGAAATACTGTGGATATGTATTTTGGATGGGATGTGCAAGTGTTCAATTAATCTTTTTTTTTTTTAACATTTAATATCCTTCAAGGGAATGGCTCCACGTTGTTGGACATATGCTTATTAGCTTTCTTGCTGAGAGTTTGATGAAAGATCAATATCACTCTGTCGTCAGCATAATGTTTCCAGGCAACCGGCAACGTCTCTTGGAAGTTAATGCACCCAGCCACTGTTTGCAAAGAAATAGTTATATCATGTACAACAGGTCCTTTTTACATTTTTGTTTGTGTAGAATTTTAAGGATCGGTGAAATTAAGCTGTGTTGCAGGTATGTTTTGGATTTTCATGTTTTTATCCATCTCATAGCGTTTATTCAGGGATATAAAGAGAAGCATGTCATGCCTGGACTTTTGGCTTTACACCACTAAAGACATATTTATTTTCAATCAGAAATACATCAAAATAGATTAAAATACCATGAGTAACGCCAACAACCGAACTAACTCAGAAATCATATTTTCAAAATAAAATGCATTTTTCACAAAGCAAATGGTGTTACAGCCATTTATCAGTCTAGAGATATCAGTTTGTTCTGTAAAAAAAAATTAAAATAAAATAAAAGATAACAAATAATTATGTTATTTGTCTGAAATGGCTTTTCAAATTATGTCACCATTCACATTGTATTCATGATGAATATGTTATGTAAAGTGCTGAGATAATAAATTGTTGTATAATGTAATACCACTCCATTAGTATGATATCCAAGTCCTTACATAATAAGGGTTTAAAGATAGTTTTGAAATCAATGTGTAATAATATTACTCATTAAGATGAACACCAGCATAATAACTGTAAATTGTCCATCATTAGGCAACTGTGTAATTACATCATTACAAAATTTGTGATGGACATTGTGAGGCAAAATCACTATAATGTCATATTGTGAGATAATTATGAGATTGTGTTACGTATTTGTTCCTTTTGGTTTTTGTTTTTTTAGTAAAGCATTTCCAAAAGAAAAAAAAAACTGCTTGTCAGTACCTTTCTTCAGAGGCACTATAAAATTTAGAGTGAGGCTCAAATGTCTCATCGTATCTCTCACAATGATTTTCAAGGAACACATTTGAGACCTTCTGGTAATGGACTCATTTTTCTACACAGATGTTTCTAAAGAGACGAGAGCAGGTGACTCACCAAACACAGTCCTGGCAGGAACAGACTCTCTGTTGAGCCAGAAAGACACCTGGGAGAGGATGACTGTCATGATGCAGGGTAGATACGTCTGGATCACAAAGTAACCGATTTTCCTCTTCAGGTGGAAGTGGGTGGTCATCACAACATACTCTCCTGTGGTTGGCAGACAAAGAACATTAAGACCTCAGTAAAAATAAAAAATGATTTTAATCGACTTAGAGTGTAAGTGCAGGGTTGTGAATCAAGAGTGTCAAGAGAATGGTGTGTTAGAAGCATAAACTTTCAAAAACAGCGTAATTGAGATGTTGCAGACGGAGCACGATTTGTGACACGTTTGACATCAAAACATACCACAAAGTGTATGAACGTTTGGCTGATACCTAGGTTCTTAGTCTTATGTTTATTGGTTGGTTGCAGAAATTCCTTAAAAGTCATCAAAAACCTCCAGTTACACTTAAAGAAACATGCACCCACTGGCCTTTTTATTAAGTAGACCATGCCTAACTGCTCATTAACACTAATTTCCAATCAGCCAATCAAATGACAGCAACTCATTGAATTTAGGCACGTGGACGTAGAGGTGATTTAAGTGACTTTGAACGCAGCATGGATGGCAGGATGGATCCATGCTTTCATGTAGTTGACACCAAATTCTGACCCCACCATCCGAATGTCGCAGCAGAAATCGTGACTCATCAGACCAGACATTCGTTTTCCCAATCTTTTCTTGTCCAATTTTAGTGAGCCTGTGTGAATTGTAGCCTTAACTCCCTGTTCTCAGATGGCAAAAATGGCACAGGGTGCTAGCCCATCTGCCTCAAGGTTTAAAGTTCTGTACCTAAATTGCAACGAGTGGTTATTTAAGTTACTGTTGCTAATCTGGCCAACCTTGACCAATGGCATCAACACGGCATTTTCTCCCACAAAACTGTATATGGATATTTTCTCGTTTTAGGACCATTCTCTGTAAATGCTAGAGATGGTTGTGTGTGAAAACTCAAGTAGATAAGCGTTTTCTGAAATACTCAGACCAGCCCGCCTGGCACCCACAACTGCAGTAGATCTTTCTGACTATGTCTATATGCCTGAATGCATTGAGTTGCTGCCATATGATTGATTGACTGAATAGAAAGTTGCTTTATTGAGCAGCTGGACAGGTCTACTTAAAAAAAAGAGGCCAGTGGGTGTGTATTTTAGGGGAATCAACTGTAACTACATCTGTAGTAGGTGAATTTTTTGTGTCACTTTTATTCTAGTGCAGCTCAAGTACAAGTAAATCATGCCAGTGCAAAAACAGGTGCTTAAATGTAACAACATACATTATATTGCAGAAGGTAATAAATAACCAGAATCAGGTGTCACTTCAATCACTTCCATGTCCTCTAAACTTCAAGCGGCCTTCAGATTAGCTCAAGAACAGTGCTCAGAGAGCTTGATGGAATGTGTTTCCATGGCCGAGCAGCTGCATCCAATCCATACATCACCAAGTGCAATGCAAAGCACCGATGCAGTTGAGTAAAGCACGCCATCACTGGACTCTAAAGCAGTGAAGGCTTGAGTTCTCTGGCGTCACATTTCTCCATCTGGCAATCTGATGGACAGGTCTGGGTTTGGCACCAGGGACCAGGAGGACAATATATGTCTTAGGGTGCTTGTCAATGGAGTGACACTTAAATTCATAACCGAGTCAAGGCAGGTGAACGAATCCTTTTGGCAATATAGCCTGGCTCAATGAAACAAGCTCAGTAGGTGCAGTCCCTTGGGAGCTGGTCGGTAACCAAGCGAAGCGCGGATGGGGGGTCTCGGGTTGTTTTGTGCAGCCTGCAGCCAGCGTCGCTGCAAACAGGTCACCCATTTTATGCTGCCACTAATTATTGCCAGTATCAATGGACCAAAAGGACGAGGTGGTACAAAGACGTAATGGCCAGTAGGGAAATTAGGAATCTAGGACGAGGCCTGTCATTTAGCAAAGCGACAAACCGACGCCACCGAAGATGCAGATGAAGTGATGCAGCTGTCGAGTTGTTTCAGCTCCAGATGATCTTGATCAGTTACACAGTGAGGAAAGATAAGCAAGACTGATTTTTGAGAGTCTTTAAGATTGAATATGAATCTTTTGCAACCAGCTTTAATTAGTTAATACCATGTGACATTTATTCATCTGCTTATTTTGCAACGGACAGTTTATTTGTGACCCCAAACTGAAACTTGCCTGTGCTGGACAGCACCACGCCAGAATCCACGCTCTGCCCCATCAGATCGTACTGGTTTAGCCGGGACCCGTCCTCCGCCACCACCACCGACTGAGCCGCCCCCCTGGTCCACACATACACCACCTCCGCTCGCGTGTAGGCATCTGACGAGGACAAATGCAGTGAAAAGTCATGAATTATTTTTGCTGCTGGCTATCCGCCGTCGAGCGTTGCCCCGTGGGTTGTATTTCTGGAGCTTCTAGGAATACACAACACAAATGTGAAACAAGGAAACAAAATCAAACAGTTCTGTCTCATCTTGTCATCGCTCATCTCACTTAGTGTCATTACGTCGTTTCATTTGCTATTAAAGCATATTTGGTTGTTAAATTTCACTTTGTTAGCCCCTGTTAACCTCTTCCCTCTGCTTCATCAAACCTTGTGTCTATTATCGGATTTCATCCCGTCTCACTTGCCCCCCCCCCTCAAGAAACTTTCTCATCTTGTCATTTGACAGAACGCGATGCCGCGTGTCACACGGCATCAACGTTGCGTCGCGTCGTTCCTCATCTTGTAAGGAAACAAACAAGCGACATCCCAACAGGACGATATGACCTTAAAACAGCTAAGTCAGTCTTTTTCATCCCTCCAGCCACCCAACCTGTCAAAACTGCAGCGTGGCTCGGCCACTGCAGAGGAAAGGGATGGTTCGACTGCAGACTGCAGCATAAGGAAGTGTCACTACTGAAATATTTAGGGAGTGAGTTCAATTTAAAGGGGTTGGGGGCTCGGTTCTCTCACTCAGGCCGTGCAGCTGTCTGAAGAATAGCACAGAGACACCGTGGCCATCCAGTCTCAGCCTTTTTTTTTTACTTTTGCTGTATTTTTGTGCTTGTTACTTTCTCTTCTCATGTCAATCACTCCCCTAGAGTTTTTTTTTTTACTTCTTCTCTCATTCTCAGGGTAGAAAATCCCATGCTGGTCACAATAAAAAAAACAGTAAACTTTCAGAGTGGAATTTCTAGAGAGGACATGAAAAAAATACTATACTACAAAGTACTATAGTACCAAATGAGATCATGAGTCAATGAGGGGAAAAACTATGAAATTTCTTTGATGGAGGACACCCCATATCCCTCGCTCCCTACTCTTTCCGTGCCCCCCCCAGACCATTACCAGCATACTTTTAGATACATTTTAAAGAAGTGGTGTGATAAATGACTTACTGACTTCTACATATTGGCTTGATTGATTTCTTCTACGTAGCTAGCTTCTAGTATATAGTCAAAATTTGCCATTAGGTACTGGCCCTGCCCACTGGAAAACATCATCTGGACCAAACCACTTTGAGGAAAGGGGGTCAAAATTTTCCAACAATGAAGAAATCCGTTGTTTTAGATTTAGCAACCTTTAGCATCGTGTTGTGCTCCCACCCTCCTGGGATTTCTGCCTTTGCTCAGTCTATATTCTCAGCCCCCCATCATTCTCTCACTCTTGTTGCCTTCCCGAGGATGACAGGCGTAGCTGTCAGTGGTGAGCAGCTGGTGCGACGTTCTGGAAACGTTAGAGCGAGCGCCGCCGCCGCCGGATAAACACGGGTCTCCACGTTGCGGGGCATGCCAGGGGTCACCGCAGGGCCTGGCAGGGTTGAACCGGGGGGGAAAACCAGAGGGGCCTTGGCGGACATTTCCTCTGGGAGAACAGCTGTTACCACGCTGTCGTCCCCTATCAGGGACCGGAGCCGGGGTCATGCTTCCATTTGGATCAGGTAGTGACAGCGTGTCATAGAAGCGTGTGCATGCACGTTTTTTTTTTTTTTTTTTTTAAGTACAAAGGCCACTTACAGCTGCCAAACTTGAGCGGACAAGCGTGGGCATCCATCGGGAAGTCTTCAAGGTGCATGGGACACTCTGCTCTTACGGTGAGCCTGGAAAGATTAACACAAGGCAATGGATAAATGGATTAGAAAAAACCTAGGAAAAACTAAGAGCGAGGAAGGAGATCCGGTGAAAACGAAGGCACACGAATGACAATTAGGTACAGTCAGGCAAAGGGAGCATGTGGTGAACTATTTATTTCCAGCCGCTCGGCGTCAAACGCTGTGGAACTGCAGCCTACTTTCCTTCCACGCCAACAGGAAAACGTTCCGGCTCCCTGAGCTGTGGGTTTCTATTTTCTGACAGCTTGGTGAAAAACAGCATGTCAGGCCACCCGTGACACACTAATCTCCCATCCATCCCTCATCTCGCTCATCTGTGACAGCAATATGGGCTCCGCCCCGTCCCGTCCCCTCCCCCCCCACTGCTGTAGTAAACATGCTAAAACAAATGTTTTATGATCCTTGCCGCAGACAGCTCACATTAGTGCCGGTCCGTGGTGTCGCATGCAGGTTTTTTCTTCGTACTGTCTTCACGGGTTCTGTTCACCACCGCGGTGCACCGGTAGGGTTAGTTCTGCACATTATCTCTTCCGCTCGCAACTGTCAAGTAGTATCCCCGGAGTGATAAATCACGACAGGATAAAACAATTTTATTTTTCCCGGTGAACGCTAAAATGAAAAAAAATGACGGATTGTAGTGACAAATTCATGGCTGACCATAACCTCTGAAGAACAAAATAGACATATAAGATAAAAATGAACAAATATGAACAAGGCTGCAGGAATTTGGTGGATTCCACATATTTGATTCTACACTTTGATACAATACTTACCATTATAGGCAATGTGTGTGTTAATCCACTGATGAAAATAGTCCCCAAAAAATGCATGTCAATTACTTACATTTCAGTCCTGTTTATTTAAAACTACAGTAGCAGCTTTGTTAGAAACAACTTAATAAAAAGTTGGTTGTTCCACAGACTAATGGGGACTTAGAAAGCAGTGAAAGGCACACACTCAGCAAAACATAATAAATATAGAGAATAATATAACCTTAGCCTATTGTGTTGGAATTACTGGAAATTAAATTTTTTCATAAGTGCTTAACAGTTTATGCATCGAATTACGTCACTAAACTTTGTTCAGTACAAACACTATATAATATGCACTTTACTCTTTCGCCTCTTTTGAACTGGTGACACAATGTCCCTGATTCTCCACTCACTCTCTCTCTCTCTCTCTCTCTCTCTCTAAAGTATTTTATTGTTCTTTCTTTTATTGTTGATCCGACGTAGTGAAACATGCCAGCCTACCTCATGGTGTATAGCAGCGTGCCTTCCTCTGTGATTCGCAGCAGCTTGTTGGGCATGGTCATGTTGTGGGCCACGGACTTCTTGCCATTGTGGAAGAAAGTGTCGGGGGTCCAGATCTTGCTGGCCATCAGGTTGTTGAGACGCAGCACGGCCATGGGGCCTTTGAACTTTAACCTCTCGTCCTTCCAGCTCTGTCTGAAGAAGACGTCAATGGTGTACTCCTACAGGTGGGTCATGGGGGGAGCGGAGAAAAACGGTTAGAAGAAGCCTAATACAAGCTCTTCCTTCCTTTCCCTTTACCCTCTCATGCGTTCTCGCTAGTTTCCTCCTCTTCCTTGTGTCACTTTGACTTTACTTTCATATGGCATTCTCGGCCTAGTTTCCCTGCTGGTAACTGTCTCAACATATTAAAGGCTTTGGCAAACATGATGAGGTTCCAGTGGGTGGAGGTGCATGATTTTCTGTCTTTTTTTTTTTTTTTTACAAACGGACTTCATTATTGTATAGTCATTGTTCTCCACAGCTTCTTCCATTTTATTTATTTATATAATTACGATCTGGACAGTTCAATGTGTGATGCCCTCTAAATTGTTTTCGCATTATTCATAGTTTTTGTTATTTCATGATTGCTATTTCAATCCATTATCAACCTGATCATCAACAGTGCACTTACATTTTTTATATCCTGCACATGTCAGGAGTAAATAACAAGTGATCATCAACAGGTGCCAGTGTGACATGTTAAAAGTGTTTAAAGTTGTTGTTAAAAAAAAATTATATACACATTTTAAAACTGGTTAAAAAAGGTAAAAAATGTGTTCAGCTCATGCTGATTTCAATAGAAAGGAAGCCTAGTCTATGCTGTGTTAATGTGTAACAGTGGGTATTATCATTTTGATTCACTTATCAAACAGGACCTATGACTCAGTATTTTCTGAACAGGCAGGACAAGTGTTTTATTTGAAGATGTGTCTCATATATAGAGAACAGTGAATTTTAATGTGATCACAGTGAAACAGTGGAGGGTTTAACTAATGTTTCAACAAATCCTGCCCATCTTTCTGCTGAGTGAGAAGGCAAACAGACGTGGAGTTCCACTGTCTCATTTATTTCTCCTGTTTGCAGAGTAAGGGTGAGCTGTATATGTGATGCCAGCCACACAAATACATTAAGACAAATAAAAAGGGAGGCCCCTTGTATCTGAAAAAAATATCACTGTTAGAGTGTATCACTGGGAACTGGACACAAAATTAGGCTAATTGGTAAAGCTGAGCAGATTTTAATGGTTCCACATGATTTACCCTGCGAAGCAAAGAGGGAGCCTGTAAAAATAAAAAAATGATGACGCAGCCTACTTTTTTGTCCCCTACCCCTCTTTTCCCCCACCCACGTAAAACAATTAGCATGAGTTAAACCAGAGATTCGAAGTAACAGAGGATGATAGGGGAAAAGAAAAAAAAAGCTGGAGAAGAAGACGCCGTTCTCGGGGCTTTTCCTTCTGGCCTTGACACAGCAGTGCAAAACAGTCCCGGCCTGCATGTCAGCCAACGCAATTAACTGAGATTACGTCAAATGGACTACGCACACTCCACGTGCACATAATAGGCCTCATATTTTTGTGCTAAAGGAGAGGCAGTGAGACATTTGGATGAGATTAATTGGATTTGGCTGCGCAGGGCAGAGATCAGATGCTTGCAGCCCACTGATTTAGTTTAAGGTTATATATTGAAGTAGACTAGAGGAATCATACAAGTTCCGGGTATATTTTGCCGTTTCGTTCGAATTAGATGTTTTAACCGTAACTTTTTCATTGCCACTCACTCTATCACCTTGACTGGAGTGCTAGTCGAGAATTTAAATTGAATATGTACAGCTTGACCTTCTAAATCTCAGCTTATAACAAGAGGTGTAGCTCTATTATTATTATTATTTTTTCATATGGAAATACACTGAGTAAAAGACAGATCAGCGCATTAGTCTGGTGTAAATATAAGGAATAGAGCTGTTTTGTTGTCAGAATATACCAGCCAAAAGTTGTTTCTGAGCTCTAGATGGTTCAGTGAAGACAAATCGGAAACAATATTGTTCTGAAATATTACCTACCAGCTCCAGGGACAGAATATCTAATGCTATCTTTCAATGCTTTCGAACAAATCAACACAGTTTATGAGTTCGTGACATATATCGACATGCACATAAACATCACATGCATTCATATTTACAAGGGCGGCATCCGCTGTACGTGGAGTAGGATTAGAAAACCCGGCAGCCGCGAAATACACATCACACAGCTGAAACTTTTATGGACACATCTGGAATTAACTGAATAAATCGTCAAATGAATACATATTTTACAGCATGGAGACTGTACAGAGAGGTTGGAAGACTGTGATGGTGGAAGGGCAGGCATATGGTGGGGGAAACTAGTGACATTTACTGAGGCAAAAAAAGAGTCTTACCATGTCATGGTCCGAAACTGGCCCAATACTAGTCACGAAAATGTCAGTCTTGACTTCAGTTACACGCTCTGTTGAAGCAGGAAATTGCCAGGGTGAGAGACTATCAGTGGCATTCATTATCCCATAACTACCTGTTAATACAAGACCACTTGACTAAAGCCTCCGATTCCATCTATTCAACGCTATTTTTTTTTTTTAATTCGTAAGCCACAGCCCGCACACACGTGCATGCCGCAATAAAAATGCCCTTTTTTTAGATGTCGATTGCCATTTGTGTTGGCATTGGTTCATTACCCGGACAGTGGTTCAATCGCCTAATGAATTTGCATTGCTGTATTACTGAAAATTTGCCACTCTGGGCCCGTAATACTGATAGCCTAAATGGGTCCACCGGGGATTCATTTGGAAGTAGCTGATGTGATCAGTGTGTGTGTGTGTGTGTGTGTGTGTGTGTGTGTGTGTGTGTGTGTGTGTGTGTGTGAGGGTTCGTTCTTTCTGAAACTGAAATATGACAGCATGATTTATGAATGATACCCATCATAATCCATAATTTCTTCCCCTCGGCTGGTGAACTTGACGCAGAACCCGCTTTTATTCGCCTGTCTGTTTGACGCCTGCTTGCATCATGGCGTGAGATCCTCGGCATCCTTCACACGTCAATTTGCACATTATCTTTCCCTCTTTTTTGCTCCATTTTTGACTCTCTTGCTTCCTCTTTATCGTTTCCTCTGATTGTCCATTTTTCTCCGGATTTGTGTCTCACTCCCCTCACCATTTTGTTTCTCTCTCTAACAATGGACAGCCGACAATAGAGTGAATAGGAACCCGCGCAATAAAATGACATCCACTGTGTTCTATTACAAGGGCTGACTTCATGACAATTCACAGTTTCACAAAAGCAGCAGCTGAAGAATGAGTCTCCAATTCGTATTAGCCTGACTAAAGGTGATATTTGCATATTAGCAGCACGCCATTGAGTCAAGCGGTGACCACGAGGAGCGAAATGCATGAAATAACTTGGGGTTTACTGACCTCCCAGCCCCGGCCTGAGGCGATTGTCATAGCCATCCAGAAGGCTGTCTAAGATCTTGGTGAACACTGTGGTGTTATCTTTCTGTTCATCTGTCATGCCGTTGTTCCCAGAGCTGGCAAAGCAAAGAAGAAGATTTATGGTCACAGCGAGAACCCAAAAAAACCCCAGTCAAAACTGCCAAAAGGAGTGAGAATAAACTCTGAACACGAATTCAAAGACGACATTAAAAAAAAACAAAAAAAAGAGAGAGAATCTCTGTTCTGTAGTTAGTCGGACAGCTCCGTTGAAGCTCTCTGTGAGCACAGAGTGCATCAAGAATCACGAAAAAACAGAACAAGAAAACTGTCAAGTTGACGCGTTTCGCTGTTGTTGCCAATTTACAAATCACAGTGTGTGACTGTGAGGTTTTAGATCACAATGGTAGGGGATGAAATAGCCATGTGGTGTGTGTGTGTGTGTGTGTGTGTGTGTGTGTGTGAGAGAGAGAGAGAGAGAGAGAGAGAGAGAGAGAGAGAGAATGCGGAAATCATGTACATTATTTATACCTTAATAAGGTCTTTTAGACCACAAAGCCCTTGCTGAATGTTCCCTTTAAATCAACATGAAGAAAAATGCTAAGAGCAATGCCAAAAACTCCCACAATCGGCAACTGTGAGCGCAGGGATGGAGCATTTCTGCACATAAATATTTCAACACAGTCACAATCAGGAATACAGCCTCTAATTACAGTTTGTGTCATGGAGACAGGCTGTGACAGGAATGTTTAGACTGTGTGTGTGTGTGTGTGTGAGAGCATTTGCATACCTGAGTCAGTGCACATGTGTGCAGTGGGCTCAGGGTTATTGCACATATTTAAGCCTGTGCACACATTCATCCATATGTTTGCATCTGTGTTTTTGCTGCTGATAATAATCAGATGCAAGTCTCCAACGATGCAGTGTATCCACGGCTGAGCAGTAACTCTCTTTTTTTTAATGCCAATGGCAAACCTCGCTCGTTAGATTCTGCGCTAAATAAACAGCAAAATGTTTGGAAACGAGCTGTTGGAGCACAACAGCTCCAAGGAGAGTGAGAGGTCATCAAGATTAGTTAGTGGGGACCTGCAAAAGGGAGGGAAGGAAAAGCAGGAGGAATGGTGGGAGGGATAGTGGCTTCTGAAGAAACCTCCAAAGAAAATATAGGAGAAAAGAAGAAGAATAAGCAGGATAAAAAAAACAAAAAAAAAGAGATAAGAGAGGAGGAGGAGGGGGAGATGAAAGGCAGGAGAGCGAGGTTGGGAAGAGGTGAGGATATTGCCGAGGGAAACCGGGGAGTCGAGTTTTAGAGAGACACGGCTCATATTCAGAGCTCGGGATTGAGGCAGAGCTGCTAAATATCTCGCTTTCTAAATAAGGACGCTCCATCCGCGTCATACACGGATTTGGATAAAAGGGTTAATGCGCATCTCTGTGCCACCAGTTTTCCTTTAATTTGTGATCATCCTTCTCTCTGCCAAAAAAAAGAAAAATCTCCTTGAAACCCAAAGCATTGAACTGAAGAAACTGAGATGAGCAGTTTTGGTTTTGCATCAGTCTTGGAGGTAACAGTTTAGAAATATGAAAAATTAAACAGAATAATAAATCTGTTTTGTTCCGGTCTGGGAAACCGATAAATACAGGAAGCATAAATTACTTCAGCGGCACGTTAAGGCAAAACCCCATTTCCTCCTTATTATTCCTACTTTAAACATGCCTTTAGGCATTTAACATTTGCCAAAGACATTGAAACTGTTTCTGTTAAACACCAAGGGGAACAGTTCTCTTGTTATCCTCTCCGCCAGCTCAGAAAAACAAGCAAAGTCTTCCAAATTCGCCAATAATTAAAATGCAATTAATGCGAGAAAATCCAAGGGGGAAAGGTGTCCTCACTAATAAGTGATAATCAGTGAAGGTCTGAAGGTCACACTTTGTGACCTTGCCCTTTTAGAATGATATAATCTGTTTGTTTTAGAAGGATCTGAGACAAGAACAAAATCAATTCACTCACTGGAAAATCACTGGACTTTGAAAATGAATGGCATAACATGGCATGAATATTTTTTTTCATGTTTGCAATAGATATTGGGGACACGTGTGGGCGGGCGGTGGTGGTGATGTTGATGGAGAGTGTGTGTGTGTGTGTGTGTGTGTGTGTGTGTGTGTGTGTGTGTGTGTGTGTTTGCGGGGGTGGGCTGTGTCAAGGAAAAGAAAAGAAAATGGAGAGGGGGGGAAAGGTGCTGTGGAAGAACACACATATTTAGCAGCCAGGGGCCACTTCCTCATAAAACATTGTACACCATCCCCATCTACAGGTCATCTGAACAGCAACAGTGGCGCTCACACTCGCTCTGCCAACGTCTCTCTCTTTCGCTTTCCCCTTCCATTTTATTGTACATATCTCTCTCTTGCCTGTTATATATCTAATTATGAAGCCATTTCTTTCATTGGCACCATACTGTAGCAGAGTGCTAGGTCCTTCTGATTACCCTGTCCTATTGGAATCCTCCCAGGGGGTCTGCGCGTGCACACAACTCTTCAAGAAGAGGACTGGATTATGCACTAAATCTGTGCGTGATAATAACTTTTGCAGTTTGCAGTGACAGTTCCTCAGTGTAGTTTTTTTAGTCTCCCATGCGTGGCAAGAGAAGACTTTTGGAAACCAGGAAATCAGGCTCTTGGCAGCCAGTACATCTCAAACCCAAGCTAGGACTCAGCTAGATCAAGTCAACACTGCAGTGCATCATATATTTAAAATAGGACTCATTCCGTCTGTGTTCTGCAAGTGCTCAAGGCGTGTAAGCTGAAGCGTGTTTTGTATATTGGATGACTGTTTTTTTGTGGTGGTGTAGCTATGTTGTCACAAAGAGAGAGAGAGAAGCAAGCTGGACCATCTCAAGGCATCACCGTTCAAGTCAAATGCCTGCGACAGTTCTGCTGAATTATTCAGATGGGCAGAAAAGCCTGATCCCTCAGACTCTCTAGGATTCTCAAGAAGACCCACGATGGCATGACACCATTAAGTGGCAACATCCAACTAAATTCTACTCTTGCCGTTTTTATTTGTGTGAAACTGGACTTCAGTAATACACTCTAATGCAAGGAGTAGAATAATATTATGATGTTTTGAGACATGCCACACATGAATGGCTGCCTAGTGTTTCCCATCATGTGGGAATTGATGGAGATGCAGTCAGTGAGTGGGTCTCATCGCTGTCACCTCCAATCACTGTCTCTCCTTCCCCTGCCGTTTGTCGGCTTCTGGTTCGGTGACATCCGACAATTCGGGGCTGACATTGAGAAGCACGCCTGTACATGGACCCTACTGCCCCGCTAGGGTCCAAAAAAAAAAAACACACGTGCGCACACATCTCAAATCACATCACAAATGTCATGGCACGCCACACGTTATCCACTCTGCGCGGCGCAGTTCCGGGAGCTAAAAATGTACATTTGGCATTGTCCCATAAGGCTAATGAACCACGAGAGTGCAACACTGTGCTAACATGGACAGTGGCTATTTTGGCTTCTTATCTACTCTCTCTGTGTTGCACATCCATGCAATTATAAGCATGGAGGTGTCCTGTGGGGTTGGCCCAGTTATGACCAGGGCAAATAAACTCTGAGATTGTAGCACAATAGGCAGAAAGGCAAAATATCAGATCAGCAAGTGGACAGTTCTTCATCCCCTTGGAAGGTGGACTGATTTACTGGCATATCTAATAGCCAGTTAACCCTTTAAACTCAACTCCTTCCAATGCATTGTGGTCTTGTTCCCAGTGGTATACATTCATTAGAAAGGCAATATTTACATATAGGCTCATGTTTCTGCAGAATTTGCTTCAAAACTCACAGTCAGTACATTAAAACCAAATCATATGAACATGGTCAATGACATTTGTCGCTTGCAAACCCCAAAAGTTTGAATGCCCCACTGATTCAACATGGCATGCGACTACAGAATATCACAGCATCTGTAAAGCAAAGTTTGTTCTTACCTTTTCCCACCGAGCACGCTGTCCGCGACAAGCAAGCAAGCCCACAGACACAGAAAGGCCGTCCTGCTCCGTCCACACATAGTTGCAATATGAGGACCTTTCACTGCTGGAGGTCAGACAGAGAGAGAGAGAGAGAGAGAGCAACAGAGGGAGGGAGGGAGACAGAGAGACAGAGAGCACATAATTACCAAGTCATATGAGCCAGTCTTCACCATTAACCCCATCGTTTGTATCGCACCAAGTATCAATAAACGCAAAGATGTGGTAAAAAACAAACAGCCACCTCAGAGTTGGAGGCTGTGGGAGAGCATAAAGCATTTCTATGTTCCAATAGAAATGCTTTATGTGAGGTTTTTGGTGCTGGTTCTTAACATCCCTCACAGATTCACTGACAGCACATGAATCAAACTAAATGGCCCTGCCACATGCATTGGGCCAGGCATGCCACTTGACACACGCACGCGCAAGCACGCACACAGATACACACACACACACACACACAGATACACACACACCCCTTTAAAGATTTTACATCATCATGTTGAATTAGGTGTCACATTGCCAGAGACATATTCTTCACTTGTGTGGGAGACACACCGATTCAAATAGCTGATCGTTCGATGAGCCCCCAAAACGCACGACTTTAGCAACTAAAAAAACAATAAACGGCCGAATGTGTATCGCATTGCAATTAAGGAGCAATAACAAGGCACCACACCGTCGACCACATCTACACCCTGTGCGAGCCTGTAGCACCTGTACACAGCCTCCCTAATACCCCGCAATGTGAAACGCGGCGGTACCGCAATATCAAACCAAACCCCCCCACCCCCCACCCCCCCACACACACACACAAATAAATAAATAAATAAAAAATAAGAGCATCTGCGTCCTCCTCAATCATTAAGCTATGATGTCAGCCGGGTCATAAAGTATGTAAGCAATAGCCTGCGCTATATTGTGCATGCAATATGCCCAGATTCACGATCCATTTATGGAAGCGTAATCGATGTGTCCATGAGAGGACCAAACACTTACTTACACACGAACACAACGCGAAACCACTATTTCCCAAACGACTACCGAAATAAGAAAAAATAAATTAAAAAATGATAAAAGATAAAAAAAAATCACCCACTTACAGAAGCTACATACTACCCACATATAGAACATACCCATGGCTGCATCGCTTGCTTGTGATGTTCCAAATATGCACCGCGAGCGAATGGGAGTCGGAGGACAGTCACCGTTCAGTTCAAATGAAATAAAAATAAATAAATAAATAAATAAATAAAAAATAAATCCTTTTGGTTCACAAGGATTTGATAAATCGGGGATGATGCAGATTAACGAACGAGGAGGAGAAAATCCCGCACAAGCACACACTTTCTAAGTTATTCAGAGGAAAACGTCAGCCTCTCCTCTCGCAAGCTGCCATAATGTATGAATGCGTTGAGGTTACACGGGAGAATTCGGCATGCAACTGGCATCCCTGCAACGAAACGAGAAGAAGAAAAAGAAGGAAAAAAAAGACTGTTCTAAAAACGCGCACGGGCGATCCAGTTCGTGCGTGGCGGAGTAATTAAGCAAATGTGCGCGTTGACGCTGTTTTATTCGCGGCGCTGTCCGCGGTGCTGAAATCAGGCTACAAAAATGAAGGAAAAAAAAAACATCAAGCGGCTGTTTGCAGTAAAATACCCGTTAAACGCTCTTAATTTCGACGGAAAACTCTCCCTTCTCCTCAAATCAAACTCGATCCTAGCAACAACAAACCGTTTCTCTCTAAAAAATCCGAGTGTTAACTCCCTTCTTCCCTGATTAAAAGAAAGGCGACACAATTGGAGGAAAAAAGCACACTTACAGCAGATGGGGTCTCGGTGCAGGCTATAATCGGTGTCCGCTGCCTATATCCTCAAACTTTGTTTTGTTTCTTTTGTGTATATCTGTTTTTTTCTCCTTCTCTAGCCGGACCAAATGAGGAGGGGGATAAAAAAAATCCTCTGTGATCTCAGATCTGACGAATTTTAGCTTGAGGCTGGAGAAGCGGCTACTGACGATATGCGCAGGTCTCTCTCACTGTTCATTGGTGGTGCTGTAGTGAGTTGAACTCTCTCAGTCTGTCAGCAGCAGCAGCAGCAGCAAGCAAGCAAGCAACAACAACAAAATATTCGACTAAACTATACACATCTCTGCACCCAAAGTCTCTGTCAGGGAAAAAAAAAGGAGTTAACCGTGCCTGTAAATAAAGCGCACGCACAGAATGCGTCCAAGCGCAGACCATTTAATTTTAGAATAGGCTGTACCAACCTATTATAAAGACTAGCCCGCCCATTTTTATATGCAGCACAATTTAACTTCCACTGCTGTCGCCCTAATCTCTTTTCAGTGGCTGCTAAATAAAAATCCTCTCACATTTTCAACTGGGAACCCGTTTTTTTCCACGCCGCTCTCTCTCTCCTCTCTCTCTCTCTCTCTCGCTATCTGTCCCCCACCCTCTCTGACCCCCCCCTCCCTTCCCTTTACCCGGCTCCTATGCGTGATGATTTACAAGGAGACAAATATATCAAAAGGACCGTCTCGCAACCGAGATCCCGGAGACAAGAGCGGCGTTTCAACGAAAACGCGGCACGACGAGGCGCAAAACGCCGAAGATTTTCGGACACGCGCGCGCGCGCATCCACGCACGCACACAAGCAAGGAAACAAAAGCTCCAAAAAAAAAATTAAGAAAATCATGTTGCCTTACCCCGATTAGACGCGCTCCCCCTCTCTCTCTCTCCCCCCCTTTCTCTCTCTCTCTCCCTCTCCCTCTGCAACAAAAATCCCCACTCACCGTCTCCTAAAATCCCACGTTTCGCATCGAGACCATGCAGCGCAGTGGCTCTGTTTTACAGCCCAACACTGTGCAGCCACAGCCGCGCCGCTCCACACTGAGCTCAGAGCCGCGAGGAGCGCTGAGCTGCGTCTGCGAGGGGGGAGAGGGGGAGAAGGAGAGAGAGAGAGGGGGGAGAAATGGGTTGATGATACCCGGCGTGTATATATATATATATATATATATATATATAGTAGTCATCTGCGTACTCAAGTAAAAAAAAAGCTACAGATCAGAGGACATTTTCATCACCAAGGACTAGTGGAGGCGTGAGCAGAAAAGCAAGGGCATTCTTATGGGCAGTTTATTCACATCATCACTGTTAATTCCACGGTTGCATAAGCCACCCATAACCACCCGATGCACCCCCCCCCCCCACCTCCCCAAGCTGTTGATTTTGCGGAGCGTTTGACTTGACAGGGGGAGAAAGTCCTTTTTTTCTTCTTCTTCCTCCTGCTTCTTCTTCTTCTTCTTCTTCTTCTTCTTCTTCTTCGCCTTCAGTTTTGACTGGAGGTTTATCTCCACCAAGGCGGCAAAGGCACGAGTGAGCCGGCGGTGTAGTCACGCCAGTCTGGTCTGCAGTGCAACGTTTCCTCCGCGTGCGTGCGTACGCGCGCGCGAGCACCCTACGTGCGTGCGCGCGCGCCCTATCCTCCTCACGCATGATTTAAGTAGTGCATGTATGTGATTAATAATGAGGGACGTCATTGCATATGTTCCCTGCATCTATCTGTCTATCTATCTATCTATCTATCTATCTATCTATCTATCTATCTATCTATCTATCTATCTATCTATCTATCTATCTATCTATCTATCTATCTATCTATATATCTATCTATCTATCTATCTATCTATCTATCTATCTATCTATCATCTGAACAAATGCAACCCCCCCTTGAGCTTCTGCTTATATTTCGTGCTCATAACCTGATGCTTCGCTGCTGCAGGTGTACGCGCACGTGTTGTGTCGTTGTTAATCCCGACAAATAGATAAATCGGCACCGTCCACGATCCGAGCTCCTTCCTCTCCTTCCACACAATTAATGCCATTGTAACGCGAGCGGTGTATCATTTCAAGCCGCTTCCCCTCACTCACTCACTCACTCACTCACTCACATCCAGGCGCATGTGACTGGCCGGCGCGCGCGAGCTGGCCCGACACGTGCCCGCGTGCGCCGCGTGGAGCGTCGGGCGCGCGCGTGCGGGAAGGATAGCGGAGAGGAGGGGAAGGGAGGGAGGGGGGGTACCGCTCTCCGTTTCTCCCCCCTCCCTCCTTCCCTCCCTCTTTTTTTTCGGAGGAACCTTCTGTTCTGCCAAAAAGGATCATTTGGTTCGTGGGCAACAATAGACATATTCTCTCATCTACTGAGCTGAATTTCCAGTGACGTCGCTCAAACAAATAACGGCAAGGCAAAAGGCGAGCGGCCCACTCGCAGCTCCATCTCTGGGCAGGTGATGGGAACGGATAGTGAAGTTTGTGTGCGTGTGTGTGTATGTGTGTGTGTGTGCGCGCGCACTAAGCGGAGTGAGATGGATGGCGGTAATTTAGATGCGAGGTGCGCGTGTTACGGGGAAATAATCGCTCGCTGTGAAACTGCGCTTTTGATTTTTTTTTTTTTAAAAAGAAGGGATGTTTGGCGAACTATACGCCCCCCCCCCCGCCTGCCTCCTCCGTTTGTGCATCCATCATGTGGGCATCGTGTGTTTCACACCGTGTTAAAAGTAGGAGCTGTGCTGTGGTGTGGTGCGAGTCGGTGTAGCATCAATTCCATTCACCGTGAAGACCGTGTGGGAAAAGTGCGTTTGTCTTTGTGTCAGTGGTGGAAAGTGCATGTAAGTAACCCCGGCCTTGTACTTAATCACAGTTTGTGTGAGGCCCTTGTACTTTACTTGAGTATTTCCATTATGCTTCCACGCCACTTTTATTGCAGGGTGGAACATATTGTTCTCCCTGCTGGTCTACATTTTACCTGGCAGCTGTACTTACTTTTCAGATGAAGATTTGACACAATGGCTTTTTTTTGAAAGTACAAGGTGTTGTAAAGAAGTCAGTGTGCATGTCAGGGTCACATTTCACCTGGCAATGAGTTCATAAAGATCAAGTCAATGCGTATGAGCTCGTGGCATCTAGCAAAAACAAGCAGCATGCAGAGAATACTTGGTAGAAATAGATGATATGATATGCAAAAGTATGCTTTAATTAGTTTGTAAATGAATCGTACGATTTTGTTATTTTTTTATCTCACATTGAGCCATTTTTATTTACATAGGGAATGATTCTAATTGTTTTTTTGATTATAACAAGGTCCAGGTGCTTTAAGCACTGTCACATTGCACAGAGTGATGTCACAACTTTACAGTCACACATGAAATGTGCTCTATGAGTAAAGATATGCTTAGTTACAGCACACATGACCCTGAAAAGTTTGCTGACCTCTATTTACTTTAGTTTTCATTAATGAATTCGTCCAAATCCACAACACCATTCTCCAATCATAAAGATAACAGCAGAAGAAGCCTCTGTCAGTTTATTTATCAGCATTAAGCTGGAAAAAACAATCGAACCGGCCAGGTGAGAGAAAGCTTTCTTTAAAGCCTTTTTTTTTGAGTGTGCTCTTCACAAGGAAGGAATGTCTTAGTTTGGTGTGTGATGTCACTCGATAGCAGATTCCTGTAGATCTGTGATGTTCTATTCCCATGGACTTTTCCAGCCAGCGACATGCTTAACGGAGCCTGTCCTCCCACGCAGAACACAAGTAAAGGTGTAACAGCGGCCACGAATACAACCTATCGCTATGTTTGAGTGGTGAGCTTAGTGGTGAACGTAGTGATTATGACCAGGAGAAGTGACGCAGTTCAGATCACGTCTATAGATAACATGACAAATTTCCATGTTTGGAGGTGACGGGTTGAATGGATTGATGGGTCCTAACTTGTCCTAACTCAGTCGACTTTCCCTTTCTATTTCTAGTGCCAGGTTGTCATGTATATATGTATGTATGAATGTGTCAGGACAGATTTTTTTTTTTTTTTTTCAAAAGGTAATTTAGGTAATTATGATCGTCTTAGCTTTTACTGTTACCATGATGATAGAGGGGGAAGTAGTAGCTTTAAACTCACACCCATGTTCCAAGTGGTCATTTTCAAAGACCATGTGGTGTTAACCGCCGTTTGTCACGTCTTAGAACATAATTCTTTTTTTGACACAGATGTGTAACAGCTTTGAAAAAGCTCACATCAATTATGCTGTCCTAACAATTAACTGCCGGTAGGAAGCAGCGTGCTAGAAAACGCTCCTATGGGTTGTTCTGGAGTGAACAGTGCAAACAACCTATTTAGTCGTTTAGTTCAGAGGGGCTTAGCTCCGCGTCGGTCGGGGCTGCGCCTCGGTGAAGAGGCCGTTCCAAGCTCCCCCTCCGGCTGCCTCCGACTAAAGCTGCAGCAGGAGGAGAACGGGATTAACCCAAGTGCAGTACTTCAGTTCAATTAGCCTGCTGCAGTAAAGCTCGATCCGTACTTCCATTTCTTTTTTCCCGCCCCCTGAGGACTTGCACGTTTCACACGTGCCATGGGGCCGGAACTCTGTGACTCTTCTGCCTTTGTTAAAGTTAAAGGTTAAAGTCCCACTGATGGCCACACACCTGGGTGTGTGAAATTCGCTCGCTGCTACCTCAGGGTGTGAGGGGGGGGTCAAACGAGGGAATCATATAGTGAGCTAAATGCCCAAAGTCCAACCGTTTGATGCTCGGTGCTGAGCAGGGAGGCCACGGGTTCCATTTTTAGACTCTTTGGTATGACTCGGCCAGAGTTTGACCCCACGAACTCCTGGTCCCAGGACATACTGAGCTGTTAATGTTATTCCTCGTCATCCAACATAGAAAGGGAATAGGCTAATTGAGGCTTCCTACAGGTGTGAATTAATCGGTGGTTACATTCTGTGAAAGGTTAGTAATAGATCCAAGAAATCAAAGACAAAAAAAAACTCTGCCAATCAACTGTTACTGTTCAGCTCCTCCAACAATTAGGAATGAAGGAAGCCCACCGTGTGGACCAGGATAGTCTGCTAAACCCTCCAGAGAAAGATTCCAGTGAGCTTCCCTCTGCAGCCAGACCTTACCAGGCATCCTGTTTGACTCACTGTTTCAGGCCAATTACACGCACAAACACATGCACAGACACATACAGTACAAATACCAGTATATCCATATAAACAGCATATGCACACAGGATTTCAGATGAACATACAGTCAAATATAGACATACATGCTTCACACTGCTATGGCAAATCTTAAACTAACTAATCTTAAACTGTCCTAAACTAAGAGTTTGTTACTGTAAAATGACGACACTTACAGTGTATTTCTTTTAAAGGAATTTAAAAAAAACATTAGACATCCATCCATCCATCCATTTTCTATCCCGCTTATTCCCTTTCGGGGTCGCAGGGGTCTGCTGGAGCCTATCCCAGCGCATTTTATGGCGAGAGGCAGGGGGATACACCCCAGATGGTCGCCAGCCAATCGTGGGGCACACACACCATTCACACACCATTCACACACACACTCACACCTATGGGCAATTTAGATTTGCCAATTAACCTGAGCATGTTTTTTGTATTGTGGGAGGAAGCCGGAGTACCCGGTGAAAACCCACGCAGACACGGGGAGAACATGCAAACTCCACACAGAAAGGTCCCAGACCCAGGCCCCAAGGCGGTCTTGAACCTGCGACCTTCTTGCTGTGAGGCAACAGTGCTACCCACTGCTCCACCGTGTCGCAACATTAGACATATAAGACTATATTAGACATATAAGACTATATTAGACAAATGAGGAATGTTTAATCGATGCCTCCGACATGTCAACAGCACCAGAAAATATAAATATAACTTTCTAAACAATTACATCAATAGAAAGTAAACTGAAATGTGCAACAAGCAGGCTGAAAAAAACCCAAACATATACAGCATGTGTTTCCAGAGCAGCTTGTTCTTATTCACTGTTCATTTCTCTCTGTACAAACTGTTTCATGAGAATATGTAGAATAAAGATACACACATGAATATGTATGAGGTTGTGCGCAAATATCCACTTATATCACACACACGTCCACTGTGGCAAAGGCTTACACACACCCACATCTGCACAAACACACACACACACACACACACACACACACACACACACACACACATACATATATAACACAATGCAAGACAAAATAAGGAAGTAATTCCAAATCTAAAGCTAGCTTAGAGATTGCCTGCAGATTTCTGCAGGCAAATCGCATAATGCAACCGGTTGATCTTTTACACTCAAATATTCATGATTGCCAACGAAACGCCATGATTTATAAACACCTTGTGAACGATTATCAGACGGCATTCGCTGCTCAGCTGCATGTTTAGAATACATATATGTGGTAACCTGAGATAAAGGATACAGAGACCGCCCCGATGCACCGCCAAGTAGATACTATTGATTTTCTGCATATGGAGACACTCAGTGCACTTTGTCATACTCCTCTGCATGCTAACCGCGTGTGTGGGTGTGTGTGTGTGTGTGCGCACACATGCAGGTGTTGGGCACACATGTTTGCTAAAGCTCTTGTTATAAACTTTCTCTTTTACCACTGTGTTTTCTCAAAGTTACACCTATTAAAGTAAACTGCGTATCTCACATTTCATCACCACCAAATGGAGATCTGCGACAATTTTGGTGTAGCCAAAGTGTACCCAGGAATAATAAAGAAACATATAAATAAAACAGCATTTTGTAAGTGCTTGGTCTTTATTATTCAGCATGTTCTCATCCTAATAGTGACGGAGTAATTCTTTCTTCATGGTACAATAACTTAGCTTCTTCGTGATGTTCTGTCACAGCTGTTGTCACAGTTAGCTCATTCCACCACGGGGCCCTGCGATGCCATTAGTATGTGGGGTTATTGATCATTTCAGTGGGAACCATAATCCACTTAATTAGCTCCCATGTCAATATGAGCATGAGTAAATGAGCTGCGGTGCTATTAAACAGCTCTAGACCCACGTACTTAAATAATTCATAAATAAATAAATAAATCCTGCACTAAAATCCTGCACTGCTTCTGATTGGCTTTTAACAGAATTGTACACATTTGTGACAGTTTTATAGCTCTCCTGTGTGTGTTGTTGTGCTGGAGATGCAGCGTCTTGGAGCAGCAGCAGCAGTAGCTGCATTAGCAGCAGCAGCAGCAGCAGCAGCAGCTCCATTAGCAGCAGCAGCAGCAGCAGCAGCAGCAGCAGCAGCAGCAGCAGCAGCAGCAGCTCCATTAGCAGCAGCAGCAGCAGCAGCAGCACTCTCGTCAGTTTACATAACACATGATTAAAACCCTGAGGTTTAGCCAACCGACGTGCAACAGTTGTGCTTTAAAATCTCACTGGCCATCTGTTCCGCTACTAAGTTGCTTTTTCCTTCAAATACTTTTTTCCCCCTAGAAAAGAAAAAGAAATCTACATCAAAGACAAAATCTAAATTAAATAAAATGTTTATATTCACTTTTATCCTGAAATGCTGTCATGTCACTGTTTTCTTTTTTTAAACTACTTGTGGGATTGTTACTCTGTTCAAAGTTTCATCTAGTAAAAGATACTTGCAGAATGAAGCATTTATCTTTCAATAAAATATATTAAAAAAAAAGAAAAAAGATATGGTTTTTACAAGGACATTTGTCAAATTGATATGCAGGATAGATCTGCAGTGTAAGAAGTAGATCCTTTAGTGTCATTTTTCCACATGCAGGTTAGTCCCAGACAGGTTTATTATTATTATTTATTGGAGTATGGTGAATACCTAGTGTTTCTCATATCAAACCTAAAGGTTTATACTTTTCCCTCAAAATCAGATACATGATAAACCAAATATTTTTTTTACCTCCTGGGATGAGAACATGTTGGTATATTGGGATCTTTTTAATCTAGAGTAGGAGGAGACGTTCAGAGTTTATGATGTGATGGTAACCTTTTTAAATAGACATAATGCCTTCTATAACCAGTTTAGTGTTCATAAACCAGTGAGACACTTTGTAGATTTCAATTTTCAATTGTAACCTTCCAGTTGTCCTCAGAACAGAATGACCAACCACTTTGTTATTAACAGAGTAAAATTATTTTTTCATTTGAAATGTGATGACTTTTCCTACATTGAATCATACTTCCACGTAAGTGGTACAAAAAAAAGCTGCTACTTCTTGGGTCAAAATGACCCAGCAGTCGAAATGAATTGAAATCACAATTTTCTTTAGTTGTGACTAACCTCAATCTGAAGCACAGGAAAAGACGCATGGTCTCCGCTGGCTGAGCCACGGCCTAGGACCGGATCTGACCCAAGGGGCCGGCGTTAGAGATGAGTGTCTAGAATCGCAGGAACAGACAGGCCTTTATGATCAAATGTAACACACCTTGTCTGTACGTTCATGCTGAAACAAGCTCTGGAACACACCAGATAGAGTGTAAAACACACTGTTTGCTGCAGGTTTAGGTAACGTATCTGCGAAGGCTGCGCTAATAAGTTCTATTGTTTGATTCGATGTGAAAAGAAAACTGAGTTCTTGCATTAGATATGAATGCATTAAAACCTGCGTCTTGCATAACAATGCAACACACAGACGTGGAGACAACAGGAGGAATAATAATGCTCCGGAATCTGCATCCCAGTGTTAAAAAAGGAAACTTTAATTGTTAACACAGGTCACATGACCGATTTTTTTTGGATG
Organism: Eupleurogrammus muticus; assembly: GCA_036785175.1. Classification (NCBI taxonomy): domain Eukaryota; kingdom Metazoa; phylum Chordata; class Actinopteri; order Scombriformes; family Trichiuridae; genus Eupleurogrammus; species Eupleurogrammus muticus. The sequence continues at coordinate 11,297,385 of JAYKQN010000007.1, read as the reverse complement.
CTCTCTGCTAATATAATGATACGATTCTATAAACGCGCTGCACCAGGATTGACTGAATTATAACAGAGCGTTCCATATGCGTTCCATCTATTGCAAGACATGTTTATTGGATTCTGACAGGTCATTATCCTGCATCTCTAAATGTTTCCACCCATTGACTATTTATCTCTTTATGTCGCCGCATTGGGCTGACAGCAGACATCAGTTTACACAGCAACTAATCTGTGGCTGTGTCAATGGCAGTTTGTGTTACGAAGCTCCACACAACGTTATAATGGAGGAGTCCTCCACATCTGTAGCTATGACTCAACCTCCCCTGCAGTGGATCTCCCTTCCGCGCTGTCCTCCTTTTGTCCGATATTTCTTCCACCGTTTATAAGTTGGGGTATGACATTAATGGATCATAAACTCTCTTCCCTCTCCAGATGCGATGGAGAAATTGCAGTGTAGCACCATTAACTGTGGCAATTATATGGCATGACAGTTCCTCTCAAACATCCCACCGATCCCTAAATAAAGACAAAGCATGATGAATCGACACAGCGGCAGACAGAGGGGAGAGAGATGTTCTATGATAGTTAGCACAAGGTAATGAAACACTGAAAAAGGTGATATTATCAACATGTGGGCTGAGAGATTCAGTGAGACTGTTGCTGCCTCTATTTCTGGAGGTGTAGGAGTTGTGTGTGTGTGTGTGTGTGTGTGTGTGCATGTGCGTGAGAGAGAGAGAGAGAGCGAGAGAAAAAGTGAAAAGAGAGTGAAGAAATAAGTGACAGAATAAAAAACAGAGACAGAGTGAGGAGATGAAGGAGGAAAAAAAAACATTCACACATCTCCTACCTCATTAGAAGCCCGTCATTGAGTCATTCAGCTAAACTGTGAATTTGGTGCTATTCTGGGGCTGAAGCTGCAGAAAGTTGTTCTTCAAATCCCACCATGCAGCCAGAGAGCCGGAGAATATTTCTTTTGGACTCATTATGATAATGCTCCAAACCTTATTGTAGGGATATCTCAACACACCAAATGGCAAGATGTGGCGCACAGTGGTCTGTCTGTATTAAAACTGCAAACAAAGACCATCAGCTGTGATTAATTTGTTCTTTGTTTTCACTAAGATCTTGTGCTGAATTGCTACTCCCTCATTAAAGTGCATAGAATCGGGGATGACGCGTTTGTGCATTGAAGTGTGCTTTGAAGCCTCCCTTGTCGTCAGGTCTCTGTATGGGAAGAGAAAATATATGTTAACCCCCTGAGAGACATATTTTACATTACTGATGAATTGAAATATATTCTCTGTGCAAGATGAAATGCATAATTATGCAAAAAAATATTCCTAAGAAATACAAAAGCAACTGTAGACATCGATAATGTATAGTAGTTACTGCTAATGCAATGTAATAAAAGCTAATATGGTAATAACCTGCCTATAATTTAATAAATGCAGGGCACGTAACTTTATATTTCTTTTGTGTATAATGTTACAACCCTGCGCATATTGTAATATTCTGTGCTAATGGCTCAGTTATGGTGTTTGAATTTCCGAGAAAATATTCAGTGGCTAATTTTGCAATTATGTTATTATTCTAAGAAAGGAAGCACTGTAGGGAAGTATGATTAAAAAAAAAAAGAAAAAAAAAAAGTGTGAACAGGACTACATATTAAGGAGACATTGCCAATTTTCACACTAACTTGCCTAAATTCATTATATTGTGTGGGCTCCATTTTAATACACGGAATAGACAGGCTCTCAGATTATCTTTTGATTATATATATATTTTTTGTAATATACTGGCCGCAGCTTTTCATCAACAGTAATTACCTAATCAGTTTAATTAACACATTGTATTATTGCTAGTTATATAGTTAGAGTAAAGAAAATATGTGGAGAAATAGAAGCAGGGCTGATGTGAAGGGTGTTAAACACTGTCGACTTCATTACCTCAGGATATCTTATTATGTGGCTTCTGTTTTGCCATGTTTAGGACGTGGTCACCTCCACCTTTTTGCTGCTGATATGAGCAAATCCAACAGGCACAGACGTGCAATTACAGCTCGATAACAGTTCACAGTACCAGAAGTGGGGAAAAATAAATAATAGACTGGGTGCGCATGCACACACACACACACGGATATATTTGAAATAACAGCAAAACAAGTGTCTGTCTGTGTTTCTGCCTCTAAGCCTGTCACAATACAGCTGCTGGCCGTTAAGAGACCTTCTTACATGTTATTAAAGTGAGGATAAAGAGACACACAACACAACGACAAAATGAAGCCAGAAGAACATGATCATTAGACTGGTGTGTGCTGAAATGATATACTGTAATAGAGATAAAATGACATCCTTTATATAGGAAGGAAATGGAGTGGCTTCCTCCAAGGTTCATGGCTTAAATAATCCTCATTTCCAAAAAACAAGCCAACCGCGCTCCTCATAAACCTCGCTGTTATTACATGGTTGCTACTAGTGCTGGTTCTGTCCATGGCTTCGCCTCCAATACCACATGTACTCCCTAGAGTCGATGGATCTCCAGAGTTAAAGTCATTATCGTCCCGCCCCGCTTCCTGCTGTGCTAATCTTGTAGGTGTTGACTTGTGAGTAGAGACTTTCATTACTAAAGCTGGGATAGGATGCAAAGGAAACAAGCTCTGCTGCCGTGACATAAAAAGGCTGTATATGAACACACAAAAAGGTACATATATGTTCCTTTTCATTATTCTTCTCTGCAAAAGCACCTGCTAAAACAACCAGACAGACACTCCCACCAGCGCAATGGCCCCCTAGCTTTGTTCTAGGGGCTATCATCCATGCCTCGCCGGTCACATCCAAGGTCAAGGGCTTAATGAAGATTGATGGTGGCGCAATGGGCCTAAATGACAGCTCTGACTGTGCAGTCTTTGGTGGGTGTAAACATGCATGAGGAAAAAATCTAGAAAATTGAGAACGAACAGCAGAATATTTGTCTCGCCACGTCGCACATTTTAAAATACAAATGAGATCAGATGTCGTTCATAAACAACGCTTATGTGCTTATGTGTTTAGACTATCAGCCCGTCCCAAAATGCCTTTTACCCCCGCGAAGTCTCCACTCAGCCTCTATAGCTGGTTGACCATGATTGATGAAAGACACGAGACCGCATTGGTGAGCGAGAGGTGACCACTGGAGCTTACAGAGGTAATAAGGTGTGATGGCGGTTGAGATGGCGGCACTGGATGCATTAGTGCCACAAACAGTGGAATGTAGGTTCACATTGTCTTCAGCATCAATCCCATTTTGGATAAAGTGTTGTGGCTCTAAAGACGTTACGGAAGACGGCAGCCTGAGAATCAATTGTGTGTTTCTTTGTTTTTTTTTTTTCTTTTCTATTCAAAGAGCTTGTCACTTTTTTAATGATGTGAATAAAGAGCAGGTTCTCAGTGCACAAAAAAATAATCTTGGTCTTTAATATATGGAAGCCTACATTAAAAATCTGTAATGTAATTGACCTGGAAATGATCAGATAATTGATGGCCATTTAGGACAAACACTAGAGTAGTGTAATGTAATGAATACATCTTTAAGATTCTTTATTCTTTAAGATTTATCTCTATCAAGCGTAACTAGTTGTGTGGCATCCAACAACTTTAATACTTTGTACAAAAGGTCAGATTTCCTTGTGTCGTATCACTGCCATTTAAGTGTTTTGACATCCTCAACAGAGTTTATGTAATTAATAAGACAACAGTCCAACAGTCATCTGTTATAAAAATGTCTGTGCCTCAAGTTTCCAGCAGATCATTGCTTTTAGTAATAGGCATTGTTATATAGGGAAAAATTGGCTGGAAAGAGAAATTGTTAACTCATTATTCTAAGCAAAGAGGGGCTTTCCCAGCATAAAATAATGACTAGGCTAAGGGGGGCAATGTTTGGAGGTCAAAAACACTATGCAGGAACACTATGCAGTATCTGGATCAGTGAAAGTGACTATGCCATCAGAAGATAAAAAGAAAAGCAAGTTCATCACAGATACAGTATTTGCTAAATAAAGACGTCTCCAATCAGCCAGAGTACTTCCCACAGAAAGCTGTCCTTGCAGTTGTCACAGAGGAGCAGTAGACGTTTCTAAATCACTTCTCAGGAGGAGAAACAAGGCCTTGTGCCTAGGGTGGGCTAAGAAATACCAGCACTCCACAGCGGGTGACTGGGAAGAGGTACTATTTACTGATTAATCCACGAGATTGTGATTTATAGCAGTGACAGACAGGGATCTGTAAGGAGAAGAACAGGGAAGAGAACGATAGGGAATGGGGGATATTTCAGGGTTGGACACCTACAAAGAATTGATTACACCCTGGACCAAGGTGAGGTACCACACTTCCACTTCCACTCATTCTTCAGAGACACAATAAAACCCTCTGGTTTGTTGCTCTGTTAGGGACAGATTCATACTGCAACAGGGTAACGATCTTGCTTGGAGCGCGAGATCGTGCTGGGATAACACGGGTCATCAGGTTTTGCACAAACTTGTCTGTGCCGTCTCGGGTGCAAGCTGAGGTTGAAGCAAAAGAGGGACACACTAAATCCTAAGATATTCTAATATGCATATGCATTTTTAAATGATTATCATATCTACAAATTGTTAAGCATATATTTACATTTGTAATGAAAAAAAACAGAAGTACATTTAAAAGTACATGTAAAATAGAAGTATGCCCACTATTGAACCCTACTGTATATAGTCCATATATGCATCGTATACATGTCAGGATGCCCTCTTAAACTGATATTCATTAACGTATGCTAATCCATGTTTGATAACTTTGAGAACTGTGTGTGTGTGTGTGTGTGTGTGTGTGTGTGTGTGTGTGTGTGTGTGTGTGTGTGTGTGTGTGTGTGTGTGACACATAACATGTACCATGTATATGTCAGACACTATGACATTTTTTTAATGACCTGGTGAACAGTAGAGTGTCAGCAAGTGTCACCATGGTAATGGATAAAATGGTTGTGTGAAGGTGCACTGACATTCTAGGAAAGAGGTAGGTGTGTGTGTGTGTGTGTGTGTGTGTGTATGTGTGTGTGTGTGTGTGTATGCCTGCATTCATCACGTATGTTACTGTCTCTGTGAAGATCAAATGTCACATTTCCAGTTACTTCACCGAGGCGCCACTTTCAAGATTAGTGTATGGAAATGAGCTTCAATTAATTATGTGTTTTTTAATGCAAGTAAATGCATGGTTAGTGGAGAGGTTAATTCTAGCTTCGGATGTAAAACAGTAACACATGACTCAGAGTGATGGTGTCAGCATGTGCATGCGTGTGTTTGTGTCTGTGTGTGTGTGTGTGTGTGTATCTTAGATATGAAGGGCCCTTCCATGACTGTTTCGGCAAGCACTGTTTGAAACGCTTACACGACCGGTCTTGAATTTCTACACACGTTTTCTAAAACAGCACTTAGAAAACGCCTGCCGTCTGTGGTGCTGAACGGATCGCTGTATCGACTTTCATGCCATACATTTTCTGTCTGGTTTTACACCGTATTTATTTTACACCGAGCGTTCAAAAGCTGTGAGATTGTTTCGTACTTTCCAGTCACTGACGCATCAGCAATTCATGGAGGTGATGTCACCCCACAATCAGATCAGCATATATAAGGCCTCCATCAGCAACTGGAAATTCTCTAAGAGAGAACAGTGATCAAGACAAATGGAAGCAGATAATAAAAAGGCCAGATAAATGTCATTCTAGAGGAAATGGAGGCCAACGGATACAGTTTGTTATATAGATTTAAAGGTGGACACAGAAAATAAAGATAACGTGAAAGTGTGAAACATCGTATATAGTCGTGTGCAAAATAATAAAAAGTGCCCGTCTTCTTTTCTAAATCTTCACCTGCTCCACAAACACTGCAGACCACCTACTATTCTTCAGCCAGATGGAAGACGTTAATTATAGATATTGTGTTCAAGGTTTTGCATCTGAAAAGGGTAAAGATGACCTTTCCACAAAGGCAATGTTACGCTTGCCAAAAGGCAGTATACACATCTTGCTATTTTAATGACTATTCGGCTGCCAGAAGAGCAGTGGGGAAGAGCAAGAGCAAGTAAAAGCTGCGTTCACACGGGACGCGATGACGTGATTTTTCCGGTGATTTTTTTTGTTGTTATTGTCATGCGTCAGATTTGAAATCTGTCGCTCTTTAGCTCCAGTTTTGTCATGTGACCATTTAGCGAAATATGCATCATTGCATGTATGTAATGTATATAAGTACCAAATAATATGCTTGGGTTTATGAATGGTAGGTTATAAATTCCTATCATATTTGTGAGATAATGGAGCTTTAATCTCTGCAACAATAAACACATCAATACAGACATGACAACTACGCTGACTGCCATATCAATGGTGCCATCTGGTATTATTCTGGTATTGCTTTGTCCTGTAAACGATTAGTCAGTGTCCCACATAATGCTATTTTAATGATGTTATGATTATAGGCACGAATCCTCATAGCATTTAAAATGTACATTTAATATGTTAAAGTTTATACAAACAATTGCAAGTTTTGTTAATGTGAATAACCTTCTGCACAGCTGGAATCAGAGTTACAGTACACAATGTGGGTGGAAGAGGAGGAAGGGTGAAGGTAAGAAGCAGCAGACAAAAAGAAAACCAAATAAATGCAGCATGGTGATTAGTTTTGTGATTTTAAATGTTCTTTTGACGTTACTAAGGCCCATAAATATGGCTCTATTAGCTCTGGGACCATGAATTTCTTTATCTATTCCTATATGGATGCTTGATCTAAACTTCCAGGCATTATGACAAAAATGTAAAATATCTCAGTTTACATTTATACTTTCCTTTTTTTCTCTATTAGTCTCTGAGAATATGTGTACTATAACTCACCTGCAACATGATGGTATTTCTTGATAGCCTAACTTGTTCTGAAAGGACATTTTTATAGCACGTCTGGGCGACACTGTGCCATAAATTTTCAGAATGAAGTAAACAGAAAAATGAGCAGAAACTCTAAGGATCGAATGGGTTGAATGTCGGAAAAACCTTGTCTCTATTTATTACAGAGCTTAATGTTTAGAATAGTGGTTTTGGACAGACCTACACTCAAGTCATTTGGTTTTGACAACAGTGAACCAAATTGAGTCAAAATATTTCATTAAGGGAAAGATTGGGCCTGCATTTATATTCCGTTAGTATTTTGTTTATGATAATTTTCATCACTGACTTCATTGCTGAAATGTGACAGCATGAATCCAGCTGTTCTTATATCGTTGCTGTAGGCTGGCAAATGAAATAGTGCAGATGAATATACGCCATGTTGTTTGCTTGTCCAGCTAAGCACTAAAAAAAATGCCCAGATTTGAATCTCATTCAAGCAGACTTTAATAATACTTTGCTCGGCCTAACTTGCAATTTTCCTGCAGCAAAGTGGCAATATGGGACTTTGTGGGTAATCTAAAATGAAATGGCTCCTTTGATACAGACTAAAGCTTCATTCATTAAAGTTTTTAAAATATTGAATGTGCAAAAAAGGAAAAAAATAGTTGATGTTGAGGCCTTACACTTGTTGTTAAGAACATAGTTTTTGTGGAAAATCTATTTTTTTTTCAACAAAACAGCAAATAAAAAAAAAACTGAATTAAACTAGTGCTCGGATGCATTATTCCGTTCCACTCAGGCTGTTCCGTTTGCTGTTCTCTTTCTGAACAATGTCCATTAGAAGAACATTCGGGCCTGTAAAACGATATGTGCTCCCTTTGCTGGGGGTAATTGACTCATCATACATCACATCGGCCCCTGAAGCCGAGGCGATAATCCCTCTCAGTTTTGTCTCCTGTGTCCCGTGCGCTTGCCGCACCTGTGGCGCTTCTCCAGCTATGATTTTGGAATTGTCATATTAATGCTTTTTTTTTTTTTTTTGACCTCCAGGGCCAAGATATCAATCTCTAAAGAGGGGAATAGATTCGTGTCAGACACCTGGAGCCATTCACTCTGCTAAGACGCTCTCTCCTCTATATGACGATTGCCACTTGTGTATAGAGGTGGTGAATTCCAGGATGTGGGGATTAGTTTATCCTCCCGGGTTGACAGCCAATGCTTCTCTGAGGCTGTGTGGTTGGGATATGTTATCGCTACTGTATAGATGTGGTTGTGTTTATTCAAATTTGCTTGGTTTGTCACTAGTTTTTCTTTTATAGCTTTGGTGAGCAAATGTAAGGCCTATAAGATCAGGTTATCGACCACTCTCACATTGCTGTAACATGGTAGGCGCTGACCCTCATTGCAGTGGTAGCCCCCCATATCCATGTACATGTTTGCATGCAGCTGGTCCCCCTCGCCCGGATCTCTTTGAAATGGCCAGTGAATGATTTACTATCTTCCCCAATGACAACGCGACGGCGAGAACGCGTAAACGGCAGATTGGAGTTTTAGCTCTACAAACAAGATGGACCTCTGCAGGTTAAACCTATAGACAGAGCTAAATAATTAAAGTTCCTTGATTATGATCTCAGTCAATTAAAAGCAGGTGAGCGGTTGCTTTAGAACACTTGGATGAGCTGTAAAGCTTAGCTATTGTCCCCAAAAACCCGGCTCAAAGGGAGCGGAGACACCTGCTGGATTTGGTTAAAACTAGTTGCAGAGAGGAAACAGACCAGTGTACTTTTGAATTGTAATAAATCAAAGATTCCCATTAGAGGTTTTATGACTTTGAAAAACTATCCTCATTCATTGTTTTACGGTCGTCTCTAATGACTGTGTGTGGGAAATCTCTTTTTTTTTTTTTATTGGTACCATCTCATCTGTGGCCAGAAATCGCCTTACGGCCCAGCGGTGTTCCTGCAGCAGCTCCCACACACCTCGGCCATTAAATTCTCCTCAAAAAATGTTTAACTAGAGCTCCGTTTTATGCTGACAATGTGACCTTTATGTTAACTGGTGGACTGTTTATGTTAAATTGCCTAGAAGTAATCGTTTTCACGGCATATATTGTTGGCGGAGGTTTTGTGGGACGACAGCTGTTCTTCTGAAGGCTATAGGAAGAAGGATGATTTCTTTTGTTTGGGTTGAGTGCCAGGTCTAAAATGATATATGCTGATGTGCAATGTGTCAACTCAAGATTGGCCTGAAGGTTCTCCTTGGAGCAATTTTTTTTATAATACTTGAGCACTGTCAGCATATTGGAACAGGCTGTAAATTGGTTGATATAGAATATGGCTGCAGGAGTTCTGATATTTCTGTGAGTAGCAATCTGTGGCAAACCAGGCATCCCTGCTGGGAAGGGGCATCAGATAGGTCGGGTTTAAAGAGGCACGGCATCATCATCATCATTTTCTGCTGTAATAAATGTTTCTGTCTCATTTATCATTTTTTGTCAATCTTCATTCATTTCTGCTATTATCTTTTAAACCATTCAATATTCACTGTTGTGATTGACATCACTTTTTTTTCATTTAGAGAGGAACTTAATTCTCATGAGAAATTAAAAAATGGTGCAGTTTCTATTATGGACATGGTTCAGGTTAAAAAAAAAGTAGACAGCAAGTAGAAAACTTCACTCTGCAAAGTGTGTTGGATGATAATAAAGTGTTTTTCAGAGATGGAAGTTATTTCAAACGGTTTTGGCACAATGAGCACTCACAATACCAGCCCGAACGTGACACAGAGAATGTTTGACACAGACAATGATGTTGAAGAGGACAATGATTATGAGGCCACCTCCTCTTAATGAGAGTAAGGCCCTTAGTTTTGACCCTCCCGTTGTTTTTCCAAACCACCAGAAAACATGTTGCCTTCTAAAAATTGGACAGCGAATGAAACCTTGTCAGAACCGGTTCCAGATGACAAGTTAGTGTTATGCTATTGAGCTAGTCAACAAAGTACTTGACATATAAACTTGGGTATCATTTAAATTCTCTAGTGAATAAATTGATTTTTTCAATAACTTAAGAATAGCTGTTAGTACATTTGAAGATTACAGGAGGATTATTGTTTCACTCTCTCCCCTCACTTATCCCTGCAGCACTTTGGCCATGCTCATGTGCTTCTCTCATTTCTTTTTTTTTCCGGCAAACCCCCCCCCCCCCCCCCCCTTTTTCTTTTCCTCTCCACCCATCCGGCAATCATCTATCTGGTTATCCACCCATAGACATTTATCTGTCCTTCCAGCCAATCCCTTATCTTCTTCCTACAGTGCCTATTACATCCCTCCCCTCCCTTATCCTGAGTTCACCTGTGCTGCCATAAGTCTCTCCCCCAGCCCGTCCTGCAGAGATAAACGACAGTATGCCTTAAATATTCAGTCACTGGGAAAAAAAAATAAAATAAATATATATATATATATACAGTTATTATTGACCGATGCCATCCAGCACTCTGAGGAATCGTGACCTCGAGAAGTGAGACAGTTCAGGTGACATATAAGTGGACAAATTTCCATATTAGCAGGAGTTGGTGGATGGCCGGTCGCAGGCTTGTTGCTCTCAACATTCCGCTTTGCTTTCACCCCCCCCCGCTATTTGTGTCCTATTCCTCAGCTCGTGTATCTTCTTTGCACCCCTTTCCCGCTGTCTTTTTACTGAAAGGTGATTTAAGAAAAACGAAAAAAAAAAAAACTCCAGATAAATTCTTTAGTTCTCTTTGTCCATTTCGATTTTTGTGTCCCATCGCTCTATTAATCACGTCCCCACAGCGCGTTTTTTTTTTCTTCTCCTCTCGTCTCTCCCTGGTTCCTTTGACCCCGCTCCACCCTCCTCACCACAGCCCCTGCCATGATCACTTCCTCACCATTGCAGGAGCAGATTTTGCTTTCTCCTTTCTTCCTTCCCTTCCCACCTCAGACGTTTTCTTCATTCCTCCACCTTTCCAATGGAATTCTTCATCATCTTCCCCCCCTCCCCCCCCCCCCCCCACCCCCCCCCCCCCACCACCACGGCCAGCCTCTAATGGGCATACCAACCCCCACCCCACCCCCCGCTGTCCTCCTTTAATCCAACGTGCCCCCTAGTGTGCACTCAGCGGTCTCATTCAGGGGATAATTTACAGATTTTATAACGCTGTAGTCCGTGAATACATTTCAACTACAGCTTCATTTAAAAAGGAGAGGAGTGTTTTTTGCGCTCATTGTCACATAAGGGTTTCACCAATCTTTTTTCTCTAACCTATAGGGAAATAATTCTGAAATTGGCACATGAAAAAGCCTATTAATGTGAAACTGCTGTAGATCACTGTAAAAACGTTGTCACAAAATGTCCTGGTTTTGCCTTCATCAAGCCGTAGCCTCGGTTAAACATAGAAAAACGATTAGAACACAGGAAATGTATCACCAGGAAGGGAAAAAAAGGGTTGTTTAATTAATGTGAAGGAAAAACAAAATCAATCTTACTCATACTCTGAGCTCAACGGGGATTATTATGATTTTGCTTTCAGCTTGGTCATGCAAAACCACCCACCAGTGGGAACGGCACGCACGGCTTTTACATAAGATCAACGGCATAGCCTGCAGCAAACAGCCAGGAATCAGCAAAGCTATTGATTGAGCTTAAGTCACTGGCATACAAACACTGTTTGTGCATAAACTTTAATTATATCAAAGTCCAAATGGTCTTTAGAGGGATTGTTAGTCAAATTCACATTATCATTTTGTCTCCATAGGCTACAGTCAAAGAAATATTGCATACTGTTGTGCTCATGCTTCATGGAGCGGGAACACACAGCAATCAGTGTTTTTTTCTCAGCTTTGTGTCTAAAAAGTGGATTTTTTTTTTGTGAAAAATCACCTACGGAAAAAAGGACACATAGAATAGGATTCATAGAACTGAATATTCTGAATTTTGTGACTTTGATAAAAAATGTGTTTGTATATTTGGAAGTGGACAGGGAAATGGTTGTGATGACAAATAATTATACCCACCCCCCCCAACGCCCAAACAGTCATTTTGGTTTTCAAATCCGTCCACTTATCCATCCACAGCCATCTGTTCCCCCTGCTTCCCACTCTCCCTCTATTTCTACCTCTCGTTTATTTGCTCTCACTATCTTGCTTACTTTCTCTCGCTTCCAATGCGCGCCCTGCTCCAGTGAGCAGGCGAGCTCTTTTTACCAGACAACCTGACGGAGAGTCAACCTTGGCAGAAGACTCTACGTAAACAGTTCATTATCATTAACTCACACACATGATAATCAGAGTGTCCGCCTTGAACCAAGGAAAAAAAAAACAAAAAACATATCTATTCGATACACAGACTGAAAACACTCCAGCCAGCCCTGTTGTGCATGTATGACCTTGGTCTCTTTGCAGAGGAGGAGTAAATACATTGAGGGGGGGGGTCACAGAAGGCCTCAACTTGTGAGATGGCAGGGGGGGAATCTCACGAAAACACATGGGAATCCGTCCTCTTACGAGTCATGTGTCCAAACCTCTGTGGTTTTGGACCAATCGGCATCATGCATTGGTCTTGTGATCACAAGGTGGCGTCTGACTTATCCCAGAGTAGTAGTATTAGTAGTAGATAACTCTTTTCTCTCAATTACCTGGCATTTCCCAAACAGCTTCCCAGATGGTGATGAGGGCTGTGGGACTCCGGGACTCTCAAGTGAAAGTATGAAATTTTATTTCTTCACTGCCTTATTGAACCGACGCTTCCCAAACTCCTGAACGTCTTTGCATTCAACAATGCGTTCCAGTACAGTTTAATTCCATGACAGAGGCCTGTTATGGTACCTCACCTACTACATGGAGTAGCTGTTGCGCATGCATCACTGGAATTGCTTGCATTATGGGATTTGTTATTGCCCCTGAGTGCACTTACTGTCTGCTAGATCTTTCATATGAAAACATACACTATTTTTTTTCTAAAAGAGAAATGCATGCTGTATAGGTAAACTCTAAAAAAAAAAAAAAAAAACAATAATAACAACACTAAAAAAGGAGGAGCATTGCAAAATAAATAAACAAAATGAAGAGGAAGCTTTAACTTTCATAGAACCTCTCCTCAGTATCTACAAATATAAAATTGACTTGGTACAACTGCTTTAATAATTAGTGTCACATGCCTCAGTAACTTAAGAAAACATATGTAATTTAAGATGACATATCTTGATTTATTTTTTAAAGAGAATATTAATTTAGATAATATGTGCCACCAATGCAAATTAGCAATTGTAAAAGAAAAAATCATGACAAACTAATAATGCATGCCAATTATCAAATGTTTAGGCCGCTCTTTATCTTTGAACCGAGAGCTAAATGAAAACACTTTACCCCCACCACTAATAGAGTTAACTGGGCACAGACACTCACTACCACAAGATTCCTGAGTAATGAAGCTAAATATTAATTGGCTCTGATGTGGTTAATGTGAGATTAGTTGTACAACAGTCCATCCTAATTAAACCATTTAGGCTATATGAATCTGAAGCACATAACCGAGGCACAGCCAGAGAGGACATGTTCCTCAAGACTATCAAAGAAAAGAGCAAATCACAAGTTGATCACAGTGGGTAGATGGAGGATAAATGGGGATGCGGATAAAAGAGCAACTGTATGATAGTTTAAAAAAAAAAAAAAAAAAAAGAAAGTGTGTTGTGTTTCTTGAATGTTCAAATTGATTTTAATAACTAAGATAAATCCATTCCTGAAACACAGATGTTGACCTATAAATTTTAATAATAAATCTCAAGGCTGATAATTATGACATAAGAAAAAAAATATTAAAGTTATTATGGCTGGCTCATACACTGAAAAAATACTGTCTATGGCAGAGTGGTGGTTTGCAGCATGACATTTTTATTGAAATAAATACATAAATTCGATAAATGAAAGGTATACACCAAGCATCGTAAAGGAGTGACAGCGGAACAAACGGCTTGCCTATAAAGGGCCAAGCCCACACAGGGAGTTGCCAATCAGAAGGCCAAGACTGAGCTGTGGACAGGAAACACCAAAATAGAACAGGATGCATCACATGGGACTATTCCAAGGCAATTCCCAGACGTACGCAGCCAGGTATCCTCACTGACATATGAGGAGTGGCACATTTCTCTTTATTTGCTCCTGACCTCAACGGTGTCTTGGACAGGTCGATTCATATCATACAGTAGTAACATAATGTACAATCCTGTTAGGCTAACTCCTTTCTGCTGTGCATGTTTTCCAATGTCAGGACAGAAAACCACTTCTGGGCAGTCTCGTGGGCCTTTCGGCATAGAAAATGAATTGTCTTGTCTGAGCTTTCCTTTCACCAAAAAGCGTTATTCATTTCTTTGTTTAAAAATTATCCATGCGATGAAAGAATGTCTTTTTTTTTTCCTCCCCCTGTTGTTGCAGTTGGGAATACATTCTTCAGAGATGGATTTCAGGGAAACTGCACGGCACACAACGTTTCTGCTCAAGTGAACACACAGATCCTGTACGAGCGACAGCAGCTGGTCTGAGGTGTGGGAGAACCAGCTCAAAGTTAGCCGAGGAACAGATGGACAAGCTGGTCTCTTCTGGTAGGTTACCATGGTAATGTGGATTTGACCTTATTCATGGCTAATATTTCTACTGCAGGAACCTCACCACACCAAATCCTCCCTCTAATAAGACACGCATACGCAGTAGACCTGAGTTTACATACCCACTTAAACACATTATGTAGCGATCCACCTAAAACACGTTTTTTCTCCAACACACACAGTATGTACACACCTATTTCTAGAAGGATCCAGGCAGTACCCGCTGTGCTGAGAGTCGCCGTTGCCTCTTTACAATCAGCTTGCTTTTTAAACCCAGGGGAGGTCCCCTTATTCCTTATTAGCATAGGTTCTGTCCACAGTGTAAGGCCTGTCATTAATCTTCGATTTAAGATATGCAAACACGGAGCAAAGAGAGAAGAGGAAAAAAAAATCCCAACGACTGTAGGTCAGTTTTACAGATGGATCTAATGCCGGTTTGCAGGGAATATCTATAAATGAGCTATATATGAATTTCAATGATTTAAAAAAAGAAGTCGCATTTTTTTCCCCCCATTTGTCTGCATTATGTTTTATGTAGTGGACAGGATCCTGTGTCTACATGAAAAGAAAAGGGCTGAGCTGTTGAGCTGCACCGAAGGAGGAGTGGTTACGGTTCCACCTCCACCAAGCTGCTTAAATTTGTTCACACTCTTCCTTCCCTGGCTTCTGAGCAGCATGTTTCCTGCATCAGATTGGTTCCTTCAGCCTGCTTCCTCTATGTCCTAACCCCAAAAAATTAAAATGTTAAACATATTGATTTCAATGAGCAGTTCCAACTGCTAAGAAGGCAGATTTTCATGCCAATAAAACTCTTTTTTTCTCTCTCTCTCGGGTGCATGGTGCCAGGAAACCTAGTTGATGCATAGAGATGTTTTAACGCGAACCCCACAGTGCCTAATATACTGTTGTCTGCTAGATTGTTGCGTGTATTAACTGTTGATATACGGTAAGCAGGCAGGTCAGAGGATGTGTGCATATCAGTCTATGTTTCTTCTCATTGTTGAAATGAAAGCGATATCAGTGTAACCTTGTTAATATCATGCACTCTGAATCGTTCTCTATAATTTCTCATTTCATGTTATGTGGATTAATGGCCAAGCACACCCACATGCATTTAATCTAGCTGTTGAGGTCACACCAAGCTGCTTAATAGCAGTGGTTTCTCTGTAAGTACAGATCCCTTTTTTCTCCCCATCAGCCAGTCACACTCTCCCCCCCCATGCTGTAATCATCACAGGGAATGTCTTTTGCTTAAACTGCAGTGTCAGGAGTAACACTATGAATCACACTCTCATTGAATGTAGAATTTAGGTGTACCCATTTGCAGACAGGAGCAGGGTTAAAACATATGTCACTAAACAACCGTGCCTTTGTTTGGCTACCATGTTGGTTATTTAATTTAGAATAAAACAAATAAATAATTTGCAACTATTGCTAATGATAAAATTACAATAAGTGTTTTAAATGGGTGACCTTATTGTTCCTGGTTAAAATGTTTAACACATAGTAAAGAAAAGTAAATAAATGGAAACACTTAACACAAACTAGTAAAGGCATGTTACTATTCTATTATGTCAAATGGTTCGATTTATTAAAGCTACAACCTTTCAGGATCAATAAATGTAATCAGGGTGAGATGGTCCTATAGTACCGTTGCGATTTTTCCCCCCCCTTTATAAAAGCCTGACAAGGGAGAAAACCCATCAGGGCTGTTTTGGATGGCATTAGACACTTGATCAATATGACCCATCAGGCTTAACAGTCCTCTGTGTCCCTTAAACCTAGGCCTGTTTACATAAGAATCCACAGTAGCATGCTGGTAGTTTAATCACAGAGAGACAGGAAGACTTTGACTGAGACTATTGGGAGTCTGTCAGGCTCAACGCCCTGAAATATATCAGCTTCAGCTCTTTAAGCAAGTGCGTCTAAATATACTTAAAATCAGCCATCTAATGACTGGAGCAATGGAGGGAATCTGGTGCTATACAGTCGCGAAATCTGTAAGGCAGAGTTTGGGGGTCGACGGCTTGGTCATCCGCTTGGCATGGACCTTGTGAAATTGGCTGTTGAGTTATTCTGGGCTACACTGCAACTGGTAAGCACAGATGAGTCCCCCCACAGCGTGACATATTTCTTCCCACACACACACACACAGAATGCACATATGCTGGGTCGGTCACGTACAACTCGCTCTTTGACTGTGATCATCTTCTGAAGGTTCCTCTGTCACCTCCTGCGGCTCGTCTGTGGTGTCAAAGCGGCAAGTGCTTCAGTTTGATTCCCGGTACACTCCATGCCCTTTCCAGCCAATTTAAGGAAAAAGTGGTCTGTAAAAGTGTCAGGTGTTTGACAGTTCTGGTATTTTATCTTGTGTGTGTGAGATGGTGTTCGGAGCAGCTTGTAATGCCTTGTTTGAATAAAATGGTTTCAGCCAGCTAGCCACCCAGGCCACACAATCACATCTATTAATTTTTCCCTCATAGCAATTGGTCATAGCAACTGCAGCAACTTCATTATTAAGCTGTAGCCTTCGACTCTAATTAATATGACATGCTCCGTAAGCAAATGCTCTTTTGTTACACTGGTATACACAAGGTATTTGTAATACTTGAGATTTAATTAGGTGACATTGGAGTTTCCTAATCTCATATTCGTGAATTGTACTCTCAGAATGAAATGTATGAAAGGTGAAACTGGGAGATAAATCAAGCCAGTCCCTATCTTCATCTTATGCAAAAGGTGTTTGTCAGGCTACTGGGAAAAACAGCAAGAACTAAATTATTGTAAGTATGAATGTTGCTAGTGGGTGACTGCTGAGTTTAAAAAATATATATCAAGGTAGATTATGATAAGAAAACATATGTGTACCCATGGTAATTGCATAATTTACAGAAGTTGAAATGCGACCTTTCACCCGCCAGCGTGGGAGACGCAGCCACTGGTACACAGACACTTTCTTCACAAGCTCTGACTGACCTCTTTCAAGAGAAAAACTTGGTTGCTATGGCATCAGGAGAGGATTTTAATAATACGCTTGGAGGTGTTGCTATGTAGAGACTTTCTCAAGACGGGTTTAATACTGCCAGAGTTTGTACCCTACATGCAGGACTACAACGGCAGCATAGACATGTTACTTTTCATTGTGTAAAGGTATTTCTCAGAATAGCATTAAAGGTACAGCGTGTAGTTTCTAGTGGCATCTAGAGGTGCGGTTACAGATTGCAAGCAACTCATAGAGTTAACAAGGGTGGGGATAAAATACAGCAGAGATCTCTGGTTTGTCTATTGTAGGCAACTATAGAAGCATGGCAGGCTTTGCTCCCTATGTAGACCAAACAGCTAATAAAACACCACCACAACACTGATAATAATAATAATTGTTATGTAGATACTGTATATATAACCATACTTGTATAGATTCAGGTTAATATTAGTTTTCATTATTGTTTCTTTAACTTTGTTGAAATCTGTACACATCAGGTGACACATCTGCTGGTTCATGGGGCAGATGTCAGAACCGGGGATATATAAGAAGAGTTTTTCAGCCAGATACATTACAACACTTAGGAGTTATCAGGGCAGCGAGTGCATATCCTTTTAGAATTAGAGTATATTTTTTTGTCAGGATGTCATTACATTTTTTGGTTTTAAGTTTTTTTTGTTGTCCATCTGATGAAATAAAGCTGTACCAATACAGGATCAGGATCAAACAGAACAAACACTACCTTTCACTGCAGTTCATTTAGAGGCTCAGTTTTGATCTTGCATCGAATATAAAGATTGAAGCTCCTCATCTAGCTGGTGTCTGCGTGTATAGAGTGGTGGAGTGTATCGAAGGAGGTCATTTGTCACTGATTCTGTGGTTATTTTTAACCGTCCCCCCCCTCACAGGTCTAATAAGAACAGGATGTACCTCATCAAATTAACCAGGAAATATTCTTTCATGAAATGAAACTTGGTCTGTACATACAGTATATGCTGCCATGAGGTAGCATGGCTAAGGTCAATTACACAGGGTTACAGGAGGGCTACTGAGGTTAAATACAGATCAGTGTTGAGTTTAGCAATTTCCTCATAATGGCCTCTAATCATCAGTTAAGCTCATTAGTAACTTCATAGTAAGACAATAACCCAAAGACAGTCTCATATTTCAAATTGATAAAGTGTGCTTCCTTGTTTTTGTTTTTGCCTTTTCACTGAAACCAAGGTAACCAAAGTATAAAAATGTTGTATTCTGCAATTGTGGAAAATCTGAACATTTTTAATAGATTTAAAATAATTACTTCAAAGGTGAAGTGAAGAACTTTAATATATGTAAATGAGTGTTTGATCTATATGAGTCCTCACCACACAAGTTCACATTTCTGATTTCTGTGAAACATTTCTGATCTGGTTCTCGGCCCCTGTGTTCCAGACCTCACCTGCTCCATTTCCCCGAGCCTTGGATCCCCACTCCACCCCCCAAAGGTTTCTTCTGCTCCCCCTCTGCCCCAGGAACCACGTAGTTCAAATCCCAATTCCCCCTCCTGCAATAAATCACCTTTTCTTCACTCCTGTCTCTGAATGCCCTACTATCTGTTTATTTTAAACTATTGCTTAACCAATGACAAACTGATCTGAGTGCTGATGGAGACAAACAGAGCATGTCTTATCATGCTGTTACTATGGGTACTATAACTGGCTGCTACTCCAGCAGTACCAGTCCATTTATTCCCTTAATTACAAATGGGAGGAATTATGGTAGAATATAGACATGTTGCCCGGATAGATTTAGATGAATTCAATATATCGATCTATTCTTTTTTTTGTCAATCTGAACCTTAAACATGTACATATAAGCATAGCTTGCATATGGACAGAACTGATGGTGACCTAGTGGTTACAGCAATGGCAAGGGTTCGACCCCTGGCCAAAGGGACCTGTCTTGCATGTAATTTTCATATGTTGCAATATAATTTTCAGTACACCCCTATTCACAAGTAAGCAAACTAACTATGGGGAATTCTAAATCATATACAGACACTTAAAACAATTATTTCTACAATTACATAAGAGATCGCTAAAGGAATTAGTGCTGTGTCCAGACGTTTGAATCCACCCACTCCACCAATTTGAGGTGACTAATTATGTTGGTGTCAAGAGCACTTACTCAGCATGCTACGATCTTTCCAGACTGCATGGGTTATCAGGGCCGCAGCAGGAAGCATATATATAGCACATGAATATGAAACTATCGCAAAGGCACAGTTCACCATGGACATGTTTCCGTTCCATTTACCGTAGCAGAGCCTTTCCAGTGAACTGCCTCCGATTGACCTGAACAGAGCCGAACCTTAATTAGTAATATTGGTAACACCTGTGGTTATCCACTGTTTCATGTCATTATGGCTGCCATGAAAATAAAATCTATTACTAAAAGCAGTATTTTCTCATAGACTTCGAAACTGAAAAGGTCCACTCATCAAATTTCAAATGGATCTGTGGTCCGAAACAGTCGCAGTGTGAGAGTCCATTAGTAATAATAATAATAATAATAATAAAAAGGGTTTGTCTTGGTCTGGATGGCATTATGTTTGGACCCGTACGTGGACCCGTACGTGGAGCCCAGCCCAGAGTTTGTTTTCTTTAGGATGTCACCTATTGGTTTGTGGACTCATGTTTGGAAGCTTAATTGTCGGTACTGCTTCTATTTTTTTTTTTTTTTGTCTCTCCTGTGAACATTTGGATGAGGTATGGAATAGTAATGGAATGGCAAATTGAAGCTTTAAACAGTGAGAATGGATAATTTAGAGTGAAGTAGGAGGCATCTTGTGTCCGTAAGGAATACTTTTAGAAATCAATAAGATTGCATTTTAGATCCTTGATTTCTCTTTTTTAATTAAGAAGGATATATAAAAGGATTTCAACTACATAAGTTCTTAGTTAAGGACGTGTAAGACGTGGGGACCTTTAAAGTAAATCGTTAAAGAAAACTCATTTTGACTATGAATTTCTCATGTTTTATTTCTTTAGTACACACAGCAATGTGGAAAAAAATAGTATACTACTACGGTATAATACCATGAATGTTAAAGTTCCAAACCTCCTTTACATTCCACACAGTGACACAATACTAAATATGGAAAAAAAGAGCACTAACGATATTGTCTTGGCTCTATAAAAAGACAGACTGAAGAACCACAAAACACTGACTGGATCAATGCTCTATAAAACACTCGAGGCTAATGCTTTTCCATATATATAAAAACTAAAATGTCCTAGTCAGCATGTTAAATTGGGTCCCATAAAGGTTAAATTTCTCCTACACATATGGTCCCAACTAGATTTGCCCATAATTTCCATGCTGGCCCACATGATGGCTGGGTATGTATGTATGTGTGTATGTTTTATATATGAATGTATGTATGTGTTTAACTAATATATTACATTAATTTCTAACAATCCTATCCAATATCATACATACGTTATATATACATGTATGCATGTGAGTGTGTGTCTCATATATTTATGATTCTCTCTAATATCATGCATACATGTTTGAATGTACGTACTGTATGCAGGAATGTATATGCGTGACATACTATATTTCATTTCATTTTTTACAGTTCTCTCCAATATCTTATAGACAATATGTATTTATGTATATTTCATTTTTACGGTTCTCTCCAATATTATACATAAGGCAGGTATGTGTATTTCATTTTTACGGTTCTCTCCAATATTATACATAAGGCAGGTATGTGTATTTCATTTTTACAGTTCTCTCCAATATCAGATATAAAATATGTATGGATGGATGTTTTGGTGTGTATGTATATTTCAGTTTTTACGATTTCTCTACAAAATCAACATATGATTCCTGACTTTCCTCTTTCCATGCCTCTATGTATATACATTGTATTATTATATTTCTATCTTACCTCTTTCCTATTTTCAGTCTCCTCTCGGTCTCCCCTCCCTCCCTCCCTCCCTCTTTCTGTCTCTCGATTTCCTTCTCTCTGGGTTGACAGTGTGGAAAGTTGATGAATCAGACTGCATGTGACAGTCTGGCATTTGAGTGAATCTGATGTGGTTAATATGGTGCCTGTTGACAGCACTGTGGAAATCCTTCACAGTGGAGGAGCACAGCTCCACTTTGGCCCGGCTACCCGCTCTCACTCTGCTGTGCAAGCGTCTGCGTGGGGGGAACATGTATTTACTTGTGTGTTCGTACATGTGTGTGTGTGTGCCTCCACATTTATGTGTGTATAGATTGTTTTTCTCTGAGGTCAAAGGTCAGTACAATAAGCTGTCTTCCTTTTTTTCCTCTATATTCCCTTATCATCCTGGCTCCAACATCTCTCTACATGGGTTCACAGAAGCCAAATGACTTCATTGGATAAATTAAAGACATATTCACATTGACCTCATACTCAGTTTACTGTGGATAGGGTTATTTCTTAGGAGGCATGTTTCTCAGTGTGAACTTTGTTAATCATATCGAATAGTGTGCAAAACTTGAAAGGTCAAGAAACATTCATTATTTCTTATTACAGCATCCGTGCCTACAATTAATATTTGATTTTGATTGACACTCACCTTCAACTAAGCAATTTACTGATATTTGTATATGTTAGCTTTTCAATATTAATGCACTCCTGTTTTTTTTAGTTAGTTATATTTTGATACATTTAAATTACTGGTTACATATTATAGAGATAATAAAAACAATTAAATTAAAAAAACAAACAAACATATTTATGTTTATGTCTATTTATTTATTATTATTTGAATTGTAATTCAATTTTCAAATTCAATAAAAATAGAAAAAATATATTAAAGTTCTTCCTTGTGAGTAGGTGTATTCCAAAATAACCAATATTATATTATTGGAATGAAAAAAAATATTTAGTTATTATACAAGTTATTTTCACAAACACTTACCGTAAACAATTCCCAAACTGCCTGTCAAGAATCTGGAGGTATTTCTTGATTTCAGCATTATTCAGTTATTGCATTTGTATGGTCCTGTTATATTTGTGCATGTGTGAGCATCTGTGTGTAACGTGCACACTTACACACACACACACACACACACCGGTGTGTTCCGACATGTCAATCTCTGTGTGCAAGCAGTTACACGGTGCGCTCAAACTGTGATGTTCTCTGTGCGTGTGTAAAAACATATGGTGAGTCAGTGTGTAGGAGTGGGGTGCCAGTGTATCCGTAGGAGGAGGCAGGGAGGATAGGTGGTGGTGGAGAGAAGAGCGGATTCAGGCTGTGCACCAATAGGTGGCACTCTACCCTTTTGTGATTGGCTACGGTGACCCACACTAAGACAGGTCTGCGTTTTGTATCCGAACAGAACAGGAAATTGGCTCATAAAACTTCAGGTTGTGTCAGTCTTCTGGCTATTTATGAGTGCCTGCTGCTCTTATTGTAAAGTAATGAATGCTGAGTGAGAGGAGAGCGAGAACGGGGGTGGTGGTGGCGAGAGTGGAAGTTAAACTATTGGTGCATGATGGAGAGTCAATACTACTGGAGTTAAAGGATTACTTTCCTCTACAGCTAAATGCCTGCCTTTCCGGTGTTTAAGGTTGATGCAAACTAACAGAGTTGCAGACACATGATTGCTTATATGTATGTAAAAGTGTCACTAGATGTCTACCAGTACTCACTGTCATGAAATGTAGTTCACTACAGTACCACCCGTTTCCTCTTCACAGGGTAGAACATAAATGAGACTGAATTATATCACCCTGCCACGTGTGAATCATTGATCAAATTATACATCTACTGTTCTCTTGGGACATCTCATATCACATCATTACTATGATCATTGGGAGCAGTAAAGCATTCACATTTTAGTGTACATTCGCATTCATGTGTGAAACGAGAATTATTGGCTTCGCACTGCGTGGTTAAAAATAACAACCGAAACTGGTTAGATTAAACCATTGTAGTATTATACATGAGGACAGGCTGCAATATTACCCAGAAATATGATTATCATATTCTGTTATGATGAAAAAGTGTTTCATATGTTATGTAATACAAAAAATATCACAATTGCCCTACTAAGATGGGCTACCGAGATTGAATTTTTATAATTCCCAAATGAGTAGGACTTCGGAGGCCACCTAAAGAGTGTATCACTTCACGGAGGTCAGTTTATACAAATTGGAAGAGAGAAATAATCTGGCTTTATTGAACATTGTAATATACAATCCTGTGGGAAAAGTGAGGAGGAGTTCATTTATTAACAGGGGACAAAAAGACCTGAATATGCAAATGATCTCTTTTGCTCTGTTGCAGTAAAAACACAACACCCTCGTGACAATAAAAACTAATGCCGGGCAATGTCTACAAGGAGAAGACGGAGCGGAGGAACTGCTAAAATACAAAAGCTGTTGTCTCGTCATCTGAAACAGATACAAATGGTTAAAGCAGTGCAGCTGATCGTCAAGCAGGGTCGTACAGTTTTATACAAAGAGCAACCTACAGAAATACTTAATTGTATTCACAAAATATACACATAAAATAACAATGTAAAGCATTCATTGTCTTCTAAATTATCTCCACAATTTCTAGGCAAATGAAAAAGAAAAAAAAAACACTGGCTGAATGAAAGAATCAATAAAGCCCATGCCTGTAGAATGAAATGGAATAAAGGGCAGTTTATATCTGCAGTCGCCATAGCAATAGAATTCTATATACTATAGTGTTCACAACCTTCTACATTCAACAACCCTAACAAGCACATAAAAGGTCGGAGGTCATGCAAGTGTGGTTCTCCCGGTGGAGCGATGGAGCTGAGCAGCAAGGCCGGGGTCAGAGGGCGCATCAATCGGGTCACTCCTAAAAGCAAACGAGCTCAGTCATATGGAAAAAGAGAAAAAAAAAAAGCCAACTCCCACGCGCGCGCTGCACACATACACACACACATACACACACACATACACACACACACACACACACACAGACACACACACACACGCACAGACACACTACACAACCCCCTCATGGCATCTTATTTCTGTTTGACTATTCGACTGCTGTTTTTTGTTTGTTTGTTTTTTTCCCTGCAGAACCCGCTTGCTCCTGGAGGTGGGAGGTCGCCAGTGTTCTGAGGATCCATTAGGGTTGAGCCAGCACTTTTTGTAGCAGTCTGAGTTCACTGGCAGTCAGGCTCTCCCACGATTGAGCCTGACGTGTAGGACAATAAGGGCCGGAACGCCCCGTCTCTTCAGTCTCTGCCTCGAAGACAGAGGGAAGGGAGGGTGATGAATGACGTAGAGAAAGAGGACGGACACAAAGAAAGTCCATACTGTACAGTCTCATATCAGTGTTTAGTCCTTTAGTCCTCTGGTGTACATGTGAAAGCAGAAAAAAAATGCAACAACCGAACTTAAAATGAATACATCATTTACTCTCTATATTTGACAAAAACATTATTTCAATGTTGATTAACCCACAATTTACACTGTACACTGTCATGCCACATGCCAGGAGTCCAAAGTTTGCATCCTGTCATGGAGCTGTAACCATCATCTTTACCTGAAACATAAAGTATTTTAATAGTCTGACCTCACCCTTACCATACCACAGCTTTGCAAATTTGGATATATAATATGGTTTTAGGCAGTGGGTCCAATGCCAGAGTCTATATTGCATTTATTGCTGCATTGCATATTTCTTTTCTTGAAATGTTTGAGATATATAGACTTAATCATGCATCACTGATTTATTCTGCCACAACGTGTTCATAAACAATGCAAACAATTACACCAAAATGAAGAGCTTCCTTCTGCAGGAAGATCGAGATAAAATAAAGATCATGAAAACCATGTTCTTTTTGGTGCTTGATGACTTCTGTCCCTCTGTACGTAAGGAAGAACCAGGGGAAATTCAGACCAATTGTAAAGGTTTTCTTTAACATAATTTTTCATAGCAAGCGCAGTCTTAATATCTAGGGGGACACAATCTGCAGGTTTTTCATTTTGAAAAGGTGCCAGTGTTAATAAGAGACACTTTTAATGAGAACATACTCATGGATGATGGATGTCATGAGGAGGCAAACACACATCAGCTTAATTTTAGACACCACATGGCTTTCCCACGTTACCCTCTCTACTTAATTGGAAACGGTGCATAATCATATGCAAATCCACACAAGTGGATTGTTAATGAATATGTTTTGGCATTTTGTATAATTGATGATTATAGGTTTAGGTAGCTATTTTTGTTCCAAAAAACAGGAACTGTCATCTCACATAATAATTGGCTACCAGCGTAGGAATCTTTTAACTTCAGTTAAAATGGCTTCAATAAATAGAAAACAATAAAGAGGAAATTGTTAACAATGTTAGCATATAAAGGTCCAAATCTTCTTAGGGGAAAGATGGGTTGTTGCCAGGATACATGAAGACCACAATGTGTGAAATGTGTGGGATAACTATAAGTGTTCTGGCTTGTCTTAATTAATGTCTGACAGTAAGACTGTGCTACTATTCTTTCCATTATATATATTTACATTCATTGCTGCATTGAAATGTCTTTCATGCAATTTCTTGCAAACGAGACTTGTAATTTTTGGATTAAATGTGAGTTAAACTTGTACTTAAACATCTGTTTGTACAACAATTTCCACTGCTGTTAATGTGTGTTGTTGCAGAATTAGTTTTCTTTTCAAAATGTTTATTAGATAGATTATATCTTAGAGCTTTGGGCTGTTTTAGGTTATTGCTTTTTATTATCAATTAACCACTTTATTTCTGTCAATAGGAAAACTAGGACATAGAGTCCATTGGAAAAAAAAGTGAGTGTTTCAGAATGTGTGCATGTATGTGTGGGCCGTATTATTCTGATTTCTGCATGTGCACGTTTCTGCACCCTCTTGTGAATTTGACAATATTTAACCAGGCCAATTTCTGCGGAATATACCAGAAAAAAACCCTTTGAAGATTTTGCCTCACATCCTCTGTCCTCCATCAGCGGAGGGAAATTAAACCAGTGAACCACAAAATAGAGAGGGAAGAGGGGCTGGTCAGTCACTCTGGATTTGGTCATACATTACACCCATCTGCTCGAGTGTGTCCTAAATATCAGGGGGAGGGGGTGGAACATGTCAGTTCGAACACACATGTTCTCCTGTGTGTAAATGCATGCAGGTTGCACTCGTACATAAATAGATACAATACATACAACAACGTAGTGCCCGTGGCTCTGCAGCCTAGCTAACCTGGCCGTTACAACTTGAATAGTTCCATCCACTTGGGAAGAGGATACAGGAAACACATTGGAAAAGGGTCATGAGATGTAACTTTTTTTTTTTTTTTTTTTTTATTTATATATACATATTGTGGGGAAATAAAGGAATGACAGAGACAGAGAGAGATGTATTACCTGTTTGAAATGGTTCCAGAGCCTGGGGCCCACAGGCTGTGAGCTCCCAGGTCAAGTTGGCAATAGAAGCTGGTACACCCAATTTCCAAGGGCACACTTAAGAAAAAAAATACAATGCACTGAGGCAGCATAAGAGCTTGGCAAGCGTTTGTCATCTATTTGTTATGTGTGTGTGTACATATATATATATATACACATGTGTATATATATTCATATGTATATATCCGTGCATGTGACAGTGATGTGTGCATGTTTGTGATTTCCAGGGAGAAGAAGTCTTGGCTTAGATGTTGTCTCTGTGAAAGAAACAGAAAAGAGAGAAAAGAGAAGAGAATTAGCTAAAAAAAATCTAAATGTGTGTGCTAGAGAAAAAAAGGGGCATGTTGGTGTGCTGCCTAGAGTAACTAAAGGTTTACATAACGTATTTTATCATTTTCAAACATACACGTATATATGCATGCATACAGACACCTACACGTGTACGCCCACTCCATTTCACATCCGTCCACATTTGCCAAGCGCAAACACACGGCGGAGTGATGTAACAGCGTGCTCCGGTTCAAGCTCGCTGTGAACGCTGGCGTCGATTCCGGGCCGATTTTTAAAATTTAATTAATTCGTGTCCGGAGCTGCCAAATGTTGTTCACAAAGACCTTGCAAAAACCCGTCTGGGAAACCCGTGTCAGGTAGTTCACAATCACGCTCCCCCATCGCTTCCCCCCGCCCCCTCCTCCTCCTCCGCCTGAAATGTTAAAGCAGGAGACACTTTTGACAGCGCCGAGAGCCATTTTCAGCCAGCAAACTTGCATAGCCGCTGGCAAAAAAAAAAATCCAGTTCTCTCAGCGTCAATGTGCTTTGGCCACAAATCTGCTCAATTTGATTGATTTCACAAATGAATATTATTTGTCTGACACTGTGCTGTATGCAGATGTGTGTTTCCTTGCTGAGGCTGTGCACTGACATTCCAGTTTAGTTTAAACTCGTGCCTTGACCATATGGTGAGGAATGTACTTTATGTTCCAGTCCAACAACCTTTCACCATACTGTTTCTGCTAATTGTGCACTAACTGGTAGATTCAAATTAAGCATTTAGCACATATACTGTATGTTTTCATCGTGGGAGGATGTGAACCTCTCAGCTGAGTAGCATGGCCATATGTTACTATGTGCAGTATTATGTATTGATTTATGCAGCCATAAGTGTCAAAATGTAAGAATATTATAACACTACATTGGCCTAAATTAGATTGTTGGGTTGAACCAACCCATTTAAAACAGCTTTAATTAAAAAAATATGTATGTGTCCATGTGGCTGCTTCCAAAAAAAAAACATTGTTAGCGCAAGTAGTAAATTATTCAACTCTAACTGGTGCTAACACAACAAAGTGGAAGCGGGTCGGTCTGACATGACAGAAGTGCAGACAAAAAAATGACAAATAACTTTTAACAGGGCGAGGTACAATAGCTAAAGCAATGCTCTAGTTTAGGTGTTTCTAACCAAGTATTCCCATTGGTTTAAAGACTATGTGTTCTATACATGTATCAGGGTCAATGACCTTCTCATCTTGCCAACAATAATGGATGGCAAGATGAGAAACTTTTGAAAATACAGTTTTAAGAGGCTCTGACATGTTCTCTTAAAATGTACATTTTGTGTTCATGTTGGTTTCTTGTTATTTAAAAGTCCATTTGTATCTTTTTTTTTTTAAATCACAAAAATCACGATTTTGTGTGACTTTCTGACTCAAAATATCAAATGGTGCAATAAAAAAAGAATGATACATTTAACACCTGGAATATAAAAGTAGTGAGAGAGAGTTAAACTATGGGGTACCAAGTTTTTTAGGGTTACACCACATGGCAGTTGCATGCAATGTCAATCAAGTCTTTTAACCTAAACAGTTTGTGTCTGTGGCCATTGTTTAATAACATATTGTTTGCCTTTTGCATTTTCTAACTATCACTGTTGACTTGCAAGCAATAACTAACAATAAAATAAGCATGACTGGGAGTCGTGCTCAGTGTCTTGTCCTATAGGCGACACTTACCGGTCGTACAACTACTGACAGACTCATATTGACTCTCTTGCAGAGGCTGACCTTGTGACCTTAAGGTGATGGGACCACTTTTCTTTGAGGCACGGCTGCCGCACCACATTAACTGTATTTGCACAAGTGACCAGATGGCCATTATTCATCTATACAGTCAGTAAAGAAGACTGATAGGCAAGACGTCAGTACCAGTCCTACAGAGGCAAGGCTCCTCATTGCTCAGATATGACTGGATGATTAATGCTGAGTAGATCAGGCACAGTGTCGCCACTCTGCTTAGCCTGTTGGGATGTCCTGTCTTATCAAAGAGGAGGCACAGTACATGCAGTTCACTATGGGAGACAGAGATGGGGCGGGAGTGGAGAGAGTGACACTGAAATAAAATGAGAAATAGAGAAATCAATTGAGTGTGAGTAACAGTAGCAAAGAGAGAGAAGAAGACGAACATGTATCTGAATAGGAAAATGGAGAAAAAGAGAGCGAGAGGGAGAGAGCAACGTTCCTGCATGAAAGCAATTTATCTCCTCAGGTTTTGTAAATGTTCACATCTCTGCTTCGGCGTGCGCACGAGAGGCGAACGCAGGTAGCTGTGTGACAAATGCACCCATGCGAGAGCACGTGAAACATGTGATAAAGGGCGGAGGGTAGCAATTCCCAGCGAGGCCGCGCGGAAAAATATGATAGATAGGGGATCGCTGTTTATCCCGGTCCTTCTCCGCTTCTCGTCTGAGTGGACCCCGTAATTGAATGATCATTACAACAAAGTTACAGCCACGGCAGTCGAAACAAAAAAAAAAGGAATTGAGTTGGAAAACAACATTTAGCGGTTTTGATTTATGAGCGACGGTAGTGGAGTAGTTTTTTTTCAATCCCCTGGCACTCTAATGGGCAATAAAGAGGAGCAGGGCTTATCGCCTGCTGTACCCACTATGGCACACATGCACCAGCCAGTCAGTCAGCCGGCCGGCAGTCGGTCACTCAGCCAGATGGGGCCCTTCATGGAAGGACATGCTTTCAACAAAGTTGTTTCATTTATGTCTATTTCTGAACGGTGCTATTCCTTTAAATAGCCTCCAGTTGGTAGGCACTGCCGCTATGGCACATTTATACAATTGTTCACCTGTGTCCTCACAAAAAAAGGGAGTACATACAGGCAAACACAAATCCACCTGAATACACACACACACACACACCCAAACAAACTGACCCTTTTTTTTCCTTGCAATTATTTGCAGGGGGACATCTGCTACAATAAAAGCGAAAGCTACAAAAGGGAGAAAGTGGGTCTGTTGCATGCGCCGCTATCTGCTTTCAGTTAAGGCCACCGCAGCTGTATATTTGTCATTTTTGGAGTGAAAAGAACTGCCCGCTTTCATTTAATGGATGTGATTTGGATTAAGGTGGATCTAACTCAGCATCAAGGGGTCACCAGTGTGGGTGGCGCCGCATAAAAATAGCGATGAAATGTAAAGTCTGTGGAAGTGTGAAGCGTTGTACAAAAAGGATTGCGTATTTGTATTATAGAGCTAGAACGCTTTTCAACAATGGCTCTGTCCAGGCTGTCTGTTACTGTAACTTTCATTTCCAACATACAACTTCGTTAGCCAGCTCTCAAGCCGGATTTCAATAGATCTGCTGCCCTGCAAGGTTTTGGTGATGCACTAAATGTTCACCATCCCAGCCTAATGCTAACCTCCAAACCACACATATCACTTAGTGGTTGCATTGATCAGAATGTCAATTATGTGGCGCTGGGGCCCCTTCCTCCCTGTATCTTCATATATATGTCAGGAAGGATGCTGGCTTTAGTCTAACCCGATTTGTAAAGCTTGACATTTTATGGCCTGCTGGCAAGACGCTGCTGCCTTGACGTTTTTTTTGCAAACACATGTAAAAATCCAATTTGACCATTTTCACGTTTAACATATGCCGTGACCGACTTTAAACAAAGGGAGGCAGACGCCAAGCTTAACAATAATCATGTGTGTCAAAGTGCATGCACACAATGGCAAAAAAAAAAGACAAAAGGCATAACGCTGAACGAACAACGCTTGGCGAGGAGCACCCGATGAAGGTGAGCTGTAACGGCGGGCACAGGTGCTAAAGTTCTCTCGAGCTTGTTGCCGTGCTGCCATTTTGTGAGTTCAAATAAAGCCCAACTGTAAATGACACCGCGCCATCTGCGGCAGCTGCATTAGGTGATGGCTTTCGTTTCATGCGAGGCATCTTGACATTTACAGTTGAGGGTGATGTAACCACAATCGATCACCGTGACAACCCCTGGTTGTTACACGTTCTTCGCGCCGGCTGGCCATCTACTGCTTCTGTCACCTCTGGGATTTTCAGCTATCAGCTCCGGAGCACCGTGTGTTGTATCACCTTCTTTTTTTTCCTTTCATCAATCCGCCTTCTTACTGCTGCTCAATGATCAGGTTGGGAATAACAAAAAAATAAATTACTGTGATGCATCGCTTTTTGCAGTAACTCAACAATGAAAGCTATTATAGAAGAAAATATAACATAAGTGTTTTACTCACTTCGCCTTTTGGCTCATCAAACATAAGATTGAGACGAGTTAAGTAAGAGTAAGAAACGTCAGATAACACATTCTCCAGATGGGCATACTCTCCATTACTTTATGTTTGGGAAAAATTACGAATTTGACGATCTTTATAGTCAACTGCATTTTTATTTTGCTAAACTTAAAGAACTGTCCACTTCCCAAAACAGCACCAGAAATTGGTGTCGAAGTTGCAGCAACAATGACAAAGTTCCAGTTAATTTGGTGCGAGTAACTTAAAAGTAAAACAACTGTTTTGAAGTAACTTCCACAATTAAAAGTTATATGCGCAGACACCCCTAGTGTGTGTTACACAGACATTCATACAGAAACATACACGTGCATTTTATATTATCATTTTCATTTGTCTACAACTACTGCTCATTGCCTTGCTACTATTTTTAAAACAGTTTGTCGGGATTTGCTTTTGAGTTTATCCATAAACAGTTGATAGAAACAGTTTAGAGAATCACTAAGTGAGCTGGTCTATCCGGAAGTCTGCCAACGCTGTTGTGTCATCTGACTTGTCTCAGATTAAGGCCTTCGGGCTTTTTTCCCTTTTTAGAGAAAGAGAAGGAGAAAGGCAGGAGGGACTGAAAGGAACTAAAGCATTGACACAGTTAAAAAAAAAAAAAAAAAAAGAGGGACTCAGGCGTAGCAATGCACATTGAAAGTGTGCACATAGACGCACGAGCAGGCATATGTGTTTTTGTAGAGCTTATAGCCATTGACAAATCAAACACACAAACCTGTACCATAAGCAGCTTTCACCTTCCACCAGTATCACCCTCAGCATTCTGTCAAAGTGTCAAACTCTGCAGGATCCCGGGAGGTGATGTATGGGAGAGACACATTGCTATCTGTGATGTCATCCAACACCGCAGGGTGATTTCTATCTCCATATTGCTCTTGGTATAATGATGCAATTAAGACAGCCGGGCACATGCTATCAGTAAGAACTGTGCATTATGTATATGTCTCGCTGCACCACATTAAAGAAAGTGCACTTTTAATGGCACCACTTTAGATCCTGAAATCTTATGCTAATGTGCCTCCGAGCCTTTCGCAACTCACTTTAAAACCACGGTAGCCATCTTGTTTGCTTGCTGTTCTGATTGAAACCTCACACAGAATCAGAGATTTTAGACTTGAACATGGTTGGATTTTGATAATACTTGATTTGATTTGCATCCTGCATCTCAGAACTATTTAAGAACTAGAAGTCCATTAAGTTGTTGCTCATTTGCTTTTGAAAGCCTTATTTTTTCTTAGATTTTTTTTAAAAACATGAATTGTATGACTATGAATTAAAGTGACATGTAATGTAAATGGTAAATGAACTGCATTTGTATAGCCATGAGGTTGACATTTCCTGATTACTCAAAGTGCTTTAAACTGGAAGGGCACATTCACTCATTTGAACAAATTCACAAACCTTTGGCACCATCAGAAACAATTTAGGGTTGAGTCCATTGCCCAAGGACACATTGACATGTGACACACCGGACTATAACGGTGTGAGCTTTAATGAGATATACAGTTCATAAAATCCGCTGGTGACCTTTCTAATGGCAGCTGCTAATAGTTGTGGCCTGGTCTTCCAGTCGTTTGCTCTAACACATCAATCTAGACTGAATTATCCTGACAAATACATGGATTTTCATTACATACATTCATTGTCCCATGAGGACATGACCCTATAACCTCAATGAATCTACAATACTTACTCTCATGCCACCATAGGGTTGACATTTTTGGCTTTGAATGTTTGTCAATTTGTCATTATTAAAATGAGGATGAACACTAATGACTTTGGACATATCTGAACTTGTCATCCCGTGCCGCGATTTCACTACCTACTGCAAAGATGTTAACTCAAGCTATGCATAATGTTTAGTTTGGATTAGTAAATTAGCTCGCACCACATGCAAAGCATTGCCATTTTTGCTGTGGCTGATTCAGCCCAGAGCACAGCCATGCCTTAATAAACCCTCACAGCTCACATCCTGTATACCAGCGCAACTCAACTGGCGGACCAGGCCATTCAGGAAAAATCATTAAATATTATTATTATTATTACCATGTCATCCAAAATCGGTAATACTATAGTACAGGAGTTACCAATCCCAGAAGGGCTGGTGTGGGTGCAGGTTTTTGTTCCAACCAGCCAGTAATACACCTGATTATACTAATGAAGCTCTAGTGATAGAGAGTAAAATCACGTGTGTTACTGCCTGGTTGGAACAAAAACCTGGAGCAACATGGGGTCACCAGTGTGGGTGGCTCTTCTGGAACAGGATTGGTGACCCGTGCTATAATATGTCGCTCAAAATGAGTCATTCTATACCTGTGGTTCTCAAATAGTGGGGCGCAGGGCTCCGTCAAGGGGGCACGTTAGACTTCAGGGAACATGCTACTTTATTTAAAGTATTTAACAGGGACGAGAAGGAAAGAGACAGAGATAAAGAGACAAACAGTCTCCCAAAGCTAAGACGAAGAAATATGCTAGCGCTTGGTACACTGTGAAAGACCGGTGTGTTACTGTGTCTAAAATGTTGAAGATCAATGAATTAACATGTCACTTAAAGACATTACACTCCAATCACGCTAATGAGCTTATTTTATGTGATTTTAGTTTTCAGTATCCTATGGTTTGAGATGGTCAGTCAAAAATGTTTATAGTTTACTTAAGAATTTATTTTATTTTTCGAATTTCAGATGATCTTTAAATTGTTTCTGTTACATGTAATAAAACTATTCTCTGTTCTAAGTTGGTCCATGTTTCTTTCTATTTTTATTATCTAATGGGTTAATAAGGATACAGTGTGGTACTTATAACAATTTTAGAGACAAATGATACTATTTATAATCACATGGGTGGGGCGAGATGTTCTCTTTTTCCATAGGGTAGACAGAAAATAATTGAGAAGCAATGTATTATACTATGTCGCCCAAAAAAGGTCATATTATGGTATGTCGTCCAAAAGAGGTCATATTAGAGTATGTCGCTCAAAATGAGTTATACTATACTATATCGTACAAAAAACGTCATACTATACTATGTCGCTCAAAAAAGGTCATACTATACTATGTCGTTCAAAATAGGTCATACTATAGTATGTCGTCCAAAATAGGTCATACTATACTATATTGTCCAAAAAAACATTATATACTATGTTGTCCAAAATAGGTCATACTATATATAATATATCGTCAAAAAAGGTCTCACTATAACATGTCACTCAAAAAAGGTCTTACTATACTATGTCGTTCAAAATAGGTCATACTATAGTATGTCATCCAAAAAAGGTCATACTATAGTATGTCTTCCAAAATAGGTCATACTATACTATAGTATGTCGCTCAAAATGAGTTATACTATACTATATCGTACAAAAAACGTCATACTATACTATGACGCTCAAAAAAGGTCATGCTATACTGTCGCTCAAAATAAGTCATACTATACTGTCGCCTAAAAAAGGTCTTACTATACTATGTCGCCCAAAAAAGGTTATACTATACTATGTCGTCCAAAAAAGGTCATACTATAGCATGTCGCTCAAAATAAGTCATACTATACTATGTCGCCTAAAAAAGGTCATACTATACTATGTTGTCCAAAAAAGGTCATACTATACAATATAGTCCAAAAAATGTCATACTATACTATGTCGCTCAAAAAAGGTCATACTATAGTATGTCGTCCAAAACAGGTCATACTATAGTATATCGTACAAAAACGGTCATACAATAACATGTCAATCAAAATAAGTCATAGTATACTACGTCATAGTATAGTACGTCATAGTATACTACGTTGTCCAAATAGTCATCCAAATGAGGTCATACTATAGCATATCGCTCAAAATAAATCATACTATACTATATCGTACAAAAAACGCCATACTATACTATGTGGTCCAAAATAGGTCATACTATATATAATATATCGTCAAAAAAGGTCTTACTGTACTATGTCGTCAAAAAAGGTCTTACTATAGCATGTCACTCAAAAAAGGTCATACTATACTATGTCGTTCAAAATAGGTCTTACTATAGTATGTCGTCCAAAATAGGTCATACTATACTATATTGTCCAAAAAAGGCCATAATATACTATGTTGTCCAAAATAGGTCATACTATATATAATATATCGTCAAAAAAGGTCTTATTGTACTATGTCGTCAAAAAAGGTCTTACTATAGCATGTCACTCAAAAAAGGTCATACTATACTATGTCGTTCAAAAAAGGTCATACTATAGTATGTCTTCCAAAATAGGTCATACTATAGTATGTCGTCCCAAAAAGGTCATGCTATAGTATTTCATCCAAAAAAGGTGATACTATACTATGTCACTCAAAATAGGTCATAGGAGTGGACAGATTAATATGGATCTGTACAGAAAGCGGGGAGCAGTGTTTGGACTATGGAAACATTGGAAACAAGGTGACTGGAACTTTTCAATTTCAAAAGACATACTAATGTATGTCGTACAAAATAAGTCATACTAAACTATGTCGCTCAAAAAAAGTCATATTAAAGTATGTCGCTCAAAATAAGGCATATTAAAGTATGTTGTTCAAAATAAGTCTTACTAAAGTATGTCGTTCAAAATAAGTCATACTAAACTATGTCGCTCAAAATAAATCATATTAAAGTATGTCGCTCAAAATAAGGCATATTAAAGTATGTCGTCCAAAATAAGTCATACTATACTATATAGTACACAAGATGTCATACTACACTATGTCATTCAAAATAGATCATACTATACTGTCTTCCAAAAAAGGGCATACTATACTATGTCACCCAAAAAAGGTCTTACTATACTATGTCGTCCAAATTAGGTCATACTATACTATATTGTCCAAAAAAGGCCATAATATACTATGTTGTCCAAAAAAGGCCATAATATACTATGTTGTCCAAAATAGGTCATACTATATATAGTATATCTTCAATAAAGGTCTTACTGTACTATGTCGTCAAAAACGGTCTTACTATACAATGTCGTCCAAAAAAGGTCATACTATAGTATGTCGTCCAAAAAAGGTCATGCTATAGTATTTCATCCAAAAAAGGTGATACTATACTATGTCGCTCAAAATAGGTCATAGGAGTGGACAGATTAATATGGATCTGTACAGAAAGCGGGGAGCAGTGTTTGGACTATGGAAACATTGGGAAACAAGGTGAGTGGAACTTTTCAATTTCAAAGAGACATACTAATGCATGTCGTACAAAATAAGTCATACTAAAGTATGTCGCTCAAAATAAGTCATATTAAAGTATGTCGTCCGAAATAAGTCATACTATACTATATAGTGCACAAGATGTCATACTATACTATGTCATTCAAAATAGGTCATACTATAGTATGTCGTCAAACAAGGTCTTACTAGAGTATGTCGTCCAAAATAGGTCATACTATACTATGTCACCCAAAAAAGGTCATACTATACTATTTCGCTCAGAAAAGGTCATACTATACTATGTCACCCAAAAAAGATCATGTCGTCTAAAATAGGTCATACCATACCACAAGGAAGCGGGGAGCTGTGTTTGGACTATGGAAACATTGGAAACAAGGTAAGTAGAACTTTTCAATTTCAAAAAGACATACTAATGTATGTCGTACAAAATAAGTCATACTAAAGTATGTCTTTCAAAATAAGTCATACTAAAGTATGTCGTTCAAAATAAGTCATACTAAAGTTTGTCATTCAAAATAAGTCATACTAAACTATGTCACTCAAAATAAGTCATACTAAAGTATGTCGCTCAAAATAAGGCATATTAAAGTATGTCGTCCAAAATAAGTCATACTATACTATATAGTCCACAAGATGTCATACTATACTATGTCACCCAAAAAAGGTCATACTATAGCATGTCACTCAAAAAAGGTCATACTATACTATGTCGTCCCAAAAAGGTCATACTATAGCATGTCGTCCAAAACAGGTCATACTATACTATGTCGTCCCAAAAAAACACCATACTATAGTATGTCGTCCAAAATAGGTCATACTATAGTATGTCGTCCCAAAAAGGTCATACTATAGCATGTCACTCAAAAAAGGTCATACTATACTATGTCGTTCAAAATAAGTCATACTATAGTATGTCGTCCAAAAAAGGTCATACTATAGTATGTCTTCCAAAAAAGGTCATACTATAGTATGTCGTCCAAAAAAGGTCATACTATAGTATGTCGTCCAAAATAGGTCATACTATAGTATGTCGTCCCAAAAAGGTCATAATATAGCATGTCACTCAAAAAAGGTCATACTATACTATGTCGTTCAAAATAGGTCATACTATAGTATGTCGTCCAAAAAAGGTCATACTATAGTATGTCTTCCAAAAAAGGTCATACTATAGTATGTCGTCCAAAAAAGGCCATGATATACTATGTTGTCCAAAATAGGTCATACTATATATAATATATCGTCAAAAAAGGTCTTACTGTACTATGTCGTCAAAAAAGGTCTTACTATAGCATGTCACTCAAAAAAGGTCATACTATACTATGTCGTTCAAAATAGGTCATACTATAGTATGTCGTCCCAAAAAGGTCATACTATAGCATGTCGTCATAGGTATGTCTTCCGAAATAGGTCATACTATAGTATGTCGTCCCAAAAAGGTCATACTATAGCATGTCGTCCAAAACAGGTCATACTATACTATGTCGTCCCAAAAAAACACCATACTATACTATGTGGTCCAAAATAGGTCATACTATAGTATGTCGTCCCAAAAAGGTCATACTATAGCATGTCACTCAAAAAAGGTCATACTATACTATGTCGTTCAAAATAGGTCATACTATACTATGTCGTTCAAAATAGGTCATACTATAGTATGTCATCCAAAAAAGGTCATACTATAGTATGTCTTGTAAAAAAAGGTCATACTATAGTATGTCATCCAAAAAAGGTCATACTATAGTATGTCTTCCAAAAAAGGTCATACTATAGTATGTCGTCCAAAAAAGGTCGTACTATAGTATATCGTCGAAATTGGTCATACTATATATATTGTCCAAAAAAGGCCATAATATACTATGTTGTCCAAAATAGGTCATACTATGTATAATATATCGTCAAAAAAGGTCTTACTGTACTATGTCGTCAAAAAAGGTCTTACTATACTATGTCGTCCAAAAAAGGTCATACTATAGTATGTCGTCCAAAAAAGGTCATACTATACTATATTGTCCAAAAAAGGCCATAATATACTATGTTGTCCAAAATAGGTCATACTATATATAATATATCATCAGAAAAGGTCTTACTATAGCATGTCACTCAAAAAAGGTCATACTATAGTATGTCGTCCAAAAAAGGTCATACTATAGTAGGTCGTCCAAAAAAGGTCATACTAAAGTATGTCTTCGAAAAAAGGTCATAGTATATATATTGTCCAAAAAAGGCCATAATATACTATGTTGTCCAAAATAGGTCATACTATGTATAATATATCGTCAAAAAAGGTCTTACTATACTATGTCGTCCAAAAAAGGTCATACTATAGTATGTCGTCCAAAAAAGGTCATACTATAGTAGGTCGTCCAAAAAAGGTCATACTAAAGTATGTCTTCCAAAAAAGGTCATAGTATATATATTGTCCAAAAAAGGCCATAATATACTATGTTGTCCAAAATAGGTCATACTATGTATAATATATCGTCAAAAAAGGTCTTACTATACTATGTCGTCCAAAAAAGGTCATACTATACTATGTCGTTCAAAGTAGGTCATACTATAGTATGTCGTCCAAAAAATGTCATACTATAGTATGTCTTCAAAAATAGGTCATACTATAGTATGTCGTCCCAAAAAGGTCATGAGTGACTATAGCATGTCACTCAAAAAAGGTCATACTGTACTATGTCGTTCAAAATAGGTCATACTATACTATGTCGTTCAAAATAGGTCATACTATAGTATGTCATCCAAAAAAGGTCATACTATAATATGTCTTGTAAAAAAAGGTCATACTATAGTATGTCATCCAAAAAAGGTCATACTATAGTATGTCATCTAAAAAAGGTCATACTATAGTATGTCTTCCAAAAAAGGTCATACTATAGTATGTCGTCCAAAAAAGGTCGTACTATAGTATATCGTCGAAATTGGTCATACTATATATATTGTCCAAAAAAGGCCATAATATACTATGTTGTCCGAAATAGGTCATACT
Source organism: Eupleurogrammus muticus (assembly GCA_036785175.1). Taxonomy (NCBI): domain Eukaryota; kingdom Metazoa; phylum Chordata; class Actinopteri; order Scombriformes; family Trichiuridae; genus Eupleurogrammus; species Eupleurogrammus muticus. Next base: position 11,257,677 of record JAYKQN010000007.1, on the reverse strand, counting down.
ATGTATAATATATCGTCAAAAAAGGTCTTACTGTACTATGTCGTCAAAAAAGGTCTTACTATACTATGTCGTCCAAAAAAGGTCATACTATAGTATGTCGTCCAAAAAAGGTCATACTATACTATATTGTCCAAAAAAGGCCATAATATACTATGTTGTCCAAAATAGGTCATACTATATATAATATATCGTCAGAAAAGGTCTTACTGTACTATGTCGTCAAAAAAGGTCTTACTATAGCATGTCACTCAAAAAAGGTCATACTATAGTATGTCGTCCAAAAAAGGTCATACTATAGTAGGTCGTCCAAAAAAGGTCATACTAAAGTATGTCTTCCAAAAAAGGTCATAGTATATATATGGTCCAAAAAAGGCCATAATATACTATGTTGTCCAAAATAGGTCATACTATGTATAATATATCGTCAAAAAAGGTCTTACTATACTATGTCGTCCAAAAAAGGTCATACTATCCTATATTGTCCAAAAAAGGCCATAATATACTATGTTGTCCAAAATAGGTCATACTATATATAATATATCGTCAAAAAAGGTCATACTATAGCATGTCACTCAAAAACGGTCATACTATACTATGTCGTTCAAAGTAGGTCATACTATAGTATGTCATCCAAAAAATGTCATACTATAGTATGTCTTCAAAAATAGGTCATACTATAGTATGTCTTGTGAAAAAAGGTCATACTATAGTATGTCATCCAAAAAAGGTCATACTATAGTATGTCGTCCAAAAAAGGTCATACTATAGTATGTCTTCCAAAAAAGGTCATACTATAGTATGTCGTCCAAAATAGGTCATACTATATATATTGTCCAAAAAAGGCCATAATATACTATGTTGTCCAAAATAGGTCATACTATGTATAATATATCGTCAAAAAAGATCTTACTGTACTATGTCGTCAAAAAAGGTCTTACTATACTATGTTGTCCAAAAAAGGTCATACTATAGTATGTCGTCCAAAAAAGGTCATACTATAGTATTTCACCCAAAAAAGGTCAAACTATAGTATATCGTCGAAATTGGTCATACTATATATATTGTCCAAAAAAGGCCATAATATACTATGTTGTCCAAAATAGGTCATACTATGTATAATATATCGTCAAAAAAGGTCTTGCTGTACTATGTCGTCAAAAAAGGTCTTACTATACTATGTCGTCCAAAAAAGGTCATACTATAGTATGTCGTCCAAAAAAGGTCTTACTATACTATGTTGTCCAAAAAAGGTCATACTATAGTATGTCGTCCAAAAAAGGTCATACTATAGTATTTCACCCAAAAAAGGTGATAGTATACTATGTCGCTCAAAATAGGTCATAGGAGTGGACAGATTAATATGGATCTGTACAGAAAGCGGGGAGCAGTGTTTGGACTATGGAAACTTTGGAAACAAGGTGAGTGGAACTTTTCAATTTCAAAAAGACATACTAATGTATGTCGTACAAAATAAGTCATACTAAAGTATGTCGTTCAAAATAAGTCATACTAAAGTATGTCGTTCAAAATAAGTCATACTAAAGTATGTCGGTCAAAATAAGGCATATTAAAGTATGTCGTCCAAAATAAGTCATACTATACTATATAGTCCACAAGATGTCATACTATACTATGTCGTCCAAAATAGGTCATACCATACTATTTTGCTCAGAAAAGGTCATACTATAGTATGTCGTCTAAAATAGGTCATACCATACCACCAGAAAGCGGGGAGCAGTGTTTGGACTATGGAAACATTGGAAACAAGGTGAGTGGAACTTTTCAATTTCAAAAAGACATACTAATGCATGTCGTACAAAATAAGTCATACTAAAGTATGTCGTCCAAAATAGGTCATACTATACTATTTCGCTCAGAAAAGGTCATACTATACTATGTCACCCAAAAAAGGTCATACTATACTATTTCGCTCAGAAAAGATCATACTATATTATGTCACCCAAAAAAGGTCATACTATAGTATGTCGTCTAAAATAGGTCATACCATACTATGTCGCCCAACAAAGGTCATACTATAGCATGTTGCTCAAAATAAGTCATACTATACTATATAGTCCACAAGATGTCATACTATACTATGTCGTTCAAAATAGGTCATACTATACTATGTCGTCAAACAAGGTCTTACTATAGTATGTCGTCCAAAAAAGATCATACTTTACTATGTCTTCCAAAAAAGGGCATACTATACTATGCCGCTGAAAAAAGGTCATACTATACTATGTTGCCCAAAAAAGGTCATACTATACTATTTCACTAAAAAGAGGTCATACTATACTATTTCACTCGAAAAGGTCATACTATACTATATCGCCCAAAAAAGGCCATACTATACTATGTCGTCCAAAATAGGTCATACTATACCATGTCGCCCAAAAAAGGTCATACTATACTATGCCACCCAAAAAAGGTCATACTATTCTATTTCGCTCAGAAAAGGTCATACTATACTATTTCGCCCAAAAAAGGTCATACTATAGTATGTCGTCCAAAATAAGTCATAGTATAGTATGTCGTCCAAAAAAGGTCATACTATACTATGTTGCCCAAAATAAGTCATAGTATAGTATGTCGCTCAAAAAAGGTCATACTAAAGTATGTCACCCAAAAAAAGGTCATACTATAGTATGTCTTCCAAAAAAGGTCATACTATAGTATGTCGTCCAAAAAAGGTCATACTATAGTAGGTCGTCCAAAAAAGGTCATACTAAAGTATGTCTTCGAAAAAAGGTCATAGTATATATATTGTCCAAAAAAGGCCATAATATACTATGTTGTCCAAAATAGGTCATACTATGTATAATATATCGTCAAAAAAGGTCTTACTATACTATGTCGTCCAAAAAAGGTCATACTATAGTATGTCGTCCAAAAAAGGTCATACTATAGTAGGTCGTCCAAAAAAGGTCATACTAAAGTATGTCTTCCAAAAAAGGTCATAGTATATATATTGTCCAAAAAAGGCCATAATATACTATGTTGTCCAAAATAGGTCATACTATGTATAATATATCGTCAAAAAAGGTCTTACTATACTATGTCGTCCAAAAAAGGTCATACTATACTATGTCGTTCAAAGTAGGTCATACTATAGTATGTCGTCCAAAAAATGTCATACTATAGTATGTCTTCAAAAATAGGTCATACTATAGTATGTCGTCCCAAAAAGGTCATGAGTGACTATAGCATGTCACTCAAAAAAGGTCATACTGTACTATGTCGTTCAAAATAGGTCATACTATACTATGTCGTTCAAAATAGGTCATACTATAGTATGTCATCCAAAAAAGGTCATACTATAATATGTCTTGTAAAAAAAGGTCATACTATAGTATGTCATCCAAAAAAGGTCATACTATAGTATGTCATCTAAAAAAGGTCATACTATAGTATGTCTTCCAAAAAAGGTCATACTATAGTATGTCGTCCAAAAAAGGTCGTACTATAGTATATCGTCGAAATTGGTCATACTATATATATTGTCCAAAAAAGGCCATAATATACTATGTTGTCCGAAATAGGTCATACTATGTATAATATATCGTCAAAAAAGGTCTTACTGTACTATGTCGTCAAAAAAGGTCTTACTATACTATGTCGTCCAAAAAAGGTCATACTATAGTATGTCGTCCAAAAAAGGTCATACTATACTATATTGTCCAAAAAAGGCCATAATATACTATGTTGTCCAAAATAGGTCATACTATATATAATATATCGTCAGAAAAGGTCTTACTGTACTATGTCGTCAAAAAAGGTCTTACTATAGCATGTCACTCAAAAAAGGTCATACTATAGTATGTCGTCCAAAAAAGGTCATACTATAGTAGGTCGTCCAAAAAAGGTCATACTAAAGTATGTCTTCCAAAAAAGGTCATAGTATATATATGGTCCAAAAAAGGCCATAATATACTATGTTGTCCAAAATAGGTCATACTATGTATAATATATCGTCAAAAAAGGTCTTACTATACTATGTTGTCCAAAAAAGGTCATACTATAGTATGTCGTCCAAAAAAGGTCATACTATAGTATTTCACCCAAAAAAGGTGATAGTATACTATGTCGCTCAAAATAGGTCATAGGAGTGGACAGATTAATATGGATCTGTACAGAAAGCGGGGAGCAGTGTTTGGACTATGGAAACTTTGGAAACAAGGTGAGTGGAACTTTTCAATTTCAAACAGACATACTAATGTATGTCGTACAAAATAAGTCATACTAAAGTATGTCGTTCAAAATAAGTCATACTAAAGTATGTCGTTCAAAATAAGTCATACTAAAGTATGTCGGTCAAAATAAGGCATATTAAAGTATGTCGTCCAAAATAAGTCATACTATACTATATAGTCCACAAGATGTCATACTATACTATGTCGTCCAAAATAGGTCATACCATACTATTTTGCTCAGAAAAGGTCATACTATAGTATGTCGTCTAAAATAGGTCATACCATACCACCAGAAAGCGGGGAGCAGTGTTTGGACTATGGAAACATTGGAAACAAGGTGAGTGGAACTTTTCAATTTCAAAAAGATATACTAATGCATGTCGTACAAAATAAGTCATACTAAAGTATGTCGTCCAAAATAGGTCATACTATACTATTTCGCTCAGAAAAGGTCATACTATACTATGTCACCCAAAAAAGGTCATACTATACTATTTCGCTCAGAAAAGATCATACTATATTATGTCACCCAAAAAAGGTCATACTATAGTATGTCGTCTAAAATAGGTCATACCATACTATGTCGCCCAACAAAGGTCATACTATAGCATGTTGCTCAAAATAAGTCATACTATACTATATAGTCCACAAGATGTCATACTATACTATGTCGTTCAAAATAGGTCATACTATACTATGTCGTCAAACAAGGTCTTACTATAGTATGTCGTCCAAAAAAGATCATACTTTACTATGTCTTCCAAAAAAGGGCATACTATACTATGCCGCTGAAAAAAGGTCATACTATACTATGTTGCCCAAAAAAGGTCATACTATACTATTTCACTAAAAAGAGGTCATACTATACTATTTCACTCGAAAAGGTCATACTATACTATATCGCCCAAAAAAGGCCATACTATACTATGTCGTCCAAAATAGGTCATACTATACCATGTCGCCCAAAAAAGGTCATACTATACTATGCCACCCAAAAAAGGTCATACTATTCTATTTCGCTCAGAAAAGGTCATACTATACTATTTCGCCCAAAAAAGGTCATACTATAGTATGTCGTCCAAAATAAGTCATAGTATAGTATGTCTTCCAAAAAAGGTCATACTATACTATGTTGCCCAAAATAAGTCATAGTATAGTATGTCGCTCAAAAAAGGTCATACTAAAGTATGTCACCCAAAAAAAGGTCATACTATAGTATGTTGTCCACAATAGGTCATACTATACTATGTAGCCCAAAAAAGGTCATACTATTCTATTTCGCTCAGAAAAGGTCATACTGTACTATTTCGCCCAAAAAAGGTCATACTATACTATTTCGCCCAAAAAAGGTCATACTATAGTATGTTGTCCAAAAAAAGTCATACTATACTATGCCGCCCAAAAAAGGTCATACTATTCTATTTCGCTCAGAAAAGGTCATACTATACTATTTCGCCCAAAAAAGGTCATACTATAGTATGTCGTCCAAAAAAGGTCATACTATACTATGTTGCCCAAAATAAGTCATAGTATAGTATGTCGCTCAAAAAAGGTCATACTAAAGTATGTCACCCAAAAAAAGGTCATACTATACTATGTCACCCAAAAAAGGTCATACTATAGTATGTTGTCCACAATAGGTCATACTATACTATGTAGCCCAAAAAAGGTCATACTATTCTATTTCGCTCAGAAAAGGTCATACTATACTATTTCGCCCAAAAAAGGTCATACTATAGTATGTTGTCCAAAAAAAGTCATACTATACTATGCCGCCCAAAAAAGGTCATACTATTCTATTTCGCTCAGAAAAGGTCATACTATACTATTTTGCCCAAAAAAGGTCATACTATAGTATGTCGTCCAAAAGAGGTCATGCTATACTATGTCGCCCAAAAAAGGTCATACTATAGTATGTCGTCCAAAAAAGGTCATACTATACTATGTTGCCCAAAATAAGTCATAGTATAGTATGTCGCTCAAAAAAGGTCATACTAAAGTATGTCACCCAAAAAAGGTCATACTATACTATGTCACCCAAAAAAGGTCATACTATAGTATGTTGTCCACAATAGGTCATACTATACTATGTAGCCCAATGAAGGTCATATTATAGTATGTCGCCAAAAAAGGTCATACTAGACTATGTTGCACAAAAAAGGTCATACTAGACTATCTTGCCCAAAAAAGTTCATACTACACTATGTCGTCCAAAAATGGTCATACTATACTATGTCGTCCATAAAAGGTCATACTATATTAGGTCCTCCAAATAAGTCAAAGTATAGTATGTCGCTCAAAATATGTCAAACTAAAGTAGGGATGCACCGATGTGAAAATTTCGGCCGATATCAATATCCGATATACATATCGGCAGTCACTGCCGATATCGATATTTGCTGATATCGATATATGCAGAGAAAAAAAGTTTTCTGTAGTGTCACAAATTTAGTACAGACCAGAAAAAACACTGTCGTCTGTCACGTCTCCCCATTACGTCGGCGGCTGGTAAGAGGAAGTACGGCGGAGCGGACCCGATGGAGCTCCGCGAAGGCGGCGACGTCGGCGGCCGCGGCAGAGGTGGAGGCGGAGGAGGCGGCGGCCGGCGATGAGAAGGTGACAGGACGGCGTCCGACACCCCGGAGCAACGTTCCGCGCATTTTTTTTTTCTTTTCGGGCGATGTGATGTGACGGAGGAGCCTGCTAGGACCAGCTAGCTTAGCGCGTCGCCGGGAGACACGCAGACAGTGACCTAACTAACTTTAGCGGTTTAACTCTGCCAATTGGTGACATCGGCCAGAATTTGTTGACATCGGACCGATACCGGTATGGTATGACATATCGGCCGATATATCGGTTGGCCGATATATCGTGCATCACTACACTAAAGTTTGTCGCTCAAAATACGCTCAAAATAAGTCATACTATAGTTTTTGTCCTCAAAATAAGTCATACTATAGTTTGTTGCTCAAAATAGGATATATTATATAGTGTGTCACTCAAAAAGGTTGTCTTAATAAACCCTCAGAGTACATCCCCTGTCCCAGACTTACTCAACTAGCAGACCGGGGTCTGCGAACGGCTCAAAACGCAATGCCATCCGGACCAAGACAAAATATTTAATTATTATTATTATTATCGTATAGCATTTCTGGTGTAATAAATTGCCATGCTATTTCTGGGTGTAATTCCCTGTAACCAATCTCGTGACAAATAAGGAAAACAAAATATGAGATTGTGTATCGTCACTCTGGCAACACAGTAAAGCAGGGACATGAGGTCCGTGTGAGAGTATTTTTCTGTCTGAAACAGCTTGCTCCAAATTGCAAAAGAAAAGAACGGTGGATGCAGAAAACAGAGAATTTAAGGTGGAGTGGACAGATAAACATGCATTTGTGCTGCCAGCGGGGAGCAGCGCTGCAGTTTAACAGACTGTGACGGACCACAGAAACATTGGAAATTTGGTGAGTGGACCTTTTCAGTTTCTAGTTGAGTACCCCTGCTGTATCCACTTGGGTTTTCTTATCATCATTGATATAGTTAAATGTATATGGAAATCTAATACACCTACAGGGTTTGATTACTGCAGCCCATTTGCACTTTATAGTGCCAGACACATTGCAAAACATTGAATGACAAATAGAGAGGCTGCAAGTGTTGCCTGGTGGTCTTGTATCACAATTATAACTCAACTACTGTATCGAGCCAGTGACTCTTCAACTCTGCTGGCGCATTCGGGGAAAAAAAAGCCATATGGTAAATAATAAGAGCTTCATGCGGCTGCTGAATAATACATGGGCTCTCGGGCAAGTAAAGAAATGAAAAAAACATATAATAGAGACAGATACTGTACATTTTCATACCATTGCATACCCCAAGGATGCACAATTATACTCACATACACACAACAAAGGGAAAAAAATAATAAAGTAAAACTGCCCTGTATAGCATGTGAAATGTAACATTTCTTTTCCTGTGTGCTTATCTATTAAATGCCAATAAAAAACTCCAAATGTATTAAAAAGAAAAACAAATCATGTGACACGAGGAGGTGCTGTCAGAAAATTTTCCCCACCACCACTATTTGATTTAAGCAGCAAACCCCGCCCCGTGCGCCCAGGACTTATTTGTAATAACCACGCCATCTGTTCACCTGGACATCTCCATGGTGTCCTTGGTGAGATAGACGATCCAGTAGACCAGGTTGAAGGCGCCAAACGAGAGCGGGAAGAGGATGCGCGAGTACTTGTCGATGATGCTGGTGCCGGTCAGGACGTTGTTGGCCGGCACAGCTGAGCCCTGCTGCAGGAAGGCCTGGGCGTTGACGGGCGGGTTGGGAAAGGTTTTGGCCGGGCGCTCGAACAGCGTCGCCGAGTTCATCCTCTTCTTCAGCATGCTGCTGGTGTCCACCTTAGAGGGGGGGAAATAGGAAAGGCATCCCAAACCGTAAGAGGGAAATTCACACTAAAGAGAATATTACATGATGTAACATGGAGGTATTAATAATACAAGTGGTGCTGTGCTGTTGTTCCCCGAGAATCATGAAATGTTATGTGCTAAGAATGTTAATGCAGCAGTACAAGCTGCAAAGACAACATGTTCCAGTGGTTGTGGCTGCAAGTGGATGTATCTTATTAAATCAACACGATATAGACAGAATCAGGGGGGAAGCTAAATGAAGTAAGCGATACCAAGAAAATCCATTCTGTGTAATTTCCACGAAACGTGAGTTTTGCTCAGCACATGTGGCAATTTGAGATTTCAAAATATGGGTGCCACATTAACTTAGCACAACAAAGGAAATAAAAGAATGTTTTGTTTTGGATTTCAGTCAACCCCGCGAGATTGACGCGTCCGTGGGAAGCAAACAAGACACGTTAAACAAAAGAGGCTCCACGGTATATTGACATGTAGTTATTGCCATGCCTCATCAACTTTCAGTAAACCGGCGTGATCTCGGCACATGCTCCCTGCTCCGATAGCTGTAAATCAGATGTGTACCGAGAGAAAGGGAGAGTACATCGGGGAAATGGGTCAAAGAACACTGTTGCCTGTAGGTAGAGTTAGAGAGGATGAGAGAGAGAGACTGGAGACTGGAGGAAAACGCAATCCCTTTTAAAACCCAACAAAAAAACTCCATCAAATTTTTTACCTGAAGTACCACAGAAATAGAACAAGCAGCCTCCTCTTGATGGCTCAAACTTATTGAACATAAACACAACACATATATATTGCAGCCATAGAAGTGAATGCATTACGGACAACTATGCTGAAAATAATAAAATATTCAATATGCTACTTAAGAAGATGGGGAAATACAAGGTCTTTATGAAGCAGATTTCATACATCATTATTTACTCATAGGTATTATTTTGGTAGCTCAGTATAACATTTGCAAATGCGCTTTTCATCAATTATACATGATTCTAGTTTGGATTTTGTTTTACGTTGTAGTGTTCGAATGATATCTGGAAAAAAAAGGCAGTTAGTCGCATACTGTTGACATTACATGTTTTTTTTTTCTTTTCCAAACTACAATCTTGGAGCAAAACTGAACATGTGAGATTTAGCTTGGATTTGTGATGCTACAGGATTACATCACAATCCTCTGCTGAGGGAAACCCTTCCAAAACTGTGGCCAATCTCAAAATAAGACTAGATTACATCTGAGTTACTAGTTTCACAAGACCTGACATATTGGCAAATGCATATATATATATATATATATATATATATATATACACGCACACTGGATTTAATTGTGAAGTTGAACCATTTTAATCATTTCAAGTTCTGTGGAAAGCTCTGACATCAGAAGTATAACCATGGAAACAAAAGCAAAAGAAATGGGTTTAATTTTCCATACAGGAAATGAAAGTCTATAGATAGAGGGTGCCTTATATTGTACAGATCGTAAAGATCTTTAAGAAGAGATCCTACATTTTGTGATTTATGCATAATACACTTTACACTTCCCTTGACTTTAATTGACTGTATATTACAGGTATTTTCTCTTTGAGAACAAAAGACTTTTTATTCTGCTCTGGTAAACCATAAACTCTACACATTGTGGTATGTCTAAAGATCATCTTTCACTGCGGTAAAGTAGATAGTTAAGTCCAGAGTGCGACAAAGACAAAAAGAGAGAAAAAGGCAAGAGAAAGAGTACTGTGTTATGATCAAACAATAAAGAGCACTCTATAAATTCTCTCTAGCCTTTATTAGGATGATATGTTTCATTAAGGAGCAACCTTCAACATTGAAAAACTCTTAACATCATGCACTTTAGACAGAGATGGGGTTGGAAATGTAATGGGGTAGAAGCAGGTATACTGTATATGAAAAAAAAATCATATAAAGATTTGTACAACACTATAGCAACAAAACAGTGAAGGGGAGGGCATGTAGCGTGTGTGTGATTGTGTGTGTGTACGTGCAGCTGATCCGATACAAAAGCTATTTTAGATAATGACAACAGGCTTGCTTGGCTTCTTTCTGGTCAAATCCCAGAGGGATCAGCTCCTCTTCTCTTTATCCACTGCTCTAGATTTCAACAGACCCACTCTGACACAGGGAGGATGGGCACTGACTGACGGATGTATAGATGCTGGGTGTGTGTGTGTGTGTGTGTGTGTGTGTGTGTGTGTGTGTGTGTGTGGGGGTGGGTGGAAGTTCTATGTAAGTGTTTTCATGTACATAGCAGGTGCGTGTGTGTGTGTATGTGTGCACAAAATGAGGTTACACTAACTGTACTTTACCCTTATGCCTGGCATGGGAGTAGGTGCACCAGGTTCATCTCTGTGGGTTTTGAGTGGGTGTGTACACACTTGCATATGATCTTTAAGAGGTGGTGGAGATAGAGATGCGTATGTGCTTCTTTTTTTTTAATAATGTATTAATGTATGTGCAACAATCCAATTCTATTGTTTAGAAGCAAAAAAACTATGAGTTAAGGCTACTAACAACAAAAAGATTGCAATTTATTAGTTTGTGTTTCCATGTTTTGCTGCAATACAACATGTGAAATATTGAATTGAGCTGCACATAGACTATTCATCAACTTTTACTGGACAAAATATCACAATAACAACAGCTCAAAAGACTTTTTTTTTTCTTTTTAGAATTTCTGTCTTCTTTTCTATCTCTTAGTTATAAAATCTCACTCCAACTTGATGAAGCCAAGTATAGACGCTGTATGACTATGTGACCACCGAGAACTACATATAAAGAAAAGCAATAAAGCCTCCAAATGTGCTGGTGAGAACCTGAGCAAATGATGTGGTCACATGTTGTTCCTCACGCAACCTTTAGAGAAATGGCGTGAAACTAACATATGAAGCCAACATGTGCACATATTGAGCCCTTTTTGTTCTGCTCCTTTTCTTCTCTGGAGTATTTGATTTAAGATAAGATAAGATAAGATAAGATAGCTCCTTTATTGTCCCACAGTGGGGAAATTTACGGTGCTACAGCAGCAGTTAGAAAAGTTACAAAAATGTTTTTTAAAAATTTAAAAAGGAAAAGAAAAATTAAAAAATTAAATTAAAAAACAATATATACAGATATATACAGATATATACAGGTAATGAAAATGAAACAAACAAAGATGAAGGAGAAGATGACACGAAAAAAGAAAAAAAAATGCTATTCCACTGATCTACAGTCATAACACGTCAAAAAACACTGCAATGTGCCAGCAAAAAGGCAGGGAGTGGAACACTGCTGCCAAAATATTAAAAATAAATAAATAAATAAATAAATGAATAAGAAGAAGCTTTGAAAATACTTATGAGGGAGGAAAAGATACAGTACACACAATATGTTATAGTGAAAAGTACTGAAAGTAAAGATAAGCCTGTTCATAATAAACATAATAATACGTTTATAATAACTGCAGCTGTGCAACTACAATAGAAATAATTCTTATCAGCTGAAAATACAAAAATACATTCTCTCTGATTATAAGGCAGTTTTTTTCTTTCTTGATTTTGGTCAGTTTAATCTTGTTTTAGGAAAACAAGATTACAATAAATATATGGGATAAAGTTTAAAAATATGAGCTAGAAAGACATTAAGCTAAAACATCATAAATTGGAGATAAAGTATAGTGTATGAAATTAAAAAAAAAAATGAGGGACAAATTAAAAGAAAAAGATGCAATCTTCTCTCAACATAAATTGATGAAACTCAGTTTATATACATAATACAAGATATTTTCACGTACAAAATTTTTCGCAGTCTAAGTGCAGTACATGTTGCTGTCAACAATCTCGCCTCAGCTTGAAAATTCCGAGGCTCGTTCAGTCTAATTAATTGAACACGCACACCTAACACCGGGACAAGCCCTTGAAAATCAAGGCTGTCCTGATTTAATCAAGACGTTTCTTCACCCAAGCGCCGATCGACGCTCCTACAGCAGCTGTGGCTGAGCCTATAAATAAAGGGGCCCACCCTTTACGTTCACACCTGTGCATTTGATTCCTCAAAAGAACCGTTTTTCCTATGCTGTTGTGAGGTTTCCCCTCATGTTTCTAACTCGTAGTTTAACAGGTCGTAGTGTTGTGAATCGTGACTACTGGACGTCTATTCCCAGAGACACACCATTGTATTTTTTTTTTTTCCCTTTTCACTGTATAAGTAGTCTTCCCTCCTACATATTTGGTGAAAGCAGTCATTTTCTATGATGCATCCCTCCCACTCATGCTTTCTCTCAGCGTAACACTCGCTCTCACACACAACAAAACACAACAAAAAAAAAAAACGCCCCTGCCCCTCCGCATCATCCCTCTCGCCTCTCCATCCTTGCTTCGCCGACACTGGACCGGGCCAGCTTTTCTCAGCCTCCACTCCCGCTCCAGTGTGGTGGCTGCCCTCCTTCTTGTGAGCCTGCAGTGATCTGCTGGATATTCTCTTAATCTATGGCTCTTACATAATCTGCAGCAACGTCGTCCGCGGAGCCACTGGCTGTCTCCTCGCGTCACTCTCGGTGGTTATCACACAGTTACAGGGCAGAATAAGGGGAGAGAAGAGGGATGGATGGTAGATATAGTGTAGATGGATGGATGGATAGGACATTGATGGATGAGTGCATTGTTACGGATGCGAGGGGGAGTCATTTGCAACAGATTACGCGTTTGCATGTACAGTATATGCCCCATTATATGTGTTTGAGGGTGCGCTGCAGAGTCTGTGTGGACGGGTATAGGACTGTGAGGTCAAGCGTGAATAAAGGGGAGGTTGTGGTGTTTCGGTGTGTCTGTATATATGAGGGCAAAAGGAGAGGGAGAGTGGTCAAGAGAGACAGCGTTTGCATGCACGAAAGGGAAAGAGAGTGCGTGAAGAGGACAGATGAAGAGTACGGCAAAGGGATAAGAAGAAGCAGAAAAAAGAGAAACTCAGTTGCATGTCTGTGCGTTTCTGCATGTGCAGGAGGGATGGTGCAAGAATGTGATCTTCTCCCGGTTGATACAGGGGATGAAAGAGTGTTTGTTCTGTGCATTGTTTAAACATATGTGCTAGCCACAGCAAATAAGCACAGCAGGAAAACAATATTGTGTAAAAAAAAACAACATTTAGATGAAGTCAGAAAGCCGAAGAATGATACATTAGTGATGTAAAGATCCAGGAAGCAGCAAACGCAGTCGAACGGAAAGGCTTTCCTGAGTGATCAGGGTTACGTGGATGTGGAACCACTGGAACAGCTGGCTGTGACATTCACCACACTGATCAACACAAGCAGCCAACCTTAGAGCCACACATAGCAGTCCCATCCATCAGAGCGTTTTGACAAACACCTTAAAGAAATGTTCAGTAGACAATCACAAAACCAGCAACCAATTCTTCAGCAGGTAGATCCGACTGCCAGAGTACGTTGATATAAATAAATCTGAATGGAGGCACAACCTTAACAAAATAAAAAAATGAGTAAACAGAAACTGGAGTCTCTATTTGAAATCATGGAAGCATCAGAAGAACACGTGTGTGCTGAAACACTGCCCCTTGGTTAGAAAAGCCTATGTTTCCTCTGCGTGTGGCTGGAATTTAAAACCACTAAGATGAAAAATTGTCAAAGCTCTATGGTGCTGCCTGATCATATAAAAACAGCAGGACACAGTTTGTTATCTGCTTTCTGGAAAGTGGATGAGTAACACATGATCTGTAAACATAGTTCTAACTTAGATAGAGATAGTAGTATGTATAATATAATAATAGTCCCAGTGTTTATTATCCTGTTCTTTGTATCGCCAGTTTATACTATATTTACTATTGCCTTCTGTTTTTAGTTCATTTCAGCCCAAGAGGCGTGACAAATATGAAATGGAACCAAATGCATGACAGATGTCTACGACTGTACATCCACAAATGTACCAGCCATGGTACGCATGGTACACTCGTCATATCAACTCATTCATTCTTATTTTACCTGCACCAAATGAGGATGAAACTACATTTAGAACACAACATAGCCCAGATACATATAAACATGTATTACATGTTTAGAATCTGATTAGATAATAAGGACTGAGGCTACAGCTGATTCAGGGAATGGAATTTTAAACAACATGCAGAGCTATGTTGATTAGTGGTTCTGTATCATGTATTATACATACACATATCCTGTATTCTACATGAAGATGGTCTGTGCTTATCATATTATGTATTATAACATTTTATCAATCCAATTTAATAAATAATATGATGGACCACATATATGGACAGTAACAGGCAATCCTTTCTTTATAGAAGAATGATAAGTTTCATACAGTGAAGTCCATAGATGTGTTATTAAAGACAAAAGGGCACCAGTATCAGGGGATAACAAATCTAATATCTACATCTATACTATCAAAGTAAAGAAGTGTATTACAAAATACGACTTTAATAATAATATAATATAATATAATAAGTAACAATATATAATAATATATTGTAATATAATATGAAAAGTGTACATTACACAAAATATGCATGCTGTTCTGGTAGCACCTAGTTCTTACTGTAGCAGCAATGCAGTCTGCTTTCTCACACACTCACACTAAAAACTGTTTCCCTCCTACTCTTCCTACCAAAACACTTTGTGATAGCATTGTCTGAAATGACCCGCAGGCCCCTCAGCGATCAAGGGTCGGTCGGTCGGAGAAACAGAAATCATGTACTAGCATTCCTGAAGGAGAAGGGCGGCTACATGGATCCAGAGGCGGCTACTAATAACTTCCTGGGTTGTGACATCACAGCCAGGGCTATTTCTAAGTGGCTCAGCCAAGTTTTCAGCAGCACCACAGGAGGCCGGACCACAACAGAACAAGTGAGTGGTTTCGTTTCACAGTTTGGATGCTTACAGAAACACCGCAGACCTGGATATTTGCACATAAGCGGGGCCCCGTTAAGTATCAGGCTGATAAATTAGCTAGAACATAGACTTACCGAGGATACGTCACCGTCGAGCCCTGTGGCCGCGGCCGGGGCCGCAGCTGCCGCCTCCTGAGCCGCCGCCTTCATGGCCGCTGCCTTCCGCAGCTCCCGGTTGGCCTGCAGGGTGGAGAAGTAGTTGACGGCCGCAAACTCAATCAGGGCAGAGAAGACAAAGGCAAAGCAAACTGCAATGAACCAGTCCATGGCTGTGGCATAGGAGACTTTGGGGAGGGAGTGGCGGGCGCTGATACTGAGTGTGGTCATGGTCAAAACAGTGGTGATACCTGCATACAGGGAGGAGATAGAAGTTAGACAGATAGACAGATAGATAGATAGATAGATAGATAGATAGATAGATAGATAGATAGATAGATAGATAGATAGACAGATAGATAGATAGATAGATAGACAGATAGATAGATAGATAGATAGATAGATAGATAGATAGATAGATAGATAGATAGATAGATAGATAGATAGATAGATAGAATAGGAAGAAAAATACTTTAACACAAGATAAGTGCAGCGGCAATATGATGGTATTAATACTGATGGTTGCAGTGTAATAATAATTACAATAATAATATTGTAGTATAATAATAACAATAATAATATAGTAAAGTATAATGTAATAAGACAGAACAGTATAGTAACATAACAGTATACAAATACCAGTATATATATATATATATATATATATATATATATATATATATATATATATATATATATATATATATATATATACACATATACATGTAATAAAACATTTATTTTGTTAGGATCACACAAAAGACTCCTGACATTTTAATTAGCCAGCTTTTAGAGGTGCTTGTAGCCATATTGTTGGAGCGCCCGGCCACACATGCTATTGTATTGATCTTATCATCTCAATTTTGCCAAGAAAGCAAATGAGCACATTTTCCAAAAATACCAAACTATCCCTTTAATGCTTTTTTGTTAAATGGCTCAATCAAGCGACGGAGCCGGGTATGATTAAATCGTTTCTCTTCCAGTTTTTTTATTATTATTATTGATTTCCTTTTCTTTTTCTTTTCCTTCAGAGGGTCCATGGAAGAAATAGCCCTTTAAAAGTGCATTGACATTTCAGACAATTATTATCATGAAACCCGGTCCATGCAGAATAGGCAGGTGCGGATAATATGGGAGGACGTTGTTACCCTACGTGCTTCCTCATGAACATATGTGCAAGTGAAATAATTGCGTGTCAAGAATGCTCCTGAAAGGCTTTGGTTCCTGTTATGCTTTTTTTTTTTTAAACAAACAAAAAAAAACATGATATGACTCCAGGCCTTGACATGTGTGTAAGTCTATACCAGATGCACAACCACCCTATACATATCTAAATGTTACAGTGAGGATCCAGTCTGCCATTTGATTTCAAAAGACTAGGTATTCTGTCTTTTCTCCATTCCAAGAGATCAAACATATCTTTCACAAGCTCTACCAACAAGCTGCTTTATTGTTTAAGTGGGAAAGTAAACTGCATCATCTCTTTGAAAATCAGCATCTCAGCTCTCCTTAAAAGATAACACCATCTGGCAAATAGAGCCTGTGACCGATTCAGCGCACTTCAGAAATGATAGTGGTCGAAGCACTTGTCTTTTATTAGACCACAAAGAAAGCAATAAGGTTCCTTATAAGGTTTTCAAATCACTGGCATTACAAGCCCGAAAGCTTATAAAATGATCTAAGTGGTCATTTAGCCAGAATGTTTCTGTATCCCTATCACCCTTGAATAGACACATCTCAATATGTCCATGAAAGCGTAAATGCAAAAGCTACAACAGTGCATGAAACTCAAATCTTTGCAGCTAATAGAGATTGTTTTGGTAAATTAGGTTTATCAGCATAGCACACTGCACTAAAATAAGCTTGCTTGCACAGAATATTAAATAATAACACCACAAGTTGTCAGTCACCAGAGCTATATATATATATATATATATATATATATATATATATATATATATATGACTACTACTACTATTGCAACACAACTATAAGATGCGGATCGTTAATACTTCATTATATGCATGGTGACAAGATAAAGAAGAATGCCAATACATCTAAGTGTGTGAACAATTGATTTTCCCAAAGAATATCCTTGACACGTGGCAGAAGCTCTGTTTCATAGCATATAACTAGAATGTCAAGCCATGTGGCATTTCAGCGCCTCACTGAGGTTTGCCAAAAAGCGACTTCAGGGGCCGCTAATCTGTCAGTACGCAGACTAACCCGCTGCCCTGCCGCTGGCACGCCAATAAAAGGGACCAAATATCTGCAAACACTCAGAGAGAGAGACATCCAGCATGATGACCAGACACCAGCCACACAAGATTGGCTTACATGTGTTTATCTGCTAATAAGATTCCATATTGCGGGAGTGAGATGACAATGAAAAATAAACATCAGGAAGGGCGGTTGTGTCTGTGTGTGACTGTGTAGAAAAATGTTTCCTCAAAGACACATTGACAGTTTTGATCGCGATTTATCGAAAGGTGTGAGAGTCAAAAACAGCTTGTTTTTTTGCTTTTTTTTATATGTTGTTGCTCATCTGAAGTGAGACTGCTCTGTTCAGTTCTTTCAAGTGTGTCAGAACATTTAAATGTCAGGCTCCCTTTGTATACAGCCTTTAAGTTAGAGGTGTCAAACATGTAGCCTGAGGGCCAGAAACGGCCCACCAAACGGTCCGATCCGGCCTCATGATGTCTGCACAATGTGGATAAGAGTTAAATGCGATGCCTTGATGCTTGTTCTATTCACAGCCGCTTTCAGTACTCTAGGAATATTATTATATATCTCAACATAATGCCATTTTATGAATTTCACTTATTTTCTGAAAGCTGTTTGTCCCCTGTTTTGTAACTGGACAGATCATGTGGTTGAATTCAGATTGTGGATTCACTTCTGTACATGAAATGAGAATGAAGAATTTGGAGGTTATTTGTACTGTATCTGAGATTAATTTAGATCAGTTTTATTTTGACAGTTTTTAATCACTTTTTATCACACAAAAACACTTACAAACATAGCAATAAAAATAAATCTGAATTGCAATATAGGCTTATAGGAAGTAAGAAGTTGTAAAAAAAAGAAATAGTTATCATTGGGAACAGATTTACTCTGTCCCACCCAGATTTCATCCTTATTAAGTCAGATAAAGATGCTGACAATGAACATCTCCTTTAATGGCCCATTAACAAAGTACACATCGGATTCACTTTCATCAAGCTAAAGCAAGCAGAGAAAAGGGTCCATTGAACACCGCTGTCTGAATGTGCACTGTAGTTGTGCACATTTCATTAGCAGCCTAGGAAACTTATGGGGTATTTAATGTGCCTAATAATGTCGCGAAAGCATTTCCTACACACCACTTCAGGAAGCTAACAACGCTCAAATACCGCACAACCTCCTCCAATAGCCAAGCAGCGCGAAGCCGTCTATAGCTCAAGCACAAGTTAAATGATTGCAAGTGTGTGTGTGTGTGGCAGGGGGAGGAGAAAGAAAGAATGAAAGAAAGAAAGAAAGAAAGAAGAGTGTAGGAGGGAGGGGGATGAAATATAAAGACAGGATAGAAATTAAATGCTTGGGGCATTTATGAGCTTTTATAGCAAAAAGCAAGGTACAAATTAGGCCACACTCAATTAAGTCTGTGAGACTTGTGCTCAGGGGACTTTCAGCTTTTAGAGAGGTTGTTGACAATCCAGCACACATCAGACTACGGCTTAATGTACTGTCAGGGTGGAGCACGTTCGTATCGCAATTTGTCTTCTCCTGTCTGCCCCTTTTTCTTTCCTCTTCTCTTCGCTTGCCTCATTCCAACTTCCTATCCCACATACGTGCAGAAATTGCAACATTAAGCAAACGTACTGGTTGGTTTCCTTTATAACCAAACTATATATTACAAGATACTCCCATCTCCAGGTTCAAGCAAGTTCCTAAGGCTTTGTAAGAAATAAACTATGTCAAACTTTGAGGAGAAAGCTTGTGCTTGTAGGAAAAAAATCCAATATGTGGTCATTCTTTTTTTTAAAACATACAGTGTATAGCTGAAATATAGCATGCACAATGTTAACCCGGAGAGACATTTTTATAATAGACAATGCAGAAAATGAGCATTTTATACCGTGTATTGACTGAAATAAAAAAAAAAAGCAGTAGGGCAAGTGAGGTTAATGAGTTGCCACAGATGTGCCTTCCACATGGGGCCTCAACTTCCACGCTAATACTAATGATCAGGATCTATCCTCTCAAGAAGTGCGGAGGCTCGACGGAGCCCTGGCTGGCTTCCAGATACGAGTCCAGACCACGGAGCCGCAATTTACGAGGGGCCAGCCCGTGTCACTCCGTGCTCGTCTCCAGCTTGTCGGGGCTTTAGCGTGAGGGGGAACGAAATTGAAGAGGAGAGGGAACGTGCACGCACGCTTTCCCAATTCCAGTCTCTCTTTTTTTTTTCCACTTTGTCTTTTTTGTCTCTCTCGTTTCTCCCGGCCTCTCTTCCCCTCTCTCTCTCTCTCTCTCTCTCTCTCTTTCTTTCAACTCGGTGTCTCTCGCCCTCTCTGCTCCCGAGGCTAGAGCTTGCTGGCAACTGTAGCGTAATGTAATGTGAGCAAGCGGAACCTGTGAGTGCTCGGAAGCGGGCCAAGTAAACATCCTCCCCCTCTTGGCCCTTGCATGACCAATTCCAAAAAAAAAAGGAAAAAAAGGCGATTTATTCCCAATTAATTCAACCCCAAAAACAGTAGAAGTAGAATTAGCGATAATGGAGGAAGGTTTAAAACATACTGCGATGGCAGTTTGTCTTCCTTTTCTTGCAGAACAGTGTACTTTGAGAGCCACTCTGTGCAGTTTTAACCAATCAGAGGGCAGTAAATGGAGATATGAATTAGGCCTGCTTAAAAGTTTGCAGAGCTAGACCCTCACTGGGGTCAAGCAGTGGGAGTTAAGTCGAATCCAGGGCATAGTTCATTTGAGTTTGAATATTTAAAGAAACTAAAAGAGTTGTGAGAGCTGAAAACTTGATATGAACTCTTGCACCGTGTAAAAAAAAAAGTTTAAGATCAAAGTGAAAATGAAATGAAAATTGCAACGAAATGAAATCATGCATCATTGTTCAGTTATCTGCACATTTCTTGCTAACAACAATAGTAAAACTTGATTTTCCCAGTTCAAGATGTCTTACCAAACACGGTCCGAGCCGGAACTGATTCCTTATTAATCCAGAAGGAGACTTGGGCCAGGATAACAGTCATAATACAGGGAATGTAAGTCTGAATGAGGAAAAAGCCCATTTTCCTCTGCAGATGGAAGTGGACAGTCATGATGACATATTCACCTGAGAGAGTGAACAAGGCAATCCTGTTACGTTGGTGGTAAATGAGCCTGAGTCTATTAACGCACGCAAAAAGTAGGATAATGGTGGTGTTTTTTTTTTTATTACAGTGTTATAAAATACTAAAAATATACCAGGTATTATGTAACCTTAGATAAACAATCATATAACAGGAAACAAAAAATGTAACATAAAGAATTACTACAGCTCACTCTTAAATATGTCGCTCAAAGCTATGGTTACATTTTAATCCAAACACAGTGGACTGGATCCAGCACGTTTTATAAAGATCTTGGCTCACCTGTGTTGGACTTCAGTCTCTCGCTGGACACCGTCTGCCCTATGAGGTCATACTGCAGCAGACTGGACGACTCCTGTGGCACCTCGACGGAAGACAGGGGGCCTTTCTTCCACGTGTACACGATCTCGCTGATGGGGTACGCATCTAGACGGACGACGGATGCAGAGGTTTAATAGGACTCAGAGATATCAGGAAAAGGTCAAATTATTTTTCTCTGCTGCTCAAAAGTGTTACAATTTGAACTCCAAAAAATATTAAATTAAATGAATAGACAAATAAGAATTAAGAATGCTATACATTTTGTTTTATTTAAAGTCTCTATGCCCCTAAAATAATACTGTTGCAATTTTAAGTGCAAAAAGAGACAAACATTTTTCATGACCTCTCTTCTGAATAGCTGACTTCCAATCAGATTGTTGGAAATAAATGGGTGTAACAGTGGGGGCAGGTGCTGGAAACCTCTACAGGTGGAGGAAGTTACTGCGTGACATCACAAAGTCAAGGAAGTTCAGACGAGCCGTGACGTGTGAGCATTTCTCTGAGTGTTTGGTACATTGGAACAGTTTTATTATAACTAGAGTAGACCTTATTTAAAGGGCAAATAAAAGAAAACTGTGCTATGTCTGTCTGCCACCAACTTTCAAGCTGCAAGTTTCCAACATCATGTCCAATATAAAAGAAAGAACCTTAAAGTTGACCTTTAATTTAAAAACTGACTTTCAGCACATACAGTCCTTATATTTTTTTGCAGGCCCGATCTGCTCTACGTTTGACACGTACTGAATCAGAGACACTTGGCATGGATGTTTTTTTTTTTTCTTTCTTCCTAATGTCAAAACATACAGTACGTGACACTTCAAATTGAAATCATTTTAATGTATGCTGTCAGGCAGTCAGTAACTTGGTGACAGAGTGATCATTTGAGAGTGACACCATCTGTCAGACCCGCTGAGGCTTAACAGAAAACAAACTCACAACTCCCAAACTTGAGCGGGCAGGCATGGCCGTCCATCGGGAAGTTCATCAGACGCATGGGGCACTCGGCATTTATAGTTAATCTGTCAGAATGGAGAAACGGGTGTTTGATTTATATTTGATACACGGTTACTGGCAGTAGTGATGATTACAGCTTTAAAGCGAGAGGAGGAATGGTGGATTCAAGAAGTTATTGACTATTCAATTGAATTTACATAATAATAAGTCATTTGGAGAAAATATCATTATTGTCAGCCTTTAATGGTTTTAAATAAAGATCATCCTCTCAAGTATACCAGTTATTTAAGAAATCGTTTTTTTGTGCCATCAGTTCCTCAAGAGGATTGCTCGTGTTTGTTTGAATCGCTTTCCAGGCCTGTTTTCAGTATCAGATGGCACATATCTTGTTTTGGAATGGCACGCTTCTTTTTTTTCTCCATGTCTGTGCATATTCTTGGATGCTTTTTTTGTTTTTTTTTGTTTTTTTTGATTCACGTTCCAGGTCTGTGCTCTATTCCGGTCTTGGCCGGGCCCGGAGCTGACTGTCCAGCACCCCAGTTACCTCATGGTGTAGAGGATAGTTCCGTTCTGCATGATGCGGAACAGCTTGTTGGGGGTGGTCATGTTGTGAGAGATCGACCTCTTGCCATTCCGGAAAAAAGTGTCCGGCGTCCAGATCTTGCTGACCATCAGGTTGTTGAGCCGCAGGATCTCGATGGGGCCCTCGAATTTCAGCCGCTCGTCGATCCACGTCTGACGGAAGAACACGTCCATGGTGTACTCCTGCACGAGGGTTTGCAGAGTGTGGGTTCAGGATTTATTTACTACTACTACTACTATCACTCCTACTGCTGGTGCCACTGCTGCTCCCGCTGCTACTATCTCCACTACCCCCAGAGAGAATGGCAGATGGGTTTGTGAGCCATGGTTTTTCATTGGAACCTGCTGGATAGAGCACTGGCAATGTGATTATTAATATATTTTTTTCCTCTTGGACTGTTTCGAATGCTGCTGCCAATGCCAATCATGTTTTAAAGTTGTGTTGGCACATATTTATAAATCTCATAATCTGCGATAAAACCTTTGTTATTTGGATAATATGATTTTTTTTTCATACGACCTGCTGTTTGCAGCCATTTAATTAGGTCAAGATTACTGTTTGTTATGTGTGCATATAACACCAACTCCTGAGTACGAGTCCATCCTGGATGCTTTTAGGTCAAAGGAATGGCCTTGCTGCCCCGAAGAGCCTTTTACATGCTTCTCTATAGAACCGCCACACTTATCACGTGGCAGTTTGAGTAGGCTTTAGATACTGTTTCCCCCAGCATCCAAAGCCTAAACAGTGTAGCATACAACACACACATATACACGCTCAGCCTATCCCATGCCAGGAGTAGCCGGCCTATCCCGTCCCAACATCAGCCGCGTCCACGCTCCCTCTGACAGAGGTGGGTGGGCGGGTGGGGGGGGGGAGAGAGAGAGATTGTCAACCAGATTAAAATCCTAAGCTGCACTAATGACATCCAGCCCAAATGCTGTAATAATGAAGGCTGGGAGAGCCATGACTTGAGGCTACGTGCACAGAGTCACCAAAGAAAGAAACGTATATTCACCACTGTGCCTCGCACGATGGAAAAAGGGACTTTTGTTAATATGGGGGGGGGGGGAGCGGAGACACATGCATGGGAAATAACCCCCCCCCCTCGCAGCTTGTGTTTTTCAGTGGTCGGCGAAGGGCTTTACATACCATCTCGACATCTGAAACTGGTCCAAAGCTGGTGACAAAGATGTCAGTTTTGACCTCTGTGACTGGACCTACGGCAGAAGGATGAGTTGCTTTCATACCGACAAAAACAACTTTAGATCAGACATTTCATTAATTACAAATATATAGCCTCTACATCCAAGCAAAATGGCCATTTGAACCGCACTCATTTAAAGACAAATATCTTTTTTTACCTAAATCAAACTCTAGTTGTTAGTTGTCAATGGCTTGAAAATAGAAACTACAGCACAAACAAATCTAAACTATTGGAGTAAAACTTTATCTATTGAGATCAAATCATGTATGAGGCTTCATGGTATATAAAATACACCATGACATGGTCAGTATGCATACCTCCAAATCCAGGTCGCAGCCTATTGTCATACCCATCGAGTAATCTATCCAAGATGCGCGTGATGTTATCCAGATAGATACTGGTCTCACTGTGCTGATTTCCCCAAACACTGCCGCCACTGTAACTACAGAAAACACATCGCACTAAATCATTTTTTTTATTATCAACAGATAATAAAAAGAACCGCTCGAGTTTCTCTCTCAAATCGTCCTGCGTTCGCCGCGCGTAAAAAAAAAAAAAAAAAAGTCGGAGAAACGTGCGGACAACAAAGAGTTGTCATACTCACCAAGACAGGAATAGGCAAGTAAAAAGGAGAGCCATGCCGCGCAAACAGCCCACAACTAGAAATCCCTGGTCAACTTTTAGAATCAGCATATTCCATCATTTAAAACACCATGGTGGGCTCTTCTTTTAGTGCGGGGACGGATCGCGCCAGTCCAGCACGACTTGACTTTCCCTCTAGTGCGGTTGCGCCCGTCTCAGCCTGAATCGCTCAGTTGGAACAAAAATAAATAAATAAATATATAAATAAAACCTGAAGAGTTTTCAAGAGAGTGGAGAGGAGGGGAGAGGGGTCCCGGAAAAGGCTTTTTTTTTAAATGGGGGAATAAACTGGTCTTAAGTGCAATTTGGATATTTAGAGAATTGTTTGCTTGACGGAAGTAATGACGATTACTGTGCCTGATCTGATAAAGGAGGCTGGAGAGAAACCAGCGATGGAGAGAAAGAGAAAAGGGAGAGAGAGAGAGATACAGAGGGAGGGAGAGAGAGGGAGAGAAGGGAGGGAGAGACGGAGGAAGAGGGGAAAGAGCTTGTAACAAAAACAGCACAGTCATATCAACGGACGGTGACCTTTTACAGATCATTTTTAAACGATGTGATTGTGCTGCGCCTTTTTTCAGCATGTTACCTGTGTGCGCGCGCGCGTGTGCGTGTGTGCGTGCATGCATTTGTGTGTGTGTGTAACTGCAATACTTGGCCATGCACAAGACAGCAAATTGCTCCTAGAGATAAGTCATGATGAACTGTGATTCATATAGTGGTTGGGGTGGTTAAGTGGAGAGTGGGTGGTGGATGCATTTAGTGCAACTTCAAGCTCACCATATCCATAGATATGAGAAGAGGGAAATACTACACCGTGCAAACATCAGACAGAGCTGACATCAGTTTATTTCTGGTGCAAAAAAAAAAAAAAAAAACAATTGTAAAATCATTTCCACTGGTGAAGTTGAGCTCACAGTGGCACCACACTATCAACTGCTGGTTTATTATAGCGGAGAGGCACAAAAGAGGAAAGCAAGTTAGACCCTGCTGGCCGAGTGCTAATAGGATCCAACACGTTGCTTTAGTTACTGTAGCGTCAAATATGGTGGGAAAAATGTATTTTGACATCACAGGCTATCTTGGTTCCATATCATGTTTTTTCTTGCAGACAAGTGAAAAAAAAAATCCACTTTTAGGCGTTTAATTGACTTGAATTTGCATCTCTATCTTTCTCCTTTCATACACTAAACATCCCAGTTTTACTCAAAAGTATATTCTGAAGTTTTTTCAAAACAGGTTTGTTCATATACAGCATCACAACATTTATAGCCTGATTTATACTGGTGACAGCACTCCAAAAACTGTGAAAAACGTTTAACTCATGAAACACAAATTGGGAAATTGTGTTTTGTGTCTTTTCTTCCTTATGTCAGAAATAGGCTGGGAAGGTTTATACTGACATCTATAAGTTCAGTTGTTTACCCCATTCACCTCTATTGTCACCTTAAGTACAATTTTAAACTTCTTTACTTGGGTCTTTTCATTTGATACTTTATATGTTCACTCTGCTCCATTTCAGGGGCGAAATATTGTTCTCTCTACTCTACCATATTTATTTGACAGGTTTAGTTACTCTTTAGATGAAGGTTTGATACAATGGCTCACATAACAAGCTTATGAAATACAACACATCACTAAAGAACAACTTTTTTGTCTTTTGACATCTTACAAGAAAAGAGAAAATCCCAAAAAAAAACATATTTCTGTATCAGAACTTTTTTTTTCTCTTTTTCCTCTTTTCCTCTCCCATTTATCATATTACAATCCTCAGATTTCTGTAATAACCCTTTGGAGGGGCTTGACCCCTAGGTTGGGAACCACTGGACTTAACTTTTTAACTAAATAAAATAATAAATAAATGAATCCTGCAATAGAAAAAGAAAATCAGATCAAGAAGTTTGCTGATGTTCCAACTTCATCAAGAAGCTTCCCTGTGCTGTGTCCTCATTCATCTGTGAGCTGGAGTACTTTATTCCAGCACAGCATTACTTTTTTATTACACCGTAAGTGGTATCATAGTCATGTTATCAATAATTCATGGGGTGGAGAAAAATATAGGATATGCTTCTGACGGCATTAAAATGTGGAGACTGATTACGCAACATAATCCTTCAACTCTGATCTCTTTGTGCTCAAAACACAAGTTATATAAAGATCTCAAAATATGTTTTGAATCACATGCAAACAACAATGGATCACACAGGTCAAGTGCATCAAGGAGATTAGATTCACTGATTAACTCGTCCCCCGCCAGAGTAATTTACAAAAGTTGCTGGCCTCCGCCACCACTTTTTTTTTAACATCCCCACAATATTGAGTGTTATATTGTCTGAATAAAATTGTATTGTCTTGATATAACAACTGCTTGAACAAGTAACACATTTTCAGAATCCACTTTTCAGACAAAGAAGCCTGAGAAAACTGCATTTGTTTCAATGACTTGTATTTTCAAGAATAGTATCAACTTCATTTTTTTTGTTTTTACACACAATAAAAGGTTCTCTGGTATCTTCAGTGGCCTATAGCCCTGCCAGGAGCTATGTGCTTTTTGATGGGCATTTCTTTGGGCATGCCTGGTTCATCATAGTTTCTGGGCATTATGCCACGGTAACACGTAGCATTAGCCAAGCTAAAAAAAAAAAAGTGATTAATCTACTGTACTTCCTGTGGTGACGAAACTTTGTCAGATGATCCATCACAGCACCCCTGCAGCATAAGAGTGAAAACACCAAAAACACAAGATGTCTCCTCTCTGGCAGGGACTGAGGTAATGGAACAGATTCCTCTTAGTTTTCAACAATTTCTCTGATTAAGCTGACATGGCCATAGTAAAAGTATAGGTTCGGGAAGAGTTCAAGATGCTTCTGATGTTTTATGCATGCCTACAGAGAATTCAGCCACACAGCCTCATGTGTTTTAATGCTATAAGTTGGCCCCCCATAGTTTGTTGAGATATAAAACATACTGTACATCTGATCTTACAGTGGTTCAAACCAAACATCTTTTGATACTTCTTCTATGCATCTACTGTAACCCACTGTCCAGAAGTTCCAGCAGTATGAGAAACAAAAGTAGCAGAAGTAGGATTAGTGTGCAGGTTCCAATAATTTATACCACGCAGTAGCATCAGTACCGTAGGAATAAGACGAGTGGTAGCTAAAGTAGTAACAACCGTAATCACGAGTAGTAGACAGAAGTCACATGACACCAATGCTGTCCTGATCTCATCGTCAACTCATCACACCAATTGTAACGTGGATGTGAGATATAACCCATGGATGTGAGAAGTGACCATATTTCTTTCCTCATTGACAAGTAACAGCGTCCTATATCACAAGCAAGGGCCCATGTGTATAGCATACACACACACACATACACACACACACACACACACGCACACGGCACAGACAAGGGCATTACTCTGTAATCCACCCTGATAGCGGTTAGGTTTATGTATATTGCACCGGACACAGACATTCCTAATCTCTCCTTTTTTTTTTTTTTAGGCATGTCACACATTGCATGCAAGGTTACATTTGGTGCAGCATTAACCCTAAAAACTTGCAAACCCCAATGCTGAATTCATACTTTGCACAGGAAGGACTCTTAGGTTATTTAGGTTCGAGATGACTGCCGTGGTCTCATTCAGGATTCTCAGTGTGCTCACATGTGTGAATCTGTGTCTCGTCTTTGTGTTTGCTCATGAATTTTTGTCAGCGTAGCTGGTATTTACCTGAATATACAGGCTTGCTGGCTGGTTAATTGTCTGACTTGTCTTGGCTAAACAAGTGATTGGCAGAAGGCATGCCTTGTTAACTAGCTGGCTGGAAGACTGACTGCCTCACAGACAACCATTAAAATAAAATGCCAGTCTTTCTGACGGGATCACTGTTGACCTGGATATAAAGTCTTGAATCAAGTTCTGTCAGTCACGCTGCCAAACGTCCACAGTGGGTGCTGCAGCGTGCAGGAGCAGATGGTGAGACTGGTTAAATTGGGGGCTATGGAAGTGCAGATTAAAACATGAAAGAGTTATTAATCCTACAACCTGAGTCACTCGAGTTCATAATCAGCTCCCCCGGATCCTTTTTTTTTCTTTTTCTCCACGGTCTTATTGATTATTCTGCCATAGCCAGCATGTTCTGACACCTCATTCTCTACCCGGTCATAGATTCTCTGTAATTGGTCGTTAGATTTTAAAGCCCATGTCAAGTGAACAATGTTAAATAATGGGAGGCCATTACATCTAATACTATTTCCACAAAATATAATCACCAGACCATTCATTAAACTTAAGGTCTGAATTGAGATGAAAAAAGGCACAGTGGTAATGATGGATTGCAATTAGGTACGCTTCATGAAGAAAATACACCTCATATGCCGGGGCGGGTAGCAATTCAATTATGTGAATTTCGGAAATACAATTACTATGGAAAGATAAGAAGACTTCGAAATCCAGGGTGTTTCGATGAATGAAAAAAAATGCCTTCAATAGGGGTTTGCTAATTAGTTCATTATTCGACAAAATAGGACTTAATTAAACATGTCATGATATATATTCTGTTTTTTGGGTCCCCATAACACATACCACAGCCTCACAAGTAGCTGGGTGCAACGCTTGCAGTTTATTGCGAGAAACCTTCCAGAACTTGTTGCCCTTTATTGCGGAAGAGAACTAAATGTGTGTGTGTGTGTGTGTGTGTGTTTTTTTTTGATAAGCTGCATGCTCAGAGCTAGTTATTCAGATTTGCCTTTGGAGAACAGACCGACAATGGAAAACATCAGATCATCTGGGAGGAAGAGACAACACAGAAGCAGAAGCAGAAGACAAAGAAAAGAGGGATGGGGGAAAAAAGCCCCTTTTTTCGGTGAAGATCTGATTATTCCAAATGCCTTACTGTAGATCTATTGTTCAGCGTATGCTCCATACAATGACAATTCAAAGTCAGTCCTGAGTTACCGGCGCACAGTCGCTTACTGCGAAGTGTCTCTTACACACACATTTCGTTGCTTATTACCGAAAGAAAAGTGCATTGTCTAAACTCATTTCTGGCCATAGCGCAGCGCGTCTATAAATACACGGTATCTCCCACATGAGATGGACCCACTGTACTTCATGAGCCTCGCCATGTGGTATCTATGGTAACCACTTACAGTAGTAGGAGAAACTCAGCACTGTGTGTGTGTGTGTGTGTGTGTGTGTGTGTTTATGTGTATTTAAGAACTGAATTTGTTGATGAAGATCAGTAATTTCTGGGTAATTCTTCTAAAAGTGACTGCAATATGGAGGATAAGGATACAGCATACTGTAGTTTGTTGTTGTTTTTTTTGCAATTTGGTTTGTCCATGAGTTAAAGTACATTCAGTGATTTATATTTAGGGAAGAAATTTCAAAATTAGTCACATGATGGAGAATATTCACAACGGTGTCTATAATAGGCAAGAAGCTACTCATTGGTATTGTGTATATGTTAGTAAATGGATTAACAAACCATGCCTCTGTTACCACACGTCTTACGACCCACATTAAACTTTCTCAGCCCCCACAGCCACACATCCATAGCACCGCACACAAAAACAGACCTTCTTTAAAAAAAAAAAAAATCCCCACTCCCTATACGTGATGTGCTGCGCCAGTGGGTTCTACATCAGGGGGAAAAAAAAATGCCCTGCAGTTTCCATGGAGACGGAACCATATCATAGTAAGTTAAAAACAAATGTTGATTTTTGAGAAAACAGTTGTCCTCGCCGCCTCGGCTGACCTCTCGCCGGACCGCGGCCAAAAAGCTTCCCGATGAACTGCTGCTGGGCGGCTGCCAACAGCCCACGGTACGGGGAGGCAATAAAAGGTGCTGAAAACAACAACAACGGCGCAGGAACACAATTCAATAACCCTTGTTGCCTCTGGGTTTGCACTTGTGATTGAAATGTAAATGTAATGAACGCATATAATAATTGATCTTTTGCCCATACGACACAGAAGTGTCAGCACAACACTCGGGGTGGCATATGTTTCCTGCGAATGCGGGGACAGGAACATTCTTGCAGACGTCCACCGATGCCGACACAAACACTGTACATTATTAATAGTTTGCACATACAGTACAGATGCGCACACACACACACACACACACACACACACACACACATCCATTGCATGCATAACAGATTGTGCTATTTCTATGGTAACCAATTCATTTTCATTGCAAGACAAAACTTTTTTTTCTTTCCTTTCCTACCGCCTCAGCTGACCTGAAAACTTCAGCAGCACAAAACCTGCCAACAATCCCCAAGAAATACAAAAAAAGAAAGACTGAATGAGCAATGTACTTTAGGATGAGAACTTTCATAAGGATTACAGTTTCCCCTGGGTTTAGGCTGTAGGGTTATAGATGCATGCATTGTGCTTAGGTTTCTGAAAATATGTATAAAGAAAACTAATAAAATATATGTGGGCCGGTGAAAGAATGTGTGTATGGCAACATCGCTTTATAAAGATATTTTTGTGTGTAGCAAATTAAAAGCCTATTCCAGATGGAGCCGAAAAGCCTATTTAGATTTCTTTCCTAATTTGCAGTTAAGTCACAGATTTGCAACGCAGTGGCAGCAGTTGCCACATCTGTGCATCACAACTCTTCATTTGTCCCTGTCACTCATGAAAAACACATTTAACCTTTGTTGAAAATCATCAATTACGAATGAGTAAATTCATTAACTGCCGCATCATTCTCGCTAAAATGACATTTGCCATTCTAACGGTTTGAATCATGAAGGCCAGGCGTCTAAGAGACTTTGTCATTATGACAACAGAGTTCCATTTGTCACTAAAGAATTGCATAACCTGCCAAATACTAAAGTTGCATACACTCAAACACTCAAAGTGATTGGTATTCATCAACAGAAAGTCTACATGTAATGCAATGTCATTCTCAGTGTGGAATTTTTAGCTCTCTCAACAGTAAAAAACATAAAGTTGACCTAAAAATAAATCAAATCAGTTAAAAAAATGCCTCAGTACAACATGCACAACACCACTGCACATCTCTATATGAGAGGGCTGTATGTTGTCTTCTATTCACCTGACTACAAAGAGAATACTGTATATCGTCATGGTCTGTACTCGCTATACCTTTGATAGACTCGGATAAACCCCCTGTGATGTAAATGTATTTAAGAAATAATGTTACATGAGCTGTAGCTGCAAAATCATGTGTGAATGGTTTGCACTCAATTTCAGCGATGAACATGTCACTAATTGAGTTTACTGGAAAGATTAAAGCGTCATCAATTATTTATATGGCAATAATGGATCGCTGAAACATATCAAATATTAATGAAAGGTAGTGAGAGATGGCTGCAATGTTTTGCATGTGGGGGTTTAAACAATGAGCATGTTGACGGACATCATAACATGCATTAAGTGCTAAAACAATTCCGGATTTGAGCATTTTTTACAACATGTTTTGAGTGAGAATCATCATTTTCGTTTGATTATTGTAACAAAGCAAACAAGATTTTTTTTCATCATGTGAATTTTAACGTGTAGCTTATGTTTGTGAAGACAGAGCCCTTGGAATGAGCACACTGACCACTTCACAAAAACGCTCTTACTCTGAAGTCTGGAGGAAACCTTCAAAGAGGATGAATGTGACACTCTCTCAAACACAAACACACACACACACACACACACACACACACACACCATGCTGCACGCTTCCAGGTTCCAAGCAATACATCCTTATAGTGAAATATTGCGTTCCTTCAACACACTTTGCATCATGATAAATGCACAAATTGTTAAAGAGGAAAAATGATACTAAATCTGTGTGGAAATTGTGAAAAGTCACTACTGTGCATATGGTGGTCCCAATTTAGCAGATGCAGGAATAGAGACTTATTATACAGTCTCTATGGTTACCTGTTAACCATTAGTTATAGGGAAAAAAAATAATAATCAATGTCAAGTTAAAGTCAATGAGCCTGCAGAGATGGTAGTTGGCCAAATCTGCAGAGATGTGTCCTCAAACTGAGTTAATTAAGCTTGACCTGGTCGAAGTTTCACCTGAGTGTCTTTGAAGGTCGTACTTCAAATTTAACTTTTAAAATTTGGTTTATGGGGGGCGTATTGGAAGGAAAAACAAACACTGAGAGAAGAGTATTACAACTCCAAAATTACCAGTAAAAATGTTATCTTCCTCATTTAAATAGCTATCCCATGTTAAAACAAAAGTGCCACTTTGCCTCAATGTGTTATAGTAGCACTTTAGATCTTTGTAATCTGCAGGTGGCGTGCTGGAATGACGACATTAAGCCAGCAACTGCGTCCCCATCCCATGTCACCGTCTAAATCATCACTTCAGATGCCAGCGCACCAAAAAAAGAAGGGGCTTCTTTGGCATACACCCTGAAATGATCATCCTAACCCTCCCTCCTTCCATCGCTCCCTGCCCGCCCCCCTCATCTACCTACTCCGCTCCGACTGTGGCTAAAGCTGACACACGCGCTGGACCTCCTGTCAGCAGTTCTGGCAGCGAGGACCAACGTCTGTCAGGGGCGGTGAAGGGCCGAGAGAGTTGGAGGGAGGGAGCGAGGGAGCGAGAAAGACGAAGGGAGGGAGCGATGTCTGGCGATTGGCAAGAAATCGGCCAACCGTCCGCCGTTATGGTGGCGGCTAGGCATGGAAGGACACCGCAACCTTGACGCGATGGCAGGTGGCGCCTCCTCTGGTAGAGGGAAGGTAATGAGGCGTAAAGTTTGGCTGATGGACTCCGTTTGTCCTGCTTATCTACACTTCAGAGGTTGAAACCATCACCGTGACATTTTGGCTCAGGACGGAATGGCGAAGATCCACAGCGGTGCTTGCTGGTGGTGCCTGTGTTTGCATGGAGCGACCTTCTGAAGCATCGACGATGGGCTCGCTCGCCTTTCTGGCAAAGGTGAACAGCGACAGATGGAGCCCAGCCAACTGTAGATTGCACAGTAGACCCTGAATCCATGGTGGCAAGTTCATGAGCGTAATTGCTGGTTTCCGTTTGCCGTTCCGCGCTCTGACTTATGAGAAGATAATTGCTCAGATCCCTAAATTCCTGCAATATAGGTTTAAAAGCAGTGCAACAAGTCAGAGTGGCAGACAAATACTTATAACTCACCCTCCTTCACACTATGCAGAATATTTTTTTATATTTTTTATAACAATTATAACTTTAAGAGCAGCTCTCTATCTTATACACCATACCACATTTATCGGTACCATATAATATATATATGCAAACACATTAATCATAAACTCACCCTGAACACATTCTTTATATTTTTTCTTTTCTATGCAACCCATAACTTTCATTTCATGGATTTTTTTATGGCATTTACTCACAGGCAAACCAAATGAAACTCATCAATCATCTACTCTAATTGAAAGCGTATACAAGCCTTCTACAATATACCCACACTCAATTAATTCAGCACAGTAAATCCCACAATGCAATCCAGTCTATTCAGCTACCTCCAATAATAAACAGAGGTGCCTCCATTCTGATCCTTAAAAAGACAACACTTTACTCACAGTAACTCAATATTAGCTCAGAAAGTGTTATAATTGGTGCCTCTCTCAGTCGACAACAAGCCTATCACTGCAAACCTGTAAGGACCCGCACATAACCAACCACACGTCTAACTCAAAAACGCTGTAGTCAGGCCAATAAGGAGATCATCACAGTCAGGCAATTCAAGAATTTCTCAAAGCTCAACAGCAATAAGAGAACATATGGATTGTTAGAGGCTTAAAAGTAAAGTATAAGTATACAGGATTTATCGGTTACTGTTTGTGAATGAAGAGAGAGCTGGACTGGCCAAATACAGACTGTGAATCAGAGGAATAAAAGTTTTTCTTTTCTATTTTTTCTGATTTATTTCCACAGTGGTTATTTTCTCAAGCAGAAATAAACATGTCCACCTCCAAATAACCCTGCGGGAAGGTGTAGCATCGCCGAATTTAGTTTGAGTGTCCTCTGTGCTCTCTGCATAGTGTGCTTGTGTGTGTGTGTGTGTGTGTGTGTGTGTGTCCATCAAACAGACACACCGAGAACACACAGCAGCAGAGGAAAGAGAAACACTGAATCACATGAAAAATAAAAAAAAAATAATAGCGTAGCAACGTAACAATGCTTCTGATCCCACGTCATCAGATTTGTATTGTGCAGAAGCTCAGACGCCTTGTGCGTCACTGTCAGATTACCTGGGAACGGGCTCTGTCCTGACTCACTTTGACCCCTAGGGTACAAAGTGTTATTACAAGAAAGGATGTTGGGCCTAGCTGGTTCACTTCAGAAGAGCTCTGTAAAAATAAAACTGTTAAAATGTTATATTTTGGGTGCGTTGAACCTAAAAGGCTGGCCCTCAAAACCCCCCAAATGTCAAATAATGAATAATATATTTAAAAAAAAATATCAAATATCACACAAGAAAAAACAAATTCTATTCCAACAAGTACAGTAAAAAACCATCTCAAATTATTTCCAAACTTTTCACACTTATAGAAATCAGTATTCCTTGAATTCTTTTTTTTTTTAATTTTTTTGTTTACTTTACTGGGATGGTGCATATTAATTAACATCTCTGTAAATATGCCAGAGTTG
This sequence comes from Eupleurogrammus muticus, assembly GCA_036785175.1. Lineage (NCBI taxonomy): Eukaryota > Metazoa > Chordata > Actinopteri > Scombriformes > Trichiuridae > Eupleurogrammus > Eupleurogrammus muticus. Next base: position 11,222,359 of record JAYKQN010000007.1, on the reverse strand, counting down.
GCCTAAAGGTGATTTTCCATATGTAGTTCCTGGCCAGATGTTAGAATTAGAAAAATAAAGTGCAAGGAGGGGTGAGGGGAAGAAAACACACACACACACACACACACACTATAATTATATAAAATAAGCCCAACCTAACAACTATTCAATCATTTGTGCATATTGTGCTATTACCACACATATCCTCTGATCAGGCAGACATTTTGGACTCACTGAACTACACAACGCTCTTACACAAAAGCTTAAAGCCAGAGAAGATAGATTCTTGGTAGGAGACAGATCATCATTTTCTTTAAGATGGTAGCTGAAATTAAAAACAAAGGTCAAATTCCTCTCAGATGCACACTGCTGCTATAAAAGTCTTATTAAAACCGGACAAGGACAAGCTTCCTTCTCATTACTGCTCCATATCATTAGTCAACACCGATATTAAAATCATCTCCAAGGATGGTTAGAAATAATATCCCAATACTTAATCCAAAATGACAAAACCTGCCTCATTCAGGTAGACTTGATAAAGTAAATTAAATTAAATTTTTATTTTCACTGTTTTACAAAATTTACGAAATCTGTTTATTTGTAAATAGGGATTCACTGGACACTGTGACTATATATATATATATATATATATATATATATATATATATATATATATATATATATATATATACACCCACTGTCTCCCTTGCCCTTTTTGCTATTTCTATTAAACACTTTGCTTGTGCACAAAATTAATCGCAACCTCGGTTCTACCACAAATTAATTACCTCTTTTCAATGATTGCAATACAACATATAGGCAAATGGTTCCAGTCACTGGCTTTTGTCATCACATAAAATGAAAAACCCCAAATCAGTCTTTCGACTTTTCAAGGAAAAGAAAAAAATGAAACTCAGTGGGCCTAGATGTGCTACCATCTGACAAACTAATTACAGTATCTCGTTAAATGGATTCACTCTACTCCGGCTCATATATCTTGGTTTAATTTAGAACAAGCAGAATGCAACCACATAAAAACTGTGATTTACCCTTCAGTGGCTCAAAAAAACCCACTCATCTTCGACAGCCTAATTTAAAACACTCGTAGTTAGGGGAAAAAAAAAAAACACAATTGACTTTTTGCATGTACACAACTCTCCGCTCAAACGCACAAACCAGTTTTCATCTCAACAAATCTCACTTTTACCTTAACAAGAGAATCGCAAATCTCCCTCATTTATATGAAGTAAACTTCTCGCTCAAAGACCTGATGCAGAGATGCATGTTGAGAGAAGAAACTCTATCCAGAACCTACACATGTAAATCAGTTAATTAGAATTAAAATCAATGTTATAAGTAATACACCCCAATTACCACAACCAGAACAGATCATATATTATTTTACATCCAGAAAACTAAGTTGAAATGAATGAAACTGCACAACTATTATTAATATCACTGTGCTTGTTTATAAAATGGTAATTATGATGTTGATTACTGTGGATAATTTATGTAATAACTGTCAATTCTTGCATAGATTATCAACTGTCTCAAGTGGTGATCTGAGGACAAAGAAAACAAAAAAGGAGTCCTATAAGGTGCCACCACAGTCCTCCACCATGTTAGTTAATCACAGGATGAAGGACCCTATAGAGCGTCTCTGTATGTGAGGACCTGAGTGCCATCATGGGTGCCCTTTCTGTGGAAGAAAATGTGACAGTGCCATTTTGAGTACACCTGCAAGATGTACTGCAGTTGTCTATGAGTTGCCTTTGTAACGGGGTGAGCTGAGGGTTTATGTCTGATTTTCAAAGTCTGAGTTGAGGTACCGCACTGAAGTGCTGAATTGGATGCCTTTTCAATAGAGAAAAAATGGATTGAGTACTCTCTATGGTGCTCTCCTAGGTATTAGAAAGCATGATGGCATGATGAGTTTTCTCTTTATGAACGCGAAACATGGTGAAATGCTCTATAGGGTGCACTGTACAGTATATGAAAAAAGAAGAAAAAAAAGGTTATGAAGTGCACTTTCAGTGAAGAACAAGAACAAGAGTTACTTTGAAACAATATATGGTTCTTTTCAAATTGTGGCACTGTACTATGCACTGGTTCACTCAGCCATACTACACCACAGCCACCTTTGGATTGTTCTGCTGTATTTGGGTCAGTGCAGTCTAATTGCATCAGTCGAGTGATCATTCTTCAAACTAAAGATGATTAAGACCCAGCTCAGAAACAGAGGTCTCTGATCTTCTGCTGTTGTCCATTGAGGACATACCAAGACACATCAAAACAGTTTTCTCATAATGTTAATAATTCAATGTTTTACTACAGATGTGATGTGAACTTAACATTTGAAAGAATTCTTTATTCCCTGTATTTTATCATAGAGATGTGTAAAATGAATGTATTAAAAGTCAACCAGTGAGTTGTAGTTGTCCAGATATCCTGAATCACACCATAAAATGTTCATCTTAGCCTTTTTACCACACACGCACCATGGACCTTTCGGTCAAGAGAGGCGCCTCGGTCAGATTAGGTCATGGTCGTCATGGTTTGGCATCATTTTATGTTTTCTGGTTATAGTGTCAAAGTCAAAGTCAAAGTCAAAGTCAATTTTATTGTCAATTTCTTCACATGTACTTGACATACAAAGGAATCGAAATTGCGTTTCTCACTATCCTATGCGTTTACATGTACAACAACATCAAAGTGCAGGTGCGCAAGACGAGACAATCCTAAACTACGATACAACAACAATGGTAAAGTGCTAAACTAAAACTAGAAACAAACAAACATGTATGACAGGACAAGACATGAGTACCCCAAGACAAGACATAAGTAGTATAAGTAGATGTCAGGCACACATCTACAATTCAGCAAATCAAATTTTCATACAATGCTTCCCCAAGTTCAGAGGAAAACCAACTCACCAGGGATATGAAGTAGATGCCAGAAGCACAGGAACCAGATGAGGGGTAGTGGAGGGGGGCTACGCGCTAGGCTAAGGGTTAACTCTTGTCAAAACTGCGTTTCCAAGTCTTTTTCTCACCAAACTTCCACTTCCACTTAACGACAAAAGCAATTAGACTGTGAAACACTTCACTCAGCCTGGACTGCTATAAGACGATAATAACTCGACCAGAACATCCTTGATTCTGCTACCAAGCTAGCAGGCCATGAGGGAGTTTACATTTACCACTAACACAGCTGTCCACGTGCCACTGCAAGCTAATGCTAGCCTAGCTGAATGAGACACGACCCAGTGTGAAATATAAAATCTGTTTGAATGATTTGTTTTGCATTTGAATGTCTTCTATCAATCAATCAATCAATTTTATTAGAACACATTTAAAAAAAAAACTTGCACCTTCTTGATCAGAGTGTCTTACATGTAGAGCAATGAAATGTTAAATATGTGTTTGTTTTGCTGTTAAAAGGTCGTGGTTGGCTGACCTGAGGGGTCTAAGGGAGGTGTAGGGGGTTGAGAGTTCAGTGAAGTATAAGCGGGGGCCGGTCTTTTCAGGGATTTATAGGTGAGGAGAGGCAGTTGGAAATGGATTCTGAATTTGACGGGTAACTAGTGGAGAGCGGCCAGGATGGGGGGTGATGTGATCTCTTTTCCAGGTTCCTGTCAGAAGGCTGTGGCATTTTGTGCTGTTTGTAGTGGAGTAAGGGATGATGGATTGAATCTGGTCTATAATGAATTGCAATAGTCCAGTTGTGTGGAAATAAATGCGTGGATGATGGTTCCTAGAATGAGAGGAATGGATGGAGTTTGGCGATGGTTCGAAGGTGAAAGACACTGGTTTTGACAATGGTTTTTACCTGTTTATTAAACTTGTTTTTATTTTCATCATGTAGGTACATATGAGGTTGTTTCAAGCTCTCCGCATTTCAGCACAAGAACCTAAATAAGTGTGCAGCGAGTAGAGCAGCTGCCCCGTGTAGAGAGGCTATAGTCCTCACCACAGGTGGCCCTGGCTCAAATCCCTTATCGGGTGGCCCCTTCCTGCATGTCACTCCCCCCCTCTCCTACAGTATTTCTCTCCACAAGTACCACCAATAGAGGCATAAAAAGCCTTCTGTTCTGTTTCAGTTTTTTTTTTTTTTTTTTTTAAAGTGCAAACATAGGAAGATAGCATGTAGCCTATTCCCGTAATATTTGCTCGAGTGCCTCCGTCTCTAGACGGATCAAATGGATACAGGTACAAACGGCGTGTAGAGGAGGAGCACTTCAGCAGCAACAACTCCTGGTGCATGTCGAATAAGGGGATAAAGGCGATCGCTGGCTACGCACAGTCACGCAAAGCCTCGAGCTTCAGCGACAGCACTCTGCCCGCTTTAACCGCACGAACGAAGAGGTCAACATCTGTCCTGGACTACCAAGGAAGGAACAGACCGTTCAGCTACATCAGCACCAGGTCGGATCCACCCTTGCGACAGAGATCAGTAAACTTTCTGGACCGTCTTTAACCCCTTATCAGAGCAGGCTGGAGTTCTCACCTGCCTCAATTCAGCCACAGTTGTCCTGGTACCCAAGAAAACAGCGGTGACCTGTCTGAATGACTTGTCACGCAGTTCCTCTTATCCCCGTCACCACAAAAAATCTTGAGAGACGGATTCTCCCCCACATCCCTGCCGCCATCCCTCCTGATCTTGATCAACATCAGTCCCCGCATACCACACCAACAGATCAACAGACGATGCAGCCTTCTTACATGTCGACCTCACACAGCCTTCACACAGTTAGGCGGTTCAGTCAGCACATGGATGCCGGGCTATCGGAGCTCCAGTCCCCAAAATGTCAGGACGGGAGGCCACACTTCATCAACCCTGATCCTGAACACGGGAGCACTGCAGGGGTGTGTCCTCGGCCCTCTTGTCTACTCCCTCTTCACACATGGCTGCTCCCCCATTCATTCCTCTAACATCACTGTCCAACAGTGAGTCAGGCTACAGGGAGGGAGTTCAAAATCTGACGGAGTGGTGCTCCCGCAACAATCTGGACCTCAACACTACAGAAACAACGGTGATGATAAGAGACTTTAATACAAAAAAAATAATCAAGGCACATTGAGCACTAGAGCCTCTTTATAAGACCCAGCAGAGACTTTGCTTCCTTAAGAGGAAAAAAAAAAGGCAGACTTCCCACAATAACTACATTTCTACTGTGCCTCCTGACCTACTGCTGCACTGTATGCCACAGCAGCTGCACAGCAGAAGACCAGAGGGACCTGCAGCGGGGAGTGGAGGCAGCCAAGCGTGTTATCAGGACCACACTCCCAACCCACAGTGACACACACACTGGCTGTGAGAAAGGCAGTTGTAGATTAAAGTTAAAAACACAAAAAAAAACCTTCTTTCCAACTCCAACACTATTATAATCTATCTTTTGTTTGTATCTATCTTTTGTTATTCATCCCTTCAACCATATCTGAATGGTAGTCCTCCTGTAGGTGCAGAGGCTGTTCAGAAAGGGGATTGGACATGTGACCTAAAACAGTCAAAAGGATGAAAAATAAATAAAACAAGCAGGCAAACAACAATAAAATAAAAGGAGAAAAAAAGGGTAAATACATAAAATTCTGCCCTGACCCATCGAGGATCCCCCCCCCCACACACACACCTCTTTTGTATTTATTGCATTTTTTTTTTTATTTCTCCCTTTGGTTAATACTGTCTTCCCCCCAACACACACACACACACACACACACAGCACTATCATACGCACGTACTACAATAAGAAAATCTAGGCCAAACATGCTTTTTTGATTTGTTTTTTTGGGTTTTTTTTTTTGTTATTGTTGCTGCTGTTTTTCTTTTGATGAGCATTCTGCTGGACATGCATATTTTATAGTTTGGTGGTGTTTTGAACGCAAGGCTTTTATTTGTAATTGAGTATTTGTTGAGTGCAGCTCACACTATTGCCATTGTTCATTTGGCTGTATTTCCTGTCAAAAGGTAAATGAAAAACATCACCTCAGTTATTTATAATTACACTAAACACATGCAATTGGTCAGTTTTATGGTTTATGAAACTGTGTCTCATTGATGTATAAAGAGGTAACCTTGTCAAGGCCAGGCCTGAAATCCCATAGAAAATAAATATGGGTCCTTTGGACCCATTTGTGCATTAGATTGTGTTTGCATAGCCTGTGTATCAAAGGGTTAATAGAGCTCTCCTGCTGAGTTGAGGAGCTCTTATCATCAATATCTGCTGTAATTGCACAACACATAAAAGAGACATAGAGTTTTAATTACAGGGAAAGGCAGAGTGCAATTTTCATCTCTCGCTGGTGAATTGTGCTTGATTATGATATTATTATTTATGTTATCAATTGACATATTTTGTTTGGACATTTTGGACCTTTGTCTTCATGGGTTAGTTTAATGGAAAGAGGCCACATGCATGTACATTTGTATTTATTTATATATTTCATGTCCTTACTCCGTGCTGATGGCTATTTCAAAATCACCCACCTTCATGACAGGAATTGGTGAAATGGTGCCAAGACATTTTGGCCATGCGCTTTGGCATATTGCCACTTTATCTCTGGGGGCTGGATGCATATCAGACAGTCGATCCATGGGAGGCGTCACCGGCTGAGAACAGACCAGGTGCAAACTCCACAGTAAGACCACAAGCTGTAGAGGTTTATTAAGGACTGCATAGTAAACCAGCCTCTTTCCTTAACACCTTCCCTCTGGACTTCCCTGAAATTTGTAAATAAATAAAAGCTGATTGAGAGAGGCTTTATTGGTTTGCCAATATTTGGCAAGGTTTAGTAGAGCTTGAGCAAGATTTAATTGAGAAAACAGTGATAAATGTGCCATGTGGTGGGTAGAGATATAATAGGAACTCCACTTACCACAGATATACCTGATATGGATATAAAGCTGTTCTTGTAATGAAATAGTTTAGCTTTTTTTCTATGAAACAATATATCATGATGAAAGATTAGTTAAAACCTAAAATCTTGGGGCTATACTTCATAACAATTTTTTTCTGCATTACTTTGCTTCAAAGGTTTCAGAAATATGTGGTATGTATGTGCATGTTTTTTTGTGTGTATGGTAAGAACTATTTTTTTCACACTCATGATATGTGAGTTCCTTGCCATCATGCTGTTTGTTAACAAATACAAAAACCAATGTAATGGCAGGCGCTGCGCTGAGATGTGTTATCTATGTGCTCAGGAGCAGAGTCCACACGCATGCATGGAGAGCGCATGCATGGAGAGCGCATGCATGGAGAGCGAGTGAGAGCTCACAGACGGCCTCTCTACATGTTTACATTTCCAATCCTCTTGCCAACATGCCAGCAAACAAACCAAATTTTACTGAAATAAAAACAAATCAAATGTCTTTTTTCTTCATCAGTGCAGGACGATTGGAATATTCGTAGATAGCAATGGCAGAAATACATGGTGGGACTGAGGAGCTCAAATAAAAAACAGCCGATGTATTCCTCTTTGATGCAAAAAGATATAATAGGATAGAGGCTCCTTCTGGGAATTCGGTTACACAGGCATGAAGGGCAGCATAACAGGTCAAAATACATGTTTGCTGGTATCAGTGCCAGAGTCAAAAGGGATGGGAACATCCACCCACTGACATTGAAGGGTTACAATACAATTCAGCCCTTTATACTGACAGTATTGTGATTGGCAATGAACTATGCTTGTACCATCTGTTCACCCGCTAATGAATATTAGTGAGATACCAAATGCGTCAAAGAGGTCACGATGGGTAAACCCATGATTGATGGTGATCATCTCCTAGATGCGCAGACAAGCAAACTTCTGCATTACTTAAATAAATTGACTTTTTTTCACAATAACTAAAATCCATGCATATATGGAAGATAACTAATTTGGAGTTTGATTCTGTCACAGCACTTCAGATTACATAACCGATGCTAAATGTGACGACATTATACTTTCGGAAGGCAAGTGGCATGAATGACGTCTATGGTGCTGAGATGAACGCCGCAGAGCAGGAAAAAGGCACTGCCCAGCAGCAGGTTATCAGTATCGACCTATTCACCAACTGTACTCTCGCTCTCTTAATTTTGTAACATCTGAAGTAGAATTGCAAGTCTGCATCAAAAGTTGAAGTTTCGAGACATGTTTAGTTTCTGAGTATGGGGTCTGCTCCTTGTTTGTACAGCTCGGCTCTGATGACGCAAGAACGAGGCAAACTGGAAACAGACGGAACTTAAATGCATTGACTCGCAATTAAGATGATACACCTTACTTATATGGAGGGGACAAGCTGGTGTCTCAGCAAAGAAACCCAAATCATCTGCAAAATGACCTAATATTTATATTTGAAGCAATGAATGATCAGTTTTTGATCCGCTTGATCAATTTTTTTATGACAAAATAGCTTAAACAGCTTGATGCAGTAAATAGATCTGGTAACACTTTCACACAATCATCTACAGAATAAATGGTTAATAGGAAGCTTATTAGGCTTCAGTTAATAGCTGTTTGTTAATTATTAATAATTGGTTCATAAATGATCTGTAAGCTATTGAAACGTTGCAACTGATGATTATAAAGCTGTGTTAAATGCTAAATAAATAAATAAATAAATAAATAAATAAAAAAATAAATAAATAAAGCATCTATAACAAATAGAAAAATATTATTTATTAACCAATTATTAAACATAAACAAATGTATTAACCCAGTATAGATGTTTATTACCACATTTTCCACACAATGTGTTTTGAGTTGCATTTTCATAGCAACTCCCTGCAGATAAATTACCCATAATGCGCAATTGGACTGGAGTTATTCATCAACAAAAATCTTTATCCAGCTTAACCTGTGTTTAATTTGACTTTCAAATGTCTCACATGTTACATAGAATTCCAATTAGAGAGTCAAAAATCAGATCAAACAAGGCAGCATTTTACTTCCAATTATAGGCTGGATTCCAATGTTAAATGTGAACTTTTTGAATATGAACGAGCAGATTTAACATTTGTGGTCAGTTATGCTTCTTCTGTGTGCTTTTACAGACAATCCTGTGCTTTTCTTCCCCGATGTGGTGACTTTTGTTTCCTGTGTGGGCTCCTATGCAGGGGCTCACTGCACTAGCATCCGCCTCTGATCCCACCATATCTATGCTGACTCGTGTCCGACTTTTTTTCTTTTTTTTTTTTTCTTACAGTGGCGCACATCCTGCTCACCAGCGCGTGGAGCCGCGAGCGTGCATAGCTGCGAGAGATGTGCTGAGTGCAGGCTTCAGTGCATACTGCGCTGCTCCACGTATCCCGCTTGCAGCCCCGAGGCGCCGCATTGGCACCGCGCCTCTCCGAGTATTAAAGCCACGCTTCTCATTTACGTCAAAAAAAAAAAAAAAAAAAGGTCGCGATTGCGTGGAAATCGATGCGTGAGTGACTGTTGGTGCGAGGATGCTTTTATAGCACGGAAACCCCCACTCCTATATGTGTGTGTGTGTATGTGCAGAGAGAGAGAGAGAGAAGGAAGGAAGGGGGGGGGGGTGTCAGAGAGGAGCACATTCAGCACCATGGACAGAGTCAGACAGAAGCGTGGAAGGAGGGTTAAGTGTATTCAGTAAGTTCAGCACCATGGACAGCTACCAGGCATTTATTTAGATCTCCTTTTTTTCCCCTCGAACTTCAGTCATCAAGCACTATCATACACTATTTATTAGTATTTCGCCACCATAGCCATAATTAAAAAAAATCGTCATGATTTTATTATCTCGCATGCCACCCACACAAGTGCAAAAGTGAAAGTTTACTTCTTAGTCAACTTGTTGGATCAACTTGAGTGAATGCTGAAGAGGTTAAGTGATTTTTATACTGGGAACATTCTATTAATTATTTTATTATATTTTTTGGAGCATCGGGGGTAAAGTGCCTTGCTCAGGGACACGGTGATGCGTGTTGAATGGAGTTTTTTTTTAAGAGCAAGAGCGAGGGGAGAGAGAGAGAGAGAGACATGAGTCGAGGTAAAGCCGCCCACATCAGTCCTAACTCCGCCGCGTGGTGGATTCGAACCGGCGACCTCCGTGTCACAGCCGTTAGAGCCGGGAGAACCCCCTCCCCACCCCCCTTACTCCGAGTGTTACTTGGACTCTTGATTCCCCTTTAAATCTCCTCCGTGGCTGGGTACTACCTCTGCCACTACCATCAAGCAGCATCAGCGCTGCCTCTTGATGTTGTGGTCGGGAACACGCATGCGCCCGGCATTGGAATTACTGCACTGGCAAGAATAAGTTGGATCTCGCCTGTCTTCACTCAAAAAAGAACAAAAAAAAGAAGAAAGAAAAGAGACAAAGACAAAACTCAAGTATGGCCGCGGTCAGGATAAGAAGAATGAAGTGCTTCTGCGTCTGGTTGTTCCCCCTCGTGCTGACAGTGGTGTGCGCCCAGAGGTAAGGAAACGGGGTCGGAGGATGCTCCACTCGCTCTTTTTTTTCACCAAGTGTGAGTGTTTAAGAATGTTACACGCGGCATGGTAAAATACTTTATGCTCCAAGAATGTCTCGTATTGAAATCTCCTGTGCTCTTCTTGTCTTTTTTTTTGTCCTCCACAGTGCCGGTGTCAATGACCCTAGCAATATGTCTTTGGTTAAAGAAACAGTGGATAGACTGTTGAAAGGTTATGATATACGATTGAGGCCAGATTTCGGAGGTAAATGAACTGCTATCATCGCCAACTCTTTGACTTTGCGCCTTGTCAGCCTGCGTAATAGTAGATACAACCTTACAGTTACGGTAATAACTCAATTAGGGCTTCTTCTTTTTTTTTTTGCAATTTGGAAAGAGTGAAAGGGGAGATTTCTCCTCGGCACAGCTGTGATGTGATGTTTCATATGATCGAAGTCGATCGGATTATGATACTAAGAAAACACATCCAAACAATTCCGATATAACGAGAGAACACGACTGATGCGATAAATTATTTATTTGAATGAGGGGAGGAAAAATACCCATAGTAAGAAGGTGTCCGTTGGAATTCCAACTCATATGGACACATGTATTGTTCCCATCCACGTTCTCATCCAGCTGTTCGCTGTGACAAAAGATCGTGTTTTATTAAAAAAACTTTTTTTTTTCGGGGAATTACCAGCACTTTTACCGCAGCTTCAGCGCGTCTAATCCCATCCGAATTAACACCGCAAAACTATTATCCCGGCTGACAACAGCTCAAATCATAAGTGTTAATCTGCGTTTTCACATCATGAAATACACTATTGGAATAAACGGTGAACGCAGGCGGACATGTGTGTGTGTGTGTGTGTGTGTGTGTGTGTGTGTGTGTGTGTGTGTGTGTGTGTGTGTGTGTGTGTGTGTGTGTTTTCTGCTCTGTCCCAGGTGCGCCGGTCGGAGTGGGGATGAACATAGACATAGCCAGCATAGACATGGTATCAGAAGTCAATATGGTAAGTAGGCCGTTATCACCCCTTGATTTGACAGTGTGTGATCGATGTGGGTGTCCCCTGCTGCTGCGGCTATAAATACGGGCTACCAGGGGAAATACCCTCCCAAACCGCCGGGGACACCCTCCTTAATGCAGGTTTGTGTCCTTCCCCCCCCCCCCCCCCTTTCCCCCCACACACCACCCCCATTCGATCACTCCCATCGACTTGTGTGGGTTGGAGAGCTCAAAGGCAGTGATCGTTTAACTTGTTTGGGCTTAGATGAATTAAACCTCCCTGTGATGCTGGGACTGCTGCTTTTAATGGTGATCACAAGCATTCAGGTCACAAAAAAAACAAGACTCCAGAAGGAATTAAACTTCCTGATAATTAAACCTCCCCTCAAGAGTTGTAACTACAATACATGTTGCATGATGAGAAAAAATGCCTGCGAACCGGTGACAGGGGAAGAACTTGAGAAGGTGTGCACATCAGAAGTGAAGATTTAAGTTTTGCTTCATACAAGTGCACCTCCTAGTGATGAGATGTGAGAACTGCGGGCCTCCGGTTTGTAAGGCTGCATTTCATCATCACAGAAGGTCACTCCTGACAATTATGATAGGGTTGACGAGGAAAAGCCCAAATTGATATTTATGGTAATACACATGATCTTTTGTGGCCCGCTGTCATCTGTTTTCCTTCTTCTTTTTGTAAATGGCGCTCTCTGTGGTCGACCTCTGCCGCTGTAGTTGGCAGTTTGTCATTTGCGACTCCTATTTGTTTTTTTTCTGTGCTTTTTTTTCACGTATTTGTACAGATGTTTCCTGCTGCCGCTATTGTTTTCTTTTTTGGTGATGGCTTCTGAGTGAGTCACGTTGGGTTGTGTCAGGGAATGATTATGCGCTGGAACATTTCCGGCAGAGGCAGCCTTTGGGTGTTGTTATATTTATGCTCCTGTAGACTATGTTGATGAGCAGAGATGAGATGGGAAAACATATGATGCCATGTCTATTTGCATGCGTTTGCACAGGAGAGCTGCACAATCACACACACACAAAGACCCACAATCACGCACACACACATGCAAACATCGCAGGTCTATGGAGGCCTCCACAGTGGCCTTGAATCTTTAATTAAAATGCACATTTTATCCGTGTAACCGATGCAAGATCTTGAAAGCTGCTCTACATTGTGTTTGGGCAAATGTGTGCCCAGTAGACTGTGCACTGTATAATGGACATGGAGCTATGAGACATGAATTTTTTTTCGAGGAATCGAATACAAGTATTATGTAAGTTGTTGTTTGTATCTACATCCTAATTACCTATATAGGTAGGCCTTATTATATCCAAGTTATACATAGGTTTTTCTCAATAAAGGCAGGAAGGCATTTTTATTTGTTTATTTATTAGCAATAAATAGCTTTTAAACTACAACAAATTCCTATCTGGCAACACAATTCTTATCATTAGCCCACAAACTAATCAACAATGTCCAATATTACTCCTGATTATTGATGCAATTGTACTTTGTAGAAAACATGCAATAGAGAGAAAAATTTGTAGAGAGAAAGGGAAACAAAATTCTTGCTTTTAAAAGTGTATTATACTGAATAGTATGTATTGTAAGTATTCTAACACAGCAGGTGTTGTACTTTGTTTAATAGTTTTTCCTCCACTAAAGCCTCTGGGTTACAAATTTTGGCAGAGCCTAAAAATATAACAAATAAATAAAAAAAATAAAAAACAACAAAGAGCACATCCCAGATTACTCTTACCTAGAAAAACATTAGCACTGGGGTTATATTCACACTCGCATCCGTATACTGTAAAAAGGCCCAAAAAAATAATCTCGTTCTCCATCCAAATACATAAAGCCGGGGCTGCATGGCTCTTTTTGATCATCCCATTCCATTGTCAGTTTGGGCCCACTAAAAACCCTCTAATGCAAAAGGGGAGTCATTACCACCTGACCCACTGGAGGCTCATGAAAAGAAACAACCACATGTGTGCCTAATGGTTTTTCGGTATCTTTGATCCGCTCCCCTTTTCCTAAATGTAACCACTCTTCAGGATAGCAGCTGGTGCCGAGCACTTTCCTTTCTTCTGTTTCCTCTCGCCCATCTGGCCCCTCTGTCTTCCACTTATTTCTGTGCCGGGATGGAACCACCCTGTGTACCTTCTTTAGAGAACAGATAAAGCAGAAGGATGGCGATAATGGAGGGATGTCACTGAGGAATGTTTCTAACAGTGCCCTATTAGCTATTATGGCAGAGTGGGACGTCCGTAATATATTCTCCTACCACCCACCACTGTTCTCTGTTGAAGGCCTCATTTTAAAAGCAGAATCATGGCCAGGAGATAACATAGTGTATATATTACATTTGACCAAAGGGACCATTAAAATAAGGAACTGCAAAGAGGTTTGTCAAAAACGCATCTGTTTTAGCGCGCTGTTCCCACTACCACTGAGCAGAACCCCATTTAGAGGCAACATAGGGCTCTAGCTCACTTTAGATGAGTCACCATACTAAGTATGCAAGCCTTCAAGCATGACTGGCCCAGAGGACGTGGAGTCCTCCCCAGTATTTGTCACATAAGCAGTACTGATGTCCGAGTGCAAAACCTGGACTGTTGCAAGGCCGAATCCCCAAACTATGGAGGCAGAACAGCAACAGTGAAAACAGGCTGAATTTTAATGAGTGGCATATTAACACTCTTAGAGTGTACATGACAACAGAGTGGCTCAAAATCTCCACCATTATTCTACAGCCTCATATCTCTGTTGGCCCACAAGGCATACTGGGTAATGTAGGTCTAGCAAATGCCTGCCCCCTCTATGCCAGAACGGTGACATGGGTTTAAACCTCTACAGAAAGTTAAACAGAAAACCAGAAATCTATCTCCCTCTATCTCTCTCTCTCTCTCTCTCTCTCTCTATATATATATATATATATAAGGATGGTGAAACTAATTCCCAATGCTCTTTTTTAATTCTGTCAATGTTTCCTCTTTCAGTTCAGGTTTTATTCCCAATGCCAAATGGTATTTGTAATATTTCAATGCAGACTCTTTCTTTCTCTGTTTCTGTCAAGGCCTCATACAAAACCCCACCTTGCCTTTCCTTAAATTGAAAGTTGAAGACAAGCCACAACAAAACAAAACAAAAAAAAGGCAGCACGGATTAGCGATGGCACATCAAAAGATTTTAGCTCTGCAGCAATAGCTTTGTGACTTCACAGCGTCACATAGCATGGAGAAAACTACATTATATGTCATTTAGGCCCTAGGCCAGATATGGAATGAGGAGGCTGCGGCTGGTGTTCATTACATGCCCATGAAAGGTCACTTGTTCTGGGGTGTCAGAGTCAAAGTCCCAAGCCTTTGAGGCTGGAAAAGCGAGAGGATGTGAGTGTGTGTAACACCTAGGGGTCAAATTTATCACCTCTGTGCATGTGAGAGAAAGAGGCAGAGAGAGGGGGGGCAGAGATAGATAGAAGAGAGCACTCTGACATTAACAAGTTGCCATGTGGAGAGCCAGCAGCAGTGCTGATGTTGGTGGGAAGGTCATGCACCTAGTGCTGCTGAGGGGTCATCCTGCATGACTCAGAGGTGAACATATAAAGAGACACATGCCGTATACCGATGTCATGTTGGGCATCCAACCCAAGGCAGGTGGCTTTGCGAGTCTTGATTCATGCACAAGGAAGGATGCGACATACGTAGGCAGGTAGCAGGGTTGGTCCGTCCCTCCTCCACTGCCACAACTCGCAATATTTGCTCTTGGTTGAGCTCCTCTGCACTTGAAGCTTAAGCCAGCAGTTTTCACAAGGGAAAGACCACTCCTGTCTGAGGATGAACAAAATTTCTTATCCTCCTGCAAAAAGGCAGAAATACCGTTATTGCCGCCCATAAAAGGTCAAGAGGAGCTTATTGATTGTCGGACAGGGCCTGTGAAATTCAGAACCCCCCCCCCCCATTTTAGTGGGCCGTGATTTTCCCCTCCTGCTTCCTGAACAGCTCAGCAAAAAGACATCATTGGTGGGGCATATGCTGTAAATCAAGATTGCACTGAAATTAGTAGCCCTATAGGGTATATTATACAGATACATTGTAATGGATTTTTGTCTAAAACGGTAAGAGGATTATTGCTTTCCATATATATAATAAAAAAGAAGAAATACTATAGAAGCACTTATGTGGTATTGTGTAATAGCTCAGCTGCACCTGAGAGCTATAAAATGGTATTAAGCCTGCATCTGTGAGGGGCTGATCACTGTAGCCTTTGTCTGTACGCAAATTATGTCCAAATGATCTCCTCCTCGATAACAGTTGCATAATAACTAATGTGAGCAAAGAAGCATTTTTTGATGACTAACGATCGCGGGAAAATAAAAGAAAGGAGATATGTTAAACTGAATTAATACGTGCAAATTTACAAATACACTCCCAATTACTTTTTTTTTTTGGTCCTTGTAAAATGAACTGTCAAACTATTCCTATCGTTTTCACACTCCATCCAGAACTCATAACGAGCTAATGAGAAAAACCGAGGCTTGATTTTAGTCCCCAGACAAAAATCATGTGTGAGTAGACAAGTGCAGTTTTAGATATTAATGCCATGTGGATCCAAACGGCTGCTCAGTTTGGATATTATGCAGCTCAAAGAGACGATAATGAACACAAGAATGTTGTTTACTTTGGAAAAAAAAAATCTCTTTAAGTTAAGTGGGCTATAAAGGTTAAGTGCTCAAAACTACGGCATTAAAAGTTTTAGCTCCCAGAAGTCCTTTGGAGTGACTCTTGCACAGTGAAGTGTCCCCTGCTTATCCACAGCCTATATTAAGCCTGCGAGCATATAGGCCAGACATGAACGTCACAGCTGAGGATGTGAATTCCCCCCCCCTGTCCCTCACGTGCATGCACACATTCACAGAATCTTAATCCTCCCCACTCCAGTCATTTCTTTTTTTTTTTTTTTTACCCTCATAAACGAGTATGCTAATATCGTCTCCAGGAAAGTAGCTGTTGAGGTTACGTAATGGACACAGCAGAGACAAACTCAAGCAGGGTTCAGCGAGGATTTGACTCGATGCTGTAATGTAGCTGGAGTGAATATAATGTACGAGAAGAGCGAGCAATAACAACAGAATGGCTTCATTTCCACTGCTTAGGATAGATGATATATTAGTCTGTCAGCCTAATCTCAGAACTCCTGTTCCCGGACAATTTCATTGAAAATTGGCCTGAATTGAATTCGAAATACATTGAATGATACCAGTTGACTTACAGTGGGAGAGCGCCGCAAAATGGCCTCACTGAATATTTTAATAACAGCATGTGGAAAGTTGAGAGTGCCGGCTGGAAGAAAATAACAGGCAATTTAAACATCAAGAACATTTAAAAAAAAAATGCCTTGAGATGAGATGACAAGTTAACCATATATCCTTCCTGTTGCCAGCGTCAGCTTTATATAATCACTGCGCTGACTGCGCTGTCACAGGAATGTAAAATAGTGGTTACACAAAATCAATCTGGCAATCTCGGTGGCAGATGCCGGAATGGAGGTATTTTTAATCGTCTAAATTTGCAAAGCAGAAATTCAATTAATCGCGTGTGCGAGCTCGGTTATGAATACTGAAAACTGAAACTATGAGGTAGCAAACCACCAGAGCGTCTAGTGAATGTGACTCCAGTACAGAGTGTCCACTCTCCTTTTAGCTCTGTTTTGGTCTTCACCATCTACCGGGTTACCGTCATTTATCAGTTTTTCCTCTTTTTTACAATAGACTCTAAACGAACTGAATTTGAACACATATTACTAGTTTTTTTTTATTTAATCTGTTTTATCTCAAGATCACAAGTCTTTAAAACCATTCAGGGGGATAAAAAAGATAGTGAATAGGTATAGGTATAATTTCCACATTAGGGTTTTTTTTCTTTGTTTTGTTTTGATTGAGACAATTTATTTTTTTGTCTGCTTTTCTTTTTTTGCTGAGTGGTGAGAGTAACCAAAACCAAAAAACCAAAAAAAAAAAAGCGCCATAAGTTCATCAGTATGAAGGACTCCTTTCACATAGCATCTATCAATGTGATCCACTGCTAAAGAGGTTATGATCCTTAAAGCTGTAGTAAAGACATGCTCGTTCATATTGTGTTGTTGCTTTCAGCTAAATAACAGCGTGCATCGCAGGCTGCTACATTTTCTTTTTTTTTTTTCACAAATAAATGAATCAATGAATAACAATTAAGGAGCCTCCGTCTAATAGCAACAATCTTTGAGATGATGTGTTCTGTTCACTCATAATACCATTAGTATTTGTAGGGAACATTTGCTTTCAACCGTCTATTTTAGTGGTGTAATTATTAGGTTTTGATGCTCAGTACCCCCGGGGGGCAACATATTTTCATCCCAGCTATTCTGTAATTGGGTCAGTGACAAATCATGGTTGGCAAGAGGAGATCGTCAAAAACTTTTTTTTTTTAATGTGATTTTGTGCATTTTTTTACACGAAACAGTGTAAAAAATGAATAAAAATAAATACATTTTTTAAAATACTGAATGCACCTAACATATAAAACTAGTCGATAGCATGTGTTTTTTTTTTCAATTTTTAGGGATACACCACATGACAGTTTTGACTTTGTCCCAATTTTCACTTCATTTTTTTAAAAAAACCTTTCCATTTAGCAATGTCTTCTCCGCCAAGCCTCCTCCTTCCAGCCCACAAGAGCTTGACAGCAAAAAAAAAACCCTAAACACAGGCAGCAGCCATATGCATTACGCACACATGCAGAATATGCAGCACGCTAGTGCAGGGGGGGAAACAAGGGATCCTGGGAATGGAGTGAGGGAGGAACAGATGAATAGTGTGAGCAGAGAGCTGAAGTGGCCCAACTTCCATTATTCATGCTGGTTTACGTACATGCGCCTCCCGATGGAGTTTTAGTAATCAATTTAGATTACACTTATGTGCCACATGAATGCAGCAAAATGACAGTCGTTGAGAAGATTGTTTGTTTGTATATTGAAGCAGGATTTATGTGTCACCAGTGGCAATGCACAGCATATGGGCAAGTAGCTGCTCATTAGCAGAACCAATTAACGTAATGTACATAAAAAAGGTGGGCGGCGGTGGTGTTACAGTGATGATGGTGGTGATCATGATGACAGAATTAGGGAGGAACATCTTTTTTTTTTATAATCCACTCCATGTGGTGGATTGGGAACAAAAAAAGGAAAAAGGGTTACATATAAATGCATTATACATAGCCTAAGCAATAACAAAGTGGCCTTTTATGGCTCACCTCATGAGAAGAACGGTGTGCATTCGATCAGTGTGAGCGCCTGTCACTGCCACTGAAATGCTGATGAATTCGCTTAACAGCAATCATTGCTTTTAGTGTGGGCTCCTCTGTAACTCTTTTTATTGCGTGTACCTCACCGCTCTTCTTCTATTTCCAGATAGATAGTCAGACTCATTCTGTAAAGTTTTTTTTTTTTTTTTTAACTTTCAAATCAAAGCAACACTTTGCAAGTTTAGTTCTGCAGGACTTTCTAGCTCCATGTTGGTAACGTTGTCTTTATATCCCGCAGCTACAACATACATTTAGACGGCTTTATCAAATCTGGCTTACTCCTCTTCCAAAGAGCACCACTGTTGTTCAAAAGACAATTGAAACATAAATCAGTCACTTTGCATGACATGCTCCTTCATCACAAAGAGCATGGATGCTGCAGTTTTGATTAGATAATGTCCTAGTGCCAGAATTACTCAGTATTACTTTACACAATTCTCTGGGCAACAGTGTTATAGGAAATGACTGAGCCGTTTTTAAGAACTAAAAGTTCTATGTTTCCCTATATAACTAAAGATTTACATTTTTAGTGACAACAAATGGGCTTCTCCTTACGTCCCATCGTCAAACACATCGTTGGGTTTAAACCCTTTTTTGAGGCGCTGCTGACTATGATAAAGTTATAGAATAACACCATCTAAAGTAAAGTACTTAAAAAGTACAAAATTATTTTCAGCATAATGTATTTAAAGTATGAACCCACTTTAATGTTGTACATTAGCTCCTATTTTAGATACTTTGGGTAAATTAAAAGCATATCATGTTATGGTATGTATGTTGCATACACTTTATAAAGCACATTTCACACAAGGCAATCAGCACATTTAAAAAAAACAAATTAATAAATAAAAGAACAAAAAAACTGTAAAAAACAGTAAAACTGTCAGCTAAATGAAATGGAGTAGAAAGTGCAATATTTCCTGCTGAAAGGCTGTGTAGTGGAAGTATAGAATAGCAGAGTACATGTACAAGTGAAGTACAAGTACCTCCAAGGCAGGCCGATAGCCATATATATACACACGTATACAGCGTGAGGGCTGCAACACTAAAACAACTCGACAATGGTTCTGCCCGAGGCCAAGTGTGAGCTGTCCTTTCATGGACACAGGTCCGGCGTGGGATGAGGGAGACGAGTCACCTCCAACGTCTGGAAAACATGAACTCATCCCTACCCATGCATGAAACCTAAATCAATTACACATTTGGAATCATCTATTTACCAGACTCCCCTTTTGAAATAGTTCACAAACGATGGGCTTTTGAAGGTTTTGTTTGCCTCCTCCTCGCCGTGAATCCGGCTCAGTGGCCTGACGCATTAGAGCTAAACCCAACACAAAGTCACAAACAGACGGGTTAGCGCGGAGCAAACATGCAAACCCAGAGCCAGCGGCTCCGGGAAATAGGTAAATATGTTTAGTGCCGGCCTAAAAGTGGGTTATTAATCTGGTACTCAGCACTCCATTGCAAAAAAAAAATAAAAATAATAAAGTTGGGTATGCTCAATATTTCAAAATTTATACGTTGGGCAATTAAACTAAATATCTATCTAATTTATAATTGTAAATCATAATAATTTATAATCCTTACTTCTGCTAACGTCCCCCTAATCTAGACTAACTACTAATTTTAGATTGTATGTAAAATTGTATTTATTTTATATTGTGTATTTGAATGAGATTTGAGAAGTGCTAAGGGCTGCAAAGCCGTGTGTTTAAATGTTGAAGACAGGCAGGTCACTTCCTCCACTACAACACAACTTAAAATAAAATTACTCTATCATTTGGCGTTTAAAAAAAAATCAGCAGAACTGCTGTACTCTTACAACATCTGTTGCTGCGGATAATTAGCTATACGTCTGTGATATTGTTGATGCACTCTGCAGGACGCATGATGAGAAAATTCCATGTTTGTGACCCCCTCCTTCCGAACTCGTAATGAGATCTGTGCCCCTGTGTCCTACCGGAGCTAATTGTAGACGAGGTGCAGACGGGTGAGCAGGTGACGGGATTAGAGGATGAGGAGCAGAGGGAAAACTCGGGATCAACGCGGCTGGTGGGCGGGTGAAGGAAGGGCGTTTTTCTTACTCTCACTCAGAGCACAGAATACAGACGAGAAGAAGAAGAGGCAGCGGAGGGAGGGAGGAGCGGTAGCAAGAGCAGCTGTCGCCAGGACAAGATTACCAAGATTTTTTTCAGTGAAAATCCCATAAACTGTGTGCACAATGATATACTCAGAAATTAGACTGCCATTTATTTTTTTTTCAGATATCTCTTTAAATCTCATCAGTAGTCTGTACAACAGGTTCCTGCAGCTATCCCTAAACTTTCAGGCTTTTTTTTATTCTGTAAACTCTCTATAAATCTTTAAATGCCTTTTCCTCAGTGCGTAGTTTGCCTTCTGCACTCCCTCTCTTATATTTCTATGATATTTTATGTCATATTTTACATCTATATTTTGCAGGAGCTGCTAACAAATCAAAATAAAATGACTTATTCAGTGAAATATAATCACATCTGCTCATTGAACTTGGCAAACAATATGAGGCAACAATCTTTTGGTTTTGAGCAAACGATCTCCCAACTAATGTCTGGATGATCATGTAATCTCATTTCTAGTCTAGACTGTATCATCCATTCAGAGCTAGTTGGTTAACATCCAATTTGCAAAACTAAGGTAGTGTAAACTTTCCTGCTAGCATGTTAGGAGCAAAAGAGCTTTAAGCTTAACTTACAAAGAGCATTCATGTGGGATATTTCATGTAACTGTCTATCGATACAATGTATGCAGACAATGTGATGACAGACAATTGCATTAGATTCGGCTACTATGTGGTTGTATGCCCCTGCTGTTTTGTAGGAAAAAAAAAAACTTTTTTTTCAATCGTCTGTTCTGAAAAAACAAGCTGTCTAAAACTTTTGAAGCTGAATCCATTAAGCTATAGTACACCCTGCAGCAATGCTTTTTTGTGTGTGACGACATTCTTCATGTTTTTTGTTTATGGTCTTCTGAACACCATATTGGTGATTTTGTGCATCTTGGTGTACTACTGCATAGGAATATACTATTCATGCACACTCATCCATATAGCACATCAGACATGGTGTGCAGATTATTAATGTTGCAGAGTGTTATTAATGTGCCAGACACTGCTTATTGTACAATTAGTAACACAACTCTAAATGTCAGGGGAAGGAAGGCGTGCAATCAATTCCCCAAGGTTAAACAAGCTCACTGGTTAGGCATCCGAGTCACTGTTGTCTTTGACAGTGAATGATGGGATGGATGTTTAGGCGTCAGACTACAGCGTGTGTCCTGCAGCTGCAGGTCTAACTGTTAAACAGCAACAGCTTGTTTTCTTGTCACTGGGCACAGTGTGTGGAATTGACAGCATGTTGCCGCTGTGCCAGTGGACACCTGTCCTGCGTCAGACTGATGCTGGGCCCTGAGGCAGAGGGGATTGGACAAAGGTACAAATTGAACTCGGCCGGTCTACGGGCTTAAGAGGCGTCTCTGAATTAGCTGGCCCAATGCATAAAGAGGAAAAAAAAAACATTTAAAAAAGCATTTTAAGTTAATACCCCTCCACCTTAAAGCCACATTTCTGATTTGGCAGAATAACAGGTTACCTGTGTCTTATATCAAAAGTTGTAGCAGTAGCTCTCCCCCTGGTCCATAGCAACCGCCATAGCAATGATAAGAAACTGAAACAATCTGACAAACTAAAGGTATGCAATTTAACAAAGCACAAATTATGATAATAAGTATAAAAAATACAATATCTTACTGAAAATAATACACATATCTTACTGAAAATACCAAAACAATCCTACTATATTACATTTTCCACTGAGAATTATAGGAAGTACCACTAACTGCATTAGGTTATCACTGCAGGGATTTGTCCTACCTTTGCTCCTGTTGCTGGACATTTGTAGGAATACACATGCAAAATCTTTTTTGTTAACGTTAAAATACCTTGAAGAATCCCTGACAAAGCAGTAGGTTTTAGCAGTGGAGCTCACCTCATTGGTGATGGAAGGCTCCACATCACCTTTACGATACATCAACTTGTAAGTCACAGAAACAGCCATGACTTTATGGCTGCGTTGCAGGTTTCTGAACCAGTAACTTTACAACTAGTGTTTGCATAGGCCCACTGCTGTTTTGTGGCGGTTTGGCTCAGAAGCAAAAAGACAGTCGGGAGCACAGTCAGGAGTGGCAGTAAACTTCACATCTTCATGGAAGAACAAAAAAGAAACAAGTTTAGTTTGTTGCCAAAAGGCTCAACAGAGTATTTTAATCAATCAGTGAATCAATCAGTCTGTATTTATCACATGTGATCACAGTGTAATCACATTTCGGAACGGAAAACTGAAGCTTATAAATTAGTGTAATATAAGTTACATACAGGGATCATTTACATGTTGGGGAACAGAGGAATGAGGAAATGTCAACGGGTAGGGTGGACTTTGAGTTCCTCACTTAACATGAGATGTCACCTGCAATCGATCAGAATTCCATAAGCATTTTTTTTTCTTTTTCTAGGAAATTCCAAAGCATACGATGATCTCCTGACCCGTGTCTGGCACCAAACTCTCTAAACTAGTAAATCATGCCTGTAGGCCCAGCACAGATAAATTATCCGCCTTCAGCGGACGGATGTGAAACCTGCCTTCTTGTGTCAAATTCTGCACATACATCATTCTGCCCTTTGAAGCTCAATCTTCCAACCAGGAACAGGGGAGAAAAAGTCATTTTTGAGTGTGTGTGTGTGTGTGTGCGGGGGGGCATTAAACATTCTGCTACTCCTGCCTTGAGTGTGTAAGCATCTGCTCAATGTGGTGTACTGTAGGGGGGATAACACTCATCACTGTGTGGGGCCTATTTTTAGATTGTTAATCAAGGTAACATGTTCAGACTGACACACTCAGTATGATATCCTATAAAGTGTGAGTAGAGTGAGATTGCTTCATTTCGGCTCATCCACCCACAGTGACCTAACAGAGGTCAAAACGGTGTGTATTAACTGTGTGTGTGTGTGTGTGTGTGTGTGCGTTCAGTTGTGTGTATTTGGTTTATTGTTTGCTGTCAAAAATCAAAATAGAGTCCGCAGGGGTGTAATGAAGAGTTATGATATGAATCAGTTTGTGTATCCATTCAGTTTATCTATATAAAACAAACACAAATCTTTATTTCAATCCTGGTTTTGGCATTTACTCCAAAACAAGTGTAAACTAAGTATAAATCAGGCAAGTCAAACTCAGTTCAGTTCACAATTTATTATGAAGTGGGCTCATAAAATGTACATATAAATAACACCTGGAAATTCTATCTAATATTTACACAGTTAATTCAATTTACAAAACAGGAGAAATGACAGAACAAAATGACAAAAAAAGTTATCTCCTGTCTTACAAACCATTTATAAATCAATCCTGTAATTTTTTTTATCCCTTGAGCCCTGAAGGATGCTCACTGACTTCACATGTCAGTAAAGAATCAGGCCCAGGCCAGTTCCAGCTCCACCGGCCACATGTTTGACAACCCCCGGCCTAAATGATTTGATCAATGGTATCTGTTCACACACGCTAATATTCTCTGCTGCATTAAGGGTTTAAATCAAATTACTCCTTTATAAGCTGCAGTCACCAACAGCACACACATTTGTCAGTGACGGCGGCTGTGTCCTTTGAAAACGCCGTGCTGACTGAGCAAATCAATCACAGAAAACATGCGGAGGCTTCTCAGTGTGCTTTCCAGTCTCCCGGCAAATCAACATCTCTTTTCACATTCATACGAATGAATACTATGCAAGATTCTATGCATTCACACACCGAGCAATTTGGGGTTAAATATCTCGCCCCAGGAAACCCTTGGAACCTTGGAAAGGTGAGTAGCGAGGTTTGCTTTGGGAGGCGGCAGGGTGCCTGCCAGATGGATGTGGCTGGGGTGGCGGGGGTGCGAAGGAGGATGCAACAGCTGGAGACGACCTGCATAGCTTACTTCTACTTTACATAACAGTGTTACACCTGTGTTCATTTGTTGCACTTTGAGTTTAATAGAAATGTCCATCTCACCTACAGAATTGACTGGACGCACATACATGTGTGTTCACCTTTTGTACGTATATTTTATATTTATCTGGTCATATTCTGTACACTGATGCACAGAAAACATCTTCCTAAGTCTGCTCTGGACATCGATGGAGTTGTCTTCCTAAGTGGTTAATTGTCTGATAAGTAGTGGGAGTGCTCTCCGGGAACAGGCAGGAGGAAGTAATCCATGCTTTATCACTCTCCTTCTGCTGACGACTACATTTTATATTTGTAATGAAACAAGCTGTGTAAGTTATATTTCTGCATGATATCCAGCGATCCTCACCCTCTATTTATTACATCTATCAAACTTATAACAAGATTACAAAATGCCCCCTTCTGTTGTCTTTTATTTCATGCCATTGGAAATAAATTAAAAAAATAAGTCTATAATCTTGATTTCCCTCACCAGTTAAAGTGGGGGGGGGGGGCAAACAGGGAGAGATGAAATACCCTTGCAAGGATTAGTGTTGAGCATGATGCATATGCTTGTTTGTGAGATTCACTTTAGTGCCAAGGATTCATGATCGTTGTTATTCAGTTATTACGAAGGCATGAAACCACATTTCTGAGCCTCTATCTCAAATACTTCAACAACATTTAAGGGTTTAACATAAAACACAAAGTGCAGGGGAATATTGTGAAAAGATTATTCTCACCATGCAAATACGAGATTGTGCTGATATGCGATTATATTATACATGCCACGTATATGCACACACAGCAGGTCGCAGTGCAATTCACCAACAGTACACAACTATATATTGTGTGTGTGTTGTTGAGGATTGATTGAATTACTTTTTCAGTATAACATGGCTCTATCTTTATCCCTGTACGTCTTTTCCACACAGATAAACACACACACACACACACATACATTCCAAAGCTGACACCCTCCTAAAGCACCTCCATGTCTCTTGTAGGTCAGTCCAACTGTGAGGAGATATTGCTTCTTCAAGGGTGTCCTTGCTCAAGGAGATACTGTATAAAGGCCATCAAATATGGACTCACACAACTCTCTCCATGGAAAAATAAGTAAAAAAAAAAAACAACAAAAAAAGTCTCAGACAGGCATATGTGCCTAAACTGGATTTGCAGCTCAGATAACCAGTTTACTGTACTCATTCAGGCTCTATTCATGCCATCGATCCGCGGATCAGTTCGTATTGCATTATCCCATTGTTGGCAATGTGTAGATGTGGCGTGTTCTTCTCAGTACTCTGTTTGAATAGCAATCAGTCCCGCAGACGTCTATAATGCATGAAGTGTGGGACTCCTCTATTTGTATGTGTATTGTGTAAGTGGGGTAGTCAAAAGGACAGTTGTCTAAAGCTTCGCCAGCTCTGGAAAAAAAAGCAGACATTTGAAATGTTTCAGTAAAAAAATGCCACTCACGCTCACATACACTTTCTCTTCATGAGCAGTAAGTTGGACAAATAACATGGACGGAGGCAGACTGCTTTTCCCCTCCTCGTCTCTTTGGCCGGCTACCCTTCCCCTCTCGGGTGACTGACAGCTCAGATTGAAACCTCCATCAGCTCCCATCATGTCTTACGCCGGGACTCAAAAGCGCCCCGCTAATCTGCATCCTGCTCGGCCCTCTCCTCCCCACCTATCCCCCCCGCGCTGTCCTCCTCTCCAAACTGCCACTCCACTCCTCTCCGGGGACACAAAAGGGCCTGCAGATGCTCCAATTGACTCTAATAAATGGTATGTAGTCAGTTAAGCTGCGTGGCCGCCAACTGGCAACGCCGCTGCTTTAGGAGGACTCTGGGAAAAAACAAAAAAAAAGGGTTCCTCTAAATTTGATTCATCTTCAGCAGCAGGCTCTCTCGAATGCTATGTCCAGGCAAAAGTACATGATGATAAAAGAACAGAGCATGGAGGGAAAAGGAAGATAAATACAGAGAGCAGAGAGAGGGAGAGAGGGGGGAGGCTGGACGAAGTAAGAGTAAATAAACAAGAGGCTCCACTTTATTGAAATCTATCCATCTAGTTTCTGACATGCTATGAGCTAAAGAAAGGAAGAAAAAGTGAAAAGGCCTGGACAGAGTCTTAAAAAAATCTAGGTCAATGTAATGCCCCTATGGGAATTCAATTTAGAGACTTGAACAACACACAACAATGCGTGCACTCACTCTACTGGCTGACCAGGATTTTTTCTTTTCTTCTCTTTTTTGTTATCGTTCCAAAAAAAACCTACTTCGCCCCAAATATTCTCTGCTCACAGGGCCTTAGAAAAGATTTTTTAGAAGCGAGAGAAGCTTTGGGAGATAAGGATGACAAGTTTTCGGGTCTGAATCCGACAGCGATGGATGGTCTGTCGGCAACCGGCCCGAGGATCAGCCGCCAGCAGAAGGCGCGGGCATTTTTTTTTGGTTCTATTAATGACACGTGTCAGTAGCAAATTACTTACTAACTCAGTTGTGTTGTATGCGAACCCTGTGATTACATAATTCCTGTGTAATTCCAGATCGGCGCTGGTTTCTACATTAGATCAATAAACGAGGGCCATTGTGGGGAGAATTTAAGAGGACGATGCGTTTGCCCCATCAGCCCGACTCATTGAACCACTAACTGCAGTATTGAAGTGATTCTGTTGCATATGTGGTTTGTGGCACCACAAACCTTGACCACACACACAATAACTAAGAAGTCCCTCGTGTGTGCCTCAAGGCTCCATCTTAGGCCCCGTGTTGCTCTCCATCAATATTAATGACGTAGCCAAGGCTGTTGGTGATTCCTGGATAAATCTGTTTGCTGATGCATGCATCGCATACACAGCTGGGCCCTCAGTCCACTCTGCTGTGCTCCATCACCATCCAACAGTCTTTCCAAAAGCTCCACCTGCTCCTCAACTGCAAAAAGTCCAAATATATACTGTTTGACCAAAAAAAAAAAAAAAAAAACCTTCACATCTCCAGCCATTCCAAGATCATCAGTCCTGATGGCTTGGAACAGGTTAGGAAATCCATTAACATATGTTTATTTATTTATTTTTCATTTTTAACTCTAACTATATAAAAAATATATTCCAGCCCTAAATAAAAAAAAAAAAACTGTAGTAACTGCAATATTACTGAGTGGGACATTTTACAGTAGAAAAATGCAAGCGCTCTCAGGTGGATAAACTTCATAATAGAGACATTACTTCTAATTTACTGCAATCCATACTTTATCTTTCACAGTATGGATATAGATATTTCCTCATGATCTTTTATTCACTTTTTAAGCTGTCTGTCTGACATATACATCATGTCCATCAATATAGTCGATTGAAATATCAACATTACTCATTCTGGAGCAAACAGGTCAAATCAAACCCCTGTAGCAACAGATTTATTACATGCAGTGCACAAGCTGTTCCATCTATAGCGCTGAATCCTAAGGACTCCATACACCTCCTGAGACCGGGGGAATATATGTCACTCAGCTCTGTGGGGATCAGTATGTTTATTATTAGGCCTCTTTGGTAAAGCTCTGCCCTATGCCAGGTTCCTCGTACCCTAACCCTGTCACCGGCAGCAGGACGACGGTGTGAGACAGGAAATTGAAAGTTGGAGGGAGCTTTGGAGAAAGTGAAGTAGCTGGATGGTACAGCGCATCCGGTCCTTATGGCCCATACAGCTTCTAAACCTGAATGTCCACCTCAACTGAAAAGGAAAAACCCTTGTTTCAAATAGAAATTCATAGAAGTTTCATATATGGTCCAACTTTTACAGTCTTATTATTTTTAATTATGAAAATTACCTCAGAAGAATCGGAGGCTCCCCCCAATGGATAGATCATGTCAACCAGTCAACATCTCTCAGACCCAGGGGGGGCCCACATGTCAATGGATCATGTCGGAGGACGGATTTGATTGGCACAAGTGCTGCAGCAAGCATCTCATCAATCATTACGCTGCCTAAGTACGAATACGATGATTAAGAAAAAAAAAAAAACTGCGACAGGGAGCAGAGATCAGGAATTCAGAAAAAAAGAGGGCCACTCCCAGAAAAAAAATATAAAATATTACCCCGGTTTATCTCGAGCTGGGCCTGATTGAGAGTGCAGTATGGACATATGGCTAAGTGTTAGTGGGATTACATTTCCTGCCCACAAGGTAATTTTAAAGAGAGCAGGAGAGGAGAAAGCAAGTCAGACACAAAGAGAAGAGGCACAAGAGGCTACTTTACAATTCAGTACCACACCTCAAGGTCAGCGTACTATAGAAATCATCTAAAGCAACGTATACCTCTTTTAGGTTTATTATTCTTCAAAAAAAAAAGGGTTTCACAAAAAAAAATTGTGAAACCCATCTTGCCAATTGCTAAGGTCCTTTTTAACAAAATTCTCTCTCTCTCTATATATATATATATATATATAATTATATTTTAAGACTTTTGGAAGTGAAATATTCCCCAGCTTCAGTATCTTTAAGGAGGTATTGACATTTGGATCCTTTGTGGGGACATTCATCTAGCACCTCGGAGGCTGATCCAACACCTGCCATGTTCTCGAGATGGCTCCCTAGGCTGTGCCTGTTTAGTGGTAATGATCTGAGCCATTCAAGCTCGCCTCCGATGTGTTCCTGCTTCCTTTTTCTTTCCTTAACACATGCAAATAGATGCAACAGGAGCTCCTCTGAGATCAAGAGGGGGGGATGTATGGAGGAGGAAATATAGGGGAGAGTGGAAGCAAAAGTAGATGGTGGCAGATTCGTGTGAAGGAATGAGAGGAAGTGGAAATGGAAGAAAAAGAAGAAAAATAAGGAAGCGATGGAGGAGATGAGGAGAGGGATAAAAAGAGGGGGTGGGGGTGGGGGTGGGGGGGGCGGAGAAAGTATCAGTAGGAGGTCATTGCCAGTGCTGAAATCAGAGACGTGGAAGTGGAGTGCCGTGAGAATAAAAGCAATTTGCATCACCGCTCCACTGAGCTTTCCAACGCCTTTCATTTACCCCCTTAGAAAAAAAAGCCCCGCGTACGCTCTCCCATCGCTTCCAGCGAACTCGCCACACCATTCCAAAGCTCTTAAATGGAAACCTGGCTTCGAGGCTTGTGGAGAGAAAGAGATATATAACCAGTCGTCACTCTTTAGTCATCTCCATGCTGATCTCTCTCTCTCTCTATATATATATATTTCTCTGTAGGCCTATGCCTCCATTTTCCTTTCTCTCCCCCATCACACCTCATTACTGCCCTCTTAGCTCTCTTTCCCCACTTTGCTTTGCCCTTCTCTCCAGCTCCTTATCTTTCACCTCATCCTTTTTTCCTTTTTTTCAATTTCCATTTCAAGAAACTGTCCTTTTGGGGGTAAAAAAAAGAGCATCATTTGTTCAAATGCCTAATATTTTGAGGAGGACCTTTGAGCTATGTATATTAAAATGCCTGCCTTCAATTCAGGGGTGCAATGTAAATCCAATATTCACTTTCCTTTTAGCTCTGTTATGCTCTCCACTAATTCCTGAAACGTTGTCTGACTGGCCACTTGTGTTAGTGGGTTTATCAGAGGTTTGTTTGCTAAAAAGCCTCCTGCTGCTTGAAATAACAATATGAGACCACTAGGAGTGAACGTGAACAGTAAAGTTTGGAAAACACAGAGTTGCAGATGTGGGCAACATTTTTTCTGTATTATTGGCTGCTTTATCCAACTCATGTTTGTACCCAAACCCAGAGGATTGAACAATGTACAATTCAAATAGGAAGTTAAAACATATTATAAATCCAAAGGTTAATAGTGCTACGAACAGAGGCCCAGCAAAATAAATTATACTAGTTCTTGAAGCTATATTCTTAGTCCAAAAGAAGCCATGTGGTGTGTAGGCAGGCTTGAGATGTGAAAGGTTAGTGGAAAGGGCAGCGTGGATGATAAATGGGGTTAAGGAGGTCAGAGTGGGCAGCTGGTGCATCATTCTTTTTTTTTTTTGAGATACAATTGTTTTTTTTGTTTTTTTCTAGTCGCTTCAGTTATAAAGCGCAATAAAATCTTCTTACTCACTAGGGGTGAGAGAATACACACAATATTTGTATCTATATCTATATCTGTATCTGTTCAGTCAAGTAAATTATTTGTATCTCTATTCATACTTGGGGTTGACAGAATTCAACCAAGATATGGGTGGTGTTACTCAGAAGTTAGTAGTAATGTGGTTTCTTATAACCTTATAAACTTTTCACTCCAGTTTTAAATTTGGTTGACACGTGTACTCATAAAAAGTACATTATCCAAACCGGGTACTCGTTTCACCCAAGTAATCTGCTCAACCCTATTACTTACTAACACTCTTGGCATCCATGGGTCTCCATTAGTCAAATCATATCAAACTCAAACTGGAACATTCATAGCATGAAATGTCTATATGAGATTTTGCACAATTTGGCTGCCTGGCTGAGAATATACTGCAGATAAGATGGCCTGAAGTTGTAAAACATGCTCTTTCAAAAGACAAACTTGCAGTACTTTTGGGAACACATCATCTGCATCGGACTAAAAGGTCGGCTGGCCTTCGTAACTGATTGTGTCTCAAATGAAGGAACACAGAAATACACAGGCATTAAGTCATTTGTGCCTTTTTTATTTTTAGAGATGTGTTTTTATTGTTTTGTTTTTTTCACATTTCATGCCTTTATCACTTAGCAAAAGTGCAGCGAGCAGACAGCGAATTAGAGGAGAGAAATGGGGAATGCAGAGGACATTAATCTCCACACATTTAACTGTTTTTTATTACAATTTATGTACAATTTGATTAAGTTAATGCATTACACGTGTTAGGAGGACAACAAGGACAAACACATTTATTTGATGGGGAGTAACACTGAATGTAATCCTTACAACAAATCTCCATCAGGCACTTTTAGGGAAAACTCTGCTTCACTCACGGGGTTTTACCTATTAGTGAGCTTGAGGGAGAAAGTTTTACCAGGCTTCATGTTAATTTATGTAATTCAGTCCTCTAAAATGGACACAGTCAGCCAGCAGCTGAGCCGACTGGAGCTGGAAACAACTTTTAAAAACATTTAGTTCTATATATATATATATATGCATTCAAAAGGTTTACAATTGGAGCAGGAAATAGATGGAACAACATTATCTTTTCACCCAGCAGTTGGGTGCACCCTTGCGGCCTTTTGATGCTGTAGTCACATATTGTGCATGTGTCATTGTCTTAAGCAACAATATAAGCTGTACTTTTTAAAGTTGTGCTGTCTTCCCTTTCTGGAAAACCACTACAGATTACGATAAAGACAATTGCGCTATGATACAATAAAATCAAAAGGGTAAAAAATGGATTAATTATAATTAGTATATACTAATAGCTGATATGCAGAACACTGAGTTTGATTACTTAATGAATAGTATTAAAAATTAATAATAAAATAATAATATTTTAATGAATAGACTATTGACTGCCAAATAAATACATTGAATATCCAATGTGTCTTACAGGATCAGTATGAATATATATATATATACCACACTCATGAATTCAACATCATTGGTCCTGTATCACGTTCTATCTCCTTCCCCATCCTCTCTCTCTGTTCTCATTGCCTCTCCAACATCTAAGTAGTGATGCTCATTATGACTGTTGTTATGACAGCCTCCCCTGCATTTACATGCACACAGCCACCGCAGTTATCCAGTGATTTACAACCTCCTCCTCCCTCTCTGAAAGTGGAAAAAAAAAGGAGGCACACTTTAGCTGTCTTCGGGGAGAGCTTTACGATCGCAGTAAACTAGCCACGTTGGCACCTCCATGGGGCCTGTCCCGCAAAAGCAAACCACGACTTCCTCAAGCAGATAGACCTGCAATAATTGACTCTGAGGGATGACAATGGAAACATTCCCTCGGTTTAATAACTGCATCCCACACACATACCCATCCACTTTACTGCACCATGTGGACTGGTTTTGGTATCAATTTAGGAGTAATTCAGAAACAAAAAGTGGAGTTGTGGTGTTGTGACTTGTTCATGTGCCAGATATGGCTGAGGGCTTCTGCAAATTAAACTTATTATCAGTGCCAGGTCAGCCATTAATATAAAAAACAAGAGCATGACTCATATTCTCCTCCAGTTTGAGTATCTACGGATTTGCATTTTCTCATCACAGAGTGTCAAACGTTGCCTTTTTGTCACGCTCCTCAGCATGACAGATTCATCAGTCTGGGTAAGACGCACCACTGGGCAACTTCCTCATTACATACATTTTCCATTTTTCATTGGGCACATCAACGCTGGGTTAGGGTTAGGCAAAAGATCATGGTTTGCGTTAAAAAGGATAATTGGTAAGTAAAAATAACTCTTAAATAGGAGTAAAATGACAGATTTTAAAACAAAAAGTCTATTACCACCCAACTGTATATCTCCAAATGCAGACGTTTATCACCTTATATAGACATATGTGTGTGTGTGTGTGTGTGTACATGCATGCACAAGAAAAAATAGAAAATTAATTATTAGGGATATATAAAACTAAAGTAAAACTACAACTACATGCATTATAGTGCACCAACCAGAGATGCAGGGCTGATGCTCATACGTCAGCTACCGCTTCAAATGTTTTTCTTCAGACTATCTGTAAAAAGCATGTTCAGCCTCTTTGCCGGGAAGTGGATGTGCCAGTCATGAACACAAAGTTCCCTGCGAAAGCAAGTTTATTTAACTTAGTTTTTTCTTCATGGATGATCGGTGGCTCCCTACGTCCTACATGAGCGTCTGAATGCTTGCTTGACTGTTTGAGCGTGTCCTAGATTTACCATCTCACAATTTTACTGCAACCGATGCAACCGATGAAATGCCCTTTGTTTGTTTATTAATTATTAACCTACTATATATGTGTTTCAGCTTGTGTGTGCATGTGTCTGATATCATAGTATGTATTTTTGGTTGGTTACGTCACCAACTAAAAATACCCTACAGGACCCTGTAGCTTTACACATGCTAGGATTTCTAGGAGTAGTCAGGCTCAGGAAGGACCACTTTGTATATGTAAAGACCAGAAAAAACACATAATATGGGAACTTAAACAGCTTCTCACAAAGCAAATAGGACATACTGTAGGTGAGATCATTTGTAAAAACATTTTAAGAATGTTTTTTTTGTCTCACTAGTACTTCACTATTCACACATCCATGCACCCAAGAATGTGAAATACACTAACAAAGCAAGCCACACACACACACACGCACACACACACACACACACACACACACACACACACACACACACACACACACATACACACACATACACACACTCACATATATAGTATACCAGTATACTATATATATATATATATATTATATTAAGAGACCCTAACTAACAAACACACACTCACCAAAACACCTTATCCATCTTACTGTCTCTGCCTCTTCTCCCCTTTCTACATTTCTCTCTCTCACACACACACACACACACACACACATACACACACACACACACACACACACAGACTGTCTGTTAACCTCATGTTTCTATCAACTAAGAATTCCCCATTGCTTTGTACTGGGAGTTTTCTGGACTGCACTTCTACTCCTCCTAAGTGAACTTCATCCAATATTGAAGTCAAGTCTCAAATCTGAAAAAGCTTGCCATGAAAAATATTACAAAGCAGTTAAAATGTGTAAAATGCTTTTTTATTTTTATTTTTTTTTCGTAATTCTCTCCTTTTCTCTCCACATCCCCTCTCTCTTCCTCCCACTTACAGGACTACACATTGACAATGTACTTCCAGCAGGCCTGGCGAGACAAGAGGCTGTCCTACTCCGAGATCCCCCTCAACCTGACCTTAGATAACCGGGTGGCCGACCAACTCTGGGTCCCTGATACCTACTTCCTCAACGATAAGAAATCGTTTGTCCACGGTGTCACGGTGAAGAACAGAATGATCCGATTGCACCCGGACGGTACCGTGCTGTACGGTCTCAGGTGAGATTTTAATCTCTTCAAACAACACCTTTCATCACACAACAAGGTTTTCAGGGTTTGATATTCACATGTCCAAATAACTAAAAGAAATACAAAAAATTTACTGGGGGAAACAGAGATTGATTAGATTGCAGTAGCTTCTGCTTAATCTTTTACTTACTTTCTCGTTTCAGTCTAAGAGACAAAAAATCAAACTTCTATCAACCTCAATAAAACGAGTCAATGATTGCTGCACTGGACTCAGTCAGCAAGTGCAGGGCTGACACTCTACTTTAATGATTTAATGACATTTCAAGCACTTTAATATTAGCTACCGATAATTCACGCAGGTTCACACAGCCAACACAACACCACGACTTCACTCCTATTATTCCAACAGGATGAGACAGCAGATATATAATAAAGAACCAATATAAGAATTGTTGCGTTAAATCAGAAAATGTAGTCAATTAATCTTACTAAATGTGCAAAGATATGACAAACAGAAATATGTCAGGGCACAGATGTAGGCATAAAGGCCTTTTTGGTTGCACCACCAGCATCCAAACAGATTAAAACAAAAACACCTCAGCATCTGATTTTTTTTCCCTAACAGTGATCACACACATTTATTAATTAGTTTTCTCCTGATGGCCAGTCGTGGTTGGCGTATAGGACGATAGCTCGTGTGTGCAGATCTTGTGCAGTTTTTCCACTTGGTTTGTTTCTTTTCTTTTACCTCTGCTGTATCCCATTCATCGAAATCAACATATTCTCTAAATAGATGGAAAGAAATGTTAAAAACTTCAGAGATTATGACAAGTTGATGTCTCAGCTGTGCTTGTGGCAGCAGACACATTTAAATTTAGCAGGTGATTAAACCAGAGGCAAGCTACATATGTGTTAAATGGTTTTGATGCACACCTGCAAAAAAAAAAGTGCTCATCCAGATCATAAAGTTTGATAGTGAAAGTCATTTTCTGGGGGTTGTGACGCTCCAGCGTACTAGTAAATTGGCTTCCGGGCGTTGAAGTATGACACCTTGTTTTTTAGAAGAGTGTTATCCAGGGACGGATCTGTTTTGTTGTTAATTTAAAAATAATTTCTCTCCATTCAGGACTGCGATGTGTTTCTCATCTAATGTTTTTGTTTGTTCGGCATAATTATATATGGAAATTGGAAATTGCTCATTACAACAGTTTTAGTGCAGTTTGTTGTTTTGTCTGGTGTTTTGTTTTATTTTTTTTGTGTTGAATCAAATCAAACTCAGTTTTAAAAGCTACACCTGCAGCACATTTGATTTCAATTTAAAGAGGAGCTTGTTCTTTTTTTTTTGTTTTTTGATGAAAATGACTTGTGATTGCTTTCTGTTTTTAAGATAGCGGTCTGTTTGGATTGAGGAGGATCTCGTTCATTTAAGTGACCCATCCATCTTCGTTATTCCCACCTATCCAGAGGACAATGAAAAAGCATATGGTTATAGTTTTGCGATAATGCTAATGAGTTTCCTCAGTTTGCAGCAATTACTTTTAGAAAACATCAGGTTTGATCCTTGGAACTGAAACCCTTTTTTAGGGAAGTAACTTTAGTTGATATTCTGAACATTTCCCACCCGAGTTGAGTCTTTTGCATATATGACAGGTTAATATGAAACGTCCCACCTGCTTTCCAGTTGCCAAAACCAAAATCCCTATTGTCCCATTCAAATTGATTGGCCCATTCCACTCGGATTCAACCTTTCCAAGTTAAGACGGTGACAGTGCACTTCTCACACCACGCTACAGTCCATGCTTTTGTGAACAGGCCTGCGGATGCCCAAAATCTATAAAAGGTTATTGAAAACCATAACCTTAATGGCCATAATGGTAGCACATTGGCACTGCTGTGGGGGGAATTAACAAGACAAAAAAAGGGGGAGAGATGGGGTGTTGAGGAGAAGTTCAGAAAAGAATCTGGCCATGGTTGCTCTCTCTTTTCCTTTAATGCTGTTTGTTTCCTTATTACAGTTTTCAGCATTGTTCTGCAAAAAGTTGTTTTTTATGTTTGCACGTTACTGTACATGTATGAGAAAGAAGATAAACTAAATAATATGAAGATTTAGAACAGCAACATAAGAACAGTGGAAAAATCAAGCAGCCAAACATTGTGAAAATTTGAATCTTTCTCACACACATTTATGTTTTTATGCAATCAGTACTAAGGCTAAGTTAAAAAGAATCAAGCTTTAGGGATAGTACTAATTCATATTCAAGAATTTGTCCCAGAGATATTTTACTCTGTTAGGGTCGTATATTTTTGAGCTTAGAACTCAAATGTACAAGTCATCCCTATGTTGGACCATTTAAGTGACCCCCCCAATGAATCCAATATACAGATGAAAAATACATAATCACTCAGACACACAGAGTTTTTACATTCCCCAGTCAGCGTTAATATTTTTTTGGACGGAGCAGGATTAGATTGAAACGGGGAGAAGAAATCCATCACCCTTGACACTCAATATCATGTAAGTAGGATGACCAGATTTTTACAAATCCTCAATTGGGTCATGGGATCTTGGTCATGTGACTGAGTGCATACATATCCGGGCAACACATGCAGATACACAGTATCACCATGCCAGAAAGCCTAATACAAATCATGCAGACATTTAACGTATTGTGCCAGTTAATTAGATTAGACTACATTAAAGTTTAATGGTCCATGTGACTGAAATTGGGTCGTCACAGAACCCAAAGAAAATGAAATGTGATTAGTGGTCGGGGTGATGCGAGTAATAATTCCTGTACTTTGATAATCAACAATTTGAAATCATGACATGTACATATTTCAGAATCCTAAGTCAGAAACAAAACCGGTTATCAGTTCCCTCTTGTAGCAGAACATTTAACATTAGTCTCCCAACAGCAACACTATCATGCACAATGACCTGAAAATCTGCTAACAACAGGTACAATTACAATATGTGCCACTATTATCATTGAAGTACAATATTTATTTATTGAGTATAAAAAGGTTCCTTTACAGTAAAATGAATGACACTCCTTAATTGCATGGGTTGTGCTGCATTGCTGTGACAGTATGTCATAGAAATGAATGAATGAATCAGTTCTCTTTTTCTAAAACTGCATCAAGTGATATGACACTGTAACCAAAGAAAGAAAATTAAGCCGATAAAGAGAAAAAAAACATAGAATCGTTGACTCACAAATGTCCAGGATACCGTTTGGCCACAGCGTTCCGTGTCCGTGCAGCTTGCCGCACAGACTCATCTGGAACTGTTTCTGGTCACAGAATAATTGCCACACACCTATGTGAATTCCACATATTCGCATGCAGATATCCGTGTCAGATCTGAACATGGTGTTATTTTTGGCGCTGCGTTTCGTAAAGTTGCAGAAGGACAAACTATATTGTCCTGGCAGTAGTGGCGTGTGGTGGTAATTATTTTTTTTCTTTGTTCATTATAACCACATTATGAATTTACTGAGTGAGCATAATAGGAACAAATGTGTCTGCACGCAATCATTTCTCCTGACCTGTACCTGACCTATACCGATGCTAATAGTAATCTCTGCATCAAAGTTAATAGTTTATTTGTCACAGAAAAAATATTCCATGCATATATTAATGAGAAAATAGTGGCCATATTATCTGTATACACAAACAGTCTGTGAAAAGGAGAATCTTCTCATTCAGGCTGTTTATTGGAAATGTAATAGGATGCAGTGAGCCCATATTCGCCGATAATAGAGCAAGCCAGACACAGGGAATGTACAAACAGCTGATGAATATTCACACTCTCACTTATTATATTTGCCATTGAACTGCACAATCATCCCCGGGATTCATTATGGCGGCTAAAGGGCAAACAGCAGCAATCCTTTCTGTTGGCTGATATGCATTCATACGCACACGTCTGTTGACATGCAAAGTAGCGTTTGTTTTTCCACGTAACTTGAGTCGGTCCCACATTAATCTTTAGAACTAAATGCGACATTTCAAAGGCAGATTTGCACCCGTGAGGAAACGACAGCGACTATCAGAAGTTGACTTTAGGAAGCAGGATATAAAACACAAAAGCAAATGGCAAACGTGCCTCTCTCAGGCAGGTTAGGACTATGAAGGTACATCTGAAGTTTTTGCTTTTGTTCTTTGTCAGGATTATTTGCTGCAAGATATTTCCTGAAGTATTATTAATTCACCTGACTCATTTATTTGTCATTGAGGATTACTGAGAACAGCACCATTGCAGAAACAAAGAGCTTGTTTTCTGACAAATGAGTGCAGGAAATGTTGAGTTAAAGTATTCCTTCCTTCCTTCCTTCCTTCCTTTCCTTCCAGTATTACAGCTGCAAAGGGATATGGTACCATGGGCATTCTGCACCTTATGTTTTCTTGGTAGGTGTAGGTGGGAAACAGCTTGGTATAAGTGAGATGAGTGCTCTGTAAATGCTGACATTATCCTAAATATCAAGAAATGTGGCTCTAGCAAACAGCACATTTTGTCTCGCCAGGTGAAACAAGGGTAGAGCTTATAAAATGATGTAATTCAGATCGTTTATAAAAGTAAAAGTGCACATATTGCACTGAAAGCTTTTATTTTCAGTAGACTTGACTGCTGTAACAGGGGCTTTACAGGCATCTCCATAAAGTCAGACAGCTGCAGCTAATTCAAAATGCTGCTGCTCAAGTCCTCCATAAGACTAAAAAAATAGATCCTAACTCTCCAGTTCTGAGGTCCTTGCACTGGCTTCCTCTGTCTGCCAAAGAATTACCTCTAAAAAACTTTGACTGGTTTATAAAGCACTCAGTGGTCTGAGGGCCTGAGTAAATCTCTGATCTGCTGATCCCTTATGAACCACCCAGACCTCTTACACCGTCTGGGACAGGTCTGCTCTCTGTTCCTAAAGTCAGAACTAAACATGGAGAAGAAGCTTTCAGTTTCTATGCTCCACAGATCTGGAACAAACTTCCAGAGAACTGCAGCTCAGCTGCAACTCACACTGTTTGTTGCTGCCTATCATTTATTTTTCACTGCACTGTAACTTCCTCATTATTTTAATTTTAAGTCTTTGGTGTTTCCTTTTTTAATCAACTGTTTTAAAATTGTATCTTGATGCTATAAATCACTACTTTGAATTACCTTGCTGAAATACACCATACAAATAAACTTGCCTTGCCTCGCCTAAAAAACAGTTTCCTGTATTGGTCCCTAATGCAGGACCCCACAGCAAAAAAGATGGTGTTTGCCACATCAGACTGAAAGAACATCCGCAGCGTCTTGCTGCAGACCTGAAAGGGCCTGAGCCTCCTCAATGTAAAGTAAAGCTGGCTCAGGCCATTCTTGTAGATGGTCTGGTGTTGGTGGAATTGGTCCAGAACCACCAAGCAACTCCTCTTTGTCTAACATCTTCAACATACTAAGAAGTCTGGTTGCTTTTCTTTACAACTCTACAACAACCTTCATGGACACCATCTCCCTCTTCTACAGCATGTTGAGACTTTACAAAGTGGGGGTGTCATCAGAGTATTTCTGCAGAAGACATGACTCAATGCAATAGTTAAAGTGTGAAGTGTATGTAGTGAAGAGGAATGGAGACATCCAGACAGTTTTTATACCAGACTTTATCTAGTGGTTATAGAGCAACTACTGCACAAATGACTGGAGTAAAAGAAAACAAGAAAGTGTCCATTTGCATAGTATGGGACCATTAAGTAAAGGGTCCATCGGGAAAGTCATTTACTGTCACGATAAAACATCAATTTAAAACTAAGGAAAAAAGTAAAAGAGAATGCGTCCAAAACCATCTCTCATTTCGATTTGATCAAAAATATTCATGGGTCCATTTACTTGGCGTGGATTCCAGTGTCTGCTGGAAACCCTTAAGGCTATTTGGCTCTGATTTGACCTCACAAGTTTCATCCATCCAGGAACAGAGTCTTCTAGCGCAGCCTGGTGAAGGCAGAGGGCAGGTGATGCAGCATATGGGACTCGGCTGGTGCGGTTGGCAATATCCTCGGGCGGTAACCAAGCAACCGAGGGCCGCGCTAAGACCGGGCGAGAAATGCTGCTGTGCATCATTTAATGGATTGGACAAGTGGAGAAAGTATGCAAGGGTAAATGGAGAGCCAGACAGCTGCAATCACAATCAGGCACTTACAGACAGTGACAACACACACACACACACACACACACACACACACACACACACACACACACACACACACCGACATGCATAACCTTTGCCTTTCCCCGCACTGGCTTTTTCAAAGGCTCCGCCAGAGGCTCTCACTCTCAGTTCTACACCGCTGACTCCATTTTGATACAGCGATCAGAAAGTAACCGGCAATTTACTCCTTGGTTAAACACTTGGAAGCTACAGCCCCATCACCAGCAGCAAATCCATCATAAACGCTGACAAAGACTGGGGACAAGTGAGGGAGAGAAGGAGAATCCGTCTCACCCTGTTATTCGCAAACAACCCTTATTTCTCACTCTTCATGGGGACCCATGAACTGTGTAATATGAAACAGCATTTTAATGCTGGAACTCTTCGCTTTTGCACTTCTTTATGTCTATTAAAAGCTGCTGTTATGATGTTGTGATCCCCCTCTCTGTCTATGTAAACAGCAAAATGGGCAGTGTTTCAGTACAAAAGAAAAAAAAATGGAGGCATGAGGAGTTCATGAAAGTAATTACGATGAATGTAAGCTCATTGAAACAAACATTCAGGAGAAGGCAACCACCGACTTGCTTTCAAGACACAGTCTGCCAAGGAAGCATAAATATGATTTTATAGCCTTTTAATGGCCAAAATAGTCATTTTATTTCCCTTTCGGCAGGCTTACTGGCCTCAACTTGTAAAGTGTGCGTTCCCGACATTTCATTTAAGCTGTTGCAAATGTAAATGCTGATAAATAATCATGTTATTGAGAATGAGGTTGGAGGATGATGTGCCGTCCGTCATAATGGAAACTCAACTGGTTTGCATGTTAAATGTGTAGTTTACCTCACTCAAACACTTTTTTTTATTGTACTATCTATATGATTTGTGGCTATATTCAAGTGTTATTGAAAACTAGGTCAAGATACTGGTGCGTATGTGTATACAATTTCTCAAAAAAATGATACTGGTCAAGGAAAATAGGGTTCATTGTTTGTTACATGAACACAAGTGCCGTTGAAGGTTAAGATATGGTAATTCTTTATTTATTTATTTAAAAAAAAAAAAAAAAAAAAAAGCTCCAAGCACTGCAAAATAACATTTTTTTTTTTGTATTTACGTTTGATTTATTAATTTAGCTTTGACCTCAAAACTACCAGATATATCACGTCAGTGACTGCTATGAACCGGCAGGAATGGCCCCTGTCCTCCATATGGTGCCTGTGGTGAGCAAGGCTCCTCGGACATACCCGCG
Organism: Eupleurogrammus muticus; assembly: GCA_036785175.1. Lineage (NCBI taxonomy): Eukaryota > Metazoa > Chordata > Actinopteri > Scombriformes > Trichiuridae > Eupleurogrammus > Eupleurogrammus muticus. The sequence continues at coordinate 11,180,211 of JAYKQN010000007.1, read as the reverse complement.
GAAGATAAACTACACAACAGGTTCGGGGGACTGTTATTGTCATTTTTAGTACGTCACTATGCCTCGTTCGGTGCTCAGTTGCATGAATCTTACATGGCTCCACTTTTGGAAACGCGTAGATTATGACATGCAGGGAAAAAAAAAAAAAGAAAGCGAGAGAGATGCCGTCGCAGCGGCTGATGGTCTGAATAATGGAAGAGTGAGCAGAAGAGAGACAGAGCGGCGCCCAGACACACAGGGTGATTATCTCTGCTGTGTAACACAGAGGATTGGACTCAAGATGAGCTTCTCCTCTGGCACAAATTTATCTACGTTGTCAGGTGTGCCTGGACGATTACCTACCATGCTGCGCTGCCCCGTGGCAACTCCCTCAGTGGGAGTCAAGTTCTCGCACAAGACCAGAGCCAGGGAGAGAACGGCAGCCTATTACTCACAGCCCCGTCCTTATGTTGCCTTCACAAAGTCTGATGGACAACACAACCTTATCTGTTGACCCGTGGCTGGCCGCTGTTATTATCCCTAATTATCCATCCCCGTGCGTTTGTTTGGATAGCGACTGGAACGCCGAATTGTTGTCATATGTCGACATTTATAGGCGGAATATGACGCAGAGCAGCTGAAATCTTGGCTGTTTGCAGCTGTTATTGCCGCATTTAATTGCCACCCTAGAACATTTTTTAATTAATTTATTTATTTTTTTTAATATTATATTTGGTTCATGAGGCTTCACGTTTTAAATAATCCAAATTTAAACTGCTTTGTTTTATTTGCATTTCATTTCACACAACCCATGCTAAAATAGGATTTCAATAAGAATTATTAGAACGGAAGTGGCGTTGACCTTGTTAGAAAATGTCAAAATAATTCATGTCAGTGAGATGCAAAGTTAGTTAGTAGTATGTTTTTTTGTTTGTTTTTTTTACTCACTGATGAGTCAATGGTGGTTGTACTGTATTGTGATGAAGACAAATACAAAGAAAAAAAATCAACACAGCTTCTTAAGTTGCTGAATAATTTTAAAAATACACCCCGGCTCTCTCCCATCAACTTCGGGTTTCACGAAAGCGCCGACGATGACAAGTTTTTTATGTCATGATTGTTTTCTGCCGGAAAGCAAAAAATAGTTAAGCCCCGGGCGTCGGCTTTATGCTCTGCTGCGCCGTTTTTCCTCAAACTCTTGTATCTGTCTATACAATCACCCTTGAGGCCGTCCCAGTTGAAATGAAGATAATAATCTGCAGACTTATTGATCTTCCTTTCTCAACATGCTCCATACAATCAGGGAGTGTTGATTTGTTTGGCCTCAGGCTCTGCAGATTGAAGCCAGATCCCATTTCAGTCGGCTACAGGGTGCTATGATTTACATTTGTCATGTGAACTACCCTCCTCAGATGATATTTGTTATCTAAATGATAACTTTGAGACTATTTGTTAACGATGATGTTGGTATGAGATGGCCTGTAAACCAGTGGGTTTGTAACCTTTTCCCAGTGTTATAATGCAATAAAAACATGATTTATGCAACATTCAGAGAGGAAAATTACATATTTATGTATGTGATGCATTTATTCTCCGAATGCACAAGTCATTAAACTTTATTGGTGTCTTGAGATGCACAGGAGTGATCATTTCATTAGCTTAATGATTAATACTTCCCCGTAAATCACGTCTCCGGTTTTCCACGTCCGTGTGCAGCCGTGTATACTTTTCCCCTCTCAAGTGACACTTTAAGGTTTAAGGACTTGAAACATAACAGGTGCTTTGAATCTAAGTGGATTATGTGAACAATAGTAAAACTGGGACATAAGGATTAGTTTTGGGCCTGTAATCTCCAATGGAGTCCCCACTTTACACCGCCACCCCAAACTCCCAAAGGCATCCTGTAAAGGTTTTGAGGATTTAAAGTCTTGTGGTTACTCATGGTTGCAAGTAATATTCAGGAGAATTCTTTGGAGGAACGTGTGATGTAATTATACAGGCACTGACAAAGGAAGGGAAATTCTACTCACTGTTTTCCTGCACACCTTTTCTAAACTTTAATTCATGCTCCATGGCCTGTGGTGGATGGGGATTGGTGGTGAAAATATATACTGTACGTACACTAAAGTTGCACAAATACATCGTATTTTGGTATACGCACTTATTAGCTGCTTAAAAAGCCTGTCACCTGCAGTCTTTTCCTTTAAGGAAACTAAAGAGGAAACTATTCTGCATGGTATTCTCTGTTGTAATCTGTGCATTATTAGTCAATAACTTGGATTTATCACCGAGCAGAAGAACGACATAAAACTGTTGTCACTCAGATAATAATGAAAAATACTAAGTGATCATTGTTGTTCTCAAAATCTTAAATGCATGAATTTATACTCTAGTCCTAATATGTCTTTCTCCAGTGTGGTTGGGACATTTGAACCTGTAATAAACCACCTATTTTTTTTTTTTTTTAGGTCTAAACCACGGTATATAGGGTAGATTTGAGACATCGGTTACAATTCATTTATAACTCAAGGGAACACCAAAGGAGCTTTAAGGTTTATCCTTCAAAGAGTAACTGGAAACCCCCTGAAAATCTTGTTTGAGCTGATCTCCAGCAGTTTAACCACACGGACCTTGTGACATCGCTTGTAGACATGGATGCAGGTGCAGCAGAGAATGTGTCTGGTTTAATACTCTACATCAGGGAACTTCTGAGCCTGCTGAGCAGGTATTGAGTTATTCTTCACCCCTGTTTGCGACTTATTCCCAAGTGAAACAGGCTATTTGAGGTTTGAACAGTTACAAGCGATTTAAAATCAATCCTCGCATTCGATTGCACCACAAGAATTATTTATTTATTTCCTCAAAATAACAAGTTGATGGACTTTTGACATATATCATGAGAATATCATCAAGAATTACTGGAACATATTGACTGTGTGTTTTCAGGATCACCACCACGGCTGCTTGTATGATGGACCTGAGAAGGTATCCACTGGATGAGCAAAACTGCACACTGGAGATCGAGAGTTGTGAGTACATAATTCCTTTATTTATTATATATTTTTTATGTGACCATTTTGTCTTTAAAACTTACAGTTTACATTTTGAAGTAAATATGTACTTTTATTTCCACTCCTCTCCTTTCCGGCATGCACCTTTATTAACTAGCAGGGCCACATATTTGTTAGGTCAGCTGTCAAGGAATTTTGTCTTCACTGGGTCTGAACAGTTTGAGCATGACCACAGTACAAGGATTTACTGTGAATTTTTAGATTTTACATAATCCCATCCCATCCAATTTGCAGTTTTTCCCTTGGTAAAAGTAAACACCATTTGGCCTTCCTTAATATATCCTCAGCTGCACTTTGCTCTTTTTGGAGAAAATGTGTCAATTCAGATAAATACTACGAGGTGCTTTTATTTATTTTTTTTATTTATTTTACATTTAATTGCTTTTGCTTCTGGACAGTGTTTGTGAGAATATAGGTTAAATAATTATTATCAGCCTGATTTGTATTATGGCCCAATCCTTTTCTGAAAGTTTGTTGAATGCTGAATGGTCCATGATTAATAGGAGATAACCTTCATCAAATGAGCTGCTTGTCATGGCCTAATGAGCGGCTCCACCTTCACCGGCGCCGTGGACTACTTTCTCTAAGGTGCACTGTCCGCGGCGCTTAGGTGATAAAGTAGCTCTATTTATCATGCTGTCCAAGGCTCACAGCTGTAGCCCAGCACCAAACGATAACAAGTCGCTGCCAATACTGTAAAGGGGGGGGGGTGTCCTTTGGGTGCCGCCATTACCTGCCACGTAACCACAATAAACAGAGTTTTAAGGTTTTAATGCACCGCAGGTCCCCCATCAATCTCTATCGGTTTTTCAAACTCGAGAAAATACAGGATGGCTGCGGTTTCTTTTTATCCTTGGCTTAGATGTGAGTAGGTTTTCAATGGTTTATATAAGCATTAGTTAATGTCTAACAACGTCTTCGTAAGACGAATACTCTTTGTAGTATCCATTAAGACATAATAGCATAACATAGTTATTGTGGCAATATGAGACATTAATAAAAACTTGTATAATATATTAACAGTTGAGAGACACTAATAAAAGCCTCACAAGTTTTTTAGAATTGGTTATAACAGCATTACAAACAACTTTATGTAGTATTATTAGTTTAAATACCTAAGGACCTATTGCATCACTGTTAAATGTTTACTATACATTTATTGTGCTTTATTAAGACTAAGGCATACTTCCTTATGCACATATTATGACTCAGTCTTTGTGATGCAATAACAATGCCTCATCAAGTTTTACAGAGCTTGTATTGTTTAATTCTATATCTATATGTTCTATATAGGTCTTCATGCCGCTGTGAGACTTTACAACAAACATTGCTAAAAACGTATATATATATATATATATATACAGTAATCCCTCGTTTATCGCGGGGGTTACGTTCCGAAAATGACCCGCGATAAGTGAAATCCGCGAAATAGAAAACTTTATTTTTTTTTACAATTAGCAACTATTACATGTATACAAATACAGTGACTCGCGTGTAGGCCGTTTCACTGCTCTTCAGACTGGGCCGCTGCATCCTGACTGCGCTCTGCAGTGTTCTCTTCTTCTGAAGCCCGCGGTGCAGGTGTGTTTGTTCGGGAGAAGAACATAGTGATAGGCAGCTGTTGTCGCTCTTTTTTCTTCTTTGCAAACGAGACGACAAAATGATAGCACAATTCGTAGCATGTTTTGATACAAGAAGCGGGAGTGAGTTTTTAGCGAATCAGAATGCAGAACACAATGCACCAAAAAAAAAAAAAAAATGCATTATGAAAATCCGCGAAATAGCGAATCCGCGATAAGTGAACCGCGAAGTGGCGAGGGATCACTGTATATATATTAGATTTTGTATGTATTTGTATGCAATCTTTCTTTTCTTGCATTGCCCTGTTGCTAATGCAATTTCCCCACTGTGGAACAAATTATTATCTTATTTTATATTATTTACGATATAAACATTTGGGTCCATCTGGGTGTCAACAAAATCTAAAACTGGAACAAACTGGAAAAATGGAAAGAACTCAAAATGACTAAAGGGAACCAGAGAGGGGCAAACCAACAGATTTGACGAGGTGACTCCAGAAAGCTCCACCTGCTTCTTCACCTCCTTCACCGTTGACAGGATGCTTGGCATCGCAGCTCCTTATCAAATCCAAATTGGCATCGCCGCTCCGTTTCCCCTGCCCGGTCTGTCCAACGGCTGCCACCTATCACTATTTAGCGATTGCTTTGTGGTAAAAGTAGAAGTGATTAGTGCGAGATGACTCGCGCTAGACGTTTTCCCACTCGTGCGTCGCTTCGCAGTGGAACTCTGTCGCCGATGATGAGGACATGTCACAGGATCATCACCAGGCCTGTAAAATATGACTCTATAACGGCTTAACAAATGAGTCTAGAGAGGGTCTTTGTCCGCCACAGACCTCTGGTGAAAATGACTTCCTTTGATTTCCCAAGAGGCTTGAAGACCCTTCAACCCTTTCAGTTCAAACCTTTGTGTTCAGGTCGGCTGCACAGTGTCTGGATAACTGATGGCTTCCCAGAATTTTTTTCATATTCAAAGAGAATACGAGTCAAAGCAAAATATGATTGATACAAACACTTCAATCTTTCTGAATTGTTCGGTATCAATTTTGTTCCGGGGACCTCTGAGGAAATAGTGGCTATAAATCACAAACAGTATTCCTTTATGTTGCTGGAACGTATGTGCCACACCACGGAGGATACAAATTGTTGAATGTATTCTTTTTTTTCCCATTGGAATCCATTCATCATAGCGAACAACTGCTCTACTGGTTAGTAAAAAAAAAAATACCTGACATTTTCTGTGTGGGGAAAACAACATTCTAGTCTCCTCACCGAGAAGAAAAAAAAAGGAGACAAATCTTTGTGCTTCATTTCGTGATCTGTCACGTTTCAGGGGAAAAAAATGCGGTATTAAAGCCGTAGCTGTGTTCACACCTTTGTTGAGAGGATGACCTTCATCCTGACATTACTATACACAAGACAGTCTGCATGCCGTGTTTCTCTTTCCATAGAGACCGGCAAGCAAAAAAAAAAAAAAAGCCTTAATCACACCTAATTTGGAACCTGGTATGCTTCTGGGAAGCCGGCGTAGGGCTTGAAGTCACAAATAGCACCTCATATAATGCAATGTCCATCCTAACTACTTATTTGAACATAATTTATTTAAAGAGATGAAGGAGCAGGTTGCCAACAGGCGTCAAACCACCATTATGCATTAACAAGTACGAAATGCAAAATGGATGAGCGACTGTGATCAAATACAAAAATTGACCCAAACGACTGAATAAAAGTGTCAGGGACAAACTTACTGAAGGCCAGCTGCAACAAAGTCCTGCCAGTTTCATTCACCACAGAGATAACAGGAGCTAAATTATAAATAAATATGATCTGCAGCCAACGCCAAAGCGGCCAACAGAATCCACCTTTCCCACACTGACCGGACCTAGTCCAGCCATAGACCCGGGTCCGACCTTTGTTTCCAATGGAGCGATTCTCCAGTCCTTTTTTGGCCAGTGTCATAATTTCATTCTCCGTCCGTTTTCCATCTCTTGGCTCGTTTCCGGTGAGTTTGAGTGCTCTGACATCTCCTAATTTTCAGAGGTATTGAATCACTGAATGATGTCTGTGATTTAATAAGCTCTGACGGGCTGAATATAACGTCCAGGAGCATTTAATTACGAATCCGACCCGGCTTTCAGCGCCTCATGCCGACCTTTTCCTCATTTGTTTTTTTATTTTTCTTTTTTAGGAAAAAAGTTAAAAATTGTTAACCCCGGTTTAATTGCCCACTTCTAATCACACAATAGCAAGCTGTCAGCACAGCGGGTGAGTCACTGTGTTGTTTCTCCTTTCCAAGAGGAAGTTCATTCATCCCTTATGATTATCAAGTGCATGTGGAAAAATCTCTACAGAGAACTAATGATATTGAAATTTCTTTTGTTTCCAACTTCCACACTTCTGTCATGCATATTTTTTCAATAAAATTAATATTATTCAGGAAATACTACAAACACTCAGAAAACACTGGGAAGCACAGCTATGAGCCTGAAGAAGACAACTTCAAAGGGAATTTGTTTATTGGCAGAATTTTTCATTTTTAATTGTACCGTTAAATACGTTTTTTTGCACCTTGTAGTTTGATTTTCTGTCTTAAATGACATCTACTTGATGCACTGATAAGAGTCATGTCAAACTCATTAGGAAAAATTCAGCTGACAGCTGTTGGCTGAGGTTTGCACATAGCAGGGGAAATAAAAAATAAAAAATAATAGAAAAAGGCTTGTTTATTGGAAGGCATTGAGATTTGGAAACGGTTAATTGTAGGTATCCCCAGGAGGAGTTTACCTACCCAGTAGCCTGTGACTAATGGTTTAGTGCATTCACAATTGCTCACCCATATTTTGGGTTGTGAGTTTTGCAAGAATAAATAATGGTAATGCTTTATTTTACAAGTCCCTTCATTTATGGAAATGTCCTGTGTAACCTGCAGGTCTTTAATGGGTATTGTTTTACAGAAAGGGTGTTGCTTTGGTGTTGCTCACCTACAGAAATGTCAGAATCAAATGTGCTACGGTTCCATGCAAATTAACTGAACACAAATATAATAATGGGATACCTGCCAACTGAACCGACTTCTCCCCTGTTCTTTGCTTTTATTATATTTCTGAAAATTTCTACAAAATGCCCGATCTGCAACACGTCATAAAATGTAGCTGAAAATGACTCCAAGATATTAGTATAACATTAAAGAACTCAAAATATCATCATATACACCAGTCAAATCTAAATCATCTCTACCCAAGTAGTTTTGGCTACAATCAGTTTGTCAAATAAAATGTGGGATTAATGGGATTGTAGCCCATGCAAAAACATGGCAATATTAATGAACCATAGGCAACATATAAAGTCTTTTGGAGTCCGATAAAAATTAATCAAAGTCAGGCTGACTGAACTGGAATTTACCACCTGCTCATAAAATATATTCATAAAAACATAGATTCCATCATTCAACAGTGTTCAGTCATTTTCAACTTAGCACATGCATTGATGCAGATGAGCAAACAGTATTCCATCCATAGCAGTAAACTTGAACCATTAAGCACATTAACAGTGTTAAATGCAACAAGGACAATAACACCAGGTGAAAATGAGAGATTCCACACGCAGCACGTTGTTGTTCCTGTGTGAGGACTTGGCTCCTGGTAGGACTTTCTGTGTTTTAACTTTGCTCATAAGTCATTTAGAGCTCTCTGTTGGCTTATCTATAGACATTACTATTATTGGTACACGTGATAAGCATTACTACCCCTGGGATGTGAATACATACAATATGATATATAGAACGCATAAGAAAAAACGTCCTTGTTCCTCGGTTGTTGCCGTTATCTAAAATGCTGTAACTGCTCCAAGGACTTCATAATAAAGATACACTGCAGTAGCCGACTTATTTTTATTATGAGGCAAGGTAAATTCACACTGGACTGATGGCTTTGGTTGCAGGAATTCATTTTTTGCAACACATTATCTATAGTAAACAGACATAGAAATAAATAAATAAAAATAATCAATTATTAAAAAGTATTAAATTAACACACACACACACACACACACACACACACACACATATATATATATACTTAATTATCATTTTTCAAAAACATTTCTATAGCCCTAAGATCATATCAGTTCTCTTGTATTTTAAACAACCTCGAAATTCAGTTAGAAGTAAATGACTTTGTGCTTTGTATACTACACTACGCCTGCAGTTTTATGATCAACTAGAATCATAAACTAACAAAATTGCAAAGCATGAGAGAATAGAAATAGTTGGTTAATTTATAATAATCCAATTGATTCATTATGGATCTCAACTGTAGCATGAAAATTTGATTTATCTACGTTTCCCTACGCTAAGTACGTCATTCACGGCACTCGGAGGGCAAAACACAGCATATATAAAAAAATTCTGATTCAAGATATCCCAAGTTGTCTATACTATAGTAAATGTTTTAGACAATGTATGTGTTTCCAACATAATTTATGATCGACCATCATGCCCAGATATTTATCATTGCACACTCTTTCGGCCTCAACATCATTAATCCTACTTTTGCACTTAAGTACAACACTGTCGCAACACCGTGTTGGGCAATGCACAGGTGAATGTTTGGTTACCCTTCAAGCCGAGCCCTGTCACTCTGCATTTGTCCTGTTGCCACTTGCCTGGCATCTCTATATTGCATGCATAATGCAGGACTTCAACAGGTGTCGCAGGACACAGGCGATTTTACATCAGTGCAAGGAAATACCGTTCCATCCATTATTAAAAGTTGTGGGTCACTGTTACATTGTACAGTCCCGTATAGCGCTGCATGCCTCACCTTCCAAGGGAAGCCTACTCTAGTAAAGAATGTAACATGGACTTCCCAACAGCAGATGCGCACCTTTTCAATAAATCATGCCAAGCGTAGGGTCACTCATCCGTTAAACACTGAATAGTACACAGAAGCATCTTTAGTCTTCATGAGTAGCTGCTTGAGCATATGTCTGGCTGCAGATGGCTCTACGAGGAGATTGCCAAATAGTGAATTTACCATAAGTTAAAGCAGCTGCCTGAAGGAGCACTGGCAGAGAAGGGCTACTCAAAACACAAATTGGCGCAAAGTTGCAGTCAAGTCACTGATACACGTCATTATCCAAGACTGGACATATCCTTGTTATTTCACACAGTTGCTGGGACTATCATTTCATTACAGCACCTCTACCTCCACTTCTTCAATTCTCCTTTATTGCTACTCTACTCCCATCCCTGCCCATTTTAGTGTAAAAGGCAGAAGACTGGTTTCTGCACTTGGCTCGCATGGCTTATTATTTTCTCTTTTTTTCGCCCCCATCTCTTCTTAAGATGTTCCGTCCATGTCTGGGCATACAGTCAGCTGCAGCCTGCTGTGTATAGTGCAAAAAAAAATTGAAGAGATGTTTTAATTGGACACCAGGAATAACATTAAAGTTGCTTTGAACTTTGTTGGAATCATGAATTAATATGAGACATATTTAAGAGTGAAGTGGCCTCCTCAGCTCACAAGGGAGAGGGAGAAGCAGGTTGATCTGACGTGTGTGTGTGTGTGTGTGTGTGTACGCATGTGTGCTTTTGTGTTTCCATGACACAGCTGTTTTGGGTCTCTATGCAAAATCCTGGTTGGAACCCCTCCTATAGCATGCAATCATGAATAAGCATCACACTCCATATGCATGAAATTGCAGAGACAGATCAAATACAGTTCTTTACACATGTTCACACAGCTGCATTGTTAACATTATTATCATCGTCATTAAAACATTCATGTTCTTGATTTCCTTTTAGGAGCAAAGGCAGTAATGGTGTCATCACCAGACAGCTGCTGGCTCATGATTGATAATGGTTATATATAAAGACGTAACTGTAACATCTCCACAGAGTAGCTCGATGAACATATGAATATGAATGAATATGAATATTCTGAGTTTGTTGGGAGGTGTTGGAGAAAAGTAAAAGGCTCAGTTAATAGCTGCAGCTAGAAAGATTTAATAGAAGATTGTATTAAAGCTATTAATGAATTATAGATGTCAGTCTGACAGGAAAATGGCTTAATATAATTTTCTTAATAAAACAAAGCACACACACACACAGATGAGGGGGTTCGTGGGGGTTAGGGCGGCCCTGCAGTCACTTATAATGCAAATAGGAAAAAACGTGGTCATGCATGTTGTTACGTACACAAATGTGTATGCGTGTTTGCATGTGTCTGTGGACATTTGTGTTACCGCATGTTGTTGCCTATTAATGTGCATTAGGTTGGAATGCATTTACTCCTATGAACCCTGGAAAGACACAGGTTTCCCAAACCATTTATTGTAAAGTCTAGTAATAGAAAAAAACTTTTCCTATAATTTTGCAAGGGATTCATGTTGGTTATATTGTATGTTACAATGAGTTAATGTGTTCATATTAGAAACCATGCTGTACATCTTAGCTTTATTATCAGCATGACGATTCACACCATTTAGGAGTTAAAACTAAAGTTGTCATCCCTGATTATGAGCCATATCAAACCCGGTGTTTTATCTATCCTCCTCTGCCCATTAAAACAAATCAACTGAGACATTATTTCCTGAGCTTGATAAAAAGGCCTGGAGTCAGATTTGGTCAGGGAGATATGCCAGAGTCCCAGTTAAATGGCTTTAGTATTGTGTTGCTATCTCCTCTGATGCTATCATAAACAATTTCAGTTATTTTCAGCTTGCCAACACCCCCAGACTTTGGGAAACCACGAGAGGAGCCTTTGTGGTAGCACAAAATACACATCGCTGCAGCCAAAGAATGTGTTTTATTATTTTAAATGTCTTATTCAAAGAATGAGTTTTGCATATCATGCCACTGTGGAATCAAGGAGATGATTTCCTCATCTCTTATTTGATGGCTGCATTGTTAATTGACATATTTTGGATAACTATTTCCTTCCAGATCACGTCTTTTCCTTTAGTTTTTTCTTTTTCTTTCAGTTATGAATTAAGATAATTTATGTATCTGTGCCAAATACAGTGATATCATATTTCAATATGAAAACAAAGTGAACTTGTCAATGACATGCAGTAAGAACAATGGTGTTAAGCAACAAATCCTCTCAGTCAAACAATGCCAGTACTAAATCAGTTTCAAAAGGAGAAAAAAAACAGTTAATGTATGACAAAATTTGGTAATTTTTAGATGGAAAAATTACCTTATGCATTTAGAAAAAGATCAGGGTTTAGGTTAAACAACTACATTGTCTTTGGCAAAAAAATCTATATTGTGGCGTATTGTGAGTTGTGGTACTAAAGGGAAACTCTAGATTGTACAAATTAAGAGTTCTTCCTGTAGAAAGAAACGTAGTAAATAAACAGAACAATACTCAAATTCAAACTTTGCAACTCCAGTAGAGAAGGAACTTCAGCAGCGGGTTTTATCGCTTCAGAAATGCATCCAAAATTAAGTTATTTCTGTCTGCCCTGAATCTGACCTGCCTTCATTTCATCCAAACTCAACTAATATAATTTCTTTATACTCTGCACTTAGTGTAGAAGCACTTAATTGTCTGCAGTTTGTTGAAAATGCAGCTGCAAGGGCTTTTTACTGGAACATAGGAGGGAAAAGAATCTAATTTGACCATTTTCCCCCCATCGCTCCCTTTGCTTGCTCGAGTATAGCCTCCGGAATACATTTCGAGATTGTATTGATTATCTCGGGTCGGGTGATGATGATGATGTGGTATGACTGACCACGCTACGCTGTACACAAAATGTAAACACATCTGAATGCAGCAGAAACCCAACTCCGCTTTCCTCATATGTGGAACAAGAGGCGGCAGAATGTGAGGGTGTTGAGAGCAGCCACCGAAGAGTCTGCTTTAATAATTCATAGCCACTAAATAGGTCACACAAGTATTAATTAAGGAGAGCAGCGTGTGGGGGGAGGGGGGAGGAATAAGGGAAGATGCAGTAGACGGACACATAACGGCAGTTGTGGCACGGAAGTTCACTGGTTATAGACAGAGGGAGGGGAAGGAGAGGTGGATAATCAGATGGTGAAAAAGTGAGATGAAAAATAAGAAGGAAAAGGCAACGAGAGGGAAGGAGGTGTGGTAGGAAACGTTCGTATTTTATGACCTAATCGGCGAAACGACGGGGGAGTTCCCTCCAAATTGCTCTGTCAGGCCTTCATTTGCACGAGGTCCGTCCCCATGGCCACCGCCGTCCCCCACACACACACACACACACACGCCGAACATACTCAATGCAAATCAAACATGTTAATTCAAATTGTGGCCAACGTCAACGCTCTCTCGTCGTCAAAGCGCAACAAAGCAATGGTCACACACGCACAGACAGGTGCAAACTCCCAAGTGTGTGATCAAACCGATATAACAACAACCGCTCGCGTATAACATGCAAATCCCCATCGGAAGCGAACACTGTGTGAAGCTGTGTTTGCATGTTTAGCTCCTGAAAAAGTATCAGCGCATTGTCGTTCAATCCTTCTCCTGCTGTTACCTAAAACAAAAGAGTTTAAATGCACACTGAGATTGATTGTTTTAGTTTTACGGGGGGCACGTCTAGACGATAGCGTTCGGCTGGTTTATTTTCACACGGCGAAATACCCACTGCACACAAATTCGCACAATGGATGTATATACGTTTAACTGTGTTTCATGCAGTTTTATCACGGTGTCGGTGGTGAGGCACACTTCCAAAAACAATGTGCAGTAGCCCGGCCTTGTCTCTCTTCGTCTCCTCACCTCCTCCTCTTCCTCTCTCATATGCCCTGAAGTCAGCAGACATGACAACTGCACCGGGAGCAGACACTAGGCCGCGGATTACGCAACCGCCAAGTTTTATGGTCTAATGAAAACTTAGCAGTAGTTGTCTCCAGCTATAACTACAGCGCTCCACGTTACTCAATGATTTATCGCTCATGCCCATTGGCCGCCTCGCTTGTCCATGTCTCCGCTGATTTGACCAAAATGAGAGCGAAAGAAGGAGTAGCTGTGGTTGAGATTAATATTAATGGACATGGTTCTTGTCCCTTTACAGATTTTAGTGGGTTTTAGTGATGAAAATGGATGCCGACTTTGGTTATTTCATCATTCTCGCTCCAGCTGTTAATAATTTAGTTGCACATGGGACAATACATAATAAAGTCGACTCATATATTTTTAGTCACATATATAAAGGGTCTCTTCAGCTACGTTGTGAAAAGTTGTATGTTTGACTTCATAATTTATAGTTAACAGGCTCGCCTTGCTGAGGAGCTCCTTAAAAGGTGGATGCTCTGATGCTTTTGAAAAAGTTGTTTCGTTGCTGCGTATCCCACTGTGATTGCAGCTGACCAGATGAGTACTCATGAATCAAGGTTTTTGTTTTTTAAACAAATCACTTAACAAAAATTCACTTCCCCAACATTTCGTTCAGGAGTGTCTCCAAGGTTACGTCCTGCCAAACTTGAACAAGTGGAGGGTCGAGTGCTGTCGAGAGTAGCGTTCAAGTGGATGATTTTTGAACTTAAAAAGCAAATAATTCAATATGCAGGACCCATTCATGCTGATGCTTAAAAAAATAAAAGTAGGAGATTTTATATCGCCCGCATGAACGATTGTGTGAAGAGGCGAATTGACAGCGTAGTGCGAGGGCGTACGTTTGTTTTTAGACAACCCCCGTGAGTTCTCTGTAAAAGGCTGCAAAAGCCCTAAATTTAAGCCTGTAGTTTGGGGGATTCGCCCAATTTATCAACTTTAACTCATCTACAATATGTAGGACAAATTGATCTAGCGTCACCTAGGTGAGATGCTTCTTTGTTTTCCTTTTGGATGACCCCATATTCGACCTTTCACCATATCTCCCGTCAGCAGAACGCCAAACGGTGACGAACGCAAACATAATCCCGCTAAGTGATTAATTAACCGGAAACCACAAGATACCAGATGGGGGAACGATTATGGGACACATACTGGCGGCCGATTATAACAATTCGGGGTAATTCCTGTGCTCTGTGTCTTATCTCAGATGGTTACACAACGGATGACATTGAGTTCCACTGGCGAGGGGGCGACAACGCCGTGACGGGCGTGGACAAGATCGAACTGCCGCAGTTCTCCATCGTGGACCACAAGCTCATCTCCAAGAATGTCGTCTTCTCCACAGGTGATGCTCTGAATGGGCTGAAAGGCATGAATTAAAGCCCAAATGTATTAAAAGAATGAGTTACGCCTGCGTTAGTTGAAGGTTCATTAGACATGATGAAACTTATGTTCAGGGTTTCTACGCTTCAGTGATATTAGTTTGCTTTTGTTTCTGCGTAGACAATTCAATGAATTATTTTCAGGGCAAGAAAAAAAGAAGCAAAATGTTATGTAAATGTTCAAACACACACACTGTAGGAACATTCATATCAAGTTCTGCCCTCAGAGACAGAAGACACCATAACTTATTTAACCGCAATAAACAAAAAGAATCCTGTTTTGATATGATGAAATATTCATCTCTTCGGCATTTTCATATTCATAAATTCGTCACGCAGAAAAGCAAGTGTAAGCAGGCCGGCGGTTCTGCTGACTGCCGTTTCTGGTGTATCGGACGCTAATGCAATGAGAACGTAGGGGCTGAACCAATGAGGGGGCTCAGGCTGTCTGCAGGGGGTTACGTATTCCACTCACCTCTAATAATAACGGAATGCTCCACACTGTGTGCGTGTGTGTGTTTACCATTTTACAAGTGCAAGGAAGTCTACCCGAGTGTGTTCCCGCAGTGAGCCTGATTGTTTTACCTTAGACACAGAGATAGAGGAGATGGGGGATTCCCTTTTAGCACGCTGTCTCCTGCAAAACGGCGGCACCGACCCCGGGGTCACGCGGAGATGCAAACGTCAGCAGAAGCTGCCCGGGCGTTTATCCAACACGAGTGTCATGTTTCACCCCAAGGAGAGGCAATGTCACTGTTGCCCTCATGAATAACACATATGTGTTCTACCTCGGCTGTTTGTCATGGCTTCATGAAGAAATAGGTTACCGGCTCTCTCTGCGGTAAAGTTCGCTAATTGAAAAGTTCGGAATCTACGCGGCGACATTAACCGAGAGGAGCTGTGCCGTGTGTCGTCAGTGCTGTCATTCATAAACATGTAATCCTCTTCCTCCTCGTGTTACTGCGTGACGTTTGAATATACTGTAAATTAGATTAG
Organism: Eupleurogrammus muticus; assembly: GCA_036785175.1. Classification (NCBI taxonomy): domain Eukaryota; kingdom Metazoa; phylum Chordata; class Actinopteri; order Scombriformes; family Trichiuridae; genus Eupleurogrammus; species Eupleurogrammus muticus. The sequence continues at coordinate 11,164,393 of JAYKQN010000007.1, read as the reverse complement.
ATGAGATGAGATTAGATAAGACTTTATTGATCCCTTTGGGAGGTTCCCTCAGTGAAACTGAAGCTCCATTTCACACACACACACACACACATAATATTCTAGCTCTGGCTGTAATTAAAAACCCCCAAACAAAGTGCAACCAATGACACGACTTGATGCTGCCATGACTCTGCTGCATCTTTCATTGAAACAGAGTTGCAATCACCAAAAAGAAAAAATAGAAAAAAAAATCTCTTGTAGCATTTTGTATAAACACAGGCTGTGGAGAAATGGCTTTTTACTGAGGGCTTCAACGTTAATTATCAAATATCTAGCTCATTCATGAAGCCAGAGGGTTTTATAGCTTTCATGTAAGTGGGTTGGATGTAATTTGAAGATATATTAATAATCAATAATCAATAATTAATAATCAACTAAATATTCATTTCTTTAACTCCAATGTAGTTTTCATCAGAAAACACCAACATATTTCGAACAACAGAACACTCACATTCAGCGACAAAGGAATAAGTACTGTATCATGATAATGTCTTGCTGAAAAAATACAATAATATTGCTCACAATACAACACCCAGTATGGACTTCTTATCACCTTTATCCTTTTTTGTCGATGCTTGGTGGAGAGTAGCATGTGATCAAGACTGTGTTGGTTGAAGCAAAGTTGTACTTTGTAATAATGATTTTACCCCCATACAATAACCCCCCCCCCTGTGCACAATCAGCCATTTAGAAGAGAGGCTCGTGAATATTAATGAGACAGCTGGAAATCACCCCTGTGCTTTTTGGAGCTCCCAAGAGAAGCTTAAAAGAACACAATAACAATATTGTGGTGATTTTTGAAAAACATCGTCTAACAACACTGCTTCCGCTCACTGTCCCCCCCCCCCCCCCCTGCAGGTGCTTACCCTCGTCTGTCACTGAGTTTCAAGCTGAAGAGGAACATCGGCTACTTCATCCTGCAGACGTACATGCCTTCCATCCTGATCACCATTCTCTCCTGGGTCTCCTTCTGGATCAACTACGACGCCTCCGCTGCCAGAGTCGCTCTGGGTGAGGCCTGCGACACACAAACGCAGACAGAAAGGGCGGGCCACGTCACAACAAGGGCGGACACTTTAAGAGAAATTGCGCTGGCGCTGATATACACAATTCCCAGGATAACTGTGATTTTTTTTCTTTTTTTTTTGTTTTTCAATTACATTTTACATACACATATTGGGCAAGCCTTCCAGCAGGTGTTGAGACATTTCAGATGTTTACCCATCCTAATTCATTCATTAATGAATGCACTTTATCACTTTACAATCACTGGGTGTTAAAATGGTCAAATATCCACCCTAATTGCCCATAGGTAATATGATGGATGGCTATGGTGGATGGCCACCATAGCCATGGTGATTTGTTCCACTCTGATTCGAGATCGCCTCTGCTTTTCTGGAAGTCACCCATCATACTCGTTCTGCAGATCCTCAGGTTTTGCATTGTGCTTGTAGCTTACTCTGTGTTAATCAGAAGCTCACCCAACTCCATCCATTCCTCTACTCAGCCCTCCCTTTAGCCAACAAGGTAGTTTCCCTGATTGAAGACTGTGCTACCGTTTAGTGATCTGAGGGCATTTGATGGGGGAAAAAAAAAACAAGAGGTAATGCTCCATAATGGGAGCGGGTCAATGTTCTATCACCCTCCACCCCCCGATCCAGACCAGATCCAGGAACTACTATTCTGTGACATGATTTTAGGCATTACAATTGACCTGTGATGTTTGAACCACATGCCCCCCCCCCCGTGCTGCAGAAATCCTTTGTTGTCATTGTTAAGCTCTCACAGCAGCAGCAGCAGCAGCTCGGGAAAATTGCCTGAATCCTATTTTGAGCGGTGGTCATCTGACAGCTTTGCGAAAGCTGTGTTAATAATTTGGTAATTGTTTACCGTGATGCTCATTAAGAAATTGCCTTAAATAATCGCGCCGCGTGTGCTTTCAAAGTAGAATAGACAGGTGCGTGTGGGAGTATCTGCGAGCACTATTGGAGCTGAGAACACAATTTATTTAATCATGCATGGAAAATCATATTTAAGCTTTGGAATCTGGCCTCTCATGCCATTTACGGTATAATTCCCACATAAAGATAATACCACACACACACACACTCCATTGTAACCACACTATATCCAAGAGCCTCTACTATGCTAAAAGAGGGGGAAAAAAAACTATGAAATGGAATCAATGCATTGAGAATAACTCAACACATTGATATGCACAGTCTATCTATTAAATATCCCCACAGCCTGCTGGGCGAGGCCTTTGAAACCGTCTACAACTTTTCTCAGTAGGACTTCTCTGCTAATGAACAAGAGCAAGGTTGACATTTGAATTTCAAATCGCTGCACGGCTTCAGGTGCACATCTTTAAGCTCGCCTCCCAAAGCCTGGTTTGAAGTCATGGGAAGTGGGGGTGGTAAGCTGCTCGGTTTTATTGATCCTGACAGGCTTAATAAAGCACAGATATGGTATCAAGTTGATCACGAAGGAGCACTGACGTCAGAGGGCTTCAAGTGGGTCACACGCAAATTTAACATGCCATTATTCAACAACCGGAGGGAACATTCCTTAAAGATTTACACCGACTCTCACTTGCAAACAGTCATGATTCTCACCGTGTCTTGTGATCTGAATATGAATGTGGTCTCTTCCTGTCAGGTATTACCACGGTGCTCACGATGACCACCATTAACACCCACCTGAGGGAAACCCTCCCCAAAATCCCCTACGTGAAGGCCATAGACATGTACCTCATGGGCTGCTTCGTCTTCGTCTTCCTGGCTCTGCTGGAGTACGCACTGGTCAACTACATCTTCTTCGGCCGGGGCCCTCAGCGCCAGAAACGGGCAGCTGAGAAGATGGCGACGGCCAACAACGAGAAGATGAGGATGGACCCAAACAAGGTGGGACTACCGCAGCTCTGTGAAGCGTTTGCATCGCTATTGCATTTAGCAAAGACGATCCCCAGAATCACAATATTTGTCAAAGTATGTGCAAACGGCAACTGCATTTATGGAAGCGTGCTCCCACAGCCTTTTGTTCACATTTTCAAGTGAAAACAGTGTCCTTTTCCTCAGACTCTTGTAATTACATAATTTCTTTACTTTGCCCTAAAATCTTAATTGAATTATTCATGAAGCTGTCAAGAAGGAGCTCAGAATAATTCCAAGCGAAGAAAAAGAAATGTCACCACTTCAAATGAAGGGCTGACCCGATATTTCCTGCCTTCACTGTGCCAGGTAAAGCCAAACGCAGTCTAATAGGCCTGTCCCGTTCCTATTTGAAATACAAATGAGACATGTCGGCAGCCCAAACAGAAAGAAAAGAAGGTCCCTGCGTCACTTGGATCTGCTTTCACGTTTCCCTTGTTGTGTTCCCGGCTGACTTCAACCAAATGTTGAATACCAAACACTGATTAGGAAAAAACTGCTATGCTGAAAAACAATATCCTGTAACAACTCTACCGCCAACTCGCACCCACCTACATGAAAACAATCACGGCCCGCCGCTTTGTCAGTTGTTCGAGTAACCATAGTGATTCCGTGTGCTCGCAGTGGCTGGTGGGGAACGTGGTCGGCAGAGATGACACCCTGTACGCGAGAATGAAACAAAGGGATCTGGATGGTCACGACACTATGTGGGAACCCATCTTTGTGGACGATGCAGCGATTGGGCTCGGTGATCAAAAGAATAAGGTACCGCAAAAACCTGTTTGAAAAGTGATGCTCTCTGTTAAACTATATAGTTATGTCCTTTTTTTTTTTTTTTTTTTTTAATGTGCTGCTTTAGTCACCTCGGGGCAGTGGATCACGGTGCAAACACAAGGATGACATATCCCTTTATGAAGTTTATATTGCTTCTGTGTTAGAACCACTTACCTATTCACACATCTAGTAGACACAGGGCTGTCTTTTGGTGCCACGTTTATGGCCACTGGGTGCATATAAGCATAATATTCACTCACCTTTTAGCTCTTATTTAGTATCCACCACCCTCCGGCTATGGTATGTTCTAGTTTTTTTTTTAGTTTTTTTGGAAAACAGTTGCCTGGTGCAGCTGCAGACAAACTAGTACTTGATATTTTAAGTGTGGTCACACTGACAACGATGGTAACACAGTGACTATGGTTTACTCAAACGGTCTAAATTTTGAGTGTAGAATGCTGAACACTTCTCAATCTCAGTGGTCGCCATCTTGTCTACATAGCACTTTCTTCATCGTCTTCTTCTTCAAGTTTCAGGGTAAAAGCATTTATATTTACACTGTGTAAGACCATATGTTACTTTATGTTACAAGGTTTTCAGGCAACTGCCTTCCTGTACATAGGCAAGATGATAATAAGTGTCCAGCGGTCCACACTCACCTTTTTTGGGGAGTCTAAAAATGGTACCCATTGCCTCCTTGCTCTGGGACTGTGGGGTTAAATCACCCAAGCTGTCTACCACATCTTCAGGGGCTGGGTCACCAGTGGTGAACAATTTTCCAGGTTGGCATCAATAGAGTATATAAAAAAATATTGCTTTCCATCACTGTCAGTTTAAATGCAAGTGTACAGAATGCCAATTCATATGCAGCAATTATTCCTCTCGGGTGAATAAACATTTATCTGATTGTATTCCTTATCAAATCACATTGACTTATCAACAATCCAAACTGTTGCACAAAAAAAACTTGACTCTATCGTGTTGACAGATGGATGCACATGAAAACATCTTGCTGGGCACCCTGGACATCAAGAACGACATGGGGGTCTCGGAGCTGGCTCTGGGTCTGCACGACCCGCGGAACACCATGCTGACATACGACAGCTCCACCCTGCAGTACCGCAAGGCGGGGATGGCCAGGCACAACTTTGGCCGGAACACGCTGGAGCGCCACATGACTCAGAAAAAGAGCAGACTACGGAGGCGCGCCTCGCAGTTGAAGATCAACATCCCAGACTTGAGCGACGTAAACTCTATCGACAAATGGTCGAGGGTGATCTTCCCAACCGTCTTTTCCTTTTTCAACGTCGTTTACTGGCTTTACTATGTCAACTAAAAGAAAGAAGAAAAAAAACAGGGACATCAGTGAGGGCAAAAGAACAAACGTTGCTCATTTCTTGTTTGTGTCTGGTTAGTTTTGTTATTTTCTTTTTTTGTGATCTTGTAACACTGGGCTGAATTACTGTATTCAGGACTGGATCCATCATATCTTTGAATACCACATTTGTTGGCGAACACATGAAAACCTTATAGAAGAGAGATTACAAACATATAAGGTGCCTGGTCATTGTTTAGAGTTTTACACATTTTGTGAATTGTATTTCTTTGCATATTTTTAATGTTTTTATTATGTTAGTTTTACAGTGTATATACATATAATTTATTGCCAAAACATCAGTTATATACAAGTTGACATAATGGTTTTAAATGCATCGTTATATAGACTGCTTACAAGTGCTGAGGGAAGCCTTAGGTCAAGTGGACTTTTTTCAAAGATAAATCAACGAAACTAAATATATTGCTAATACCATTAATTTCATACTTATAAGGGCCTGCGGTTCAAATTTTACAATATCATGTAACGCAAAAGAAATTTCCGAATCAGCCTTTTTCTACCTTATAATAGTGGGAGACACTATATAATTTATTTCCTATGATAAAGGTGGCATTAATTATTAAGAACTGAGATCATTCCAAAATCTCCATATTTAATTTCTGTGTTCTCAAGAAGCTACTAGACAGACAAAAAACTATATACTAAAAATATATGTATATTTTATTTTTTGTGCACTGTGTCAAATTAATTAGATAAAAGAACAAAGACAGAGAAAGATGTAGGAAGATAATTTTAGATATTGTCTTTACCTACTAAAGTATTATCATAATTATTACCATTAGATTTTGCCCCACAGCACATATACAGATTAAGTCCTGGGAGGACTGTGTCTGAAGAAGTTAGGTCTTAAACAGCTATATGTAAATATCACCTGTCTAGCATTTATCATAGAGGTAATGTGTCTTACAAAAATCCTTTTTAGCTATCAGTTCTTACTTTGGTAGACATACATTTACAACACTGAAAATGAATGAACTGGAAATGCACTGAATTAGTCCTGCCGATCTTTATAGTTCAAGGAAAATATGATGGCAACGCATAAAAAGCACAATCATCAAAGGTCAGCTATTGACATATTAGATTTTTGTTCATGGTAATGACTTTCCATTTTGTTGCCAGCGAGTTTAGATATTGCATCTGCCTCCTTATTCAGATTATTGTAATTAGAATCAGGAGTGAAAAAGTGGGGTGATGCCCATGAAGGACATATAGCAGTAAATCCAGAATGAACACAGTACAGATAAACACTGATTTTTGACAGAGAATGCTGTGCTTTGGACTGTATGCACACAAGGTAGATTTTATAAACCATTTTGCACAAAGGGTCTTAAAAGCCATGGAGGCTGTACCATAGCTCTAATACCTTGTGCTTATGGAGGCTGTATTCAGATTAACACCATCGATACGACTATCAATGACACACTTTATGTTCCACCAAGATTGCAATGTAACACAAGAGTGTCATATCCCACTATAATTCTTCATGTAGAGACGCCACATTCCATCCGTATGAATGAACTCTATGTGGAGAACAGGCCACAACACCCAAGTATTCATATATTAAAGAACGGAGCCTCTCAGAATTCAAGTCTGAGAAGCCAATGGTCACTCACAAGTCATTTTTAAGGTAATGTAATTCAAACAACAACAAAAGAAGATAAAACGAGGACTGGTAGATTGGGCTTTTTACCCTATTTACACCTCCACATGAGAGGGTGGCTCACATTGTGCTCAGATCTCAATCTGTTCATTAAAAAAGGAAATCAGCTCAGCAAATTGAATGCTCAGCTACTCTGCCGCTGCCAGTGCACACAAAGAACAGACAGCTTGCGAGTAGCGAGGACATATATATATATATATATATATATATATATATAAATATATATATACCTCGGCAAAGATGCATCTGCTGAATTTGACAAGAAGCGAAGAAGTTTATTGGATCGAAATTGTGGACAACACCTTTCAGCAAGCCCTGCGAAAGTAGCCAGCAAAGTTTTTTCCCAATGCATACATTTGATTTATAATTCATGGCATTGCATTTCCTCCACCCGGGGGACGCGTATTGGCGCATATGCTCGCCCACTGAGATCCCGTCACACTACGGGTGCAAAAAAAACACAATGTAGAAATAACCACAGTGGTATAAATTCATTGGATGGGTCAAATCTCATCATCCATGTAATGTGTGAGGTGTAACTGGGTCACATGCTTCTGACGGGTTCACCTAGAACCACAAGGGACTAACTCAAAGCGTTAACGTCTCCTCAGCTGTCTTTTATTTTGATCGTGGGTGTGTGCGTGAACTCATTAGTAGATTTGAAAACATTATTATTCTAAATGTCTACGTAAAATGTAGCCATGTCTCATTGCATGCTCTGTACAGTAGTAACTCCTTGATATTCTGTTTTTGAACCACTGTCTTGTTTTTTCACTGTTTCATTTCATTGGTATTTTTGTGTTTTCAAGTCACAAATAAGCATATGTAATTGCATTTTAGTATTGCGAATATTCATGATGATGATAAGTGATACTGTATTCTATAGTGACTCAAAAGCATTTATGAAACAGTTGTGACTTTTGAAAGAGTGACATGCATTTTCAGAACCACTGCCTGATAACCCGACACATGAACTTTGTGCACAATTTGTACAACAATCCAGTTCAGTTTGAGCCTCAAGCCTTGGAATCTCACCTGTTTACATGTTACTCATCAGAACTGATCATATTCACAATGTTGTTCTTTAGTTGTTCAGAACTGCTGGTTAATTTGTTTGTTTGGAGCAGGTGATCGTTTTGTGATTACGTTTTTTTTTTTCTTTTTAATATACCTTTCTCTTAAACTGGTGTTTATTTTGTAAGTAGGTTTAAAAAAAGGGATCCTGATAGAGAAAATTGATTATTGACATTGTACATTTTTTTTATATATAAGCGGAGGATGACTTAAACTAAAATTTAGGGTCATATCCCAGAAATCATATTTAAATAAGTATGTATATATATTTATCAGAGAAACTATTATTAATTATCAATTGGAACATATTACTTCTGTAAATAAATAAATATGAGCTTTCTACAACAACAAAAAAAGACAAGAATACATTTTCAATATCATTTATACTGTAACGTAAAGAAAATGCAAAGGCTGATTGGAAACAGTGTAAATAGTCTATTTTGCAGTGTTACTTGATCACAGTTGTTTCCCCCTTCGCTCCGTTCATCGGTTTTGCCAAAAGTCAACATGTAATCATGAATGTAGTTGATATTCTTCTGCAGCACATTTTGTGCTGTGATGTGTCAGCAAAAGTAGAACAATTTATTGTACCAATGATCAGCTCAATACATCTTCATGTAAAACACCGAAATGCGCAAGTACACGCATATACATGCACACACACACACACACACACACTTCACAAAGGGCAACGCGATAAAGATGCTGGTTATGCCTCAGTATCAGCCTGAAAACAAGCCATCTCAGGTCAGCACAATGCACACTATTGACAACACTACAATTAATAACCCAGAAATGTACTTGCAATGAAAAGTATCTTGATGAGTTTGTTTGAGATGCTTCTTCTGCAAGTAGTTTGTGTTTAATACCATTTATCCCATGAAACCATTTACAGTACCAACAGTATGGGGAACTTTTTTCTAGCATGAGCAGAACCTAAAAACTACAAATGTCTTAAAAGTCATTAAGGTACTAAGTCCACCTCAGCCATAAACAAGTCTAAAAATCTTCCCGATATAAATATATTTCGTAATCTTCAGAATAACTATTACCATGTGTAGTATGACACGGCGTTTTTGAGTGTGAGAGTGTGTTGTGGGTGTGTGTCGGCCAGACAGAAACGTGTTTCCCAAACGCTTCGACAACTGGTGAGAAAGGTCTGCTTCATAAGTTCTACACTTTGAATATGTGTTTGTACTTCACAGCGTTTTGTTTCATATATTTTTATACTCCTGTGTAAAAAAAAAAAAACAAAGAAAAAAAAAAAGAAATTGAAAACAACTGCTGGTTGGCAAAACCTTGTAAATCCAATTTTGGCAATTTTCATATTTATACTATACAGAATTATTACATTTTCCTCTGGAAACTGAATGACACGTATGCTCATGAAATCCTTTCATAATCCCTTGTATAAAGTTTAAAAAGGACATGGTGATATGCGGTTTGAAAAATGGATTTTCTCTTCATTCCCAGAGAAAAGATTTTTTTCTTCTTTTCTGGAAAACGCAAGGTTTTTCCGTCTTCAGACAGCAGAGTCTTCTCTGGAGAGCAAAGGACCGACTGACATCCTGACAGAAAGCCTAAATGACACATCCCGGTGATGGTGTATGTTTGCACACACTCACAGAAGAAGCCTTAGCCTCCTGCTGCCCTGGACTCCGCTCCGAGCGGCAACGATCCTCCTTACCCTCTCGACAAACCTCCACCTTGAGAAATCCTCGTATGTGCCACTCACAGGAACATTCCCAGAAAGCCAGAGCGGTATCCTCCTCAAAGATAAGCCCTGTAAAAGCCAGTGTTTGTCTTTAAAAAAAACTATGGAAAATAATACATTGTCAATAAATATTGTATACAGTTCTAAATTTGTGAGATTTTTTTTCTTAATTTCTTTATCTCCTAATAAGATGTGAACATATGACACTGTCTTTCTTCCTGTTTTGTCAAATGTGTAACAGCAGTAACACTGCACCTCCATGTTCAAAGTGTTGAATGGAACAGCAAAACATAGGTTTCTTATATTATCTTCCAAACAGTCCAACTTTAAAATGCTCCTGAAAATACATCTAGAGCTTAAAAAAAAAAAACAATTGAAACGTCTCATTCTAAAAATCTGTATTCATCATGTTATTCTCATAATCTTATACCAGCAATGTGTTTTTAAGGCACATCTACATGGAAACATATCAGGACCTTCACCTGAAGACGTCCCATATTGACCACTTTTCCTTGGTTTATGTGAAGCTGTGAGATCACTGATGTCTATTTGTGGTTTTTAGAAGCAAAAATCTTCTTAATGTAGTAGCTTTGTCATCTCTCAAGTTTCTCCCTGAAGCTCTAGAAAGAACTCTCTCATTTTGTGTCTGAGCCTCTCCACCGATTTCAATGGCCGGGAGATGATTGGGGTGGGTGTTAACAGCATTGTTGTGACATCACAACCCCACAGAAGCCCCGATGGCTCATTTTAAGGCACAAATTCCAAATACAGATTTTAAAACGTGACATAATTTATGAGCACATAGACCTTTTCTTATAGTCAAAAGCAATTACTTCTCTTTTAACCCCTTTTCAGTGATCTAAGGAACACTGAAAGCCATCCAATCACGAGTGCAGCCTCATTTAGTAAAAAAAAAAAAAAAAATGTTTATATACAATTCATCATATTCTCAGTATGTTAGCGGTGCTAAAGCTGCAGCCCTGTCACCGACATTATTGAAGATTCCCAGTGTGGCGGCTGGGAATGCTGTATCACCCTCCGCTGTGCCGGCCTTGGCCCCGGCTCGTGCCACGTGCGACCACTCGCCTGCCAGTCTTGTGGCGGAAGAGACACTCAGACGTGCCCAGAACGTCCCCGCTTCAGATGGTGCAGCTGACATTCCTGAGAGCATAGGAAGCTGTTAATGAGACAATGTGGTTTATTTCTGGAAGACAGCTGTCACTACAGACTGCCGATATGAAGCAGCGCCACATGGCTGCATCCTTTTAAAGGATCTGACGGAATGTCACTTCTGAAAGAAATAACGCAGAGATGAATAAAATGCCAAAAAACGACAAAAACAAAAATTCGGTGCCCTTAGGCAAGGCATTTAAACAAGAAAAAAGTTGCAGTGAAAGATAATTGTTGGCAGATACTGTGCCATCGCCAGAATATAATAATAGCGTGTGCATGTGTGTGTGTGTGTGTGTGTGTTCAAAATGCCTACATTGCACAGCGTAAGCCATCCTAATCAAAAGAATCCCATGGCAACAAAGGTCCTTTTCAAATGTGCGTTGCCATTTTTATATGAGCACACTGTGACACAGAGATTTGATACTGAGCCAAGGTGATTTAGAAATAGGATTTGGAAAGGGTGACATGAGTCATGACCCAGAACTGTAGGCAGGCCTGGAATTAGCCTACAACGAAGACATACGAGTCTAATAGAAAAACGCTTCTTTTCATCCACCGCCCACAGCATCATTTTTTAGTCGTTACAAAAAAAACTAAAAAAACAGCCAGTGCGTCCATGTAAAACCCACGTTATCTTCTTTTTTCTAACTCATCTTCATGTTTGGGATTACATTCGCAAAACGGAGCAGTGTGTGTGTGTGTGTGTGTGTGTGTGTGTGTGTGTCTGTGTGTGTGTGTGTGTTTGGCCATAAACTTGCCCTTTTTACTCTTGTAAAGTTGTCCTCAGCCACAGCCTCACAGAGACTGAATGCATGTGCAGGGAAATCAAAGTGAGAGAACCTCTGGCAGCAGATAAACATCCAGTAAAATCAATGACGTGAAGAAACTTTCAACGGCTTCAGAAAAGATCGATAACTTTGATTTAGTTTGTATCGAGTGGGTTTAAATTTTGATGAAAGCACGCTAATTTTCTATCAATCGGGCTGGTATACAGAGCCCTCACAAAATGATTTCCACTTTACATATGAGAAGTGAGACTTTACAGTTACAAAATTAGCACGATTGACATAGTATGCCCAACACAGGCAGGATCAATAAATATCTACGCTGTATTTACCAGATTCCATTCTGTGATGCTATTGGGTTCATGAGGGGAAACTGATGCACTGAAATCCAGGCTGGTGGAAAAAAAAAAGTCTGTTTGCTAGAAGAAAACACTTTACATTCGGGACAAAAATGTGTTCATCTTTTCTGATTCGTTTATTTTCAATCAATATGCTGATTGGTTGTAAATAAATGCATCTAAAACACCTTTTGGAGGGTTTTTTTTCCCTACAGCGTGGCTTCTCTTTTCCTTGCCTGTTCTGGATAATATTGTATGGTATTATGTATGGATTTATGTATGGATTTTTTTGTTATTTCCAATTTCTTAACTTACAGACTGACAGACATCAGCCCTTTACTGCTACATAGCTTCTGCAATAGACTTGGCAGACATGGCAGCCATATTGACATGAAACAATGGGTAACACCTGCGTTGCCTACTATTTCATGTCAATATGGCTTCTGTCAAAAGGGTCTTGTGTTATACTTGGCAGGGTTTTCCTAAATGAAGAGGCCAAACTAAAATAAAACCGATAGCAATTGTAAGCATAACAAAAATGACTTAAACACACATAATATAGAAGGATGTCATCTACAACCAATACAACTATATATTTACCTGCTCACATGTGCCTTCTGCAACAAAACTTTGTCAAAACTTTCGCTACCCAACTGCTGAAGCTATGATGGTAATGATCATCATGCGAGACAAGAGAAGTATTTCACTGAACCTATGATCAGGTATGTCACATGCTGCATTCAACACGTTTCTCATCAATTTCTTTTAAACGAATTTTTTCTGTTCTGCTTTTTATATGCAGACAGACACACCACATTTAAACCCTGATATATATTTTTTGCATTTGATGAAATATTTTAATCTCCACTATTTACTCAAAGCAGGTAGTAGGCTTATTGGCAAATCAATATTGCAATCTTGACTATCTTTCATTTTTCAGACTTTCTGAATCAGTCAATTTTGCTACAGGTTAAAGTAGCTTCAACTTTCACACCTGATATTCTTCCTAATTGGTTTCTATAATTGCTCCATCTCTATTCTAATATACTCTGCATTTTCAATTTTAAAACTACATGAGAAACTTACGCTAAACTTACTAACAAATGTTCCATCAGCTTCCAAAACGGAAATGTAATTTGGTGTTAAGCCAAGGATGGCACTGATAATTAGAGTTTTTCTTTACACCTAAAACAGAGAGTGCCATGTGCATAACTTGACACGTTTAACTAATGATAGGATGATATAAGGGACGTATTTCGCTTTAGCTAAAGGTTAATTCTTAAAGAAATGTGCAACACGACTTGCAACATGAGAACATTTCTTCTTAGATTAATTTTTAACAAGTCTAACCAACCAATAGAAATCACCATAAGCACGCAACGTATCTACTTTTTGCAGGTGTTGATCATTTTGCGAATACGAGCCACTATATGACATCCATGCAGAAGCAGTGCTGGAAAAATCTTTTTTTTCTTTTTTTGTGAAACGCACCCCCCACTCGTTACGCTGAACACACCGCTGTAATGATAAAACTTCATCCCGTTGACTTTTGGTGGGCAGCTATTGAGCTGGGCCGTTTTTCTCCTGTCAGCAGCGGCGAGCGGCGTTGGCAGATTAAAGCTTCACTCCTGTTACTCTGCTTTGTTGATTTATTTTCTCGTCTCGCCAAACTTCAAGAAACTTCTTTAATTCCTCCCGCTCTCTCTCCGTCTATCTCCCCCTGTATTTGTGTGTCCCCAGCAGAGGGAATATATGTTAATGGGCTGCTGCTCGCAGACTAATTATGATTCTGATTAGTGAGGAGATACTGTCAGCGAGTCCCGATGTGAGCGTCGTGTGATTGTGTGCACTTATGTACGTATGTCTCGCTGCTGGCTCGCCTGTCGAGGAAATGGCCCCAGCTCTGATGTGCGCTGGATGAACAGATTACACAATGTGCTGTATCTGTTTGTTCTGCTGGCGAGAAAATGAAACAGATTATTTGATATAATGGAGATTAACTTACTTAGCCAGAGAGTGCAGAGTTTGGATTTGTTGAGTAGGAGGTAGAATTGGAACCGGTGTTGCTGTAAAAAAAAAAAAAAAAAAAGAATCCTTATCTGCTTGCAGAAGACTGTGTGCTGAAATTATAAGGCAGGAACACAGTGATCTATATAAAAGTAGTCTTATTTGTGTGTGTGTGCAGGCTGCCACTTTTGAACCTTGCGTGCTACGGTGTTGCAGGCTATGTTTCTTCCCGTTAGAGGGAAATCAAAGATCCCCCGCCCCCTCCTCATGTTTTACATCCACCTTAGCAACAGAATATTGACAAGAGCCAAAAAAAAGTCGTATTAACAATTCCTTTTTCTCTCTCTCCGCCCAGCCTTCCCTTCTTCTCCTTACCCTTTTTTTTCCACGTGAGTCACACTTCCTTTCTTCTGTCTCCATTTCTTTACCTCTATTAATTTCTATTTAACACATCCTCCTCATCCCCCTATTCCAGCTTCGTTGTTTTATCACATTTTTCTCCAGTGGATTTTTCTTTTTTTATCCTCAGCATTTGCCACATGCTGTGCCATGTGCGTTGCCGTGATGAAGGGAGGATCCAGCAGCTGTGAGAAAGGCTGACGCTCATCTAGTGCGGGGAGCTTCTCCGCATAGAGACACGAGTCTTAAGTTTCACCCTCTCCCTTCTTTTTACAAATGACTCACTCATACAGTATGCACACTGTGACTGATGTGAGCATTGATGTGTGCATCGGAGGGTGAACCAAAGCAAAGATGAGATTAATTTATGACGGGGACCGACACTTTGCTTAAAGTCACTTTGATTGTGTACTGAGCTTCATTAACCACAGCAGAAAAGGAATAAATACATTCATGTTGGATGCGGCATGGTGAGATGATACTTAATGATTTGACTATGCCGTGTGGACACAAACCATTATTTGAAGTGAGTTGCCAGTTTGTGGAGGACTGAAATGCTTTCGAAATCGATCAAAGGGATAATCTATTTCTGCGAGAAGGAGCGGCGAGAAGCTTTAAAAAGGGTGTTTGATCTCGTTAAAAGGCGGGGTATCAGAAAGCCAACCTGTGACACTGAAGACCAATCTTTGTCTTTCATGAATACAATTCACACGTGCACACGTGCGTACATATACGCAGACTTGCACTAATTCATAAACAGGCTGGATAAGGACAAATACATGATCAGAGAACGTTATTAATCATGAGCCATCAGAGAAAAACCTTCTTTCCTGCTTCTTTGACAGTTTGCTTAATGAAAGACAACACTTTAATGCGTATCTGCCACAATCACTGACGTTCTTGTGCGGGACATGCAGAATTGCAATGAGTGAAGATAAAAAGATAAAACACCTTAAATCTGTCGAACCTTGGAGGGAGATTCAAATTCACTTCATGCATTACCCTCGAACGCGCATTAAGAAACGTCAACGCTCGTTCCAGGCTGGGAGCCAAACAGACATCGGTAACATTGAAGGTTTCCCATAAATTTATAATGATTATGTCCTCGGGGTTTCTTTCACTCATTCCAAGGATATTTTCTCTATAAAAAAAAGTCTGTAGACTGTAAAAAGAAAAAAAAATAGCTGAAGAAAGCGTGTGTGTGTGGATGCCAACGATCCTCTCTAGTTCAGTTTCTCTCTATAGGTACATAGGTTTGCTAAAGCATTTCTACTTTTTAGTGGTCCATTTGAATATAATGGCAATTATACATTGCTTACATATTACATATCATTAGGAGATGCATCACTTTGGGATTAAAACTTATTATTAAAAGCCTGACTTATTCTACCAACATCTCCACTGTCCTTTTTCACATAGGACCTCCTTGAATGGAGAAAAATAAACGCATAGTCCATCCTGCAATTTAAGGGCCTTTAAAAAGGTTTAACAAAGAATCTATGCTACGTAGCACACACGTTATCCTGGATGGCTCAACACCCATTAGTATATTAATGCAAGTTTAGCTGCACATCATTACAAGATGAGGTTTTATTGTTTTCACGTGTATCATACAATGGTTGTAGATGTATGTATGTGTTTTTTATGTTGATGTATGTGTGTTATTTTGCTTGTACTGCATGTCATGTATTTTTTATGTTTTCACTGCTGGTGAATTTAAAGTGAAATATGTTGGGTTAATACCACAGAAATAGCACGGAGCACAAACTTGTCTTGCACAATGCACATCACCTGAATACACGGGCAGTTCAATAAAAACATCTCAGCAATCTTGGCAACCAAATTGCACTGCATCGATTAATGTTTACTGGCAAAATGGCTCTTGTATGTCACGGCAACATCACAATGTGAAACTGTCGCAGTTGGTAAGAAAAAGAAATAAAAAAAAAACAAACAAACAGAAAAGTCCTTTTTGTTGCACAAAGTGAAGGCTTCACAACAGCAAGTCACACGCTGAGCCTACAGCCGAGGAAACATTTTCCATAGGGAAGCCTCCTACTGCCTATTCTCTTATCGTTATACAGCCTCCTACAAGATCACATGATCACATCACACACACACACACACATTCTTCCAGTTTCTTAGTTATCCAATATTAGTTCCCTTCTGTTTAATTCCACCCTGGAAACAGGATTGAATTCACGCCGTCTGTCACCAGGTGGCCGTCACAGCCATTAGAAATCCTCCGCTCCGAGCCACGCCACTCATCTTCTCCTCTGGTTCATCAAACCGCTGTTTATCACTTCATCCATGAGAGGAATCCTCAGCGTGGATGATGGAAAAAAACACTGCTTCTTATGGACCTTAATACAGATCTGATAGGGTTATCTGATCGGTTTTAATGATTCAGACTTTGGTAAAAGGCCATTTCCTGCATGATGGATGATTTTGAGGACTTGTTTGGAATAGCCTCTTATGAATGGATACTGGAACAAACACAACACATCTTCGAATCCAGAAATGAAACTACACACCACACATAAATGCAAATTGTTTTTTTTTTCTTCTACATTTCCACCATTTTTTTCGCTGGAAACGTTGGACCCCATTTGCTGTCTTGGTCATGCAGACTAATCACATGCTCTTTGATGTTAAATATTTAAAATACCAACATAAATGTAACAGCTTGCTTAGCTTTTTATATGCACTGCCACCCATGGAAGATTGTTGCTCAGTGTTTATGTAAATAGGTCATTCCTGATGAAGCGTCGAGAGCTACAGAAACGCATATAGAGCGAAATAGAGTTAAATGTTCCCTGATGAGAGCATCCACACAAGAAATGGCAATAACAGGATGAAACGCAGAACAGACAAACACAACACTCAGTTTACCCATGTCCATATTTGGGCTTTTTTTTTTTCTTTTTGTCTGAGACTGCAAAATATGTATATTTTTCTATCTATCTACAAAAAAACACACAGTTTATTGCATTTACAGTTGTCTAAATGTAGATCCTATGCAACCTGTACTAATTGGTCTCTAGGCTAAATTTGCATAGGGTCAAGGAATCCAGTCAGGATAATTAGAAGAAAGAAAAATAATTGCAGCCACAGTTTGAATCTTGAATTTTGAGGTGCATGAGGTGAAAATCATAAATTATATATATATATATATATATTTTAAATGTTCTTAATTTGAAGGATAGCTGGAAAAACAACAACTTGACTGCCCATACTTAAAAATCTGCTTTAAAATAGTTCAAATGTACCACAAGTAAAAAAATGAAACGCCCTTCTGTGATCATTATCCTCTTAAAACAACACAACCACAAAGCACCAAGTAAGTATGTTCCCTGCAGTCAGTCTTATTTATATGCTGACTGCTCTATTCTGTAATGTATATTGTTGATTTAATGTAATAATAATGGTCAAAATGCCTCATATGCCTCATAAATCAAAATGCACTTTGCTTTGTTCAGAAATATGTTTGCATTATGTCAGATTTCCAAAAAGAGCTTATAGTCTATGATTGCACCAAAACAGGTGACGACTCGCATTATTCATCCAAACATAACAAAACCCCTTCCACATAAACTAATGCACCTATCAATGCACTTGAGCAGGCATTTAAAAACACACACACACACACACACAGGCATGCACGCACACAGTGGAAAATGATGTCCAGATTGTTTCTCACATTATCTCACCATCTGCTAAAATCACTCACATTAAGGACACCTTCAGGATCAATGCACCCACATTGTTTTTTTGGTGTTTGCCAACCAAAGCCATCAGCAAGGTTAAGGTCTGTTGAGGCACAAACAAGGCATGTTGAAGTGTTAAGGTGTGCTTTGTCGAACTAAGGATCTACCATTTACAAAAAGACAAAAAAAATGTGTTTTGCAAGTTTTGCATATTTTGTGTTTATAATATAAGGCTGGTGTTACAATATTGTTACATTAGCAGTAGTTTTGAGTATTTACGGTGGACTGACCTTTGATGGGGGAGCAGCTATTCTCATTTCAGTGACAGTCTCAGCTACTCTTTACCAAAGAACAGAAATGTTTAGCTACTGGGTCTTTCTTTTGTGTGCAAATATGTGCATGTCAGAAAGTAAAAGAAAAGCTAGTTAATGAGAAGGTCATCAAAACTGGAGACACTCAGTAAAAAATAATGTGCTTGTTACACACATTAACCTGCCCATCACTAAAATGTGAAGGAATGAGCTTTTTGTTTTTTTTGGCAGTTGCCATAATGGAATGTCGGGGTTATCTCTAGTGATGATAGTGTACACAAATGCATTCAGAAATAGGTTGACGGCCAAAATTGCCCGAATGCGTATCCAGCTCGGCTGTGGATACATAATTGGTGAGGACTACCGCAACACTAATCCAGAAAAGACCCCGGGGTACTTGATGGTCATCATCACTGCATTTATAATGGTTATTCACGTCAACAGATATTTTGAGGCAGTTTAGAATAGACAGTAATTCAACGCAACACGTATTCAAATGACGGCGAAACACAGCGGCATCTAGTCAAAAAAAAAAGAAAAACAGGACTGATGGAAAATTGCACATAACCATCCAAAAATCCCCCCCTTGCTCTCTGCCCTGCTCTTCAGTATAATAGCCCACGGGGTATTGGTAGAATGAGGTCATCGTTTAATATGACCTCCGCTTCCTGTGAGTAGCATGTGTAGAGGAAGAGAGGCGCTGTGAAACACACACAGCGGGCTGTGTGAGCCAGGTGGATCCCACCGGGTGCCCTAGCTGTGCACAAATGTTGTAAAATTACATGTTAATCTGCCCGCATGGAGGAGGAAAAAAAAAAGGCACGTGACGCGAGAAGCCGAAGCTAATAGACTGGACTGTCTAGTCAGTCAAAGCCAAGGCTTAAATTATATGGCTCTATGTGTCGGAAATAGCTGCACTGCCACTTAACAGCACATGTGCACCTGTCACATTAGCACAATATTAACACCATATATTGGGGACATTAGTTGAATGTACAGACGGACACATGTAATGGCTGTAAAACGTCTTAACCATAGCACCACTTGGTTAGGCTGTGGTTAGAAATACATGTTTAGAACACAGTATGAATGTACCGTATGCCACATTGAGCTTGTATGTGTTGATTGATTCTATTTAGTCATTTTAAGTTGAGCGAACAAAGGCTTGAATAGGACGCACCACAAATATAAATAGCAAACATGCACGTGCATTTTCGTCGTCTCCTAATCTTCTGAAGAATTATAATGGAGGTATTGAGAACGTTAGAAAATCCTTTAATTCTGCTATAAATACATCTCGATACATTGCGACTCTAAATGATTTCCTTTATTGGGACAGGGACAAAAACACCATAATATATAGAAATGGTAGCGTGGGAGGAATGGATTCACAGTCTCTTTGCATTAGCAGGCGTGATAAAAAAAAAAAAGAACAAAAAACAAAAACCCACACACACCGTGGATCTGTCGATTAAGTGATTATGGTTTTCAGTTTGACAGTCTGTCGCAACATGCGAATGAGTAAAGATGAAATATTTCTGAAAACGCATCGGCTGCTGTCATTAATTTTCCCAGTCTCCAGTCACACTGGCTTTTGTCTGCAGTTTAATAGTGTAAGAGTGACTCAGTGTTGTGGTACAGTTAAGATATCGGCATTCTAAACAGAGATCAGAGCCAGAGGAATTTTTCCAAAAAGCTGCACACGCAGATCATTCGACACGTCATGCAGCTGAGAGATCAGCTGTTTCCTCATCCAGAGGCGGCTCCGGCTCCTCAAAATAACTTTCCATACAGGCCTTATTTGATTAATCTGACTGCATATTGGGAATCGAGATGGTCAAGAAAAAAAGAGCAATATAGACAATCCTACAGCAGAAATTGCAGCAGCTTTCCGCCATAATAACCCCAGGTGTCTCGGCCAGTAGTTCTTCCTCTCATTTCCCCACTTCCTAACACCTGTTCCCACTCAGTGATTGTCTTCACCAGCTGCCCGTTTCCCCTCACCAGCTCCTCTGTGAAATGGTGCAATCAGTTGCAAATCGGAAGTCGATAGTTTCAAGTCAGCGTTTCCGACTTCCCATCAAAATGCGTCCCGGTGCATCTGTTTGTATACCGACTCACCGGCATCTACCGGGGACCACAGCACCGTTTAGTGGACACGCGCTGTTATTGCCGAAAGTGTTCGCTCAACCGTCCGAATAATCGGAATCAGGTGTCACTTCAAACACTTGTTCAGCTCAAGAACAGAGAGCTTCGTGCAATGGGTTTCCATGGCCGAGCAGCTGCCTCCAAGCCTTACATCGCCGAGTAAAACACAAAGCAACCGGATGCAGTGGTGTAAAGCTTGACACCACTGGACTCTAGAGCAGTGGAGGCCTGAGTTCTGTGGAGTGTCAAATCACGTTTCTCCACGTATTCGGAGAACCTTACGTGTCTTGCGATACTTGTGGAAGGGATGCCACTTATTTCCATTTGAGTCAAGGCAAGTGAGTGAATACTTTTGGCAATATTGTGTATGAATCAGTTGTCTTTTGTTGTATAAATTACTAGAACAGTAAGGTCTGAATGAATAACTCCCAATAGTGCGAAGAGTGCAGGAGAGGAGTACAAATACTAGGATAACAATTGCAGGCATTATGTAATAAGATCCTCCATGCACATATAAGCAGTAAATGTATTACACATTGTGATGCACAACAGGTAGCATCATACACTGCATGCATGCCCACCTGAGGGGAGAAGTGGTTAACTCATTGTCTCGTTGACGGCCCGTTACTGATCCAAACCAGAATGTGATTGATGGGCAGAGAGAACGCACTAAAGGGGGGCTGCGTATAACCAGATCAGCAGCTGCTCTGGCCGCCAGCAATGTCTGCGCGTCTGGCGGTGGGAAACTTTCTCTGCCGGACCTTTTTTTATCATGAAGGAGTCAATGTTGGTTTTCAGATCTTAGGAGATGGTTACTCCTCGACTCCTGATGGTATCAGCAGATACAGCATTTTTTTAAGCATTGTAAGCAAGGGCAGTTCGTGGTGGTGGTGTTGGTGGTGGGGCGGGGGGGTGGTCTAGAAAATTTTCTATCAACTTCTCAACAAGTATTTATTCCCCGCAAAAGATTTTCAGTAGAGCATTCCTGTAGGCATGCTGTGCTTATTTGCATATAGATACACCTAAATGAGCAATACAGAAGGATATTGTGGCGCAGCATGTCACCTCAATTTCAGTGAGGAAGGTGCTATGGCGCTATCTATATGAAATAAGACATGAAAGGAAAATATAAAAACACAACGATTTTCAAGAGGAATCTTTGATGTCACCGTTTGGGGCGCTTGCGCACGTAGAAATAGAATGTAGGGGAGGGGAAAAAAAAAAAAAATTTTGAAAACCCGCAGAAGCCACTTATGTCAGGCTCAGTTTGGAGGGAGGTGTCGTGATGGGGTTAGAAAAGAAGAGGAGAGCTTTGCATTTCCGCTGTGTGCACCTGTAAAGGTGATATCTCTCACCATAGATTCGATAAATAACAACAGATCTCTCTCAGATACACTCTGATAGTGTTAATTCCACATAAAATGTGCTCTGCTTGGAAAATAGGCCACGTTTCAGATGCAATAGTGACAGTGGTGTGTTCCTTTAAAACTGCAGCAGGGCCCCTACATTATTAAAACCATTCATGAATGCATTGATGTGAACATGTAACAGTATATTGCTTTCATTTCATTATCCACCTCATCATGTGGAGGCTTTTTTCTTTTCCCCATAATGCATGGAGGCCTATCAGCGTTTGATTGACGCGCAAAAGAAATGAAAGTCTTTGCTCCGAGACTATTGGACATTCATCATGTACTTGAGAACAGTTGATAGGACAGAAGCGTGGCAGTTCCTGTCATTCTGCAGACATGTGTGTCATGAACATTGATGCCTCGCACTTTATGTGATATTATTTTTCATCATTACCTTTCCAAGGAGGTCCAGTGTTTCATTGGTTTTGACAGTGAAGGAATTTTCTGTGGAAAGAGTGGACCTGAAATTAAAGGAAAGGAACGGGCATCATAAATTTGATTTTGTTTCTCCATTTTGATTTAATTCATTATTACTGATTTGATGCTTTGTCTCCCTCTGGCTGCGTTTTGACGTTTATGATGATATTGGACGGATCACGTTTGCCTTCCCCAACACCGGGGTTCTGATTATTGCGGCGAGCAAAGACAGATAACAGATGTAATATGCCAGGGTTTCATCAAATAAACACAGCCACATTCCCCGTGTCTATTTCCAGGAGAGAGAGAAAAAAAAAAGGGAAATGCAGTGGAACAAATAGGGTGATCAAGCATATTGAAATGCTGACACCTCATGAGATGCAGAGATGCAGGCACTTTTCTAACCGGGTCCAAATGGAAGCAAGAAAACACCAGTTTTTGGTATAATACAGATGTTTCATGGAGAGAACAAGATGTTGAGTAACAGTAAACAATCGCTTAATCTTTTTTTTTAAAACAATGCTCCAGCAGACGCCATCCTTATTTGCATGTAAATAATTCAAAGTCATGGACTTATCCTGCAACATGTGCTGGAAATGATTCTAATAATTTAATAAGAATAAAAACATACCTCCACTGCTAACATTATACACTATTTAACTGGGGGTTGTTGGTATTCTATGTGCCACAACAGAAAATAATACAATATTTATAGTATATATATGTATATACACCATATGTAGAGACTGCATTGGAATTGGTATTTCTAAGGCAATATCTTAAAGCCATTCAGATAGGAGAGCATACTGTAAACTGTTCTGCAGAGACAGTGGAGTCACTTTATTACTATGCTTAGTGTTATGTATTTAAGGTCCCATGAAATGAAAATGTACTTTTTTCTGTATTTTAAGCCTATGCCCCTGGAGGAAATGTTCTTCCATCTACTGTATATGTTTAATAATAATACGTCTGACATACCCTGCACCCTCAGGTGGACAAACATTCAGTTAATGCGATGTGATCATATTTTCCCGGGTCGCTGGGGCGACCCTTTGCATTATACGAAAAAACCTGCAAAATGATAAGTACTGCTAGCATTGTGAGTCTGAGGTATATTACATACATTTTGGCTTGCAAAAACACTAACAATACCATATATTCCATTATTTTAACACAGGCTCTAGACAATATACAATATGTTATCATTTACTGCTAAGTGTTATAACACTCAGCAGTAAATCATTTCAGCTTCATTTCTAACCTCTATCAGTATACTATTATTATTATTATTATTATTATTATTATTTACAGGGACAATCACCCAATATTTGTTTATTTGCAATGAAGACAGAAGTCAAAAGTGAAGATAATAATTCCTTGAAGTATAACATCTATAAATGTATAGATTGCTCAAACAGGGTCTTTCAAATTAAATAATCCTAATCAGTGAAGAGTTACTTTTGCTCTCATGTCAAATTCTGAAATCATCACTAATGCCCCTTTTTGCTCCAAGCTCTCTATTCAGCCAGTTATAAACACTGGCGTGCAGGAAGCACTTCAAACCGATGGCAGCCAAGACGTTTAATTCTGCCGACATTAATGCTTTATGCACTGATCTTTGCTAATATGAAAAGAGCAAATAGATAAAAGAAAATAGTTGACCTCAAAGTCATTCGCTCGGTGGCCTAACAAGTCCGAGCCAACCCCGAGATTCACACCTCAAGTCTTCAAATGTTCATTTAGGCGCTTATTATGTGTGAGCTAGATTCTCACACTGAGAGGCCTTATTACAGTTGCCAATTTATTATTGTTATCATTATTTTTTTTTATAGCACATGTATATCAGTCAGAGTAACTGGCCACTGCCACCCAGTGCATGCAGATTGTCTAGCAGTATGTGAAGAGGTGTGTGTGCCTGGTCCATAAGCTATGCATGCATGGCTGGATAACACTGAATGTTAATGTGCCCCCCCCCCACCACATCATCAAGACCCAATGTTTGTACGCTCCCTGATTAAACCATGTGGCCGCGCAGGATGAGTCATTCGCTCGGTCAGTTAGCCAGCCCCTCTTGGCTCCTCCTGAAGTCCATTAGGTTAGCGGATGCCGGGGCCGTTTAACCGGGCCGACGCAGCGCGTAGGCTCCCTTGATGAGCGCCTCCTCTCAGCTCATCAGGGCCGGCTCGCTTCGGTCGCTTTTCTCGGCGCCGTCGGCCCCGCAGCCCGGCGGTGATTGCATTATGCCGGGGGTTTTCGATTATTGGTTATTGCCTATTTATATGGAGATACCGGCCCCAGACAGACAGGGCACATGCTGCAAGTGAATAAGTCAGTCTAGCGAGCACAGAAACGATAATTTGGCAGTCACGCTGGAACGGGCCGCAGTGCACTTCCTGTTTATGTGCACAAACTACCCTCATTCAAAGTTATTTTTGAAGAGTTTTTTTTTTTTTTTTTTATGAAAATCTCTACTTAAATATTTATATATAAAATGTCTGTGTATATGAAGGCTACAATACACAAGCACACGACCGTGAAAAGGTTTATAGATGCCTCTAGAATAGGTGAAGAGGAATAAACATCACAGCATAAATGTTTTCAGGAGGGTAGTAATACCAAACAACCAGATGTCAGCCATTGTTTATTGCGGCGATCAGACCCTTATTCAGACCATCATTTCATGGCGACGCTTGAGCGGCCATTCAAGGGCTTTGCTAAGTTTCCGCGTGTCAATGGTATCAGCCTTTTATCGGTGTCAGTGGATGTGGTCAGTGGATGGTGGCTGGTGATCTAGACATTGACCCTTTGTAAAGATCGATGGGTGAGAAAATGGCAAAGCATCAGGGTTGATCTGATAAAACGCTGTGTGACTTTGCAGCCCCATAGATTATAGGAGGAATAATTAGGGGCTGCGAAAGACACAAAGGCAGAAAGGGTACATGATATGGCTTGGAAGAGGGATAAATCGTTATTTATTTTCTTTGCAAATTTATTCCTACTCATTTATTCCTCTGCTCTAGACTACCCTCAAGTTTTATACCTATGGATTATTAAAGATTTAGTGTACACAGGTGTCTGCATATGCTTTAAGGAGAACTATACTTTTGAAGCATGTTCTCAGTATGGAACCTGTGTTATTGTGTCACTGAAATTTAAATCATGCATGTCCAGAGTGTAGGGATGATACAACTACATGTGTAAATTAATAGTTTGAACGTGCAACATCACAGGAGCACCATCCTTCCCTTGAAGAGAACTAATTCAATTGAATCATCAGTCTTATACTTAAAAAGAGACAGCCTACATGGATAGCTTTTGCTTTTGAAGAAATGGACATTTGAAAAAAAAAAAGGAGAATACAATGAATGTGATAAAATGGCAGCCAAGGCTGCAAGAAAAACAGGAAATGCCCCCCAGACAAGGCGGTGTAAAACTTTTATAGCCTCGTAAGTTTGAAAGGAAGGGACTCCTTTGGAGGGAACCTCTCAATTACTAATTAATTTATTTGTGTGGAGAGAAAACCTAGCCTTCAACTAAAAGGGGGAATCATTCTATTCCCATTCTACCTGCTAAAGGATATTTGAACACTACGTAATTGCGACTGGATTCTCACTCATTTATGTAAATGTTGACATAATAAGAAAGCCGGTGGGGAAGCACTTAGAAATTGCAGAATATTGATTAACCCAAGAAACCTTTACTTGTTAATCTGTAGATTGGAACTCAGCAGTGGAACAGTGGAACACAATCTATGGTCTACATGATCATTGCAATTGAACCCAAAGTTAAATAATTAACCCAGTCTCTCGAGGGCAACATTACCAGCATACGCTTCTGCAGATCATTATACAGTATGTGTCATATAACCATTTTCTTCTGATGGTCTGACAACTCTCAAGCTAAAAAACATGAATCCTAAGAGGACTCTAGGTGTGACCAGAATGTCAGTCAACTTATTTGGGGTCAGATTTTTTTTTTTCAAAAGTACCTTAAAAACCACCATTTTCTACTTTTACTAGGTCTACCCAGTCTAATGACCTAATAAAAAAGTAATAGTAAATGACAGCTTAATCCACATGGCACGTAGTGTCATTTCAGCAGAGGGAAATGATTTTAATAAAAAGAAAATTAGAGCTAAACAGCTTTTTTACTTTTAAGAGGAACATCATCTGTGTTAAGAAATTGCTGTTTAATATATTCATGTTTTGCAGAAGCATATACTGTCAATGTTTTTGTCTGGAGACTAGACTGCAATGATACACGAATAAATAAATGCACTGGTATGGTCCTCAAAACATGTTTTAGAACATTGTTACATAGTAGCTTTCTGATTAATGGATTAAGAATTTTCTATCATTTCATAATAAGAAAGAGAGAAAAGAGAAAAGGGAGTGTGCTTTATCCAGGCTGATTCAGACAGTTTGCAAATGTTGTTATTCCAACTGCTCTTTTTCTTCCTTTCATGACCATTCTGTTCTGTTTTTGACACCTTTCACACCTGGAGGTCAGAGGTCAATGTGCGCCAGCGTACGTACCCGAAAAATTGTTAAAGTGACTTTCTGAAAGAAATCCACTACTTCCCATAGGTTTTCCTCTCCAGGAGACAGAGTGTGACAAATAGGCCTCTCAGTGAGGGACAGCCAATCCCTGCCGCAGCCAACCCGTGGCGAACGGCCCCCGACAAACAAGCTGTGCCTTGTGCCAACACATGTGGAGCCCAGAAATAAGGCTGTTTTAAA
The DNA here is from genome assembly GCA_036785175.1 of Eupleurogrammus muticus. Classification (NCBI taxonomy): domain Eukaryota; kingdom Metazoa; phylum Chordata; class Actinopteri; order Scombriformes; family Trichiuridae; genus Eupleurogrammus; species Eupleurogrammus muticus. The sequence continues at coordinate 11,137,370 of JAYKQN010000007.1, read as the reverse complement.
AGTCTCAGCATACTAGTGTCGCTTTTAACTGAATCTCTGCTGTTGTTGTTTTTTTTCCCCTTGCTTCTGCCGATGGAAACCTACAGGAAATGTAAAGACGAACAAGCAGGAGGTTTTGTTGCGAAGAACGTATTGAGAAATTAAATCTGTAAATCACTGACTTAGCGGAGCCTTTCATGAATATAAACAGGTCTGCCCAACAAGATACGGAGAGAGGGCACGTTGCACAACAGTAAACCAGCTCAGGGTAAACAACTTATTTTACCCTGCCATGCTGTGCCATGAAAAAAGAAAAAGGATTTACACCATGCCAGCACGACTGTTATTGATGGCACAGCCCAGCTTGACTACACCCACCACAATGGAAAAAACACCGTTAATGGTGGCGTCGGGCCCGGGTTTCCACCAGTTGAGATTCCCTTGCTCAGTTTGGCAAAAAAAAAAAAAAAAAAAAAAACCTTCAGCGGGATATAGCGTGGGCAGAGTTGTAAACATAAACCGCGGGAGATGGCACTCTAACAAAAAGCATTCCACTAAGCTGTAAACTACTGTCATTATGGACTATCATTTCACTGTCCCTGCACTTGAGCAGATTCCCTCCCTCCCGCTCTGCTGCTGCTGCTGCTGCTGCTGCTGTTATGTCGACATACTGTTTCATTAACATACCATAAGTGGGCTATATAGTGATTGGCAAGTGTGCAGACAGATGGTAATCAGGTGTCAGGAGGTGTGGAGGACAGGGAGGATGACGTAGGAGGAGTAGCTGAACCTAAACGCAACAATGGTTCATTAAGTCCTCAAATAACTATCCCAAACTTCTTCAGTTTAATAATATTCTGATATTTATTATAATATGGCAATGAAACAATACGATACAGGGGCTTCCTGTAATATAACACCAACATAATCTCACTGGATTATGGCCATTATTTGACTTATTAGCCAAGACACTAACATTAATGAACCATAATTTAATGAAAGAATCATGCCCAAAAGTGTTATAGTGTCAATGCCTTTTTTTTTTTTTGTTACTGTTTTGAAACAGTGGAACAGCCGCAGCTTTCCTTTCATTCTCCATCAAGATAACTCTGATGGACCGATCTGATAAATACCTCACAGGGATGCTGCTGTTGCGATTAGTAACCTAATTCATAGTGACATGCCGTGCGAGCACCTGTAGGAACAGGCTCAGACCACGTACACCTGGACAGATGATGGAGAAACAATGCAGGAAATGAAGGTATTTCAGTTAGATCTTAATGTGCACTTAAAGAGAAAGAAAGAAGGGAAAAATAACTCATGTCCTTATTTTAGTGTCTAGTTTGAATTGTAAATCCACGTTGGCAAGACTGTGTTTGTTTTTTGGGGTTTCATGGGAGTCTGAGAAAGGAGAAGTCGGGAGAGAAGCTTTCAACAAGACGTCTTACACAGAGCAAATCCCTCGTGTGGATTGTCAGGAAATTGAATCGGGGCCCACATTGAAGGGTTAGCAGTATTGAAATAGTTCTAGAACATTATGCATTTTCTGGCAACATTTAAAATGCAAAAAGGAGCCTCGGTCGCAGTTCTCGGAGGGCTGAGGTGGAGAACTACTTAAGGGATCTATGGGTTTTAATTGGATCCGTCACATCCATCCCTTGTTGTTATGTACGCGGCAGCGGAACAGCCTCATCCACAGTGACAGTAGAACGCGTCATGAAAGCATGTAACAGCAGATGTTTGGTATCTCCTCACTTACATGCAAGGGAGCCACAACAGCCGAATTATATTTAGAGAAAAATCCTCAATTCATGTTTATTTCAGGCAGAGCATTTTGTTTACCAAAAACTATAGGGAATCTGCCGCTATGTTAAAAAAATAAATAAATTACTAAGAGTGTTTTTTAGCTCAAAAAATCCTTCCCGTTCCACACAGAACCACAAAGCATTTAACATCTGAACGCACCTGCAAGGTATTTACTATTTAGGCTACAGAGTGAATTTATCACCATGGAGTCACTGCAGACACAGTGTTATATTATTATCTGCCATGAGTAATGTTGGAAGACATGCAACAAGCCAAAAAAAACAAAAAAAAACACTGGACTTTAAGTCGCTAAATGTTTGCAAGTATCACTGCATTTAAGATTCTCTAATTCCATTGGTGTTTTATGGTGTGAAACTAACCAATAACACGTAATCCTCCTGAGCATTCCTCAACAACTGTATTCCACTGACTGAAAAAAAAAAAAACATTACTAGTGATCATAACCTCTCTATTTCAAAGGACACGGTTGCAATTTGAATCTTTTGTGTTCCTTGGCTTTTGTAAACTGTTGAGCAGAGCCCCTTGGAACAAATGTAGAAAATTCCCTTTGTGCATGCTAATGATAACGTTAAATAACATTTAAATCATTTTGGGGGTTCTTTTTTTTGTTATTTCAGTAAAACTATTGACACGAATGATTGGTAAGAGTGAGTAAACCACTTCATTTCGTGAAATTTGCATTTCATTGTGAGAAGTGGCACTTTTTGTGATCCGTTCTGACCGGCCCTAATAGAGCAAAAATTACTTCAAAGCAGATCAGGTCTAGCCTAATTGTCTATTGTCACAAGGCTTTATGGAGAAAAAAAAAAAAAAAAAAAACGACCTTCAGCTTTCTAGACTCGTCTCTTGTTGTGTTCCTGATCTCGACAACCAGTCATTTGGCTGCTAAACACAGGCTCCTGTGACCAGGCTGATTCATTTGCGTCACATAAAATGCTAAATTGGTAGTCCAGGCATTAAACCACAGACCTTCCCTTCTATGTGCCTTCACAGTGATCATCAGCACAATTTGCTCAGTTTGAAACAAATTAAAATTTCATTGTCAGCATGCCCCTCACACCTTAAAATAGTGAGTTTAAACTATTCCGTTTCTTGCCATATTGTCCTTTCTGCTTTACAGATTGAATATTCTATTATGCTATCCCAAGGAAGAGTAAATTGCTGCTTAAAAGTTGCACTCTATTAAAAGATATGATTTTTTTTTTCCACAGAAAAGCAAGTATTCAGATGGTATACTCTGGGACCGAATCACTCAGTCGCTTTTCAACCTCTTGGTCTTTGAACTCGGTCTCAAACAGGCTGAAACTCCACAGGGAGAGCTGTGCATGCAAGTGTGCAAGCGTAGCAACATCAGAAAAGGGTTGCTCGTATTTTCAGTCATACAAATGGTTGCAGTGCGGGAATGTAGAATGCCACACAATAATTAAAAGGAGCTTGTTATGCAACTGCACTGTAATATACGGTATCAAAGAGGAAGGCAGCTCTTCCACTAGGAAAAGTAAAAAAAAAGCTTTTGTTGCTTAGCTAGTTCATTATAAGACAAAAAAGACAATGATGACCTTCATAATCTACATTTTCTTTTTATTTTGATATGTGCAACTTCCTACTAAAGAAAACCTTCCATTTCACTACTCCTCAGGTACCTGTGTGAGCGTATACTGTTTTGTTCTATACATTCACTATTTCAAGTATCATAAAAACAGGGCTTTGCAAGGCTTGGATTTATCATCAGGGGACAAATTAGTCCAATATAAAAGCCAATCTAGAAGCTAATTATACCATACAACCTACTCCTGTATGTTGTTGAGTGGTGAGGGACAATGCAACCTTAAAGAAACATGTCCTAGAGACACACTAATTAAGGCACATGTGGTAGGAAATTCATCAATCTTTTAAAAAAGCATCTCGCTTGATTAATTAGCGAGCGCCATACCTTTTTTTTCTGTAATTGGATTGCAATAAGCCAAGGGGGAAAGGCTTCTAAGGGAGCGTTATACACACACAATAACAAACCGCTGTGGTGTAATGGGATGTGCAATACGATGTTGACCAAACTAACAGAATCATGGAATGATGCCTCGCGAGTCTTATGGATTATTCTGTCCCTTACTGTTGCATTTATTTATGAATACCAATTACATATCGGCATCAGTAATCTGGTAAAATGGAACACAGCCAAAGGATGCAATAGCGTTTTCCCCCCATGAGCCAGCGATGTGTCGAAATCTCATCGACACGCAAGTTCACACACCTGCACAAACATGCAGCATGCTGCATGTGAGCACATGCAGAATTGTAAGTGCAAAATCTTAAGATATTAACATGGCTCCAGAGTATAAATTTGGTTCCGATCAATGCATATGCATGTGCAGAAACACTTTGATAGCTGCGCAATACAATCTTTACACAGACTTTTTACTACATTAGAAATTAGATAAAGAACTTTTGCACATGCATGCACAGTAGCAGGTGTCCATGTTTTCAGTTAAGTTGTGGAAATCAGCGTTGTACAGCAGTGTGGCTCAATGACATGTTTTAAATAGGTTTTGGACAATATTGGAGCTCTATGGCACAGAGGAATACGATGCATCAGACTTTGGATACAAGCACAATACTTGTTTGTTGGTTTGGCTCCTCACATATAAATTTGTTGGCAATAATAGGAATTTGAAAATAGGCAGCCGCAACCTTTAATTCATCTTGGTAAAAAGCTATACGACACACAGTCATGCAAAATGCTTTTGGCTTTGGGCTAAGCTTTCCAGATACAAGTCATTTTAGACCCAGCTTTAATTACTTTAGTTACTTTTTTTTCTCCTCTTCCAAAAAGCAAATACTTACTTATAATCCTTATTATCCATGGTGCAACTCTATTTGCACAGTACAAATGCATATATAATGATTTATTTGAATTTATATCAGGAATAATGAATTAAAAAAGACTTGGGTGTCGTTTCACATGTGAAAAAATTTGACTTGCAGATGGCATGTATTGAATCCTATTAAAAGGCAACAGCTGGCCCTGAAACCCAATTATCCAACAAACTGCTGTTACCTGATTTCCAGTTCAAAGGGAAATTCTTGTCCTGTTGCCAGAGGAATGTGCAGAAGCTTGGCCCGACTCCCTACCTTGTCTAAATAATGTTGATGCACAATTAAAATAAGTGAATGTTTAATTATTCCAAGGACAGCTTGGCTTATCACTAAGCATTGTTAGAAGAACATGGGAGCAATAAATTACAGCTGTCGGCGATATAAACATGTTGGCGTTTCGATATCTAGAAATAATTTCATTCTCAGGGTTCAGTACAGTCTTTAATTCGGAAAACAAAATCTGCATTTTTTATTTTTGGTGTGCTTACGCATCCCACTGCATGTTTATGTGTGTCCGTGTGTGCATGCTTGCTCATGCATGTTGGCTAACATAAAACCCTTTCCTAGAATGGAAAGGTCCCCAGGCATCGAGTCAATCTGACAAGTATTCCTCAGTGTATATATGTGTGTGTGTGAGTGTGTGTGTGTGTGTGTGTGTGCTCGCATGTTCATTGGTATGCTGAGGCTTTCAAGTGAGCAACATTCACGCAGAGGCCCACAACGCCAGAATCCAAACATCCACGCTGTTACAATTCCAGGAAAAACACACTGACAAACGGCTGCTCCCGTCCTCCTGCAGAGCCAACTTTCTGTTTTTTTTTATTTTTTTTTTTTATCTTAATTATGCATTGCTCTCTTTTTTTTGCCTAATTTGCAGTGAATGTGGTGCAAGCGCTACTGGTGATAAATTAACTGTTGCTCATCAAAAGAGACAAATATTACAAAATGAAAAGGCTAATGAAATGTTGCAATTAAATTAAACAGTTTGAACAACAAACCTTAATATAGAAATCAGGGAGTTATTGACATTTGGCTTGAATTAGTTTTAAAATACAATTAATTATTTTTTTTAGCTGGGCCCTGATTTTTCATTCAATCTCTGACTTGAGTTTTAATTATTTAACTGTTTTGATTGTCGTTAAATGTCATTTTTAAGTGTTTTTCTTTTGCACTTTGCCTTGATGCCTTTAATGTTTTATGTAAAGCACTTTGAATTGCGTCACGCTAAAACATGCTACACATATTAAACTTGCCTCACCTCACCTTAGTGGTGCCAGTGATAGATCAGAAGTGCTTATTATTCCCCATCACATACTACTCTAAATGTACTTAGGTTTAATGGACAGCCCTGCTAATTATTTCAGTTTAAATTCAATAAGATTATTCCATTCGTTTGGTGTATTTATCTTATGCAAGTGAATGAGAGACATCAAGTTGTGACCAGACATTGGGGTCAGGCACAAGGGGATGGTTGGGAATGGGGATAGAAGTAATGCTAGGAAGTGTCAGAGGGAGCCAAGGACATGCAGGAATAAGAGCAAGTCTGTAGTTCTTGCAATGAATAACTGTGTCTTCACTCCAAAATACACAACCAATTTAACCTGGCTAAACATTTGTTTTAGTATGATTTGCCCTCCTTCCCATGAGGAAACTCAGCAGATAACTTGTTTTTTAAAGTGAAGTACAACTTCCTTGCTGACTTTCGGCTTGCTGTGTGTGTGTGTGTGTGTGTGTGTGTGTGTGTGTGTAAACTCTCTGCATCAGTAAAAGTCTCTGTATTATCCAGTGTGTCTGGTGCTGTGGTCCAGCTTGTGTTGATTCCTTCAGAAAACAGCAGCAGCATGAGACTCTCGGTGTGTTTTCTTACAAATGTTCTGTGATCTGGTCTGTGATGCATCAGGTCAATATTGAATAATTTGCACTTTCTCGCCTCTCATGATTTATGATGATCATGAGTTTTGGTGTGTGCTCAGAGGCATGTACCCACACAGGTAGAAACACATAGATGCCAACACACAGAGTGGAAAAAAAAGAAGATTTTATGTTGAGCTGTTTTTATTTCACACCTGACCTATGTTTAGATGGATGGCCAGCGGCCTGCCAGAACTGCTTCACTTGTTTGGAAGTCAGCCTTTCCTTCTCTTCTTTGGCTCTAAATGTCATCCAGAGAGTTGGTGACAGCACAGGAATGTGAGGAAGAAGCAAAGTGTGCTTTTCACTATCCTCAGTAAAATGGAAAAAAATAGCTAACTATATGTTGCTTTGCTATATTTTCTTGCTATTACTCGGTTGTCCTCTTACTGACTTTGCAGAAATGGCCGTGGATTCTAAAGCCGTCTGGGATCACGATGGAGCTTCCAGCCAGGGAGCGTCTGATCATCGAGCACAGCTGCACTCCCGCTTGGTCAAGCTGGAGCCTCCATCTGGGTCATCCCCCCAAACACACACACACACACACACACAAACTCCCAGAGGTTGGCAGTGTTCTCCCACTGTAAAAGTTCTTTAGAACAGAACACCCTGCGACTGTTCCTAAAACGTATCCTTGGAGAATAAGGAGGTACCCAGGTAGCTAAGCCAGCAGTGAACTGGGATGTGCAGAGCAGAATATTTGAAATCACCAGCCTACCATCGGGCACACACACCATTTACTCACACACCCGCAACATAGTCTCCAATAAGTCTAAGCATGTTTGTGGATTGTGGAAAGAAGCCAAAGAAAATCCACACAGAAAGGTCCCAGCCCGAGGACTCGACCCCGCGACCTTTTCGTGGTGCTAACCATCACGCCACAGTTGTCACCCCCTTAAATAAACTATGGTATCTGAAATAAAGAAAAACAATCTCTTTTTGTCTGCCGGTCCTTTGCTTTTCATGACAACTATTCATCAAAATCAATTTCACACTTGGCGGATGTGTTGCTGGACACCCAAGGAAGTGTAGTATGGAGTGTGAAATTGTTGGGGTGAGCAGTTCTGAAGAAAATATGTCAAAGTATCTCATAAACAACGTTCCAAAAACTTTCCACCCCCAACAGATGGATGTGAAAACAGCCTTCAAGTGTCAAACTCTGAATATAGCCTGCATCACTGTAAACGGCAAAACTCAAACATTCAACTGCGGGGAGTTGGGAGTTTTAGCGAGTAAAACACATTTTTGGTGGAAGGAGACTTTAATCAAGTTAAACACCATTTCAGACTTATTAGGGAACAACATTCACACATTACATTACTTTACAATTTGTTCTCATCTCTGTGTATTATATCCTCTGTAGTGGCCATTTTAGGAAATTCCAAAATGAGTCAAGGCTGTGTCTGGAGAACAATCTGTGGATGCACTGGAGTCGCCAAAGGTGCATAGTGCATCATTTCAGGCAGAGGAGATGCACAATTTACATGAATGAAGCCATACAGGACACCCATTGTTCCAAAGACCCACAATGTAGGTTATGAAATAATTAGAATCCCCTGATTTGGACCCAAGTTCATGATCTCACCAAAGGGACAGCACCAAAGTGCCATTTGGTGTGGAGACAAGCAGAGGTCTTGGTCTGCTCTTTAACTGCACACCATGAAGATTTTATACCAAAGAAGCTTTTATGGCATTTGCACATTATTAGATGCTTTATGGTAAAGTCCACTCCTTGAAAAAGGAAATCAATGTAGATGAAATATGGACCGTGGAGAAGGAGCAAGGAAGTGAATATCACAGGACTTTTCAATTGGTCTGAGATGGGGGAAACGGTTTAAAAGGAACGTGTCAGCAAGAGGGAAGTGATGAAGATGCAAGCTGTGAGGGTATTTGTTCGTGGCGTGGAAATGTGTGTTTGGAGCACCAGCTGGAAGTAGAGAGAAAACTTGGTTCTTTCCAGCAGTGGCAGCTGGTGCACCTGTTCCGACTGACTAAAAGTCACCAAGTAAGGGAATTAAAAAAAAAAAAAGTCATCAAGAAAACTCCCCAGGGCTAAAATGATTCATTCCTTCATTCAATAGCCTGCTTTCTGAAGCAATCACAACTGAATTTTTGTTTTCCTAAACAGAAACGTGGGGAAAGTGATTTAATGACTTGACAGTTATAATTACACACCATGCATGTTTTCAGTAATAACAGGTTGTCTCAACTGTTTTGTTGCCATATTGCCTTTCATTGTGTTTAATGTTGATTATTACTATTACGGAGTTATCGACAATAGAGTTGCTGATTAATGTTAACTCTCTTTGTTTGAAGTTTTGTCTTTCGTTTAACTGTGTGGGCCCATCTATTTCAGTTCAGTCTTGTTTATTTCCCCACTTAGCACAAGCATGAATTAGTCGATCTCCTGTAGGAGTGTACTCATGTGTATGTGTGTGTAGGGGTTGTTACGTGTGCATATGCCAATGTAGGAGACAAGTGCGACAGCTGATTAACATGCAGAAGCTCCACTGTGCATTCCACTCGCTCCTAAACAGACCGCGCTGTAAAAGCTGAACATACATTACCAGTACTTATTGATAATCCTATCATATAATGAATACATGGTACTCTATATACGCTGCAGAGTATCATTCAGGTCAAGCCTCTTACATGCTTGGGTTTAGAAGAATGATGCTTTGACATTGGGGAATTTTTTTATATAGGTCTACACTTGTCAGACTTTTCATATTTATTTCACAATAAAAGGAACATTTTATTTTCTTTCATTAAAGTAAAAAAAAAAAAACAGTCCCCTTGTGCTGTGAATTGTTTACACGACATGTCGAGTGAGCCACTGGTAATTAAGCATGAGCTATAATCACCTTTGCAATCAACCTTCATAATTAATCTTAAATACCCCAGCAGCCTAAAGGTGGCTACACCTCAGCACTGGAAGAACGGGCTATCCATAGCAGCAGCCGCAGGTAAGGCACTAATGACCCGCCGATGCTAATAACTGAGCTCTAACAGCCAGGCAGTTTAGTTTTAGAGCGTGTCTGTGAGAATCTGGCAGTGTAGTGGTGACTCCACACACACTCATATTAGTAGTATTAGTAGCTGCTGAATAACCATGACATTATTTGGCTCAGAACTTGTGACTCTTTCTGTGCAAAATCCCACCATGCATTTAATCTGTAAAGTAAAAATTATACTTTAAAACCTACTCTAGGTCAAACATGCAGTGGGATGATGAAATAGTTTAGCACTAAAAGTTACTATTTTTTCAAAATAAACATGCGGTCTAAACAACATATAACATCTCCTATGGATATATTAAATATATCAAAGGTAATCTAGCAACATGTTGGATCCACAGTTATGTGTTTCGTCATCAACTTGCTGCACCGTCACTGAAGGGAATTTTGGGTCTTGGTGTCCAGACTAAATTGCAATGAAGGATGGGTATACCTAGGATATGAGGTGGTGAGTTTAGTGTCTTTTTTACTTGTTTTAATAAAAGTCCTTGTTTTCTATGCCTTTTTTCTCTTGTTCAATAGCTATTGAAGCTGCAGTGGAAATAATTAATGAGGGCTTTGGGTGCAAACTCGAGGGGCTTAAGAAGTAACATAGTGTGAAGAGGGAGCAGGCTAGAATTTATAGAAGGATAATCTTTAAAGATAATAAAATGGATGAAAAACTGGTGAAATGTTTCATTTAGACCTCTATTTGGAAATTAGCCTGAAGGTAAGTTCGCTGTCCTATCCCAATGGGCTTTTGGGAAACAAGAGAAAATAAGGTACATTTCTAAAACCCTGTTTTTTGAACACAGGACGGCAAAAATCTTTGGAAAACATCTTTACAGGTGTGATAACCCTTGGTACTAGAGAATGGTAAATCAAGTTCAAATGCATATTGTGGTAGGTAAAAACACCCTCTAATAGTAACACAACCCACTGCACAAACTATATATGTATGTAATCTGTTATTTACTTTGAGCAGTTATAATTAGTTTGCATACGATAAATTGCAGGAATATTCTTATGTCACCAACGAGTTAGACTTGTAGATCTAAATCTCTGTTTTTTTACATTAAAGACTGACCAAGCATGGTAAAGCTCGATTAAACAATATGGTTTTACAAAGGTGTGACAACACCTTGAAAACACATTAACATTAGCCAGACTGGTTAAAGAAATTCCATCTCATTATCCACCAACAGGCACGACGTTTTCGCTTTGGCACTAAGACGAGGTTAATAAAGCAAATTTGTGTGGGATCCAACAGAAGAGCAAAAGTCACTGTGACCAGTTTTAGCTGCGGGGACCATGTTCAGCACCCGAGCTCTAACATGTTCTATGGGAATAATTATTCATCATCAATCACCCTCGCAGGGAGAGGACACAACAAGCTAAAAGGTGTTTTAGCGGATGATGCACTGCAAAAAAAAAAGGTGTTATTCCAAACTTTGTTGTCAGAATTGTGATAGAAGCTAGAGGCCAGAGTACGACATGCTTCAGTGACCTGGGGTTCAGTGTAAGGACTCGTGCCTATGTTGCTCCAAAGTTTCTCGTTCTTCACCACACAAGAACACACAGTCTATTATCTTCATTGCATTGATACATTTTCATTAATTTATCAAATGACCTTTTCTCCCTTCGTCATCATCATCATCCCTTACTCTCTTGCTCTGCATGCCCCGGTAAGCAACACAGAGAGTACATTGCGATGCAGGTACTGAGTATTCATGATCTGTTGTTGCTCCGCATGCCGAAAACAAAATCGGTTTTGTCATCTTTCACACTGGATTTACTCGTTCATAATCAATTGCTTTGTGCCAGTGAGGAAAGCCAAAGCCTTAGCTTAGAGATGAATTTTTATTCAGCAGTGCGAGTACAACTGGCATTTCCCATGAGCGTTTGGATCTCATAGCACTTCAGGGCAAAGTTGCAAATTGCACATTTCAGGTTGGATTATCTGGCGAGCATAGCTAATGTTTAACTACTGTAGCACATACGTAGCTGTTGTTGTTTTTATTTATTTTTGGTGCCCAAGGCGAGACATAAGCCTAGGGGAGGTGGCACTAATTCAGACGTCTTTTCAGTATGAATTAAAGACCACTGACATGGTTTTAATGTTTAAACAGTGGCATCCAGAATGATAAGTAGTTATTTTTCTAGTGTAAAAGGCTGACACACACCTTCCAGCAGCTGATTAAAATGTTTCTCAGATCAAGGACATGGATATCTGAAGTATATTGATTGATTTGCATCTTCTCTACACTGCAAAGTACAGTATTGATAAAGACAGTAGAGATCAATGGGCTATTTTTCTTCTTTGTGATATTTTTCTTTTTCAAATTTAGTTACAGTCAAAGTTTTGGACTGGATTATTTTTTAGTTTGGGAAAAATAAGAAAATCATACTGTTAAATGAGACTCTGAACTATGTAGAAAACAAAAGCAAAATGTCTTGAGCAGAGACTGGGCATTTTTTCTATTCAGATAAAAGACATTCATTTGGTTTTGCAATGTTGAGTATTTGTTAAAAACACTTCCTGTTTCATTCGTTCATATTCATTTGCCAACGGTGTGTGGACAGACATGGCTCATTATAGATAGATTAGATCATGATATGGGGCATGTTTTGCCACCATTAGTAGTTTTTCTCAAAAAAAAAAAAAAAAAAAAAGAATAGGTAGAAGACATTTATGTCAATTGGCAATTTTAGCAGCTCCTGTCCCTGCAGGAATTTCAGGTTATTTCAAAGACACAGGAAGGAGCATGACTGCACAAACAGAAATGCCATTAAAGATGCAAGGCATGGACACGTAGAGACAAATGGAGAACGGTGCTGTCACTTTCATAAATAGTCATGGCTATGCTAGCAGATAATTCACGGCCTTGAAACCCTGATCCTGATGCCTGGCAATATACCATTGTCTCTTTTATGTATTTACAGGATTTATTGCCTACCATTTCAGTGACAGATTTTCTGACCAATATTGATTGAGTCCCAAAAGGTCAAAACCAGAAAATGTAGGATTTTAATGGTTTAGTCGACTCTTCATTACATCCACCTGTATCTTGCTAATTAAGCCACTATTCACAACCAGGCTGACTGACTACAGACATACTGAACAGAACTAGTTTTGTGGGCTTCACAGGAAGAAATTAACATTGTTTTTTTCATAAAAGATATTAAATAACAGATATCCTGAAGGGGCAAGCTCTTAGTAATGTATCATTACAGGTAGAGGAGTGTTAGGTTGATTTTACACCAGCAGGTTGTGCGGTCCATTTCGACCAAAGCCAAAGTTTTTGTTAGTGTAAAAGCATCAGTTTCACTTGGGTGCACTAAATCAAGTTCACCTCCAAAAACAGGTGGTCTCGGACCGCTTGACTTGGCACCAACTTTGTTGTAGTCCCGCATTTGAGAACCCAAACAATGCATGATAGGAGGGGAGACTTCTTCTTTTTTATGATAAACATTGATGAAAGGTCAATCAGACTGAATCTGGGTTCATTGCAGAAGTGAAGGCAGACCACACTTATATGCTACACTTAAGCCCAAAAGGATTCATACCCCCATCAAGTACAAGGGATCGATTTTTTTCACATAAAAATGTGTATTTCCCCTCAGTTTTTACTTATATAGGACACAAAAGAAAGTCTTTCAACTATAAAGTTTGTATATATATATATAAAGCTTTCTATATCCGAGTCATTTGTTGGATGTGACTTTTTGTTTTAACTCTGTTTATTTACACAATTTAATGAAACACAAATCAATTATGGCTTCAGACTTTCTGTTGTGTCCTATTAAAGTAAAAACTGAAATGAAATACTAATTTGTAAGTGAAATACTAAAGAAATCCCTTATATATGACAGGGGTATGAACAATTTTGGGCTTAAGTGTACATAGTAAAAAAAAAAGTTATTACCTGGTGTGGACCCAAATGATCAAACTAGAACAAAACCATTAAACAATGTGTCTGGACAACAGGTTATGCATCCTAAGCAAGTGTCTTAAAAGCTTTGTGGATTAATGCATCAAAAATGCTTCTAAACTTTGCCAAAACAACACAATTCAACATTCTTTGAGGTATAGGAAGCCTAAAAAGAATCGTTGGCTGGACACTCAGTAGCAATGGATGCAAATCAATAAGTTGTTGGCAAGGGTGTGAAATTATAACTAACATTTTATTCAAAGGACATGGGACTCTGTGTGATGGTTATCAAATGACAGCTAATGCAAAAAGAGATTTCTTTTTCCAACATGACAACTCAACATGCTATCTTGTCTGGTTGTTTTTATAGCCATTCATGTTTCAGAGAATCACATAGCAGCTCAGTGGACACATGTGCGATTTGGGATTTGCTTTTGATTGCCGTATCTTGAAAGCTCTGTGTCAACATTTGCATGCTGTGTAACCACAGGACACAACTAGGCTTAGTGGAGTGCAAAAGTGCTGTGGTCATCCCATCGCTGGAGGGGTCGCAAAAGACTTGCCCACATGCTGTTGGCTTAAAAGGAAGCAGGATCCGTACGACAAGAGTAAATGAGGAGTGTTTAAGTATAGATCATGCAAGCAGAGTGAAACGATTGTGTTTGGTGGTCTCTAAGCTACCCATTTAAAAATGACCTGAGTGGACCTGAACATTGGACTAAGATTTACAACAGACTTTTTTCCTATGATTCAGTAGTCTTTGTTCAACAGAAGAATTATGAAGCATGTATATGTGCTCTTAAATTCAAGTCCTCTAGATGACAAATTATGTCATCGCTCCCTGTACTCTGTGATGACACATTTTTGATCTACTGTTCCTTTCTTTTGGTAAGACATCTATTGATACAAATTGCTGTTGAAAAATAGGTTTGAGCCAGGCCTGGCGCCAGGATGAAGTAACTGTGGACAGTTGCAAAAAGGGAGAATTATTTTCATAAAATGATAAGAAATATATTTATTTGTAGGTTCAGAAAGGATACACAATGTACAACTCACATACGATTACAGCATTATAGCAGAGAACTAAGTATTATTTCAATGTATTAATGATCAGCAGAGTTGCCAGAACTTGCATAGGATAACCACAGTAAACACCATGACATCGGCGATGCCACTAAATTAATGAATGCTACATTATACTTAACTCTTAGCCTGCATATACCCATCCTTCATCGAGACACCAAGGACCCATTTTCCTCCTAAGCGAAGAAGCCAGAAATGGGGGAAGGTGCTGCAAGATCAACACGGGGGCCACTCTCTGGATAATTATAGATCCAACATGGCGGCAGATGGTCATTTACCTTCAGATGCCCATTGCCCTGTTGGTCCAGTGGAAGAAGCTTGAAGCTTCACCGCGAGTTGACTCAAGACTGGCAAGACCGTTGCATACAAAGATGCTCTATAAATGCATTTTACTGAAAATTGTACACCATATGTATCCCTTTTCTCCAGTTGCTAATTAGGTATTGGGTGGCAGCAAGCTCTCACTAGCATTCTGCATTTGTGGCCAACTGTGAATAAGAAGCTAATGAGTGAAATTGTCAATGAGACTGAGGAAAGGACAGATGGAATGACATGGTGGGTGAATGATGGGGATCCAAGGCAAGAATTTTGTGAGAGGAACGTGTGTGTGTGTGTGTGTGTGTGTGTGTGTGTGTGTGTGTCAGTCAGACGTGGGGTGGCTTGTCCTATCAATGTTTAATTGTCTTTGTGTTAAATTGCCATTCCACTGCTCTGCCAGTGGCCCCATTAGGATGACCTTCAGGTCTTAATAGAAAGGGAATGGGGGAAATGTTACCCATGATGGGGCCACCATGGAGCTAAAGCGTGCGGAGAGAGGGAGAGTGAGACGGGAGGGAAAAGGATACATGGTGAAAAAAGGGGAGAGTAAAAAGTTGACAGGGTGAGATGAAAAGTCAGGAGAAACACAGAAAATCCTCCAACTCTTAATAGGTTGACGTTTAAAATGGGTAACTGGGAAAAGGGAAATGGCTTTTAAGGATGGGATAGACAGAGGGAGAAGTAGGATAAACGTTAACGGACCTGAAGCCTAAGTTCGATGTCAAACTGTCCTCAAGGAAAAGGCCAGTCTGTCCCGTCTTCTGTCTGACAGAGGCATGCATATGTAATGAGGATCCTCATTAACACAGTACCCAAGCTCCTTAAAATTTAGCTTGCGAGGCAGTTGGATAATGCCTTCATCTGATCCCATGGTCACGAGATGACTTTCTCACTCAGCCTGTGATAGACAGTAATAGACAGATGGTTCATCCATTTACCTGCCGTGCCAAGTGTTTTTTTATGAAAGTGCCTGCCCTTTTCCAAACAGTTTCCAAGGACAACTCAGGTAGTTCCATGTAACAAACCATCTGGTACATGATGTCACTTCACCATATGCTTAACTATCAATATCAAAACTACAATAGATGGCTGATATCAGTAAGAACGATGATCCAATTTTGTCTCATTTGAACCAACGAAACAGAACAAGACATACAATTGGCAATACAACAGTGAGTAAATGTAGACACTATATTTAGGGACTGGTCAATAATGACACACAACAAAAATATATGTACAACGATAATGATTTCTATTCGAATAGATCCACAGAAGGCACAAAGTCACACTAATTCATGCAATCTGGTTGAATGAGCCGTCCTTACAGTGTAACATTGCTTCTAATGAATCCTTTTTATAGCATCTCAGAGTATCCTTAGGTCATCAACTGAGCCTTTGTTTATGTTAACAAAGTCCTTAAGTAGAGCCACGAGCTGAGTGTGAAAGCAGCATCGTGTTAAAATGCCGCTTCGGGGCTTGTGACGGGTTGAGATGAATGGAAGCATGAGCAATCTGCTGCCGTATCATCACAAAGAGCAAATTGCAAATTAATAACTTTTTTTTTTCATGGAACACCCCTCAAGATGCAAAATAATGTCAATTTTTGATAGATGATTTGTGTCTTACCGTTGGGGGGAGGTGGGGGATGTCCCGTGCATAAAAAATTCAGCATATCTTTGTCTCGGAAGCCGTTTTTTTTCCTTATGTACACATTGTCCAGACCCATCGAAGATAACGAAAAATCATGGTGTGGTAAACATCATGGTGTATCTAAAAAAGCCTTTACAGAATGTAACAGTGAAAAAATGTATTTTTACAGAAATATTCTACATACATGTCTCAATCATTGTGACGGGACATCCCTCACTACAAGATTTCCTGTTTCTGAAAGGATTATAAAGTCAACTCATCAGCCTTGATGCATGTGTTCAGATTGTATAGCAACACCGTGCACCTGAGTAAACCAGGGCAACATTAAATCTTGGTAAAAGGCACACACACACACACATGCACATGCAGGCGCAGACACACACACACACACACGTCTTCTCCGGGATACGAATGGCGGCATTGTTTTCTGAGTCATTGTCCTTGACCGGAGAAAAAAAAAA
Source organism: Eupleurogrammus muticus (assembly GCA_036785175.1). Taxonomy (NCBI): domain Eukaryota; kingdom Metazoa; phylum Chordata; class Actinopteri; order Scombriformes; family Trichiuridae; genus Eupleurogrammus; species Eupleurogrammus muticus. Next base: position 11,120,339 of record JAYKQN010000007.1, on the reverse strand, counting down.
ATCTTTAAACAGAAATCAATCCTGTTAAGAGACAATTATTGGCCGAGGAAAACACTCACTTTTCTTTTTGCTACTTGTCTGCCCCTGCTCCTCTGTCTGTGCCTTTCTATGCATGGAATATTTTAGAGGAGGGGGGAAAACACATTGAAAGTCATACTCCAAAGTCAAAGATCTTTACAGGGAACAGTGTCACCTACTGGTTTACCCGGAATTCATTCAAAACACTTGAGGGTGATCGGGCTGATGCGGGGCCAGGTTTTCAAGATATTAACATGCATACTAACAACATTCAGTGTGAAAATTTTAACCTGTTGATTCTAAAATGCATTTGCAATATTAAATAATAATAATAAAAACAAACATACATTTGTTCTAATATCTATTCCTCAGGCAGTGAGATATGGTCAAACCTGAAGGTTAGGGTCATTTTTAGGTAAATGTCCCTCTTTTGTGCTTATAACTTCAATTTTGAAACATGCCTCATTTGGAAATCACAACAGGTGATTCAGTACTGTCTGAGCCACCCAGTTCCCCTTAGACTGAAAACAGTGCAGAAACTTTATTAAACTTAAAAACACCTTAAGTAAAAACTGCTGTGTATTATCACTATTGGATGGATTCATTTACTTTGGAGCCCTGGGGCAGCGATTCACTGTGGGCCCCTATTATGAGCCACACAGTTAACTGGTAAATAGCGTCAATTCATCACCATCAATATTACATTATGTGAGAGTATGGGGCCCTGGAGAAGGTGCCTGCTTCATGTCTGGTAATCCAACTTTTTATCAGTTCGCGAAAGAAAAAAACAACATTTTTGTTGTATCTCCTGCTTTCATAGGACACCTTGTCACAGATGCATTCTGGCAGGAACAAAGGGAAAAAAATTTAAATATAAGACGTGAACACTTCACAAAAATGTGCTCAACTTCACCACCGAAGGCGGTGATAGAAAAACATGTTTGATTTTTTTTCCTTTTGTTAATTCATCAGTATAATTGAGCTCTGGTAAAAAAGGCCCTGGGCTGTTTCTTCTTGTATCTGTGGTTTGGAAAATGAAATCGTTGTTCTTTTTTTTTTTTCATTCAGTCATCTTTCCTGTTGCCATGGTCATTGTCTTGTGGAGTAGACCACCACGTTGTTTTTTTAGCATCTGTGTCACGTTCCAGCTTTTTTTTTTTTTAAGCTACCCTCCTTCCTTTCCTTATCACGCACCTCTTCAGGAGCACATGCCGTCTCAACACCTACAGCTTCCTGCATGATGAGGCAGATAAGGGAAGATACTGCAGAGCATGATATTAAATTGCCCTTTTCAGTGGTTTCCATTTTTTTTTTTTTTTAATGCAAATACCGTGAGTACAGGATGTACTGCACCGTCTCCTAATGATTGTTGCATTTGTGCACCATGCACTCGTAAGTATACACACAGTTTTATATTCGCAATATTCTCCATAACATGCGTGTTGGTTTTCCCGCTGGTTGTGTCAGCGGTGTGCAAGCACATGTGGTAGCGAGGTTCCATCAAGTACGAAGCGCCTTGCATGGTCGGGCACCGGGGGCAGGCAGCAGGTTTGTCCCCTGTGCAGCAGACTGGAAGGCCGGGATCCCAAAGGTCAGCCGCGTCGCGCATAAACAGACGCGAGCCACTGGCCTGGATGTTTTTTCAGCGGCACGCGGAGGCAGCTCCCAGCCAGATAAGCCCAAATCAGACAACAGTGCCAGTCAGAACCTTTAAGCCTTTGAACACCATCTGGTTTCTGGGACTATCCAAGAAGAGCAAATCCCACCAGGTTAGGAAGGACAGGAGGATAAACAAGGGGATGGGAGCAGCACAGGGAGTAGCGGGATGGAGAGGTAAAAGAAGGAAAATAAGAAATGAGGAACAACCAAAAAAAAATAAAAAATAGATAAAGAAATACTGAACCTATTTTAGCATGCATGCATTGCTTTATGAAATGTTCAGAGGTTCAGCCTTGTTTTTATGTGGCTCAGCAGTTTATGTATAAAAACAAATATATTAGTAGTATAATATTTTGTTATCAGACCCTACCAGGCTACGCTGGTGTGGTAAACGACAGGAAAAGGCCCGGGAGGCAGGTCATAAATCGGCACCGGAGACTGTTCCGCAACTGAGTTGCGGAAAGGAGACTGACCACGCTGGCAGCGATAGTTCTGGCAGGGACGATAAAAGACTTCATCGGAAAACGCGGCCAACAGCAACAACAAATAGAGCTGAGCTATGCCGCAAAGATGTGACTTTCACCTTGGACTGTCTCTGTCCCGCGGTGGACGTCTGCCAACACAACATAGGTTCCCTAAAATATTTGATGAAAGAATCGCCCCAATGTCAACAGAGTCAGCGGCGTGATAATTTACCACGCTTACATGAGTCTGATGTTAGCTAGCCAGCAGTGTGGGACTTTATTGTATGCAAATAAATGACACTTTATGAGTTTCCTTATATGAAGAGAAAAACCATATTCAAATATTGGGAATTTTAAGTCAAATTGCAATGATCTCCCTTTGTCCCAGTTTCAACTGAGATTGTTTTCACATGCACCTTTTTTTTTTTGGATGATTCATTACACAGTTTTGATCATTGTGCACTCTATCCATCCGATTAGTGCCAAATGAAGTGTGAGGATCACTGCGAGGATGCTGTCAGAGGTCGGGCACCACAGTGGAAGACATAGACGACGGGTAATTGAAGTACGATTGTTGGTCCATTGGTGAACCTGGCCAAAACGGTTCCATATGTTGTATGTAGCTTTTGAGAATCTTTCGGTCCACTTTGCTTTGTCAGGCAGGTCCTGTGTTGATGTGAAACTAAATTAAGGTGTGATCAACTACAATTAAGTTATGTTTTAACAGGAGTAAAGGTCACTGGGTCAGCTATGTTCTGATTTTGTTTCCTCCCTTAATAGTGAAAAAAAAACGTAATTTAAAAACTGCATTTTTTGTTCACTTGTGTTTTCTCTCTAAATATGTTTGATCACTTGAAACGTTTAAGTGACAAAAAAGAATAAGAAATCAGGAAGAGTCACAAGAGTCAGTGTTTGAGAAAATTAATAAAGTGATGAACAATGTCACATAAGTTCGCATTGTTAGTCATTCAAATATGGTGTTACATAGTAGAAACACATGTCCATGGGGAGAATTGTTATACTATTGTTAATTAGTTATAATTGCATGGTTCAGTTTAGATTAATAAGGCACGGCACCACCTGCTCCCTCTGTCAGTACTGTACATCAATGTCCTATTTTCCATATCTTCAGGAATCAATGTCACTTGAATCATTGTGACTTTGATGAGTTTGTTTCATTGCCTTCACAGATTTATGCTGGATTATTGTTTTGTTGACACTGTGTAATTTCAACAGGTCCTGGGGTCCTATCATGACGTTATAATTACCACAGGAAGGACTTAGGGAAAAATGTGTTCCCTTGCTGGGCATTCATCATGTTTCTGATGCCTGCGGGCTGCGCGGCCCCACTGCTTGCTGATCTATACACTTTGGGAAGTGGGATTTAACCTCTGAATAAAAAAACAATGGTCTGTGTGAGGGCAGTCGAATGTAGGGTTGGAACCAGACCAGTGGTCATCAGTTATGAATGACTAATTACAAAATGTCCTCCAGGTTGTAATTATATGTATAGTTTTTCTAGCTCGCCTAATGTTTACATTCAATTTAATACATTTCACAGGGATGGTGGTGAATATTTTATCAAACACTGGATCAAATTGAGCACAAAATGAAACAATATTGTTACATTTCCCAACTGTACTGCTGTCTTCTCTATCTGGAGAATGTGATGCAATAGGTCTTACTGCCGCCGTTTGTTTAGCCGCGCTGCAAACAGGTGCAGGAGTTTGCTCTTCTGATGCCGTTTTGCTTGCATTTGAAATGGCGTCCTGGGGCCAGGAGCACACTTGCTGTTTCCACAAACTGAATTGAAATCTATTAAAGGGAATCTCATACAGCTTTTGAGTGCAAAAATGATGTTTGTGAACATTGGCTGAACAGAACACAACCCTACGTCTTTAGGAAATCTTCACCTCGGTAAAGTGTGTGCATTTCTGTTTGTGTGCATGTAAAAGTACATACAGTATATGGCAGGGGCAGTTGGTGTGATTGTATATGTGGATGTCATCATTTCTGTGGAGTTTGTGTGACTGAGCTGTGTCAACAGATACAACTTGGACAGAGTGGGGGGAGACAGTTTAGCTTTTGTGTGTTTCAGCATTCAGCAGCATGTTCTTGGTTGGCGTCTTCAAATATTTGCACCAGTGAGCTGGCTCCTGCGATCTGTGCGTGTGTGCGTGTGTGTGTTCATCAGACAATGTGTGCTCACCCACTTGTAGCGATCTGCACTACCAGTCAACAAGCAGCCGTTCGCCGCGCACCCTCCATTTGACTATTGAGGTCAGCCATCCTCATAACCTGCCGGATCTGCCCATGCGGCAAATGGAACCTGACGTTGGTAAGTGGTCCCCCAAACACTCTGCGCAGGTGGCGTTGCAATAAGCTTTCCTGGCCTCTAAATGGGTATGACAGATCCAACACACAAAAAATACAGAAAAAAGCAGAACACAATTCCAATTGCTTTTATACCAAGATACGTGATAGATAACCCTGTTTTTGTTTTTAATATGCTGATATTTTTGTTTGTGCATATGCCTGTAATTCATATGAACTCTACAAAAACTTGGAAAGACACTCTTTTTTGCAGACTAAGAATAAATAGGTATATTTTGTTTTTCAAACTGCTAAGACGTTTAGAGGCTACGTGTAATATTTGAGGTGCAATGTATGTGTTGTAATCCTCAGATTTGTGATGCATGTAATGTAAATGAAACCCCTAGACTTCTTTAGTCGACTATAACAGCCTGTGGAATGACTTCTAACATAAAGTTAAATATACACTATATTTTCAAAACTATTTACCTGCCTTGACTCGCATATGAATTTTAAGTGACATCCCATTCCTAGCTTACGGGGTTCAATATGACGTTGTTCCAGCCTCTGCAGCTTTGTTTCATCTGGGAAGGCTGGCCACAAGGTTTAACAGTGTGTTCATAGGAATTTTTTACCTTTCTTCTAGAACCGCATTTATGAGTTCACACACCAATGTTGGACAAGGAGGCCTGGCTCTCTGTCTCCACTCTATTTCCTCCCAAAGATGTTCTATCGGGTTGAGGTCAGGATTCTGTGCAGGTCAGTTAAGTTCATCCACACCAGACTCTGTCATCCATGTCTTTATAAACCTTTCTTTCTACTGTGGATGGGTGGATTTGATGAGTTAGTGAATACTTTTTGGAAATATAGTGTATTTTGTGTTGCATTGAAATGTATAAAGTGGAAAACATCAGTAGAAATAATCTGCTGTGAGTTTGCATGTGCACCAAGAGCAACTTGCGTGAAAGCTACTGCAAGGCTGACGCTAATTAGAAGGAATATCTGAAATTTACACATAGGCCTTTTAAGGGAGAGCAATTCATTTTTTTTTTTTTTGTCAGGCAGGAGACAGTAGCACTTTGAGCCGATCACCACAGACTTCACTGTATATATGGAGCCGCGGCCAGGCTCAAATTACGGCAGATTGATCGCGGCGCACTCAATGTCAGGCCCAAATTCCTTTACTTGACACAGCAGTTTTCAGTCGGCAGCAGAGTCAGATGCATTTTGTGCACCTGATGAAAGTGCCATCACTTTTGGCACTTTTATAAGGGGCTGTCAATTGTACGGCGTGAGCGGTGAAAATATTGTGGCCTCCCGAGTGCTCCGCTTGTTTATGCTCACCAATCATGTGTAAGTTATTGCTCATCTGCGCCCGCAAGCCTGAAGCGGTCCGAGGAGTGCCAGGTGTGCTACGCAGCGTTTCTCACGCTATTAAGGAAATCAGCTGGCATGAGGGCGCTTAGTGGTGAAGGGCATTCCCTCCTGCTTCTCTGGAAACAACATGGTTCTTATCATTTGCAGAAACAATGAGTGTGAAAAATTGAAATCCTTAGAATGCAGGAATAACTTTTTGATCCATCCAGGAGTAAGTGATGAAAACTTCTGTGGACTTTTGCATGCTTTTATGGAATAAAGACACTAGTTGGAATAGCAACATAGTCTGCCTTCTCACACACTCATTAAAAAATATGTTGTGCTGGGGTGAGTCGGAGTACTCTAAAAGTCCCTCCTTTTGTGATGTCACAACCTTTCTAAATGGCCTTTTGCATTCTTCAAACAAATTTGGTGCTATAACTTGTCCTATGTTTTATTGTTCTATTTTCCAGAACCCCCGAATTCCCAGAGAAATGACCTCAGTCCATATCGAGACACTGCGCTTTAAACGAGCTGTCATAACTTCGGCCAATCAGAGGAGAGCCTTGTTAGTATTAATGAGACAAGCACAAAGTGACCTGTTCTACCTAGAGCTCCAGAGAGAGGCTTAATAGAGAGAACATTAAACTATATTGCAATGATTTTCGGTCCTTGTTAGGGTCTTGTTAGGGATATCAAAACATCTAATAAAAGCCAGATAAAGTATAAAATACGGGATCAGAACGTTTACAGTAACCTTTGCTTGTAGCTCCTTAAAAGCAACTATTTCAAAAGGTATATGACCCTGAGGGCAGAGGACAGTCATCTTACAGTTTTATGAGTATACACACATTTGTGGGAGTTGTGGCCTGCCAGTGGGAAATTATGCAGCTCATTTTCATCTCACAATTCATCTTTATCCGCTGTGACAATGCAGTGGCACTGGCAGAGGTAAGAAGCTATAGAAATAGCCCACATCTGCATTCACTGCCGACCCGAGTTCTCAAAAATAAAGACATTTGAAGCATTTATATATAAAGATGCTCAACCACATGTGACGCGTGGCAAATGTTGTTCCGGGGGCCTTTTTCATTTCCATTTGCCATCCATAAGAATTACTGAAATGAAGAATTACATGCCTACAGCCACCAATGTAGCTGCTAGGAGCTGGTCTCTGCCAAGAGAGCCGACACGTAAATACACATACAAGCATATAAACACAAATACACAATATTGCACACCGTGACAATAGTATTTTATTTAGGCCTCACACACTCTGCGGCATTTCCTGCTCAAGGCCTCTCTCTGCCTTTCAACTCACATCCGCACAAAAACAACTTTTAAACCTACATGACTAATGCATGACTCACTCTGGTGCTTTGGCCAAGAGAAACAATCACGTTGTGACGCGCACATCACTCTATACGTTTTCTATATTGTCAACGCCGACACATACAGAAAGACATCTGTGCAAAAATTTGGAGCTTTTATTTACACGAACTAGGACCGTGGGAAGAAACTGGAGCAACAGAGGAAATGCATGCAGGAACAGAGAGAAACAGAAATTCCTGTTGGCCAGAAGGCTTGAACCAAGGACTTTCTGGCTGGTAGACAGCACTTAACATAGACAGTTACAAAAAATAAAACGGACATGGACACCGTGACTTGTTTGTGAACTCCTGTTTTAAAGCCTTGAGTTCGGCATTTTGCTTGTCTTCATTTTTCGGACTGCTCTCTGCTTGATGTTAACCTTGGCATCATTGACTGTTGAAGTTAAAGGTTCTTTCCGAATGATGTACACTATAAAAGAGGGTAAAGGTTTTATCTGTAGTTATTCTTGGATGCAGTTCTGTAAGGTTCCAGCTCAAAATATCCTATATCGAGCTTTTCACCATGTTATGTGTGGTAACTACTGTGACTGTGTTTCTGGAGCTGATAAGTTCATTTAATACCATGCGTCTGAGTAAATAAAAGTACAAATGTGTCTATATTTCAAAAATGGAAAGCTGCATGAAAGGTCTTCCCAGATTCAACTAACGATTTCTGATACAGACCTTTGGAAAACTAACACATAAATGTTGTGTTTTGAAATGAGGCCAGAACAAAAGTGCTAATTTAGAAAGTAATACCCTCTGCAGTTCGCCTACCGGCCCGGCATCAGTGTGGATGACGCTGTCATCTATCTGCTGCACCGATCTCTCTCCCACCTGGAACAAGCACGGTGAGGATCATGTTTTTTGACTTCTCCAGTGCTTTTAACACCATCCAGCCTGCACTGCTGAAAGGGAAGCTGGAGGGAGCCAGAGTGGATGAGCAGCTGACGGCCTGGACCATCGACTACCTCACCAACAGACCACAGTATGTCAGGCTTCATGACTGTGTGTCTGAGGTGGTAGTCAGCAGCACGGGGGCGCCACAGGGTACAGTGCTCTCACCCTTTCTGTTTAGTCTGTACACCTCAGACTTCACCTACAACTCGGACAACTGCCACCTACAGAAGTTCTCAGATGATACGGCCATCATCGGGTGTGTATCAGATGGGAACGACCAGGAGTACAGGGGGGTCATCAATGACTTTGTCAGCTGGTGTGAGATCAACGCTCTCCAAATCAACGCCAGCAAGACAAAGGAGATGGTTGTGGACTTCAGGAGGAAGTCCCTCCCCACCACACCGGTGAGCATCCAGGGAAAAGACATTGAGACAGTGGTCTCTTACAAATACCTGGGTGTTCACCTGAACAATAAACTGGACTGGACCACTAACACTGATGTCCTGTACAAGAAGGGCCAGAGTCGACTTCACCTGCTGAGGAGACTAAGGTCCTTTGGTGTGTGCAGGACTCTGTTGAAGACCTTCTACGACTCCGTCGTAGCATCTGCCCTGTTCTACGCAGTAGTCTGCTGGGGGGGCGGATGCTCAGACGGGGACAGGAGGAAAATTGACAAACTGGTACGGAAGTCAAGCTCTGTACTGGGATGTCCTCTGGAGTCGGTGGTGGTGGTGGGAGAGAGGAGGATGTTGGCAAAGCTGACATCCATCATGGACAACCCCCATCACCCTCTGCATGGGGTAGTGGGTGCGCTAAGCAGCTCCTTCAGCCAGAGACTTAAACACCCTCGCTGCAAGAAGGAGCGCTTTCGCAGATCATTCATCCCGACAGCAATAAGACTCTATAACATAACATAAACATAAACCTCACTGTAGTCACTGTCACTTTTTCACTGGTCACTTTTTTCTCTTCAAACACACCCTGCACCTTAAGTGTGCATTAGCTATGTATGTGTACATGCGGGTATGTGCGTGGATATGTATGTCCATATATATATATGCAAATATGTGTGTATGTGTATGTATGTAGGTATGTACGTCCATGTATGTATGTATATATGCTTTGCATACTTTTTTCTTTTTCTTACTATTTATTAGCATTTTCTCTCCATTCTGTCGATAATGCATACTGTGTATGCGGATTAACAAATTCTGCGAATTTGTACATTGTGTTGTGTGTTTTTTTTTTATTTTTTATAGTTTTTTTTATCTTCTTCAACTTTATTTTACTTTTTCTTTTTCTTTATCTGTAACGCTGCAGTAACACACAAATTTCCCCGTTGTGGGATCAATAAAGTTTATCTATTCTATTCTATTCTATTCTAATACTTGCACTGATGTGGGCTGACAGCAATAAAACCCCAATAACAGTCATTTGTTTAAACATTTTGAGCCTCAGGGCTTCTGCTGTCAGGTTCCTCCAGTGATGTATTAGGCCAACTAAAATTCTGCACACAGTATTATCAGCCTTGCGGTGCGTGCACCATAGTACAGCACAGTTCATGGCACTGTTACGCTCCTCCACTGATCTTATTGCTAGAGACAGCTTTATGGTTCCTTAATCAGTATGAGGGAGTAATCAGTGGGATCAGAGAGTGCAACCTTGAATGATCTCCAGCACAGAAGGTGGGAAAGTAAGGTAATTGATTCCTGAACCCTATTTGTCTCACTCAAGTCCAAAATTGTTTTGTAGAGTCTATAAACTGCCAAACTTTACAGTAAATGCTCCCCCATCGCACCGCATGTGTGCTAGTGCCTTCTCCCACCATTCCACCATTTCTCACTCACTCACTCACTGATACTCGTTCCTACCTCTAAGGATAATTAAATCTTAAGCCATGCACATCACTGAACTGAGCTTTTATTGCAGCAGACAGGACACTACTGGAGTTAATTGTTCCAGCCAGTCATGTCGCAGGCGAGCAGCAGCCAGACTGAGGGGAAGGCAAGAGAGAAGAGTTGATGCACTGGGAAATGTTCTCCTTAGGACTTCCAAACACTTGCAAACTCTCAACCTTGGCAAGAAGATCTTTAAAAGTAAATCTCAATTTAAAGATTGTGGAATCCACTTAATTCACTTAATTTATGGTACTGCCACTCATGACTGTTATCATTAATATTTCAGAATCTAGTTAACAATGATGTTGCCTTTATCCAAACCAGGTTGTGCATTTTTTTTACATGCAATTTGCACATTGTAATGCATGTAAGGCTGAGCATGTGCTGGCTTAGTTTAATTTCAGATCTTCCAATAATAACCAATCTTAGAAATTGTGTTCCGACGGTGAAAGAAGGCAAACGCCTCTGCAGCATTCGTGGGAGGGAAAACAAAACGTTTAAAATGGCAGGCGGGTGCTTTTATAGACTTTCCCATTTTACGTCTTTTGCTTTAACCTCTACTTAATATTCTAAGATGCTATTTTGACTTGGTGTGTGGGTAATAGTGTGAGAAATTAAACTTGTAGCAGGCGGCACGGTAGCATTGCTGCCTTTCAGACAAATTAACAAATTAATATGCAATAAAGTGCACAGTCATTCATAATTAAATACTTTACTGTCAACTAAGTTTTCTGTCTTTCACCAAGGATGCAGCGGTCTTGGTCACAGCATTCATCGGACTTTCTCCATCATTTGTACATTCAAAAGTATTTTACATACTTGATCTTTGTTCCGCTGATGGATCACTTGGCCTCTGGTCACTTGCAAACCCTGAAGTGAAGCTGCTCCTTTAGTCTGACAGACAGGGGCTCCATGAATTTGCTGCGTGCACAATATATCTATTATGCATATTTCCTTTAGTTACAGAAAGAGGTTTTTCCAATAAAGAAAGCAAGGGATGAACAGATAGTACCTTGCATGTTTCTACAATCACTTTCCCAAGATTTATAGTTTGACAACTTGTTTCTGTGCTTGTTTCAAGATTTTCATCTAATGGCTGAAACCTTTTTTTAAGGATAGGTAGATTCAATCTGTTTCACTCTTTTCAGACAGAAATAGAGAATGTGAATCCTTAGTCTTATGATTTTAATCATATAATTCATTCGTTGCTCTGTTCCTAACTAATAATAATATTCTTTGTGTTACACACCCAACAATTCAAAAGATGAATAGTTTTTTTTCTTTTTTTTTCTTCTTTAGAGTTAATTAGAGCTATTTAATCAGCTCTGGAGGGTTGATTAAATCGTTAATGTCATTTGAAGTGGAAAGACATTTTACTCTCCCAAATTATTTGCAATCAACAGAATGTCCTTGTCATTTTTTTTTTTTTTTTTTTTTTTTAAGTTTAGAAGGGCAAAATGACTTTGAAGCTGTTAACAATTCATAGACATCTGAAATTTGGTCAAAAAGCCAAAAGATTGAAAACTGGCATAATCTTCATCAATGTGTTGTATTTTAAAAGCTTGTTATATTACCTATTCTGTCAAATAGTAACTAAAGCTCTCAGTGCTTGAGTGAATGTTTGTATTTAGTTTCTTTCCACTACTGATAGCTGCAGGGTTTCAAGTGCAATTAAAAAAAAATCCATAATATTATAATTAGGAGCTTGTTTTAAGTGATCATTTTAAACCAAACCATGATCGTTCCCTTATGCTACCCATGATTTTTTTTTTTTTGTTCTGAAGTGTATGTTACAATCGACCTACAATATATGGTCATCTAATTATGAGGACTTGTTGAATTATTCAGAGGTCTGCCTGTATGCCCCACATCATCTTGCACAGTTGAGCGGTTTAGAGAATGCATAATGGTATCAAATCACTTTGTAACAAGTAATACATTTAAATCAATCCCCACCTATTTGAAAGCCTGTGCATTATTCATAGCAACCACCATTTTCAATCTTTTTTTGGAACTGATTTTTGGTTTTGCGGCAGATGTGCAATTGGCTTTGACATTTGTTTGCATTTATTTGTGTAGATGTGTGACTCTTGAGGGTAGTTAGATGGATGTTCCTGTTGAGCAGTTCTGCAAAAAACTTCAGGTCATGGAAAAAGCATTGCGTTCCTGAATAAATGCAGCATTAGCGCCCGGTATCCATTCCGAATCAGCATTACTCAGGGAGCTGAGTTATTTCAGCAGTCCCATTGAACACTGCATAATGAAATGTAGATTGTGCTCGGAATAAAAACAGTGCTCACCAGAGGTCCTGTACACGCCATGCTAATCAGACCAACACATTCCCAATAAAATAGGAGTTTATTGAGGCACCTGGTCTTTGAGAGAATTGGTTTACTGATGTCTTAGACAACCTTCCTTATTTGGTCATGACTTTTGGACATTTCAGTTTGATTCAACTGTACTTTTATACCGTGAAGGTGGGAGCCCTGAGACTCACACAGCGAGTGAACAGTGTATGTTCTATGATTTATTTGGTGAATGTACCACATAAAGATCTGATCTGACACCTAAAAAGATTTGATTGATCAGTGACTTAAACAAGTACAAGAGAAATGCAGAGTTCAGGTTATTTCAGACCTGAACTCAAACATTTTAAATTATAAAGCTTTAGAAACAGTGCAAAGCTTTATAATTTAACATGTTTGTCTCTGACTATCGGAAATAACCTGATGTTCACGCTTTTGGTAAGCAACTACATCCCCAGGAGCTGAGTGGGCTTGGATCAATGAACCAATGATTCATGAACCCTTTAACAATGTTTCAGTCCAGTGAGTCAAACCATGCACTGCACATGCGGAGGCCTAGTCAAAACCGAGTACTTTTTTTTTTTTTTTTTAATGAATTGATTCTAGTGACGTTGAGACACTGAAGAACTGCTAAGCCCATCACTAGTCCTTATTCTGATGAGTATATGCAGAAGTATAGGAAGATGCAGCATTCATAGGTGTTGGTATGATCCTTGGTTTGGACCTTGGTCTTGACTTTCAGGTATGAAAACACCCTTATAGATGGTCAGTATGTCTGACACCTAAAAAGGTTGAACTATTGTGTTAGTCTGAATAAAACCAGACTTTTAAAGAACATATAAAAGCGTTAGCTCAACTGAAATCAAAGTTATAAATTCAGACTAACAGACATACCTCCATATATGCTATAGAAATCAAGCTCCGTCTGGAGTGGACCTGCACGATGCAATCTACGCATGCAAGGTCTGACCCGAAAGCCGACCAGTACGAAAGTATAAATACAATAACTCAAACTAGAAGAAGGTGAGCAACTTAGAAAGGCGAGCGTACAAAAAGTATGCTTTGCACAAACTTGCATCCTGCCAGTTTACCTCTGAGTTCATAAGTTTTAATTTATTGGTCTTTTGACTTTTTTTTACCAAAAAAAGGTCAAACAATAACTGCGGCATACAAACAAGGTAAAGAGTTTATAGCACCACCTATTGTAGCAGAGGCGACATGACTTCAACAACAGCAGTCAGAGGAGATAGTAAACTGTGCATGTAAACACAGTTAGTGTTGCAAAGTCCCTGGGTCAACGTTTTATAGATTGCATGTCAAATGTCAGCTAATTGTTTATGAGTGAATCTAATCATCTACATTTGCACAGGAGAGCATTACCTTAGCTTTGCCGTCACAACTACGAGACAAGAATAACCAGACAGCTGGTCTGTGATTGACTTACAATAAATGAACAGCCTAAGCTGATCAAAGTGAAGGGTCCTGTGTCCTGTGCTAAAAGCAGCATTAAAATGACCCATGAATCAGAATGTATACTGTGCAGTAGGCTGTTAAAGTAATCACTAACAGAATAAAACCATGGAAACTGACTGAATGCTGAGTGGTTGCTTGGTTGTGGGTGAAATAACAATGACTGTGTAGGTGTCTTTCCACCCCCCTTTTTCTTCAGTACTCTGGTTTTCTTTCACACCATTACAATGTCAAATACAGAACAAAAGGTACTAAAGTAGAAAGCTCCATGTTCTTATCATTAAAGTCCCCCTCCATTAGCCAATCTGTTCCACTATTCAACTAACATAAGTGTAAAATGGAAACTTGAAGCCTGCAATAAAATGAAAATGGACTTTACAGTAAAGTAAGAGACATATTGTATTCAGCAATTAAATGCATTTGTATTGTATGTATTATATAGAGGCAACTCACACTGATTTACATATAAATAGATGAAAAGCAGGGCATAAAAGGATTAAGTTTAACTTGCATACAGAGACTGAATACAAACAATAAAATACATTTTTTCTTAAAACGGCACAGGGATGATACATTGATGATGCAACCTTACTAGGACTACAGAGCCTCTGCAAACTGGATCCGGCGAGCAGTGGTTACTTTTTTAATTTTTTTTAAGTGTGTGTGTTATAATAACCAGGCCCTCCAGCTGGACAACAAGTTCAGTTGCAGGTTCAAAGCAATCGGGCCAAGGAGCCATTGTGTCTCCACCAAGAGAAGTGGTGTGGCAGAAAAAGGAAGAAAGAACGAGTCTCCTCCACATCTCATTTAAAGTTATTGACCACTCCTTCGCTCTCCCTCCATTTCATCACCTGTTCCAGGTTGCCGTGACCGTGATTTTGAGTAACTGGTGGCTGCTGCTCAGCAAAAAAAAAGAACAGAAGGATGAAAAGTGATCAGTATTTCTGCGTAAGAGGTGATCAGATCAGGTTGGCTCATTAGCTCGGTTTGTTTTACTAAGTGTTGTTGCAAAGTGTTTCCGGCCAGCCATCCAAGTGGAACTAAACTGCCACTTAGCACCTGCTGATGATCTGCTGATCTGCAACTTTGACTCCCAACTTTGACACAACAGCGGGCGTGTCCAGGTGGTGGAGGGGGTATTAATGGGGAAGAGTTCCCTCCGTTTGGCTCTACACCAACCAGCTCCCAGCAGGCCACCACTACACGGACCTGGATCCATCTCCTCCTTTTCTTTAAACTCTGCAGGTGAGACGTCTATCCATCTACCCCTTCTTCTTCTTTTCCTTCCTATCTACCTCACAAGCTTTTCCTTCGTATCGGTCATCGTTCTTTTCACCCCCCGTGTAACTTATCAGGTTCTTCCTACACCAACTTTCTCATCCTTTGCTTATCTTTTGCTCCTTTTCCACCTTCAT
Source organism: Eupleurogrammus muticus (assembly GCA_036785175.1). Lineage (NCBI taxonomy): Eukaryota > Metazoa > Chordata > Actinopteri > Scombriformes > Trichiuridae > Eupleurogrammus > Eupleurogrammus muticus. The sequence continues at coordinate 11,105,170 of JAYKQN010000007.1, read as the reverse complement.
CATACTTCATCTTCCTGTCTGACGTCCCAGCTCTTCTTCACCATGGTGGCACTTTGGCTCCATTCAGCCTCTCTGCTGGTCCTACTGGTCATGTCGTGCCCGGGCACCAAAGCCATTTCATCACAGCACCTGTGTGGCTCCCACCTTGTCGAGGCCCTGAACCTGGTCTGTGGGGACAGAGGCTTTTTCTACAGCGTCAGGAGAGACGTCGACCCTGTGCTGCGTGAGCTTGCCAACCACAAAAACACTTAACGGCACAACTTCACCTAGACACACTTGTTATGGCTAAAATTGTCATCATCCCAATGATGCATATAGACTTAGGCCAGATAATAGAAGCAGAGCAACATGTCAGATGAATAGTCTATGTCAGGGGTAGGGGACTCCTAGAGAGCTGCAGACGCACGTTTTTCTTCCAACCAACTAAAGCTCTAATGGTTGATTAGTAGAATCAAGTGTGTGACTGCATGGTTGGAACAAAAACCGACACCCACTGTGGCTCTGCAGGACCAGGGTTCCCTACCCCTGGACTTTGTGTGAAAGGGGTTTATCCAATGACATTTTTAGGGTCTAACCTCACCTCATCATTAAACCGTCACTTTTGTCTTTTGCCTTTCAATGCCTGTCCCGTCAGGTTTCCTGCCTCCAAAGTCAGGCGGTGGAGCACCGGCGGGCAACGACAACGAGATCGCCGAGTACGCCGTCAAGGACCAGATGGAGATGATGGCGAAGCGAGGCATCGTGGAGCAGTGCTGCCACAGGCCCTGCAGCATCTTTGAGCTGGAGAACTACTGCAACTGAACCGCCGGCGTGGGGCCTGCAGCCTTTTTAGCCCTATGTCTGTTTGCCTAGCCTAGCTTAGCATAGCTTTGCTTCTCGGCATATTTAGCTTGCAACCTCTATTACTTCCCGCGATTTTCAGGGGACTGGCAGCGCTATGGTCTCTCTGTAAAGCCAAGCATTGTTAAATAAAAGTGCTGATAAATTAATGACATTATTTTTCCTAGAAAATAAAGTTCTATGAATTGAGAAAACGGAGGTTCTTTTTTTTTTAAATCTTTGCTGTCAACCTGAAGTTACATCATTTATAAACCCACCGACAAAGTGTGGTGTGTGTGTGTGTGTGGTGTTCTTGCTTACTTTCTAATTCTCAAAATACAGCCCTCCATGACCAGACATGACACGTGTGAAAGGCAAGGCGTCACATTGGCCTAGACAGCTGTAATGATTAAGAGAAGGGTCCCGTCAGAATCGGATGATTGAAAAATGTGTCTGACTCACCCCCCGTGTGGAGACATTGTGAGAGGAGTCCCTAAGCGAGAGGAGAGGATAACTTTGCCTTGACTTTGCTAAGCAATTTGTCCAGACTGCTCCTGCAACTTTAGGAGATGTATGGCGGGGGTGAGGGGAGTGGTATGTTTGAAGTATATTGTACCATGAATGCCACTATTAACTAGTGAGTATATCACCAAATCTTGAGTCGCAGTAACACATTCCTCTCCCGGATGGTCCTCTTGGCAAGAACTAAATGCAATTCTGAACAGATACAGCACATTTATAGTTTGCCAGTTTGAAAAGATGTTCGGTCAGCAGTTTGGCAGCGTCGTGCTGGCAGATTCTCTTTGATTGAAGTGGTGTTTGATGGTCACTTTTCAGAGTAGTTCAGTAAACTCTCTCCTATGGATGAAGACAATAAAATATTAAACATTATGAGCAAAGCTAAAATACAAAGTGGTCTTTCTCTAAATGAGCTGTGGAACAAATACATGATTGTGTGTGTGTGTGTTTCTGTATCTGTGTGTGTGTGTGTGTGTGTGTGTGTGTGTGTGTGTGTGTGCACTTTCTGTCAAATTTAGCAGAGATCAGCACTCCCCCCTGCTGGCTGCTCTGCAGATCTGCTGGAATTGAAACGTGTCCTTTGAAGCCTCACAAACATTATAGGAAGCAGAAAGACGGATTTTCAACCGCACGGGAGAAGCGTGACGAAATAACGTTTAAACTCAAAACCTAAGTAATAAGTATGAAGTTGCCAAATTATCTTTGCCATGATGTTCCATATGCTGAAATTGAAATGCATTCTGCTGGAAGGATGTGCAGTATCCTACAGTAGATAAGATAGATGAAGTAAGGCTTCATAATTAGAGCAATTACACAGTTGCATATGACTTACACAGTTGAGTGCTACAGTAATAATCATAAAGGAAATGCATTAGGGAATTCAATGCCATACTGTCCGAGTACATATGGAAAGACACACACACAGACACATGCAGATGCACACGCACACATCTCTTAGTATTCCACTTGAGAAACTATGCCTCCGATATTGCAATTTCCTATTCGAGTCTTATCTAGAGCAGCCTGGAACCGCACTCCAGCAAAGCTTCACGCAGCTCCCTCTGCTCACCTGCTGCTACTCCATCCACGTTTCCATCTTCCCTCGCATTCACTCCTCCATTCTCCCATTCACCTTCCCCCCGACTGCCCGTGCAATGTCAGAATTAGTATGCCCAGAACCGAAAAAAGCTCATTCTGGACATCAGTCACTCAGACAATCAATCAGCTGTCTCGCGTGGCTGTCAGTCAGCTGATCTGTCTCTGGCCCACGCTGCTGTTGAATTGCTTATTCAATCGCTGGGTTTATCGCTCAGCCACTTCCAGTCATTTTTTTTTTATCCCTCTGTCACCTGCCTCACGTTTATGTATGTTATGCATCCTGAGGAACATGTGTCACACTGAGTAAAAAAATGATCACAAAAAATAAAATGAGGTATTAAAAGAAGCTTGTTTAGGAACTCTTCCCTTCATTGTGAAGCTGGCTTCTGTTAATTTTATCCATCACACTGAATAATCAAATGTGTTGTTTTCTGTAGGATGGGAACAATCCCGATTGACAGTGATATCTCACCAGAAATATCTCTCCTGTACATCTAAGAGGAAGCAGGATAATTGACATGACACTTCTCGCCAGATGTTAGTATAAAGTGCTGATAGGGTTACATATCCACCAACTTTTTATTAGTTTTGTTTTCCCTTATGACTATTCATGAGGCACATGTGAAAAAAAAGACAGTTTAGTTTTGAGCAGAGAGATTTTCGTCATGGAATTTATCAGCACGGCAACAATGTTAATATGCTTCCCTCAGTAAAAAGAAAAAAAAATCTGTCACACTTTTTATGAGCATTTTAAGGTGACCACTTCAATTACCACAAACACAAAAAAGAGAGATAGGGGATGGCAAGTAGAAAAGACTGATCTGGTTTTTCTTCCACGATTACATTCTGTTCAGGCCCTGTTGCAGTGAGAAGGAGGATCAAGCTTCTACCACAGAATATGAATTTTATATCTGCAATGCAGCCAAAAGGTGCCTTCAACAGCCTGCCTGTCTTGGCACAGGACAGTACGATCTGTGTGTGCCGGCTGTTTTTTTTTTTTTTTCTGAAATCAAAGTCATTGGTTTAGCAGTAACTATCAGAGTTGACATAAATTATATTTCTCATGTTGACACACTTCCCTGCACTTGAAGGAGATTTTATTTTGCTGTCTTAAGTTATTGCATGATCATTAGCATTAGTATTTTTTCTTCTGGATCCCAGCCATATACCTGACTAATAACGAGCCAATGATATCAGATAGGGAACAAAAGAGCTGAAAACAGAAACTAAATGACTGGCATGGAGTGTGAGACACTCGTTTAAGGGCCATTTTTGATCGAGTTCAAGCTTTGTAACACTGAAATACTTGTGGAATTGGTTTCAGTCTCATTTGGCTAAATTGAGTAAAAAGTCATTAAAATCCATCCAGCAGCAGAGTGATGGATGACTGGATGTGCTGACAGAAAGGTATTTAATGGAGTTACCCCTACGGTTATACTACTTGGTTATTTCCATAGTTGCAAATCTAAGGGAATGTCCAGATTTCTTTATAGTATACTATATGTGCCACTGCAACTACTTATTACATTTTCTACGAGTGACCTTTCTTTCTTATTATGATATTCAATTGGACTTAAAATACAAATGTAGAAAGGAATTACAAATTGATAAATGTAAACATCAACTGACCTGTAAACACAAAATACACAATACATCCAGTATATTTTTTTCTGCCTAGACCTTGCTCAAGAAATTTCTCTTCCTATAATGGAACCTCACACATCTATACACACACAAACGTCTCATCTATGCCCTAACTAGTTTCCTGCAGATGTTTGTAACGCGTGAAATTGCATGTTCAATAATTATCAAGCAAGCAATACAGCACCAACAGCGTATGTATGTCTTAATTGTCCTTAACGTATTCCCCACCATTAGTGAGCTATATATTGTATAGATATATGTCTTTGCAGATGCTTCACACATTATGAACCAGCCATACCAAAAAAATGCCCATCTATAGCTGAAGAGGCTTTGGGACTATTCGAGGTCTCAGACTCTGTTTATTATCTCCGCCAAGTAGGTTATGTTTCGCCAGCATGTTTTTAAGAAAAGTGTTGACTGGATTTTGGTCAAATTTTCATCAAATGTTGGAAATGGTACCCTAAACAAATTACAATTTGGTAATGATCTGGAAGAAATCCTGATTTCTGGATCACTGTGAATTTTTTGATGTTTGGTAACATTGCAGGTAAATGGACCTGCAAACAGGTGCTGTCGTTTGGGGTCCTCGGCGGTCATATCATGCACCTGCATAGAATAGGACAACAATCTTCTGGTGGGGGTCACAACATGCACAATGTGCAAACAGGACACAGAGAACAGCCAGGGTAGACCACCTCAGACAGGTCACAGACGACCATTAGCCACTGCAGCCTGTATACAGGAGGCTACTGTGCAGGCAAAAACCCAACGAGTGGCCAGACACACTACAGACACTAGAGACTGTGACCTGGATTGAATATTTCAGATGCATGGTCAAGTGATTCAGGTTGTGTTCTATATCCTAGAGTGATATATCCCATATGACAGAGACAGCGGTAGTAAGAAAAGATCATCTGAACTACTTATTTTTTTTACAATATATATGATATAATATAATAATGTACAGTATTTGTTGGGGAGAACAAAATAAATCTAAATTTAAAATCAATATTATTCTTGTAAATGCATGATTTCTCAGCTTTGTGCCTAAAAAGTGTTTTTTTTTTTCATGAAAATCACGGTGTTCAAGTGTTTGTAAGAAAAAAAAAAAAGATGAATCAAATTTTTTTTTGTGACTCTCTTCTAACTGATTGATATCATACGTATTCAGAGGACTGACTATTCTGGGGCTGTCTGAATATCAGTGAACTTTTTCCGCTCACCCCTAGTATTAGCCTCTGGAGGCACATACGCATAGACAACACCACAAATACATCACGCTTGTCCAGGTTCTTCCAATAAAACAGACCGCGCCATGGATGTACCCAGTGGAAACAATTTCTGCTGAAGAAAAAGTCATTTTTTAAAGCTGTCGACAGCATCTTCTGTGAATCAACTTCAGAAATGGGAGCACCGCTTCTGAAAAGAAGTGTGATTATTTAACACGGTGCTTCAATGATGTACCTCAACCAAAACTATTCACTTTGTGGTGGGATACAGAGGCAAAACATACCGAAATGGATGGTTTAAAATGTGCATAGGCAAATAAAGCCAATTGGTACGGTTGAATACTGTACCACAGTGAGTGAGGTGACACACATTAGATTTAGCTACAGTAAAAACTGGAAATAGGCTAAACCCATATCTGGAGGCCAAATCATTGGATTCTACTGGGATTATCTTCTGATCTGACCATTTTCCATGAGCCATACTCAGTCACTGACCCGTGAATAACTGTGTTATTTGGACGTTCTCACCATCTTTCCCGTATGGCAACTCAAACGTAAACGTACATGGAGCTGTATAGACACTGAAACCTGGATAGAATTGGATATATTGATTGGGGTAATTGCTAACCTCTTCCACAATGACAATGGATGATTGTGCTTCGATCCCACAAACCTGAATGAAACTTTGGCCTTAGAAACAAAGCCCCTGACCTATAATTTCACGCCGTAAACTCTTATGGTTCCCTATCTGCTGCCCCTTAGGATTAGAGACAGAAAATTGAAAAAAAAAAAAAAAAGTGGAGGTAAGCTCAATTTTACCAACCTCAGTCGACAGCATCAAAGACATCAAAGAATACGAAATGGCACAATGTCAATAGGACATTTTGTTGCTGGAGGCCAACATGTCATTTAAGAAAAAACAGCTTAAAGATTAGTGTGCGGGGCAAATCCTGACAGCTCAAGGTCAGACAAGTCCAATAAACACACATGCAAAAAAATAAATAAATGAATGAAAAAATACAAACTCGCAAGCAACACAGAGAAACACCAGACATGCACACCAACCTCCACGCTAATGTATGCACACATACACACTTGTAGCAGCCCATTGCTGTAAGGCTTGTCAACATCAATTTGCCCTTCCTGATGCAAAACATCAGATTCCATTATTGCGCAAACCGATTCAAGTTTCAACAGTGCAAATTCAATTTCAGCTCATATAGGCCTTCAGAAAATGTAAATTACGGCTGCTTCGCAGTACAGCACATAATCATCGATGGGCGGGGGGGTTCATTATGTTGTGTTTATATGTCGTTATCTGGAAATGCAGATCCGTGCATGTTCATCAAGAGTAGCAATTAGCAGAAAAAAATGTACTTCTTATAGAGCAGTTAATAAAAATATAGGTTAAAATGCAGTTAAATTCCTATCTGACAGGGAAAGGAAAAACAAACAGACAGAGTTGGAGTGAGATAGAGGAGCTGGTTCAACATGTACCTGCACACTGCGGCCACCTCAGGCAATATCTCTAATCTGCATAACAATGTAATTATAATCTGCTTGATTCCCACCTCCTCCACCGCCCCCCGCCCGACTCCTCGGTAACAATCGCAACACCAAATCTGCCTTCTGATTGTTTTGGCAAAGCAGCTGGCTATTTATTCGGGTGAATGAATGATGGCCACATGGAGGCGCGACCCCCCACCCCACCCCCTTAAAGCATTAATCACAAAATAATTGGACTGAAAATTCGAGAGACGTTGTCTTTGTGTTCCATTAGCTTGGAGTGGATTTCTCATCACTCTCTTGCGGTGAGTGCTCGGTGCCTTTTCACTTTTTTTTTTTTTTTTTTTTTAAACTTACCGCATGCTCTCCCTCGCTCCCGCCTGAGGCTTTTAGAAGTATATACAAAAGGTAGAGAGAGATAAAACAGAGAGGGAAGGGGAGAATACAGAAGAGGAAGTGAGACAGGGAGAGGAAAGGCGAGAACTTAGTAAGTTTGATTCACTCTGTTTCATATAAAAGGGGGCCGGTGTCCTCAAAGGGGTAAATTGATCCAGTCATTGTGATGAATAGGCTCAATTAATCCACCTCGTGTGGGACAGAACTGGATACATGTGTTAGGAGACACCCCTCTTGTTGGATCATTGCTCAGACATCATCTAATACCTCTGCAAGTAAAAAAGACATGTATATGTTTAATTCTTCCCTCCATTAATCTCTCTTAATTTCTTTTTCCCTAAATCTTTCATACAAGCAGCTCTAAACCAAATGTAGGCACCACTTTTGTAAATGTGAAATATAGTTATTATTTTTTTTAAATATTACCTTATAAAACATCCAATGAAATGGATCCACATACATTAACACAAGATGACTTTAATCTTTTGGTTTTGTAGATTTTCATTCTTTAAAAAATGAAACATGCATTACAATAAAAGAATAGAGTTTATTCGAGCGACTTATGTTAAGATATAACTTTATGTGTGCATATTCATACTTTTGGCAGGGATGGGATATACTGCGTACATAAGGAATATAATGCATGTGACATTCCCTAAACAAATTTTACTAAGAAGTATGTTTGTCTCAAACCTCAAATCAAGGTGAAATTATTTTCTCCTTCTGTAACTTATATTTTCATTCATGCCACTGTTAAGAATTCTCACATGCATCAATCCCATTTAAAATTCATTATTGAGTATGGAAATACATTGAAGAACCTTTGTTTTCCTGTTTGAACCCGTTAAACCTAACGTGTGTGAACGCTGTCCACTTAAAATAACTTGCAGCCTGACCTCTCCTTCAGAGGCCCCCACACGGCCATGGTTCATGCACACAAGTGATCTGAATCGTTGTGGCTCTTCTCAGGCCCGCGTGGCTGTGTACAGAATGAATGCCCTTGAGTCACATCTCCTCAACTCTACTGTTAGCTTTGGTAGCTGTGGGCTGGGACAAATTACACCTTTATCATTCCCATCGGTACGTGGAGTCCAGCCACCTTCAACCTGAGCAGAAGGTCTAATCAGACAGAGGGGAGAGCACCTTGTGTGTGTGTGTGTGTGTGTGTGTGTGTGTGTGTGGCTGAAGGACCTTTAAGAAGAAATAAGGCCAACACATCTGTGTGGTTGAACCAATTGAAATATATTTTACCATGCTATTGTCCTTTTTGCGGGGATCATTTCATTTTACCACTGTTAAATGGGTGCGGGTTTTTTCATGCAAATAATACACTATCAGGCTGAAGAATGTTGGACATTGCGAGTTTCAAATGAACATCTCAAATGACTCTTGTAACATACTCCAGTGCTTCCAACATTGGGCTTTCTCCTACTAAGCGACTGAGATGTACGATCAATAATGTGTATATAGGGTCATGAATCTGGCACAGATTGCTCATTTCTGCTTTTGTGCATACACAGTCATGAATCTATAAAGTTTTATGCATTAGGACTCTAGCCAAGGCTTTGAATACTGTGAGCACTTAGTAAATTGCACGAGAGTAATTTGCGCTGCACGAATATGATATTCTGTACATCTCTCCATTCTAAGAAACCCCTTCATATCTCTTTTTTTCCTATTTCTCATTTTACTCAAGCTTCGGTGTATTACTTTTTCATCATTTTAAATTGGATATCCCAGAATAATAGTGACCCTGTCTATTATTAATACGCCAAATCCATCATGGTAGGAAGAATCTGGGTTCGGCGATCTCAGGGCTTGTGGAACTTAGGATTTCTCTGCACGCACAACTTCTGTCTTCTTTTTTGAATGTGTGTCTGATAAGCATTTGAATAGGGAGCGTTATACAAGACCCCTGCCTGCAGATCCTTTTCACTAACCGCTAATAAGAATACTCTACCTCACAAAAGACAGCCCCAGAATGTCATCAGTCATCTCTTTCATTTCACTTTTTCACATTTGGCTTAGCTCTCTACAACATGATTTAACATGAAAGGGTTACTTTTCTCCGTACGCCCTTATTAACATCAACAGATTGCTGTGTTGTTAGCAAATATGTTTTAATAAACACATTACTTTTACATTTCCAGCTATAAAACATTAAAAAATCTCACTCTTGATTTACACATGCATGTGATCTCATTTCCAAACATGAGGATTCTTACAAATTTTATTTCGCAAACTGCAAGAGCCTTGACCTATGGTAGAGTGTCTTTAGAACATGGGATTCAATCAGTGGAGGAACTCGCCCGCAGTTGAGTGTGAGGAAACATTTGCTGTTTCTGTGGGTTAATACGGCCATAGATATATATACACATGCATATCTGTTGACTTTTCTGTCACCTTGTGAAAAAAAATTAGTATAAACAACTTAATAAGCTTAATAAATTCTCAACTACTCTCGCATATTTAATAAATCATATTTGTTTGTCACACTCGCACTGTGTAAAAGTCATTGGATTGGTGCTAACACAGGGTTTTTTTTTTTTTTTCCCTCTTCAGTTGGCTGGTTGTGGCCGTTTCTCTGCTCCACTTCACACACATTCATTCACACACACGATACACTTACATTATACTACAGGGGTCTTTGGAATCACATGATCCTGCAACACACTCATATTTTATTTTGTGGCCCCAACAGACAAACATACTTGTGATTTAAGTGTGCACACTACTTTTTTCAATTTTATGGGTTATTATTTTGTATTATGTACCAGACAGGGTATGCCAAAAGACAAATTGTCATTAACTCTATAAAAATATGAGTATAAATATAACTCAATTCTTATCCCTGTGTTCATTTCATCATTGTTGCTCATTGGCTCCTTATGAATATGGTGTTTTCTGATTCTGATACTAGGCATATTATTAATCCAAGTTGGTATTACACTGTAATTCT